>OY735247.1:34542936-35142936 GCA_963457695.1 Neria commutata | reverse complement strand
TGAAAGAAGAAACTGTTGTTATTTATGTTTCTGAAAATTTCTTTATTTAAATGCTTAATTCTGAAATTCAATTCACACTTTCTGAATTGAATTTTATACATCTAAAATACAATTTACGCTTTCTCAACTTCAATGTGTAATTCTGAAATAGAATTTACATTTTCTGCAAAGATTTTCTACATATATTATACTTCTAAAATTTAATTAACATTTTCTGAATTTCAATTTGTATTTCTGAAATTCACTTTACACTTTCTAAATAAAAAATTATGCTTCGAAATTGAATTTATGCTTTCAGTACATACATATGTTTTCATATATTTCATTTTTTAATTCTCATTCAATTTGGTCTTCTGAATTAAAAATTATGCTTCTAAAATACTATTAATGTTTTCTGAAATAAAATTGACGTTTTCTAAAATTTAACTGTTCGAGAGTAACTATTTATATTTCTTGCCTCTTAAAATTGACTTGAAAATTTTGCCTCGGCAAAAATATGCAATTACCTCGTGCAAATTTTCGTACCATTATTTTTTTACGACTTTCGACTTGGATTAAGAGAATTAAGCCAGGATTGCATCGATCCACTTCCACTTTTGGTGATGAAGCACCATTCTATAGCACTGTGAAAAACTGGTGCAACGAATTCAATCGTGGCGGCCGTTCGCTCACCGACGAATTTCGTGGAGCTCCTCAAAATTACTAGTATATAACCACTAAAGGCTAATTGCCTACCGCTTTGGTTCAATAACTGCACATTAATTAGAAAAATCGACGTAGCGCCGCGCAGGCGAATATGACACAAAACTATTACCGCTGATTCACGGCGAAGAACAAGATTCACGCAGATCCAAGGAGGCAGTCACATAGCTGAGGAGCTGAGTGGACGCAGACGCACTTTTAACCACTTCCGTCATATGCGGCCATAAATTCATTATCAAATGCAACGCACACATACACACACAGCACTAAAGACACAAACACACACGCACACACACGCAAATTTCAAACGACATATTGTCGCATTATGCTCGAAGTGCGTGAAAAAGTCATGCATCAACGACGGACAGCATCAATATATCAATGCTAACAAGCTGGAAATTACTGTCGGTCATAGCGACTACTATCAATGCGTTACACTCGTGCTCATAATCTGAAGAAGGTAATTTTAGAGCCAGGCCTTTTTCAGCATGTTGATTTATTGATGATCTTATAATGTGATGGGTCTGAACGAGTACAGTAGCTGTGAGGAATGTCTGAAGAACGAGAATATCACAACACACTTTCTATGCTAGTTTTCCGCCTTTTTCGGCTTACGTCAGACGTGCTGAGAACAGACCAACCATGTTGTTTGCCACCTTCTAAAATCCTTCGCTTTGAAAACAGATCAGAACGACTTCAGTGGAAGGAATTAACTTAAAAGTATTAATTTGACAAAAATGGAAGAGATGTGAAATATTTTGGAACTACTTTTATGACAAAATATTAAAATTTCAGCTTCAGGAAGCCAGACTTAGCATGCAAATTTCCAATTTGAAGTGCTCATCAAATGAAATTTTTTTTTTCCAATCTTAAGGTACTACTTTCGGACAGACAGACAGAAAGAAAGAGCTCTCCCGACGCACTACCTTACGGAATGTTTCAGGGAGGAACATCCGAGCAGACGAGAGGAGGTTTTAGCGGATTCAAGTCCCGCACTGACTGGGGGCTTTCGATGCTTTCCTCCTATTACAAAAAAAATAGACAGGCAGACAGACAGGTAGGGAATCGAAAATAATTGTGAATTTAATTGTTGACTATCTCTATATAAAAAATGCTCCCTGGTAGCTATTGCTTCTCTTTTTAATTAAAAGATTTTATATTTTGTAATTAATCCTAATAAATAAAATAAATAAATAAAAAATGTTATATCTAACTCTCGAGTATTACAAATATCCAGCAAAATCAATATGCTGCAAAATCAGGCTGTAGCAATCGTTTTGCCGTTGCAGCAGCATATTAACAGCGAAAATCAGGTCCGGAGAGCAAGTGAGGCGCCGCGTCTGCGAAGTGGTCTCCCATGGCCACTGCCTCTGCCATTAAAATGTCAAAATAAGAAAATTGTGCTTTGATTTTTGTGTCGTCTGCCAATTTTTTTTTACTTGTGCATTTTAAACGAAATTGTTGCACTTGACATGATTGAATGCGTTTGCGCCACTGCCGCACGGCCGCACGGCCGCACGGCCGCAGCTGCGCCATAAGTCGGCAATCCTGTTTCGCTGGCCATCCGACCACATTCCTTCCTGCCGTGAATCGAACTGCAGCTGGACTGCACGCTGTGCGCCCGGACTGCGCGTCATTAATGTCGCCTAATAATGTCATCTTTCACGTGCAATAATCGAAATAATAATTATTATTTTGCGGCCACGCACACAATCACACAAGCGCCTCATATGCGCCTGTGCATGAGTGAGGTGAGCGGTAAGATTTGTGCAGAATTCTGCGACCTGATTCTTGTAAGAGTTGAGCAATATAATATTAGCTATAGTGCTTCAGTGTTTTGTCTGTTCAGATCAGTGATCCTCGCTCTACACCAATTCAATTTCTATTTCTGTCTCTATATCAATTCCTACTTATAATAAATCTTCTTATCCGTTAACCTAAAGTTTGGCTTCAATAGTGGAAAAGTGTAAAGATTGTATTATGCGAAGTCAATTCTCGAATAATTTTTTTTAGAAAAAGTGGTTTGGTTAGATAGACCAAGCTGAAAATGGCTCGATTCATGTTGCGGCTCAAACCTGCCCAAACACAAACCGTATAACTTTTTTCAAGAAAAGCAACTCAGCGGATGCCACCTCTACAAGCTAAGCACTTGCTGGTTTTGAAGGGATAATGGGTTAATTGGAAGGGGAAAAGTGTTGCAGTGGCAGTGAATGTTCGCCTTGAATGCGTGAATATATATTGTAATGACGTGGAAAAACTTCCGCAGCAAGACTATTCCACAACCGGAATTCGATAGAGTCGTGGCCGCTGGTTCAGTCCAATCGAGCGTTCTAGGCGGGGAATACATATTAGAGGTCTGCATGAATGCATTTGAAAGAGCGACCAAGACATTCATTCGGGTTTGAATCTTTCGCTCGCATGTGCACTTATTTCCAAACACGTGTTGAATAAGCACATATGCCTTAAGAGTGAATGAGATAGCAAAACAATTGAGTAAATTGTAAGCGCAAGCACATTACTCACAAGCAGTGTACCCACTATTCAAATGTTTTGGTAAACAGAGTGCAATGCAGTGGGTGCACCGAGTATTTAAGGGGCTATACGCAATTAAGAGGCTGAGCTTATTTTTAAAGAATTTCTGATGGAAAGACGTTTTAGTGTATTAATTATAATTTCTATGCATATTGTGGTCATTTTAAACATTATTTGCCGAAGAAAAGACTTTCGGACGATGCATTACTAACCGGCGCGCAGCAGCGGCTTCGCCAAAATTCTCCAGCTTACCATTCACTGCACCCACTTCACTCACTATACAATAGCGTTGCTTTGTTTGTTTTGACTGTAGCAAATAGAGCAAGATAACAAATGCTGCTCTTACTCTCTTTGAAAATAATGGCACGAGTGGGTATTTGTTTTGGTATTGAGAGGTTTTGTGAGTGTTTCACCCATTCAAATGTTTCACTCGTGCGCCGAGTGCAATGAAATGGGTAACCGTAGTGCACAGGCAAACCAAATGCATTCATGCAGACCTCTATTACATATACTACATACATACATACATATGTGAAAAGTCGACATTTTTTTATACGTTCTAGTTTTCGAAACTTAAAATTTCAGTCTCGAGATTTGATTGCGAAAATATAAATATTAAATTCGGCATTACTTTTCATTACGATTCTGGCTTGTTTGATGTACGTTCTTTCCTTCAGCTTCTCTTTTAAATTTCAATTTCAAAATAAAAGAGTAAAAGGTGAGTGAAGAAGGCAAAATAACGAAAGCAAAAGAAAAAAAACTTGTTTTTATTGCAGAAAACAACTTTTGTTACACTCTTCAATAAGATCTGCCTATGTTTTTGATAACTCCTTTTATTTTGTATTCTAATCGTCCCGTTGCTGTTGCTGACGAGCTTGCAACAAAAACTGGCTTCCTTGCGGCATGCTTTATTATTCATCGTTTCCGCTATTCCAGCTGCGTGCAACGCGAAAGTGTTGCATGCAAATACCGCGAGTCAGCCAGTCAGCCAGCTACACCGACCGCGGCAGCACAGAAGCGAGGCGCGTAGCGAGGCAACAGAGGGACACTTCCATAAGCCATCATGCGGCGCAATTTTCTGCAATACAAAAGTGACAATTTGATTTATCACTGCACTTTGGCGCTGCTCCGCGCAGAACGCGTAAACTGGCGAGACGACTCAGCGGCGGTGAGTGCAGCCGTGGAACGATGATGATGATGCAGCCGCCAGTGCGAAGGATGAGCGCTCAATTGTGTGTGAAACGGCAGCAGCAGCGGCGGCGGCCGCCACACCATGCAACAAAGCCGAGTGGCCGTTGGCATTGACACTGCCGGGTGCCGCAGTGGACGCTGCCGGTGTCATAATTCAAATTGTGGACGCGCCACATTCGCGCTGCTTTATGCTTTTTTTTATCCGGCGACTGCTCGCTTTCGTCTCAGCCGCCGAATATCGATCTCCGACGAACTTTTATAGATTTTGACCAATATGCGCCAAACTATGGCATTTTTTATTGCACTCATTGTTGTTTTTTTGTTGTTGTTGTTGTTGTTGTTGAGGCACAAAGGAAAGCGCATTGCCTTGCCTGCTATGAGACCTTTAATAATATTTTTAATATATGCATTCGCCTTTTGAGCAAGCATAAGCATATCCTGGCATCCATCATTGAACGCACTCAAACACACACACACACACACTCGCATGCATGCACACTCATGCCAGATGCAGCTGCACTGATTCCGAAACGCCGCCTCATCACTCATGCCGCGTGCCCCAAAGTCACTGCCAAGCCGCGAAGCCAGTTCCAGGCCAAGTCGCCAAGGCAAAAGCGTATCTACGCTAGGCACCGGCACCAGCACCACCACCGGCAGCGTCACCGTTGCAGTGCCATCTAGCGTTGAGCTAGTGTCGCGACGCCCATTATTTATGGGTTCGATTTCTGCGCGCTGCCGCTGTGATGTGACTGGGATGTTGGGCCTGATTGTGCCAATCCAAGCTGGCAGGATGCTGCTGCGGCTGCCTCGCCCATTCAACGAATATTACTAGCCTCGTGGCTTCGCGAGGCAGTTTCGCCATCACCCTTGCTGTTGTTGTTCCGAGTTTTTACAAAATTGCTTTGAAGTTTGTTTTGGCTGCTTCAGGAATTATGAAAAATTCGACGATTCGATCGCTCGCTGCAGATGACTCAGCTCAGCGAAATTGTGTTAGTGTAAGTTGCGTTGTTGCTATGTGGAATGTGACAGTTGGCGGCTACGCGGCTGAGTGATGGCGGCAAGTGGCAGCAGCGTGGCAATAGCAATGACGAATTTGTGTCGCAGGGAAAATTTTGAGGGAAGTTCTTCTTAAGTCTGGCTTTAGTATGAATTGCCTGAAGATTTCTGGAGTAGTTGCAAAAAAAAAATTATTGCCGTATCTCGAGCTTATTCAATAGATATAGCCACTTTGAACAACATGTGAATTATATAGGCGCCTCTTTTTTAAAGAAGTTATTCACAAAACTTTTTTCTGAACAAGAAATCTCAGAAACCGATCATCGCAATTTTTCTCAGTTAATTAAGCTTTCAAGCTAATATTTCTTATTATAGCATGCACCTGGAACGAGAATAAATTACAGTGCTGCTCGCATAATTGAACCCAGATTAATTGAGTTACACGCATAATTGAGCCAAAAAAAAAAAATGGCAATGAAAAAGACCCATATAAAATATGCAGCGATTTACACGTTTAATTGAGTTCGGCTAGTTGCATTACCCTCTTAGTTGAGTCGTTTAATTAAAGCTGTCTTGTAAATCTCATACAAAATATTCCGTTTATTTGATTCGTTGAAAAGTTCCCACAAAAAAGCAGTGGCAATTTGAAGATTCCTCCCATGAAGATGACGAAGAAATTGATGAAAAATTTCCCCTCACCCACTAACCTATGATCCTTTCTAAATCAACAAGTGCTTTGCATGTATAGGGGGCATCCCCTGAGTGTTGGTAAAAAATGAAAAAGAAATTGATGAAAAATGCCGCTTCAAGTAAAGAGTGAACTCAATATTTTAAGCAAGTTTTTACTTCCAAACAATATTTTTTCTCAGGAATTGAGTAATATGGAGACAAATATTATCGAACTGCCCTGATAATTATTGATGTTTTGCTTGCGAAAGGAAACTTGACAAGTGCATCCGTTGCTGCCGCTATGCTACTTGCAACTTTTCTTGGCCAGATTAAGCACACTTATATTTATGAAATTATTTTACAATTTATGGCACTAAAAATGACAACTTGTGCAATATAAAATCTGCCGTCAATTTGCATCGCTTTTAATTGCGCGCCATTAAGCCACTTCAAATGCGACCAATGCTGGAAATCTGCATTCGTCTTCCATTGTCAGTTTCGAGAGCAACACATTTAGCCACATGCTCGCCATTGAAAATGGCCAAGCATGAGCTCATAAATTATGCCACCACGGGCAATATGAGTGTCATTGGCCATGCGCTGAATCTGCGCCGGTCTGGACCTTGTGTGGTGTGCAAAATCATGCCAGCGCACTACCACATGAGATTAGCTGTTCCCAGCCTTCCCGCTGCAGTGCCGGCGTAGCTGCCTGCGAAAGCACCAAAGCAACGAAGCAAACATGCGGAATCCCGGGCCGCTCGCGCTCGTCCTCGTCCTCGTCCTCGTCCTCGCCCTCGCCCTCGGTCTGGAGTAGTGAAGAGTGCGCGATAATGAAGCCCATTTTAAAGTCACTACCATTCAATGCGATTTGATTTACAATCCCATTTCGATTATAATCGATGATGATGTGTGTGTGCGCGCCGCGCGTTTAAGCCAAGCGAATGCTCCTGCCCGCGCACTCGTGTCTACCTGCAGACGGCCGCCTGAGCCCGCAATCCCAACCAAGCCAAGCGAAGCTCAAGTGCGCTGAAGCGCAGCAAATCGCACCACAAGCAACCGCAGAGCGACACCAACGACGACACCACTCCACACCACTCCACACCAAAGCATTGGATGGCATTGGCACGCTAGGCTCCTCCGGCACTGTGGCAACGTGCGTCTAACTTGGGTGGCTCGTTTTCGGCATCTTTTGGCTTGTTGATGTTTTGCTTGAATGGTTCATTCTTCTGTTGTTTGTTTCTCAGTTGGTACGTTCTCTCCATGAATCCAGCTTAAGAACCAGCACACTAAATTCGTTAGTTAGTTGGCGGCATCTTGAGATTTATTGCTGAGTTGATTCAAATGTACGCACTACTTTCAAACGTTTTGTTAATCCAGTCTATTGATTATTTGTGAGTTTTTCATATCAAGGTTCCGTCATTTGGTTGCAGAGAGAGGGCCCCATATCAAAGAAATGTGCTCAAAAGTTGGTTCGGTTCCTTTTAATATCTTTCGATTTAGTGAAGAATTGTTAGAAACGTTATTCTTTTAGTCTGGTATCTGTGTATCTGGCAGATCGTTGTCATGTCGATCAATGCTTTCAACGGTTTGTTGCTTTGTTGATGTCTATCGTTGGGCTTCAGAGAAAGCATCCAATAACAAAGGAACGTGCATCCAAGTTGGTTGCATAGTTTGTGGAATCCCTATATATGTATATTGATGAGTTGGTTCAAAAGCACTGTTCTTTGTAGTTCCGCTCTATTCGTTGTGTGGCCGTTCGGTTCCAGTGGATTTGAATGAATCTTATTAGAAATATACGCTTTTTCTGGCGCAAACAATTGGCATATAAATTGTATTGCCCGTTGGCAAAACACCGTGCTTGGTTTGAGATGCATCAATGCGCAGCTTTGGTAAAGAAATAGCAATAAAAGTCATAAGTACTATAAGTGACTCTTAGTCCTTAGGTTAGCTTAGACTGGTTGGCTAAATAGGCCGCACATAGACCCCTGATGGGCCATGTCAGTTGCCGATCAGTTTAAGAAACAGGGAATTAGTGGCCAATTTGAATAGCCGAGTTTCCGTTGAACTTCAGTAGAGAGCTGACCACCAGCTTTGAGGCCTCCGCTAGTCCAAAAAGCCATGGCTCTGCCAAGTAGATAAGGCGAGATCTAGAGTTGGCAAGACAGAGACACAGCAGTTGCGCAACAGTTTCTTTGTATAAAGGTTCCCTGCTTTTGCTGCACTACTCGCTGTTTTCTTTTTCTTATAAAATTATAGAATTTTTTAGATTTTTCAAGAATTTCCTAAATAATTCCAAATATCGAACAGCGCTTTTAATAACATGAAAAAAAATCTTGAGCTTTTAATTTTTAATAACACTGTACGCAGGAGGCCCACGCGCCCATCTGCCCCTTTCAGACCGTCATCAGCGAAAACCTTGCTGTCACATTGTGGTTGGGCATGGTTGGCGGATTATGGCGGCGCGCCTCAGAGTCACGCCAAAGATAACGAAATTTTTTTAAAATGAAAATTCAAAGCGACAATGAGCACAACAACAACATGGCCAGCAGCAAGCACAGCCAAGATGCCTTCATGCGGCGTTCGGCTGTTATGCTGTTGCCATGAGATATGCTGGGCAAGATCGTAAGCGCAAATGTCGCTCGATCGTTCTGGAATTGCATTGCATTGCCGGACGTTGCGAACTTTCTGCTGAAATTCGAGTTCTGTTTATGCTTTAGCTTTGCTGAATTAAAGGAAGGTGTGAAATTCCAAACTGGCTGCACATGTGTGTGTGTGCGTGTGTTCGTTGCAAGTCGCCGCAGCATGCCACACAAATGGCAACTGACAGCAATGGGAAATTTAATAAGCGACGACACAAACTTTGCTCACGCGACTCGCACTCGCCGCCGGCTTTGGTTGTTCTTCCATGGCCATGGTGACAGTGTGCTTTCACTTGCGCGCTCTAAAAATTCTTGAGTCGGCCGAAGCAGTACCCTTAATAAATTCAAATTTACTCGCGCGAAAGTTCGAAATTTATGGCATTTTAATTGCCAGCAATATGCAAACAATGTGCTCCAGCCAGCAGGCCCACTCATCACTGGTGTGGCTAAGAAGAGAAGCGACCGCGTCCAGACATAAATTGCTGCAATCTTTCTTTTTGCTTTGTATTGTCAGCGTACAAATAATTTATTACCATAAGAATTTCAATTGAATTTTTTTGCCTGAAAGTCGAGTCATTTTGCAAGCATGTGGCATGATCTTTATAGTGAAAGAAAGGGGTTCAAGGGAGCAAAGGTTGCCATGCCGTGCCACACCACGATAGCATGCTGAAGAAAAAAATCAGCTTGAATCATCGACGCAAGTTTTAACAGTGCCAGAACTTTGAATACTATCAAAATTAATCCCTTTGTTGACTTTCTTCAGGATCAAGGCCTATAAATAATAAAATAGGTGGAATAAAAACATATATATTTGCTATCTGCAGCTATTTCGAATTTGGTTGAGATATTTCGAGGCTCTTTTTTTGTGATAATCAAGAGCTAATAAAAAAGATGAGAATAAATATTTTTCTGCTATTTCTATATGCCATAAATGTGAAGATATGTTCTATATAAATACAGTCGAACTTCTATAACTCGAACTGAATCGAGTGGCATTAGCTTTAGGGAGCTAATAAATAAGTCACTATAAGTTGTAGTCTCCAAAAGTCGAACTTCTTCTTTGAATAATAGCTATTCCAATTATGAAAGTTCCACTTTATGTTAAAAAATTATACATGTATGCACGTATTTGAACTATGTATGCATGTATATATACAATTCGAGCACGATACTGACATAAAAATAATAATTTCTTTAAAAAAAGGCATAGTTCCAGCTGCTGAAAATCGCACTACGCCGCTGTCATATGTTCGAAGAAGGCGTTAAACACTTTGCCACCTCCCATATTGCACTTTGTGTTGCATGCCACATGTGTCCAGATGCTCATTTGCAGGCCCTGATAAAACAAATGCGCGGCATTGCAGACAGGCGGGCAGTCAAGAAGCAGGAGAAGCAGAAGAAGCAGAAGAAGAAGAAGAGGAAGAAGAAGAGGCAGGCAAGAAATTGCGTGGGCAGTTTAAAATTTATTACAAGTTAATTATTATTGCGGCGCACTCGCTTACAGCTACACCCACTGCCGCCCCTCTCGCCGCTCACACTGCTCTGCTCTGCTTTGCGCCTCTCCAACTGCCTAACTGCAGTGAAACAGTGCATCAATTCCGCGTAATGCAACAACAACGAAATTGCATACGCCTGCGTCCGTCTGCTTGCATTCGCAAGGCAGCACGTTTGTTTATGGAATCACTCATTTATGGACGCGCTGCTCCTTCTGCCGCCTTCCCTGCTTTGGCGCGTTGCTTTGTTTTTTGCAACTCGCAGCGAAATTCAGCACTCCTTCGCACTTCATATCGCAGCTGTGCGCCGCCCACAGCCGCGCGCTGATATACTCGGAATGCCACGCGGCGCATTCGCGGATCGGCGCGGAGGTCCGATGACATATCGCCGGCTGGACGACCGCCGGCCCGCCCGTGCGCTCATCTCTCTGCTAATGCAGCCTAGCTAATTGCAGCTGCGGCTGCGGCACTCATAAGCCAAACATCCGGCAAGCGCAGCCGACAAGGCGCCGCAGTGAAGTATCAATGACACACGCCTCAAAAGCGCACTAAAGGCATATTCCTGTTTGCAGATACGCCGTTGCAGCCATTACCGCCGCCATAAAAGTGTTCATATGTATATATGTATGTATGTTCGTTTTAAAAGGTGCGAAGCGCTATTCCTTCTTTTTGGTGCAATCGATATTGCCTGCAATTTCAATAATGCATTTTTACAAATTTATCGTCATACTTAAAAGAGTGCGCCACTGATAAGGCCGCTTGTTTAATAATGCAAATGGCCCGTTTGCACTTTGCGCTGATGAACTGGCAAATTTAGAAATAAAATGAATTTTTTCAATTTAATTGCCGTTTTATATAAACAGGATTTTACAACAGATCAAGCGAAACTCGTTTTGTATTTCAACACAAAATGGTACTAAAGGATATAAAATAGTTGTAATGGGTACTAAAGAGTATATAGTGGTTTTTAATGGTACTAAGTAAAAGGCTTTTACATAGATCTAAAGTGTACTAAATAGTACTAAGTGGAATTTAATCTTACAAAGTAGTACTTAATGATATTGAGTGGTACCTAATTGTACTAAAAGGTTCTAAATGGTACTTAATTGTGCTAAATGGTTCTAAATGTTAAAAAATAGCGGTATTTTATAGTATGAATATGGTACTAAATAGTTTTAAATGGTACAAAACTTGCATAAATAGCCACTCACTTCAGAGCATGCAAATTCTTATTTTACAGAAAGAATACAACAAAAGTACTAAGCAATTAATATTAGAGGTCTATCCGCTATGACTATATATGTATATATACAAAAGCCAGTTTATAATAAGCATTTTTTCATCATTACTTTTTTCATCAAAAGTTTAAATCAAATCAATAATTCAACGTAGTTTTTTCTATTGAATATATGCATAATACAATGAACTAGTCTTGTACACAAACTAAAAAATTAGCTATAGGTATGGCTTTAAAATTAAAAACATCTTCTTCTTCTTTTTAAGTTTGTTACCAAATCAATATAAATTTTATTGATTCTTTCGCTTTACAAAATTGTAAGTTGTACAATGATCATAACAAATATAACTTCTTTTTTGAATTTTGATTTTTCATTGTAAAAATAGTGAGCAATTATTGAAATTTATCTTTAATAAAAATATTAGGAAAAATCTGGATTTTTATATTTCATAAAAAAGGAATCGAAGCAAAAATTGCTTAGTATTTTTCGCGCGTCTTCTGCAGTCGCTGTTTCCAACCTTAGCTGTCACATCTGCCAGTTGGTTTCTTCACCGGGCTCCCTCTTCTGCAGCGGCCTAGAAAATATTAACATTTGATTTGAACTTTTGACCAAAGATTGATTTTGAAATTTTGGTGTTATATGCCATTTATTGAAAGTTTATAGAAGAATCATTTTGAAGTTACTATTACTACCATATAAAATGGAGGGACAATTTTTTTAAATCCAACAAACTTTATGTGTACAACAACAACAACAACAACAATAGTTAGAATTATTTTTTCCTTTACATAGGCATAGTCCACAACAGCTCATTAGTAATTTTTATTTTTTATCCTACAAATAACAACCGATGATTGATTCCAACTTCTGATTGCCAAACTAACGAACGGTGATAAATATTCATTTATTGTTATTGAATGGAAAACTGCACAAAATTAACAATTCAAATTTTTGTTGCAATAAATTAAAGTATCAATCATTAGCATGTGTGCTTAAATGTACCGTTGCAGCGGTGAAGCAGCACTTGCCGCCATTTAAGAAAAATGATTTAAGCTGCGGCTCACGCCTATGGCGCAATTTTGAGAGGTGGCAGCAACAGCAGCAGCTCGGCTCTCCAAGCAACAGCAGCATTCAATTAGCATAACCACTCAACGCCGCCGCCAAGATGTTGCAGCTAGTTGCACACACATACGCACGCACGAACGTTTAGCAACAATAAATTACACACAAAACAAGTTCAATTACGGCGCGTAAATCGAAAACAGCTGATCTACAGCAAAGAGCCAGAGCCAGCAGCAACATGCAACAACAACTGCAACAGCAACATAGCAACAAGTGAAGCCAGCTCAGATGTTTTAGGCGCAATGGAGAGGTGTGCATTGTAAGAGGTCGTTTCGCTGACACTGCGGGCTAGGTGGCAGCAGCAAGGGGGTTGGGGGGGGGGGGGAGGCAGTGGCAATGCGTTGCATTCCGTCGCGTTGCAATTTACATTAACGAGCTGCCGCAGACGCGCGCAGGAAACCGCAACAAACCAAAGGCAAAGTCACAATCAAAGCCAACGCCAACAGCAAAGTGAACAGACGAGGCAGGGGCAGAGGCAAGGGCAGTGGCAAGGGCAAGCGCTGGTGCAAGTGGAAGTGGCGCAGACGGTAGAGATAAGTGCAAGTGGAAGGCGAATTCAGAGATTTCTTGCAAACGTGCTGTTGATTGTTGGTGGCTGAGGGGGAGCAGAGGGGCAAAGATGCATTGCTTCAAGTCGTAATTTTTGCTGTTGAGATTGCAGCTAATCCAAATTTTGCATTTTAATTTGCAATGAATCCGTGAAACACACACGCGCTCACATTTATACAAAAGCTTAACAATCCCTGTCGGAAGAAAGCACACACAAGAAAACAAACGCTTGTCGAAAATATACAGTCTGTGTCAGAAAAAGCCAATCGCAATTGCTCTAAAAGCAAAAGAAATTTATTTCAAGTGATATCTATTCGCGGTACAGTTTTAAATGTTTTTTTAAAATGTATGTAAAATTCTTATTTAAATAGATGAAAATGTAGTGAAAGTAATTGCAGATAATAAGTAGTTAGTAAGTTAGTTAGTAGTTTCATTCTTTGCAGATGACAAAAGTTATAGCTTTTATATAAATCGAGTGCGTATTAACTTTACCTACTCAGCTTCTTTAAAGTTTATGCTCTCTGTAGTTGAATTTACGCATTCTGCAATTCAATTTAAAGTCATGATCTTCAATTTATGTACACTTTTTGAATTAAACTTAAGATTTCCGAAATTGAATTTGTGCTTTCTAAAATTACTAGTTTTTGAAAGGCGCCCATGGCGCGCACTGACTAAATTTTGGACAATTTTTATTTTTTGGGATATTGGGGTCATGTTTGCTCTCACTGCATAGACTTGAGATCACTCCAATGACCGTCTCATTTTCCAAGTTGCTTGCTCATTTTCTTTATATTTCATGAAATTTTGAATATTTTTGACAATTTTTATTTTTTGAAACAAAAAAATTCTGTGCGTTGTGGTCAACTCAGAAACTGAAAACTATTGTGGTCCTTCCAGTACATAATTAATACCGAAAAAAAAGTCGAAGAGCCCGCCCACAGCAGGGATCGAACTCACGCACTTTCGGTTTCTGCGCCAGCGCCTTACTCACTGCGCTATCACCACTCTTGCTTGCTTATGTTTTAAACTCTTATAAGAAGCCGTTTGCGTTAATGAGTCAGTGAGTTAGTGACGAGGACTTTTATATTTATTATGATTCTAAAATTTTACTTATTCATTCTCTATATGTTGTTTTAACTCCGAAATATAACTAACACTTTCAGAAATTAATTTATTAGTTCTGAAATTTAAATTACACTTTCTGATAACGAAGTAAAATTTCTAAAATTGAATTTATGCTTTCTGAAATAGAATATACAATTTCAGCATATCATCTTACGATTCTGAAATTCAATTTACTCTTGCTGAATATGGTGCTGAAAAGATATTTAAGTTTTTTGTTTATAGAGTTATAATTCTTAGGTAAAGTTGACTGTTTCTGAAAATGAACTGATTGGTTTCACTTCAATTCAGAAAGTTTATATTTCACAAAGTAAAACTAAAGTTTATAGAGCAGTTTTTCACTGCAGCTTTTTGCGCTACAGGGTTGTCATTCCACCCTGGAGGAACACGCATACACACACACACAAATGCAGAAAAGTATACATTCGACTGCTTCCGGTGGCGTTGAAGTGCGCGTCCGGTTTTTAATAAACATGCAAAAAAGAGGAAAACTAAATAAAAAGAAGCTGCAGCAGAGCGTGCAACAGGGAGCAACGTCAGCAGCAATATGTTGGCATTTGTATTTGTTGTTGTCGCTGTTGTTGTTGACGCGATATCACCCGCAGCGTAAATCTTTTGGATTAATCCAATTTAACACTTTAGTTTAAGCGTGTATATTTGTGCTTTTTTTATGGTTGTTGCTTGTTAATGTTGTTGTTGTTGTTGTTGTTGTTGTTGTTGTTATTGCTGCTGCTGCTTTAATGCGCTTTTGCTGTTGCTTTGTTGGTTTTCTTGTGAGTTTTTGTTGTTGTAACATTATTGCTGCGCTTCTTTCTTTCCACTAGTCTGCTGCAGTTCTGTTGCATGTGGCAACATTGTCATGAATTTAATTAAAATATGCAAATCGTTTGCGTCATCTTTCGGTTGCTTTTTTGTCATTGTGCTTGCTGTTGTTGTTATTGTTCCTGTTGGTGGCGGTCACTCAAACTCAAAAGGTAACTTCAAGTGTTGCCAAGCGTACAAGCGAGCGACTTAAGCTTTAAGCAAGTTGCCTCTTGCCAAAGAGCTAAAATGCTAAAATGCAAAATTGCTCGCTTTTCAATGCCATTTGCTTTTTTTATCAAATGTGGCTCGTCAGGGCAGCGGGTCGCACAGTGTCATGCAGATGCACGAGCGGACGTGCGAAGCGGCAGACAAAGCAGTTGGCCAACAGACAGTTGCGTCAGCTCTGGTTGCCACATTGCCACAGCTCAAGGCATAAGTACAAAACGTTGCTTCTGCAGACGTGTGTCTGCTAATACATACATACATATCCTATATGTATATATATTTGTATATGTTATTGTGCATATTGCCACACAAAAGCTTCTTTATTTATGTTTTCAGCAATTCCTCATTTCAGTTCCTTTTCATACGCAAATTAAATTGAAATTTATTGCCACTTTTATTTTCTTTGATCTCAGCCTGCAGTTAAGCCTTTCAAGAATTTGCTTCTAAGCCCGGCTGCGAGCACTAAAATTTTTTGCAAATACATACATACATATGTACGTGCATTGTAGATACATATGTACGTATGTGATCGGCAAGATTATTATAAAGAGCTGGCTCTAGATGTATAAAATATATAGAACATGAAAACAGCAGCGAAGGATCAGAAGCTGGCGTATTCTTCCTGTTGAACTGAAGATGAAGGAGAAGGCAATTGCATCAACAATCTTAATATAATATTTAGCAGGTTAACTATTCATTAAGATATATTCTTTATTCTACCAATTAACAAACCGGCGAGCCGAAAGCCTTTGCAGCTAGCGCTCCTAGATTTAAGTAAAATAGTAATTAAGTTATTATTTTTCATGTAATAAATAAAAAATAAATAAAATATTTAGCAGTTTTCAATGGATTTCATTTCATTTCAATTCTGTAAGCAAATACAGTAGCAACGTTGCTTGCATGAGGGCAATCAGCTGACGCTCCCTTTCGACTTAGAAACATCACTTAGAAACCTTAAAGCTGCAGCTCGCCAAGTTGTTCAAGTTACGTTTCATTACGAGTTTTCGTATGGCAGTTTGGACCAAGTCAAGTTAAGTTATGGCCCCTAAAAGACGTAACTTGGTGTTAAGTGAATCCTTCTTCGCTTTTCGCTGCTGTGAATTTGACTGTATTCATTAATTGAATGTTTCAATTGCCAAATCGATTAACTAAAATTTTTGAATTATATTAAATCATCATTTCAAAACAGTCTATGAACTCTTAACTTGACTCAGCGAAATTTGCAGATCTGTGGAATACTCATATAGGCACATCAATTATGCATGTGCTCTAATAATGTATGTATGTATATAAATTCTGACATGCTGCCACATGTCACCAGAAGCCGCTGAACATTTCAATCATTTTCGAAAGTGCTGAAAAAGTGCTTGGCTTTTGCCATTGGCGCTCCAACTCTCTGAATTCAACAGACGACTCACACACGAAAGAAAGCATTAGATTCCGGCATAGCATTTCACTTTTTGTGTGTGTCCAGGCATTTGCTTTGACACACATTCCACTTGCGGCGCTTTGTTGCATGCCTCACGCTGAAATTTATCACCTGTAGTGTGTCTTTAATTACAAGCGACACTAAATTCATTTCAGCTGTCTTAGTTCTGACGTTATTAATGCTTGCATGCCACCCAACCAGTTGCAATGCAGTGCATTCGAACGCTTCCCGCCACCCTGCGGCGCGGCGGCTGTTGCAGCATGCAAAATATCGAACTCGCTACAAAATGCTGCAGGCGTTCGCACAGGCGAAATCCAGTTAAGGCAACACAAATCACACAGGCACAGCATCCATGAGATACACGTACGCATAGAGATTTGCAGTTACCGATACAGATATCGTACGTATACTAAGCCGCGTATGCGTGCTCGTATCAATAGGCACAGTGGAATGTGGCAGTCAATAGTTGGGTCACACTCGGTTGCATGTCATAAATATTTAAAAAAACAAAACTTTGCGTTGTTGAACCCGAAGCCAAATTTTAGTCTAATTCTGAAGAAGCCGTCTCGGCTTCTTGTAGGCACTTGTAATATTTAGCGGTGTTCTGTAAAGACGGCTCATATATGGCAGCTGTTGCATTTTTCTTTAGAGCAACAACAAATCTACACTCGATAAAAAGCGCTTCCTCGCAACTTCGAAATAAGTTGATTTGCGAACTTTTTGCCGGCATCGGTGCCACTGTGGCGCTGGTAGGACATCAACATGCCTGTTTAGGTATGCAAGTTGGAAAAGGCGGGTGCATTTGGAACGCCATGGCGAAGCAGATAGACCAACAAACGTAACTAGAACACAGCCGAATGACAGGCCGTGCTTGAGCTCGAGATACGCGCATGAGAATGTGTGTGTGCATATGTCACTGTGTGTGTGTGTGTGTGTGCAATGCAGAATTTACGAAGCCAACGCATATGCCAAGGCAATTTATGTCTTCGCCGTGCAGAATCTATAGCAGCGCCGAGCGAGCTGTACGGAAGGCAGGAAGCGCCGGCGGCAGAGGTGTTGCTTTAAATGCGTTGCCTTAAAAATTAAGTTGCAAGCAGAAGACAGTCCATCTCACTTCCGCGTGTAGCAGCGTAGTAACTGCCAAAACTCGAGCACAACTTCAAGCAAACTGGCAGTGACTCCGAGTGAAGTGAGTGCGGCGGCGTGGCAGGGTCGCTGCCAGCGTTTGGTAGCGGCATTTCTGCCGCAGCACTTTGATGCTTTATTTTTGGCGCACATGTGCGAGTGTCTGTGTGTGCGACAGAGTGTGTGAAGCCTTGCCAAGTAATTTTGGTGTAATTGATACTGCTGTCTGCATATTAATGACTTGCTTAAATGCGTACCGATGCGCACGTGTTTGTGTGTGTGCGTGCCACGTCGTCGCGGCAGAGCAAAGCATTAAGTGCATTGGCATTCTTTAAATAAAAAGCGTTTTCATTAAAAGCGGCAAGCTGCAGCGGCACTGTGTGCGACACAACGCCAGGCCGCACACATCCTTCTGCCGCAGGCGGAAATATCTCTTATGGATGTATGTACATCATGTTGCAAACGCCTGCCTCGTGTAGCTGCTAATGGGTGGCCTCACCACAAACACACACACACACACACACACACACACACATACATGTATGCACATAAACCACAATATTACGTTAGATAGTTGACATCAAAATGCAATCCGTTGTAAACGCTGCCAGAACAAGTCCCAAATTCTTCGGCCTGCCTGCCTGCCTGCCTGCCTGTCTAGCCGCTTGCAATAGTGTGTGTGTGTCTAAAGATTGCACTCTGGCACGCAAACATGTGACGAAAAAGGGCAGCGGATGCTTGATTTGTTGAGTGAGCATGTATTGTGCTATAAACACTTTTTTCTCACACTCTTTGTTCAACAAAATCTTCTGTCCATATGAAAAAATTACAAAATTTTTTTATTTAATTTGGTTGTTGTTTCGATAAATATATAGGCTATTCACAGTTTCGTGCTATCTAGTGTGTTAACTTTGCCACAAATTTAGAATAGCATAAAAAACAGCGGCGCTCACATTTTATTTTACTATCGTGCTGAAGTTGCCAGATGGTAAATTTAGAAGAAAACTGTGAATATTCTAAAGCTCTTATTTCATCTCGAATTTCTTTAGAACAATTCTTTTCCTCATTTCTATTAATTTTTGCGAATAAAACAACTAATGAAAGATGCCAGCTTAAAACGAAAGAAAAACACGAGCCAGCGCATGGCAATTTTAGCAACTAGTGCTATCTCTTGTTTGCGTATAAAGCAACAACAAACGTAATTTTTTGTAAAATTTAGAATTTTTGCAATTATCGGCATGTGTGCTCCAAATATTGCTGCTAGATCATAACAACTCTCACACACATGCACCGAAAGCAGCATGATGTTCTCAAAGCAATCCCCCTGCCCCAAGCAAACATTCTCCTGAGTGCGCCTCTGGCATATGCTCTATCCGTGCTTTTGTGTGTGCGTGTAAGTGTAATGTTGTGTTGCTTATGACATTCGGACATAAATATGCCGTTCATTGATGCGAATGCATTGTCGTAGGTCATCCTTGCTGGTTTATGGCCACTTTTGGCTTACTCGCCTTGTTTGGAATTATTGCACTGCAAAGTAGGAAATCTGCATTTCGTAGCACTTCTAATAGCGTGTCAACGCCACCCACAGTGGCTGACAAGTGTGTGAGTTGCACACACACAACTACAAACGCACATCGTAGCACTTTGTATACGATTTGTGGCATGTCCAAGTGCACAGCTAACCTGATTTAGGGCGACATAAAGTGGGCGGTGTCTGAAGGCAGCTTTTGAGCTTCAACGTGTGCACTTTATAAAGTGTTGCAACAAATCCTTATCGATCTTTGGCAAGAAAGAATAATTGAGCGAAAATATTGAAACTTCATTTTGTCGACTCTCATTTGTGGTTTTTTTTATCAAAAAGCATAATGTAAGGAGGCACTGCTTCAGCTTCACTGAAGACATTTTCATAAGCGCTTAAGGAAATTATAACAATTAAACCATGTGAAGGTATGGGACTTAAATCTTTTTTACTCGGTACTTATATCTTTTACTCGGTTTTGCTATTGAATATTGACAAAACTTTGAAAATATATCAACCCTATCAAATGTGTGCGCCATGACAGAGCCTGACAAGGCTGCATAATTTTTGGCAAAAACCCGCAATATAAAATTGTCAACTACGAATTAGAAAAAAGCAACGTCATTAAATTATAGATGGATCTTGTCTTTGTTGGTTCCAAGGTAAATTTTTGCCCAAATATTCTTAGGCACATTTTAACTCTTTTTAGGAAACTTTTATATAAATTCTACGTACGTAATATTTTGGACAAGAGGGCAAAATGGTTGATTTGTATAAAATAATTGTAGAATATGCGAAGTTGTCTACACATACGAAAAAAAAATAGCAAAGTCGCCATTTAATTTCAATATACGACACAATTGTACAGAACAACTCGAAAACTGTCGAAAGATATCATATAAAAATATTTATTTATTTATGAAAAGGGATTTTATCATAAAATCGTGAAAATGATGCTTACGTCAATCTTTTGCACAGGCGACGATTTGTAATAAGTCAGGCTGAAAAGAAGAAGAAAATTTGTACAAAATTTTTCTACGCAGGCGGTCAATTTCGAGCCGAAAAAAGTCATTCGAATTACATCAAAATTGTTTGCTAACAAAATTAGTTGAAAACTGCTATATTTGTCTGCTTAAGCAATTGCTTGCAACATTGAGACTATGTGCATGTGCATGTGCATGTGTATGTAGCATGCCACAAAAACGTATTCACATCATAAGCGTCAGCGTTACGTAAATGATGATACGTTGCGCCTGTGCAAAAATTTTCAATTAATTCAAAATGCCGCATGCAACAATAATGCAACAGCAACAACAACAACAACAATGAGAGCAGCAGCATGCACCCTTGCGATTCCCGCTAAAAGAAGATGCAAAAAATACAGCAACAACAACTAAAAGCTGCGCGTAACTAAATCAAAACACGGCACAATTGCAGCATGCAATATTCGCTGGCAGTGGGGCAGAAAGAGTTGCCACTGCGGTAGAATGCAGCAGCGTACGGTAAATAAGCCAACACACATTTGCATGTGTACAGGGGTAGCCGTCATAGGGGCAGGGGCAACGGTACGAACTGTACATATGTATATAACATAAGGCACAGCCGACTATCGGTAGCTATCACTAATACAGAGTGCGTTTTATTTTTCAGGTCGAAGTTTTTCTTTTAAGAAATGTGAAATAATAATAATTAATAATTGATTGGCGATTATGTGAAAAAATCATTTAATAATAATAATAACTAATTGACTGATGCAACAGCCCGTGTAGCCTTACGCCCAACTTTCTCGCATTAACTTTTGTGTGCTTGTTATATTTTTCACAAATTAATGGGACCTACCATTACCCGAATCCGAACGGGTTGACAAGCTTTTCATGGCAAAGAATTCTCTCCGAGAATTGCCAATTCATCGCGAGTAGTGGCGCCAAGCAAAAACCAATATGGGAAACAAATTCTCTTTTATTCGTTGGTCTGAGACCGGTCTTGAGCCCATCATCGAGCGCATCAACGACCAAGCACTTGTTCATTAAGCCACCGCGACGTAAAACGATTCAGAATCTTGAATTGTGTGATTGATTACGTAGTCTTTAACATTATGTTTGAAATATAATGTAGCTGAAGTGGTCGCTTCCAGGCTTTAATTTAAAGTCAAGCTCTTTTAAGCACATTTCTCAATTTCTTAACTCCAAAAAAAAAAAATTTATTATGAAATTTTCTTCGCATATTAGCAATTGATTAATTAATAATATGTAGATTGTTTTCGACCGCTCTCTACTGCTGTCAAATGCCAAGCGACAAATGTCATTCAAACCAAAATGGCGGCCAAACGAAATCGATCTGAAACACAACGCACGTATGCATTTATTTAGGCTCATTAACATTTTGGCCTCCCCTCTCAAAGTGCTATGCACGTCCGTGTATGCATGTGTGTATGTGCGCATTCGAATGCACGTATGAGTGCGTATGGCATTCGAAATTATGGCGTTGATGTATGCGATTCTGATATTTGCAGCAGGCGCCCTAGAAGCGTGAGGGATGCATTGGGGGGAGGGGGGGAAGAGACAGGGTTGCGGCATGGTGCGTTGTGGCAACTGAGACGGCGCTGCGTCTGCAAGGAACAAGGGGGGGTGTCAACAGCATCGGGGCTGCCTGCACTGCGGTTGCACGTTGGTGGAGTGGTAGAGTGTGCTGCTGCGGAGGCGAAGGCGGCCTGCAGCAGCGTGTTGCCGCTCGACTGTGTGCGATATGCGCCGCCAGGCGTTCGAATCGCTCATAATGCACGCCTCTGTGAAGTTCTGCATCTGCTGCTGTTTGCAACGCGGCCAGGCGTGGCAGTGGAGCGTCGCTGCTGTTGCCACTACCGCAGATGATTGTAAGTGTTGGCAGTGGGCGAAGGGGGGAAGGGGAGTGGGAGGGGAGGGTGGGGGGAATTGCAGTGCGCGATTGTCATGAAATGCGCGGATGCTGTGATTGCATTCTGGGTTTGTTTATGTTGTCAGCTCCTCCGCAATTGTTGCTGACGATGCTGCCTGGCTGTCGACTGGTGAGTGCGGGGATGTGGGGAGGGCCCAATGACATGCAACAACAACATCAGCAACATGCCACGCTGATAGAGCATTAGGCCGTAGCAGGCAGCATGCGTCTGCTTGACGATGATAGACTGAAGCGCGAGCATGCACAAAATATTTCAACGCGCTTGAATGGCTGTTGTTGTTGCTGCATTGCGGCCCACATGCGTAAACGCACAGCAGCAACAACTTTAAAATTCGCCAATTTGCTATCTACAAAATGTGAGTTTGTGTAGTTTCAGCTGCTACCGTTGCTGCTGTTGCTGCCGCCGCGTTGCATGCCACACAATCGCCAGTTGCATTTGCATTTTGCACAACTTGCAACATGGATGCGTGGCAGTCAGTCAGTAGCTGCGATGTGTTCATGTTGTTGTTGCTGCTACTTGTTGTTGCTGAAGGCTATCAACTGCAACATCATCAACATGCGGCAGCAGCAGGCGTTCGTGTTGCATGTTGCACTTACAATCGCACAAATTCAAAGTACGATTTTTCTAAAAAATTGCGAATAATTTCACGAGTGTTTGTGCGTTGCATTCTAACAAATTTCTTGCAATATTTTAATAAAGAATTTCAGCAAAAATATCGTGAAAGAGGGTTTTCGAAAACGGTTTTGCAAAACATTGAACCACATCGAAAAATGGACAACAGATATTTTAAGCTATGAACTCGAATTAGCTAAAAAAGATTTATTCGAATACAAAACACCAGAGCCCGACCGAACGCTCGGTCTCGGTCTCGGTTACCGAACAGTTCGGCCAAAAGGTTCGGGTTCGGTCTCGGTTCGGTCTCGGTTCGGTCTCGGCTACAAAAGGCCGAGTATTTAGCCGAACAGTTGAGGAACAAATTGTATAGTTTTAAACAAAATTTAAAGTTTTTAATAATACTTTTTATTGATTTTTCATACATCAGATGCTTAATGTAGGTATTTATACCCCAAAAGAATTGTTTTTTATAATAAAATGTATTTTTTCCTAAAAATGTATAAATTTTTTTCCATTAAAATTCTTCTTCTTTTTTTTGCATATGTATTCGAAAGGTTCGGTCTCGGTCTCGGCCGAACATTAAAAAAAGGCCGAACGCTCGGTCTCGGCCAAAATTTCGGGTTCGGTCGGGCTCTACTGACAACGCTCATTATTGAAAAATTTAAAAGTAAGTATGTACTTTTTACATCAATGAAGTCCCGAAATGTATGCTAGAAGATTTTCCATTTAATGTTTACATAGTGGGCGGACCACGCCTTTTCTTTCAAATAATATGTAGCGCCTTAACTCGCGAAAATCCATAATTGAGAAAATGAGTGTAATTTAACTGCTATAATATCGAAGTATGCATATTTATGTATGAACGGATTATGGGCATCTGCTTTGAACCGGCTTGGTTAATACGAAACTTCTAAGCTAAGGTTTGTGGAACTGCTTTGTGTCGAATTTGGTTCAAATGGAACTATTGGTTCTTTTTCTTCTGCAACTACGGACAGAGACGGACGGACAGATAGACGGACAGACAGACAGACAGACGAACACCAACTGGGAATCAAGACAGAAAGTGATTCCATTCATTTCTATATACTTATACGAGTATCTATCTATACCTAGGACGGCTCCTTTAAATGCGTTACAATTTTCGCACAAAGTTATTATACCATATTATCATAGCTGTAGGGTTCAAAAAAGGAAGTAGACAGTAGCATTAATGGCAGCACACTAAGTGCCGAGGAAACGGAAATGTAATGTAATAAAAATATTTTGTTGATTTCAAGTGCATTAAAAGCCAGCAGAGAATTTCGTGCTGAAATACAAATTAGTTTCATTATTGCAAAAATTTTTCAACTATTTGCTGCAAAAAAATACAAATTCAGAATAAAGCCAGCGAGACTGTTGCACTTCGATTGTTAAATTCAATTGCGAAAATGATTCCAATATAAAAAGAAAATTAGATTGCCCAAATTAATTAAGCTCATGCTCATAAAGTGATGGTGGTGCATTGTTCCAGTTTGACTGCTTTTGAGGGCCGGAGCATTCTCTGCGGCCATTTCGCCTGCCAGCAGTTGGCTGCAATTGCGTTCGAAAACTTGCTGCGCTGTCATAAAGCGTTTATGTATTGCCGCCAAATTGCGAAAGGTGCCTCAACTGCTCTTCTTTATAAGCTTTTTTTTTACAAAAATTCGTTGGTTTGTGTTTTGTTGTTGTACTTTGCATGGTCCAATGATAATTACTCCACGTAACTGTTAGCGCTTACAGCTCAGCGCATTTGTATGTCCCAACGTGTGGGCAGCAGATATGTAGGTACACAGATACATTTCAATTTCACGCCTCAAGTAACTTACTAATTAGATTTGCATATACAAAATGTAAAGTCTGATTTCAAAGCAAATGAGTGTCAAAAGAGCACAACAACAATTTTAATTATGCTGAAATTTTGTGCATTTCGGAAAATAATATTGCACAGATTATTGCGCAACAGCAATAATTTGATAATTGCTTTCGGCGAACACAAGCAGAAGGAACATAAAAGTACGTACACTTAAAAGAAGTTAAACATTCATTTTCATAAAAGGCGAAATGGTTTTTTTTTCGGTTAGGAGCGGCTGACAACATAAAACATGCAGAAGGCGTGTAAATGAGGTGAGGCTTTCTATGGAGCTGGGGCGCTAAAAAGGCAATGATGGCTTTGACGATATTTAGTTGGAAAAATATTTGTTGTTATTAGGCGCAATGAGTACCTTTTTGGAATTCAGACAGGCGTGAATTATATACCACGACTGAAAACCCAAAAATGAAGTCAGTATAGAAAAAAATGCAGAGAGACCGGCAGACAGACAGAACTTCAGTTTCATATGAGTTACAGATCGAAAACTTGGTAATTTTTGAAAAAATTGCAGAACTGCAGGCAAAATAAACGTGATAAATTACAAAACTGCTTTTGAGGGTTCCGTTCTCCCAAAATGATAAAACGATAACTTTTATAAGGTCACTTTGGTTTTCGGAGGTGTGTACATAAAGAGAACTTTTATTCAAAGTAGAAACACGAAATTTACATGAAGCCCCTTCATAACGTTAACATAGCATTTTCACAATAAAAAGATCCGAAATATTTTTTTCTTAATTTATAAAAGAGGTTCGATCGGTCCAACAAATTTCTTTTCCATATCGTATCATGTACAATCTGCAGCATCCAATACCTGTCACGACCCACTGTGCGCCTCAGCACAGTTATTGCACTAACGTGAGAGCTACCGCTATGCTAAGTCGCACATCTGTTGATAATGCAGAAAACAACAGCTCATTCAGCAGTAAAGCTTGTTTTTGCAGTCTCTCAACTACGTCGCTCTATTCGTCAGCTATGCTACCGCTCGCTATATGATCAGCTCTATATAATGACTTGAGAACTTTCAAGGGACAGTCGACAAGTTAATTTCCGAAGGAGCAGACTTAGCTTAACCTACTTAAAAGTAAAACTAAAGAATTCTCATTTTAAAACTAAATAAATATTAAAAAACCTAAAGAAATTGTTTTACTTAAACAAAGGAATAAAGAACCCCAAGACAATAGTTGCAAACTACACATATCATGTGGGGTATCGTTGGAAAGGCGTACGTATGTACATTTCGCAATTATAGGCAAACGAATTATAAAGATATACATACCTCAGAATGGGAAAAAAACTGACCTGCCCCTTCATGATCCCCAATCGCCTCACTACATTGCTCTAGCTAAAATTTTGATGAAATCAGAGTTACTAGGTATTTGATGATCTGCATTTTTTCGAAATATTTGTTTCTCTATTTTTTCATTTAAGTTTTTATGAGGTTCTTTCCTTCTACTGTAAAGTACCAAAAATGCAAGTTACGCCCTTTCCATACTAAGCTGACGATATTTTCTGCCATAGAATTTGTCAACTAAATAAAAATGTAGGCAAATTTCATTTTGATTGATAGTGGTAGATAAACCTTTTCAATTAGACCACAAAATATTGTTAATTTGTCAAGCAGATATAAATTAATCTGCATAGCCTGCGCATGATCAGGCGGAAACCGCGGACGCGCCGTCTAATAAAGCAACTATGAAGGCGGGCAAAATGGCTAATCATGATTTGCTGCAGGACTCCCCCGCTCAATGCGACCAATTTATCAAGTCGAAGCGATCTTAGGCGGCAGCAGCGAGAGTCACACGAAATGGCTGTCTGCGCGTGGTTGCAAGTCGTCTTGTGGAAGTCGCGAGAGCGCCATTTTAATTTTCTGATTGAATTTTGATGCATGCAACAAGTCGTCTGCACTGCAGTGAAATGCAAATGTGCGCCACAAACCAAATAGCTGCATCTGTCCGCCAGCCCGTCTGTCTGTCTGTCTGTCTGTCTGTCTGTCTGTCTGTCTGTCTGTCTGTCTGTCTGTCTGTCTGTCTGTCTGTCCAACTGCCTGTTGGTCTCACTGCAGCAATCGCATTTCTCTGCAGGCTGCAGCAGCTCCAGTTGGTGCACGCGGCGCACGCTTTTTTGTACTCTTCGAAATTGATTGAAAGATCGATCGACAGATCGCAAATGAACTTTTCTGCCTTGCTCTCTCTCTCTCTCACTCACTCTCTTGCACTGCTTTTATTCCGGCCAATACAAAACAAATAAAGAATTTCAAAAAAATCGCATTTAAATGCAAACGTTGTAAAAGCCGAAGATTTGCCTATTGGCATCTTAGATACAAATGCAAATGCAGTCAGCAGCCGAACGAGCAAGCCAGATACAAATGCTGCACTTTTAAATTGTCTGGAATTCGTTTTTCGGCCTGACTCTGTGATGGCTTTCCATGTTGTTGTTGTTTCATTTGCAGCCCTTGGCCAAACTTTAATGCAAATTATGATGGGAAAATCGAAATTACCAACGCTAATGAATCGTTGACATTATCGTCGAGACTCGTGGTGGGTTGCAGGGGGGCCACCATGTTGCATGTTGGCAACGCGGATGGTGAATGGTTACCAGAGCTAATGGCTCAAGTCTATGGCATAATTTAAATATTCATTTTGTAAAAGATTTAGTGATTGGCACTTAAAATGCCAGCGGTTAGCATCAGATGAGGACAACAACAACAACAACAACACAACAGCACTAAAAAATACTTTGAAAGAAATGCGCCTCATGCGCTTTTTTTTAAGGATAAGTAAGATAGCTATTTAAAAGCAATTAAATTGAGAAAGCGTTGAAGTTCGAAAGGAAATAATTTATTTTTAGAATATTATATATTTAGCATGCAAAATATATAGCAAGCAATATCAATTTCTGAAATTGCAGCTCAACGATTTGGCAAGCGAAGTATTCATATGTGCATCGATATAAGACAGCATTAACTTCAAAGTATAAATTGCCTTTATAAATATACATACATATAAATGAGTTTCGAATTTCGATATACTTTTTGCTTGTTCGCCGTGGGAGCAACGATATTTCTTTAGAATCACTTTGAAAGGATAGTTGCGTATGGTAGGAGCATATTGAGCTTTGCCTATTGAGAGATCTGAGCTTGCTATGCTTCAAGAAGTTATGTCCAACACTACAGGAACTCGTGAAAAAACGGTTCATTGATAGCTTGACAGAATTAGTACGTGCGCCGCTAGAGGATATTTCAAGATTCGTTAGGATATCAGAATGGTTCACTCACACCTAAGGGTCTGGGCTTTCTACATCTACAGGGTTCTATATAGAAGGCATCAGAATGGGCCTTCAGCCTCTGGGTGGGCTTACTGCCAGCAGTAAACAGCCTTTATAAACTAACCTAACCATGTAACCATTTTTGAAGCAAATGTTTCAACAGCCTGAATTAGAAGCCAACTACTAAATTCCCACTGTTGAATTGCAACAAATCTAAGCTATACAGCTTATATGTATTGCCATTTTGCGCAGTGCTCACTCAGAAATTTATTGTTCGTCCACCACAATTTTCCAATTTCAATTTCAAATCAAAATCTACGACAATGCGCCCAGCGCAACTGTCGCCAATTGGAAGATGCAACCTGGCCGCGCATTTGATTTGATTAATTTGCATACGACAACGAATTCGTGAGCTAAATTATATGCGCTTTTTGCAGTGCGCCAGTGGTGCCACTTTGTTGCCTCTTCAATTCCGCCATTCGTAAGCATTGGCCAAGGCAGAATGATGCTAAGCGGCTTGCAAGTTGGCGCAGCTTGAAATAGAATCGAGTTCTGCGTCACTCCAAGCTGGTAAAGACCACTAAAGACAGTTGGCGCTAGGGATTGGCCATATTAATAGCTGCTGCTGTTGCTGCTGTCGACCTCAGCCTGTGCTCTCGAAAGGAAGAACGTGCAGAAGTTGCCGAATCACACGCAAATCAGCCAAATTAACTGTACATAGTTCATGTTTTTAGCCAAAAGACCTCATAATAATTTGTATTATTATTATTATTACGTGTACATATTGCCGCTCCACGGCACGATGCCACCAACAACAAAGAGTGCAGCCAGGCATGTTAAGCCAAGAAATGTATGCCACAAAATGACATTCAAGATATGCACTGTGCAGCAGTAGAAGCAACAGATGTTGTTGTAAAATAGCTTTAGCAAATATAAAAAATGAACCTTTACAAGATCATGCACTTTTGGGCCATTGTTCGATGCTGCTTTCGAGATTTCTGTTGGTAGCAGAAATCAATAAAAATTCGCGAATTTCAGTAGGAATATGGCATATTGTGAAATTGTCTTAGTGTGTGTGTGTGTATTGTTGGATTTTGGTTGAAGTCGCTTATGGCTCAGATTTACGTTCCATGCATTAAGTTTAAAGAAAGTTTGTGGCACACTACAAAAAAAGTGGGCACACAGTTTTAAAAGAAATGGTAAAAGCAAGCTGTGAAGTAAGAGTCGAGCTCCCACAAACCGGGCTCCATTTCAGTACATTTGCTATTCTATACATATTTCGGCGTAACTTTAAACTCATGGAAATATTTTTTTTGAGTGTCAAATAGCATTTGGAGAGAATGCACCATTCCTTGTGACTCACGTTCTCGAAGTGGTTTCGGAGATTCCAGACCCAACATTTTTCTCTGAAGAACGAATCTCTCGAAGGTACCTCAAATCCTTTGATGATGTAAGTGTCGCTCTGGTGAAGTCCAAAGATTTCTGAAGATCCAAGATTTAGCCAGGAAATTTGTGCTGCTAAAATGGAATGAATGCCATGGCAGCATAGTGAATATGCTAAAAGTCCTCTTGGATACAAAAAGAAATGTTATCTGAAGTTCGAAAAGAGGCGTGTTTTGCTCAATGTTTTCTTAAAAATTTCAAAATGCAGGGTCCAGCAATTTCAAAATATGTCTAACAGGTGATGAAGCTAAGTTCAGCACGACCCAGAGACGAAGCAATAATCGATGGTATGGATGCACAAACTTGTTAAATATTCGACTTTGAGAACTGTTTTAGAAAGTGAATGTATCGGCTTGAGAAAAACTATATTGAAATTAATGTAAATTTGTTTGAACAAATTAGAAATGAGGCAGATTAAAGTTATGAAATTTAAATTATTTCTTGAAATTTTTTTTTAGGTCTTTTGTTAGATCGCCAACTATATTGAAATTAATGGAAATTTTATTGGAAAAATTTGAAGAGAGATTAAAGTTATGAAATTCAAATTATTTCTTGAAATTTTTTTTTAGGTCTTTTGTTAGATTGCTCGTATAGTGACAGATGTTGCTATAGTCACGACATGGGCAGGCACTTTCATTGTTAGCTTCTAATTCGATTGTAGTATTGATGGCATTACGGCTCATGCTGTCGCAATTGATTTCAGTGCATTTATAGGGGAGACGAGTACCGACGACCACTACGATAGACAATGGCGCAAGCACAATGGATTTGGAATTTGACAATATTTGTAACGTAATTCCTAATTTCATGTCGTCATTAGTTTGTGTGATAACTGCTGCCTGCGCTGAACGGCAGGGCCACTATTAAAGCCATTTAAGCTATTTACAATTTGCCATCATCACGACATTTAACTGCCGTCGCATGCGAAACGCCGCGCACTCGAAGCCAGGCCAGCGCAAAACGAGAGCGAATTCAGTGGCGTGCCACAGAAGACAACAACAAGGCGAAACATTGCCGGTGTCGTAGTTGGAGTCGGCGTGTTGCGGCACAGGCGAATGATAGCTCATTTCGGCGGGCGATTGTGGCAGGAAGTCAGACGGCGAGGCCGCAGGTCACACAGATTTAATTTTCTGTTAGTTTGTGGCGTGCTTGGTACACATTTACATTTCAGTTGGAAAGGCAATGACTTTTGTTGTTGCGATCGCTTGAAACAACAGCCAATGGTGTTTTACCATTTGCCCCGCATTAGTGCCACTGTCACATGTGATGCTATTCTGCAATAGAAAACTATTACTAAACACAGCGTGGGGCTGTGTTTTGCCAAGAGAATAAGAATTGAGCGAGAAGCGAGGTGTTCAATATGAGAGTATATTAGAAATATGATGAATGAATGCAACAATGGAATATGCAAGTAGAATTATGCACAAAGTTTCGAATTCAAAATTAATAATTCACAAAGGTTCGAATTCAAAAGTAAGTCACAAAGTATAATGCAATGAAATGGAAATATGAAAATGAGTTTAGGAAGTGCAGGCGACGAAGTGTCGTCTTTCGAAGTGGGATGAGAAGTGTCTCGATGGAATGTTTAAGATGAAGTGATGATTGCGGATTTTTTCGCACGACGCGAAGTGCCCATTTTATATCGTCGGTGCCGATAGAAGCCCGGCGCCGGCGCGTAGTGGTGTTGAACGGCCGAACGACACTGTGCCCGACAGTGCTGGGCCAAAGTCGATTAGACATCCTGGGCGCCTTGCAGTACTGCAACTTTACTCCTCCAGGGACTCCTTTAGCCGTCGTAGCGCGTCGAGCGCATCCTCGAGCAACCGTCGTGTCCGTCGCCCGCGGGTCTCGAGGGCTTGGCCGACCGGGGGTGGAGCTTCTTGGCGCCGTGGTGAATTAGACGGCGACCGCCTGGGCCCCGTTCCGTTGTGCCGGGCAGCGGCTGGTCCTGCCTGCCGTACTGGTCTAATATGCGGGGATACACTTCGTCGTGCGGCTTTGCGCGGCGCGATTGGCCGCTGGTCGCGTCTGCGCGGCACGTGTAATAGCGTGTGGTGTGCTAATCCGCACGTACGACAGCTCCTGGTCGAGTCGCAGCATCGGGTTTCGTGTGATCGCGCCAGACAATTGGAGCAATAGCGGTGGGCGCGTACGGCTGCGGCCCTCTGTGTGGGCGTCATGGCCAGGAAGCCGCGACAAACTCGCAACGCATGCGATTGGGAGCAAAGCTGGCATTTCTGGTACGCATCCATAGCGGGTGACTCTGTGGATACAAAAGAAAGTATAAGTACGAATGCAAATTAAAGGCGGAAATGTGAAAAAGGGCTAAAGCTAGTGAGTGTATTGAGTGGGGTGGAGGAGCGATTAACTGGGAGGTGGGCGCATGATAGCGGAGGGAATGATCTGCTTTACGCGGGTGGTAAGACGCAGAGCTTGACTATGGGCCGAGTCGAGATGCCTGCTTGGGTGCGGACATCAGCTACTCGGACGTGATTATCCGCTCCGCGATATAGCTTAATCACTCGTCCGAGTCGCCACTCCTGAGGGGGTAGGAGTTCATCTTTGATGACGACCATTTCACCTTCCTCCAGCTCCTTTTGGGGGTTCTTCCACTTGTATCGCTTGTGTAGGTCCTTGAGATACTCATCTTTCCATCGTCGGCTGAATTGATGATGGAGTGCTCTCAGCTTTTCCCAGCGATTGATCAGCGATATTTCCTCCGCGTTTGCTTCGGGTAGTGACAATAAGGGCGCTCCTCGGAGAAAATGTCCGGGAGTTAGAGCCGTAAGTTCCAATGGATCTTGGGAGAGCGGAGAAAGGGGGCGAGAATTAAGTACCGCCTCTACGCGAGCGAGGAGGGTGGAGAACTCCTCGAATGTAAAACGGTGATTTCCCGCGACCTTCTTAAAGTGGGTTTTGAAGCTCTTAACTGCGGATTCCCACAGCCCGCCCATGTGCGGGGCGGCTGGAGGGATAAAACACCACTCGATACCATGGGGTGCATACTTGGTGCTGATATCGGCAGAGACTTCCTTGAAGAATTTAAGCGCTTCCTTAGAGATTGCGCGTTGAGCGCCGACGAACGTGGTGCCGTTGTCGGTCATGATTTTGCGGGGAATTCCTCGTCGGCCCGCGAATCGGGCAAAAGCCGCCCGGAACGCTTCAGTCGTGAGATCTGAGCACAATTCCAGGTGGACTGCCTTAGTGGAGAAACACACGAATACGGCGACATATCCCTTAAGGAAGGGGGCATTTCGGATAGTAGAGGCTTTGATTGCAAAGGGGCCGGCGAAATCGACTCCGGTGATGGAGAAAGGGAGAGAGAAGTTGCAGCGATCAGGAGGAAGCGCTGCCATAATTTGGGACCGCATCTTATGCTTGTAAATGGTGCAGATTTTGCATTGGAATATACACTTTTTGACCACGCATTTTAATCGAGGAATGTAATATTCCTGACGAACCATCTGGCACATTAACCGATGCTCGGCGTGGAGAAGGAGATCATGAAGAAAGGTGAGATAGAGCGTGCAATAACGCGATTTTTCGGGAAGGATAATGGGATGGCGTTCATTGTATGTTAACGCTGCGCGTGCCAATCTGCCGTCAACCCTGAGAGCTCGTTCGGGGTCGAGGAAAGGGTTTAGCGAGAGCAGGGAGCTTTTCTTGCTCAGTGGCCGGGAGTTGGAGAGGGCATCATAGTCCTTGGCGTAATATCGGGCTTGGGTGAGGGTCAGCAGGCGGTTCTTCACGAAGCTGATTTCTGCATGACTCAATCTAGTGCTGGTTGGAATGGTGTTTGACCCGCGTCCTCTGGTGATGAAACGGAATGCATATGCTAATACCCGCAAAGCTTTTGGGAACGACGAGAACCGGTCAAGAATATCGGGCGACTCTTCGAGAGTATGAAGCACCTCGACCTTCCTTTGCTCCGGTGCGGGGAGAGCACGAGCCTTTGCCTTAGGCCAAGAGTCAGGAGGGAGCAGCAGCCAGGCAGGACCATTCCACCAAAGAGCATTGGTGGCAAGCTCTTGCGGTTTGCATCCTCGAGTTGCCACGTCCGCGGGGTTGTCTGCGCTGGACACATGGCGCCACACGCCATCCCCAACCTTACTGATGATTTGGGAGACTCGATTTGCGACGTATGTTTTCCAAGTGCAGGGAGGCTTTTCCAGCCATGCGAGGACAATCTCGGAGTCGGACCATAGAAAAAGATCGCAGCTGGCAAGATGGAGGTGGGAGCGGACAGATTGGACTAAGTTGGCGAGAAGGACGGCTCCGCATAACTCCAGTCGGGGAAGGCTGATGGTCTGGAGCGGGGCAACTTTGGTCTTGGCGACCAATAAGTGAGACGAGATGGAGGATTCGTCCTCTTGGGTACGCAGATATAGAGCGGCACAGTACGCCTTTTCTGAGGCGTCGCAAAACCCGTGGAGCTGCATTACGCGGTGGGGGGTTGACCGCACCCATCGTGGAATCTGAATCGTACTAATGAGATGTAAGTTTTCCAGGAAATTGTTCCATTTGAGGAGGGAGCCCGGTTGGACGCAGTCGTCCCATTCGGTTCCTTGGAGCCATAACTCTTGAAGTAATATTTTTGCCAGAACCATTATTGGCGCGAGCCATCCTGCCGGGTCAAAAAGTTTCGCCACGGAGGATAAGATTTGCCTCTTAGTGGCGCTGTTCGTGGGCGAGATAGTTGTCACTGAATAGGAGAAGGTGTCAGTGAGCGCATTCCACCTGATCCCGAGAGTTTTCGTGGCGCTAGCGTCATGAAACTTCAGAATATCGGAATCTAGGAGGTCTTCCTTGGGGATTTGGTTGATAATTTCGGCGTGATTGGCGGTGATCTTTTTTAGTGGTAATCCCGCCGACGCTAATGCCTTAATTGTTTGGGACAAGGTTTCCGTTGTAGAGTCGATGTCGTGTGATCCCGCGAGCACGTCGTCGACGTACGTGTGCTCGAGAAGCACTGAAGAGGCTAGGGGGAATTGGGGTCGTGAATCATTAGCGAGCTGATGCAATGTTCTGATAGCCAGATATGGTGCGCAGTTGATGCCGAACGTCACCGTTTTGAGGTTATAATCTTGGACCTGGGCGTCTGGAGATGGGCGAAAGAGAATTCGCTGGAAGTCTTGGTCCCCTTTATGGACGAGAATCTGGCGATACATTTTCTGTACGTCTCCGTTGAAGACAAACTTGAACATACGCCATTGGAGAATGAGCAACATGAGATCAGGTTGGAGAGTGGGGCCTGTGCAGAGCACATCATTTAAAGATTTTCCTGAGCTAGAGACTCGTGAAGCATTGAAGACGACGCGCACCTTGGTCGTGACCTTTTCTGGTCGTATTACCGCATGATGAGGGAGGTAGAATGAATTATAGTTGCCGTCGGAAACTATCTCTCGGGGATTTGTGAGTTCCATGTGGCCGAGCGATGCGTATTCGGATAATACCTCATCGTAGACGATTTTAAGAGCGGGCTTCCGTTGAAAACTCCGCTCCATACTGAGCAATTGCTGGTGAGCGGCGGAGCGAGAGTGACCCAGAGAAACTACTTTCGGAAATTCAGGTCGGAAGGGCAGCCGGACAACATATCTCCCGTCTTTCGTTCGAGTTGTAGTTTTGGTGTATAACTCTTCACAGAGCTTATCCTCAGGGGAGAGGGTTGGGGGTTCGCGGACTTCCTCCTGTTCCCAAAACTCCTTGAGCTGAGCGCTGAGACCTTGGTTTGAAATTTCTTCTACTTGAGTAGAGAACGTTGACACCGAGTTGTTTATCGGACCACTGAGTATCCATCCAAAAATAGTGTTCTGGGCTATGAGAGTCTTACACAGATTGTGTCGAATTCCTTCAAGGAGAAGTTGCGGGATTAGATCGCTGCCGATCACTATGTCCACTTGGGCGGAAGCGAAGCAGTTTGGATCCGCGAGGTCGAGTGATCGGAATTCGTTCCAATCGGGATTGGCAACGGTGAAAGTGGGTAAAAGTCGGGTTAATTGAGAGAGGACGATGGCTTCGGTTTCTAATCGTTTGCTTGCTTTGAGTGAGACGAGCGTTATGGTGCAGACGTGGGTGGCGTTTTGGACCACTCTGCCGCCCATGCCTGAGATTTCGAACTGGGCTGGCCTGGTGGGAATGCCTATTCTTTTTTGTATGCGGGAGGTGATAAAGGTTCGCTGTGAGCCCTGGTCAACCAGTGCGCGGGCTCTAAACATTTCCCCGAGATGCTCTATCGAAACAATGGCGGTAGGCAGCAGCACTTTGCTATCATGGTTGACACACAGGGCCTGAATGCTTGTTTTTTCCGCGTCTTTCGAACAACACGGTTGCTCATCAGATGTCGTGGGATGCTGGGAGATCGCATTCGACGTCGTAGTGAGCGTCGTCGTATTTTGCGGGGTAAATGACCGGGGATTAGTCTTTATGCTTGAAGAGTGGGATTGGCTGTCCAAGTGCAGCATGGAATGATGCTTCTGTTTACAAATCATGCAGGAGAACTTGCTGATGCAATTTGATTTGGAATGCGTGTGCGCGAGACAGTTTTCGCAAAGATTGTTTTCCTTCACGAATTTTATTCGGTCGGATACTGACAGTTCCCTGAATCTCCCACATGTCTTCATAGCATGATTCATTTTACAAAGATTGCACGAGAACGTCTGCCTGTCCACTGTATTGTACGTAGTGGTTCTGTTTATGGATCTATTGGGCGGAAAGCTGGGAGCTGGGTTTGGCTTGAATTTATAAGGGCGCATTGAGTTAAGTCGTTCCACGACTTCGTATCTGCTCGTCAAGAACGTGTTCATTTGCGACCATGAGGGAAGATCTTTGCGGGAGTTAAGGGATTGTTCCCACAACGACAGAGTTTGTTCGGGGAGTTTTGATGAGCAAATATAAACTATTATGGGGTCCCAGTCTTTAGTGGATATACCGTGTGAGGTTAGTACCGAGAGGCAGTTGTTGATGGTGGCTTGGACCTTTTGTATTCCTTCACTACTTTCTGAGATTGCGCTTGGAATATTCAGAAGCGTTCTGATTTGCGTATCAACCAGAATTCGCTTATTTTCGAAGCGGGCTTTGAGTGCTTCCCAGGCCAGAGAGAAATTTTCATCGTTAAGCGAGAATTGCTTGACGATTTGCCCTGCTTTTCCCTGAGTTTTGTACCGGAGGTGGTACAATTTCTGGGCTGGGGTCAGTCTTGGGTGGTTTTTGTATACTGCCGTGAACAAGATATAATTGTAATTTTTATGTAATTTGTAAAAAAAGTAGTAATTTTATGGGTATTTTTATGTGATATGTAGGGGAATGGGAGCACAATGGTGTGATTGTACTTTTTTTTTTTTTTTTTTTTTTTTTTTTGGAAAATTGTAGGGAAAATTTGAGAAAGAACTTACAATACTCCTTGGTAATGCTATTTTGTACAAGGAACTGGGAGCTTGAGTGCGTCTGCTCCTGAGTAAGGCGGCTGCCTGTCCGACTTGAGGCTCCGCTGGACACGGGTTGGTTTTTCCACTGCTGATGTACTGTACTGCCGGCTCTGGGTATGCGTTGTTTCGGAATTCTTGGCAAACGCTCTCAATGCCTACTCCACTGCGTAATACGCTTCACTATTTATTTTCCACTCTGTCTAAAAACTAGCGCTTGGCTTGTATGCAATATGGCATATGTTTGTAATGTTTTATGACTTCTCACTTTTTGTTTAAAGAAAAATTTTTTTCTTTCCGCGAATCGTGCAATTACAATTACCTTCACTTCTCTTTTTCCTCGAATATGAAAAACGTGACTTGACGCGAATTTTTTGTGCCGCGAAGTGGGTTGCGGTTAGAATTCGTTTTTGATGCCAGCTCAAAGGTGGCTCGAAGGACCATTAAACACAGCGTGGGGCTGTGTTTTGCCAAGAGAATAAGAATTGAGCGAGAAGCGAGGTGTTCAATATGAGAGTATATTAGAAATATGATGAATGAATGCAACAATGGAATATGCAAGTAGAATTATGCACAAAGTTTCGAATTCAAAATTAATAATTCACAAAGGTTCGAATTCAAAAGTAAGTAACAAAGTATAATGCAATGAAATGGAAATATGAAAATGAGTTTAGGAAGTGCAGGCGACGAAGTGTCGTCTTTCGAAGTGGGATGAGAAGTGTCTCGATGGAATGTTTAAGATGAAGTGATGATTGCGGATTTTTTCGCACGACGCGAAGTGCCCATTTTATATCGTCGGTGCCGATAGAAGCCCGGCGCCGGCGCGTAGTGGTGTTGAACGGCCGAACGACACTGTGCCCGACAGTGCTGGGCCAAAGTCGATTAGACAATTACTTTATTCGAAATGCTGCTTTAAAAAAATGACTGGCAGCTCTTGGCATGATGATGCCATCATTCAGCAAAAAGACAGAGCTAAAAATTATATTCATAAAATTTCTGTTCTCAAAACCATCTTCAGTTCGTTTTACTGGCTATCGAGTTTCGCTTGATCACTCAATAAAATAAGTCGATTTCTAGTAGAGCCCGACCGAACACTCGGTCTCGGTTTCGGTTACCGAACAGTTCGGCCAATAGGTTCGGGTTCGGGTTCGGTCTCGGAGTATTCAGCCGAACATTTGAGGAAAACATTGTATAGTTTTAAACAAAATTAAAATTTTTTAATAATACTATTTATTAATTTTTCATAAATCAGATGCTTAATGTAGGTATTTATACCTCAAATGAATTGTTGTTTATAATAAAATGTATTTTTTCCTAAAAATTTATAAATTTTTTTTCATTAAAATTCTTCTTCTTTTTTTTTGCATATATATTCGAAAGGTTCGATCTCGGTCTCGGTTTCGGCCGAACCTAAAAAAAAGGCCGAAGTTCGGTATCGGTCTCGGCCAAAATTTCGGGTTCGGTCGGGCTCTAATTTCTATTCTTTTAAATGTATTTTTTTCTTAAATTTTTTGTAATACTTTTCGTTTTAAAAATATGCTCACCTTTTTTATATAGCGGAACTACTGTTTATATGGCTGCTTCTTGCGTTTTAAATCATTGGTGTATACGCCGGTGTGTGTGTGTGTGTATGTGTGTGTATGCAAGTAAGTCACATTTAATTAGGCAATGTTTCCGCGTACTTATTGTCAACTTAAAATCCTAGCAACACACTGCAACGGAAATGCCCTTGTGATTTACCTCTGGAAGCATGCATTTCAAATGTGGCAAGATCATGTAATGAGTTCATCACATTTGCATGCGCTTCTTTGCAGCACCAAATGCTTGTAGGTGGCTTCTTTGTGCGGCTTGTTATTTCCATTTCTGTGGCATTTCGGTATCGCTTCAACGAAAGCTCGAAAGGTCATGCTGGCATGTGGCGGCCACTAGTGGTCTTGAGCTTACTCCGTGATGGTGACTCCTTATGCTTTTGGCTGAGCGGCAGAGCCTGTTCGGGAGCTGTTTCAAAGCCACATTTCCAGTCCAAGTCAATCCAGAGCTCTTGTGCTCCGGTAAATCATAAGAAACGCCACATTCCATGCGCATTCGGAAGGGCGTGTTCCATGTAAAGCTGACACCAATGAACATGTCGCTAGCGATATGCCACACAAATGCAACATATTTAATAACGCAATTCAAGGTATTAGCTACAAAGGACCGTACCTACGTAGATGCTACTTCAGCGTACGTGTGTGAGATTGTAGGCATGTTAACGAATACGAAACGACAAGGTAATCCAAGTGGAAATAGTCAGAGCAGGCAAAATCTGTGTGAGCAAAGGCAAGAGCAGCAAATACAAGATTGCAAATGGAAACATGTACAAGCGATAAAAACTGTGGCTGCCTAGATAAGAGGCAATGCAGGAGCAAGCAGACTCACAGATACTTACATGCATGCTAACCAAGCAGTTTCAGCCAACTAGCAGATACATTCCAATAAGCTAAACAACGATCGATCTTGTTGAATAAGACACCGAGTGAGAGCGAATGTACAAAAAAGATGAGCAACTTAGATACTTTTTTTTGGTTTTCCTTTTAGAACGTTTCAAATTTCTTTCAAAAGTTTCGATTGCATTTGAAAAATTCCTGACAGCGCTTTTAAGTTCGGCGAATTTGAATTGATATTAATAACAGAAATTAGATAAAACAATGTGCTATGAAATTCCAGGCTGTCGTTGTGTGTGTCTTTCGAGCTGCTCGCTTGGCTTGACTTTGTTCAAGCGGCTCTAGCTGCTTGTGAAGATCACACTCACAGGGTGGTCTAACAAGCTGTGTTTGCTGGCTTGTACATGTTGTTGTTGTTGTTGTTCGTGTTGTTGCTATTGGTTGTTGTTGAATTGAATTGAGTTGAGCCAAGCTGAAGTCCCACAAATAATTTAAGCAAGCTCAGGCAACTGCTAGTATCTATCATCTTCTTTGGCTTTTCTTGAAGTGAGCAGCAGAAGTACCCACTGTTCATTTTTTCTAAATCGTAGTTGACATCAAAATTTTAATTGCTCGTATTAAATTGGAATGCTGTTGGCATATATGTATATATATTATTTTTAGTGCAATTTTGGTATTGACTTTTATGGTCAATACAACAAAACTCAATTATTCCAGTTTAGTTCTAAAGCTTTAGGGAAGTCATACTATGTGGCCTTAGCTAATATAGCTTTTTTGAAGATTTTTCTTTCCATTTTGACAAACAATGCATACGCAGTTGCTAGGAATTTTTACTTTAATTTAATATCAATTTAATAGTAATTCAAATCGAGAGATACTTGTTGCTCAATTGAAGTTTTAAAATTGAACGATATTTAAATCTGTAGACTCATCTCGTAAATATTTCATCAAGTAAATATTTGTCATAATTTTGAAATTGAAACTATGATTTTCGTCAAAATTATCGATTTTAAAAAAAGGCAATTTGATTAAAATGTAGTTTTTTCAACATTTATAACTTTTAAGAAAAACTGTGACATGGCTCCATTTCATAACGTTTAAATCTTTACAAAATTCTTTATATTCGTTAGCCGCCGCACCTTCGAATTTATTCATAGTCTACTCTCTAAACAACAGATATCTAACATTATTGATTGTTGTAACGTGCCCACAGTGCAGCTGGAATATTTTTCTAATTGTTGCTTGTTGGTACAATTTACGAAAAATCTAACTTCTGTCGCTAGTAGGCATATGCATGTGTGTGTGTGCGCTATAGATACTCTGCCTTTAATATTGTGCATGCTCCTCTGTCTTTTTTTGTCCGTCTTCATCTTGTCTGCCTGTCTGTGCCAGTGTCTCCTCGCATTTCGTGGCCTGTCGCAAGCGCCGATGACTTTTGTCGGTATCTGTTCATGCCGGAATCACAGCAATTGCAGTTGTCATTTCTTCATTTCAGTTGGTCGTTTCCACGGTTGTGTGTGGCAAGTTGTTGTTGTTTCTGTAACTTCATTGCCTTGCTTGATTTGATTCATGTTGCCACAGTCACACTTTGATCTTTCATCAATTTTGTAGCGACAGTGGCAGTTCAGTTCAAAACATGTAACAGTGCTACTGCAACAACAACAACAGCAACAACAACAAGATCTAAATGCAGCAATTAAAAATTCTGTGTATTGCATTGTAAATGAATTGTAACGACTTTTTCACATGCTGCCGCAGAGCAGTGATACAACAGTTTGTAATTAATTAGTTGTACTTTTCGTTTATCAGTTACAGTCAGTTTTTTTTTTTTGAAAAGAGTGTTTTGAAATTGCTTAATAAATTTTGTGCGCTTCAAGGCGTCAGCAATAAATCTAATTAGAAAAGAATTTTGTTAGAGCTGCACACAGGCATACTCAAAATGTGATAATATTGTTTACTTCGTTATGCGCTGTCATTTTTGTAGCTTATCAAATTGTTAGTTGTTCTGAAGCAAAACACTTTACAAGTCTACTGTTCAATATATTATGAGTATACGTATTTAATTAAGAGATTTATGCATACTATTTTTTTACACATACTGTTTCTGCTGCCCCGCCATCGCTAGAACTCGTCAGACTTGTTTAGAAGCGCCTGTCTTTTCAGCGCTCGAACAGATCTCGAAATAAAGTATCAAACCGCTTTCGAAATTTGTGAAACACACCCAAATTCTGACAGATCACTTCTTTGACAACTGCTAAAACGGAACCCTAATTGGTATCGCTAAGAACCCAACAGGGTATATGCGTGGCCTTTCTTAGGCAGCCAGCTCAACCTAACCTAACCTGAGCATACTATTTGGTATTATCCACACTGTTTAATACGCATGCGGCTTCGTCGAATTATAATTAGTTAAAAATGCCACTTAAGGGTGGCACTTAAAATGTTGAAGAGTTTTGACAAATTACTATAACTTTTGTTGTTCCATAAACCAGGATAAACCAGTTGTAACTTAACTACCACGGTTCACTCTAATAATCTATGCAATTTTATTGCTGCATTTCTTTATGATTCTATAATAGCATAATCATGCCATTATCGCATCTCAAGCACAGATTTAAGTTTAGCTTAGGATATTTCATTGTTTTCCATCGCAGCTTGAACTTCGATTTACTAACAAAAATTCGATAAATTGTGGCTTAAGATAGCTTAAATCTTACTCTTACTTATGCTATAAGTTTTAGCAATTTAATGAATTTATGTTTATTGTCTAGTTGTTAATGTCGGAATCTGCAAACCATTCAAGTAAATCTTTTTTCAATTGCATTTTCTAACAGCAAAGTTGTTGGTTTTGAAAATTAGCAAAACTTTTGTAATATTGCAGAAAAACTTTATTAAATTGTGCAAATACGAGAAATACAAAAGCATCTGCACACAGTTATTTCATTTTATTGCAAAACAACAACAATTTTATTGTGAATATTTGTTACTAAAATACACATGCAAATGCCTACACACTAACACGCACACACAAATCAATTGGAATTCCAAATGACATGGCTATAGCAACTCATTTACAACATTTCGAATTCCCTATTTCTGCCGAAAATTCACACAAACAATAAAATTCTCACACACACACACACACACACAACCGCACATACAATCAGAATGAGCACGTTCCTGTGGCGGAAAGTGTGGCAAATGCATAAAAATTTAAATTGAAGTTCGCTGTGTGTGTGTGTGTGTGTTTGGTATGCAAATAACCAAAAATTGAGAACAAAAGCAACAAAGACAAAAACAATTGCAGTAAATATTGCAAAAGACAGTAATGGCCGAATAAAATGCAACTGTAATGGCAAACGTGCTGGGCAGCTCTTCCGGGCCAGCAACAAAGAGTCACTGCAGTCCATTGAGCATGCAGCTACTCCTACACATGCATACATACATACATGTGCATAAATGTGAGGGTAAAATGGCACAAATGGCCACATACACTCATACACATCTACACTCATAAGCATACACCTGTTCATTGCAGTGCATAGACAACAAAAGGACTTTGGTTGGCATTTGGTTGTCTGCTTGTATGCAGGCACACACACATATACATACATGCTATGCATTAGTAGTGGTGCGCTTCTTTGGCAATGCATTGCAGTTTACGAGTTACCGAGCTGTAAAAGGCAGTGGCAGCATTTGTGCAGATGAGGCACAAATGGCAACACCTTCTGGCAAACAGTCAAATAAGGAGCAAGGCAGCCACGTAGCACAAGGATTTGATGCCACATGAGTTACATATGGGACGGACGGACGGACTTAGTAGTTTTCTTAGAATAAAATTATGGAATCCATATAATAGGAAATGCCTACTTTTAAAGCTTTTATTGAATTAAAATATTCCTCATGATTTTAAATTTTTCAAAAATAAAAGTAAATTTTTACAAAACGTTTGGAAGCAATACATGACTAAAATTACATTAGCTAGTTCCAAAACGCTGCATTTACACTGAGCCAAACAGTTCACAGTTCAAATTACATTGAGGCAATGGAATAATTTCACTCAGCGAATAAAGAATAGAAAGGAAATGGGTAAATGTAAACAAAACCAATGACAAATTTTGGACAATGGATTTTGAAGTAGTTCGGATTAAATGTAGACTTCATTAGCTGGGTAATAAATCTATACAAGCGCTTGATGCTGCGGAAAGATGCCAAAGGAAGTTGCTGTAGACCGCTCTTGAAGCTTTCATGCATGCATTTGAATTTGCAATTACATGAAGACATTTAACAATAGTCCTTACAGCTCATGATGACAAGGAAACAGCATCCCGACTGCAACATTTTTATTCAACAGCTGGCATATTGTTAACATCTTGAGACCTTCAGCTCGAGATTTATTTATTTAATTAGATATGGCTTCATTCGTCATTTTATTTGTTCCCTTGGACTACGTGCTTGGCGACTTCGGCAAGGATAATCGAAAGGGCATTAAAGCTGGCAAAGCATTGAGTCGCAATGCGAACTGTATGCCAGCAGATCCCTGGTAGTTTTGAAGCATCCCTTTGCGATTTTATTTGTTGACCCAGTTGGAAGTTTACTATTACGACTGTTAACATTATTAGCACGATTGCGTCTCTTACGAGCACCAACGCCAGTGCCAATGAAACGAGCCGTCATTTAAGCAGCTTTAAAAATGGCAACACAATTTGATGGAACTGACTGTCAGCTGCTTTTATATTGTCAAGTCAGACGAGCGCTGAAAGTCCTTGCTGCAAGTTCAATATGTGTGTGTACGAACGAGTATCTGTTCTAGTGGCAGTAGGTATGTATGAATGTATCTATGCAGTAATCTTATTTGAAACTCAGTGTTTTGTGGTAATGTTACAGCATACTTACGCATTCGTCCATTTGATTGCTACATTTGGATGTGTTGTCGATGTTCGAATTTTGTGCTGCCCGCACTTGCTCTATACTTTGCTCCCATTCGCATTTGTTTAATTTGATAATGCTTCGAAGCAATGTACATCCTTTTTTGTGTCCTTTGCGTTTAGGGATTGCCCTTGCGCAAATATGAATAGATTTGCAAGTTTTGTATGAATTTTCCTTTGTTTTAGTTTGAAAATCATTTTAAGTTGTACTAGTTCAAATTTTTAATGATAAGCTGCCTAAATTAAAAAATTTTAGTCTTTATTTAAATAACAAGAGATGGATTAAGGTTATATTTGTTTTCTAACTTCATTGATGAGCTCGTAAGCATTTGTGTTGTTAGATGAAGCAAAGCATTGGTAAGTAGACTTCTTCCTTAAGGAATTTCGGAATTTCAATTTATTTAAAATTTTTTGTTGTATAGTTGCCCATCCCACTAAAATACTCGAAGAAATATACCCAAAGAAACACAGCATATTGTCATTTACTTCAAAATTAGATTAGATTGTAAGTATTTGGCATTGCTCAATTTATTTACAGCTTCGCATGAAAGCTTCAGGAGATATGAAACAATTTCCTTTTGGAGATCTGTCCACAGTATCCTGCGGTTACAGGTATATACTACCTAGCTAGCGAAGTCGGGTCCTTACTAGCTCATCACAATGACTTGGCATATGTTTTGCTCTTTATCATCATTACCACATCAAACTTATAAGAGTCTATCGTCTATTGTTGAGAATATTTCAGTGACTTTAATTACATAAAACTCGCTCAACTTACAGCTGGATGTATACAAATCGCCGCTTGATTCAAAACTTGTCGTATGTCGACTTTTTCACTTTTCGGAAAATGCTTTATCAAGTTTAAAGTATCCCATACGACAAACATGGATTAACATTTTTTTTGCCTCTTTTGCGAATAAATTTTGTCGTATGTTAACTTTTCTCACGACATATATTTACGCAAAAATTTAAAATTAGCCTACATACGACAAAATAGGGTCTAAATATCTCGAAAATGGTAGGAGATATAATAAATCTGATAACGCCAATCAATTTAGCTGGATTTGGAACCCCCATGCCATCCTTGACTCAAAATCTGAAAAAGTCGACATACGACAAGTATTGAATCAAGCGGCGATTTGTATACATCCAGCTGTAAGTTGAGCGAGTTTTATGTAATTAAAGTCACTGAAATATTCTCAACAATAGACGATAGAACTGTTGACAGGCACTTGAACGGGGTTCACTTTCCAAAATTTATCTAGAAACGCATGTCTTTTAGATTTACTAGTTTGTATTTGAAGAAGGCATTCAATCGATCCTAGTTATTTCGGCCTGAAAAATTTTGCCGACAGTTCTCCATATATTTTCCGATCAGTTCCGATTCTTACTGTAATTGCTTACTGATCTTATGATTCCCGCTTTTTGACCTCACACTTGGGTATATAGTTTTATAACTTATATGGAACAATATATTGTAACAATTGCCCGATCTGTATTATGTTGGTATGAAGCCAAGGTTTTCGCCTAATCTTTGTTAGCTCTGCAGACTTAAATTTCTGAGAAATTGTTGAAATGATGCCTTTAGAGCTTTTGTGGCAAAACAACAATAACAACTTTGTAGAATTTTACTCTCTACGAGACGCTTAATAAAAGGTGAATTTCTGAGAAATCTTAAAAATTTGCTTGTAAAATAGAAGAGAGAAACGGTGCGACGGTGGCGTTGCTGGTAACTATAAAAAATCATTGTGCAAAAATCAACATGCAAAGCAAATTTCCACAAGAGTTTTCAATTAAAACTTTTTTGCAATTTATTTTGTTTGCATTTATGCGCAAATTGCATTGGCGAAGTGCAATTTGCGCAAACAATGGCAATACATTTGCAACGTTGCAACGTATGAGACGGGTTGGGGAGAGGGTGTGGGAAGCAGCAAATTAAACTCGATTTGACTTCGCAGGCTCCTTGCCAATATCAATAGAGTGCCTTTAAGACAGGCACACACACACACACACACACGTGTGCAAGTGTGCATGTATGAAAAGGTGCTCGTATTGCTGTTAAAAATGATTTATTAGATGCTTCACACACACACACACACATGCACATTAAGCAGCTTCAAAGCAACAAGGAGCTGCTGACGTTGAGGCTGATGATGTTGCTTGATGGCTGCAGCAGCTTCCTGCTCGGCCGCCCAGAACGCACATAAGACTGCGTAAGAGTGACGCGAATTGCATTCAATTGAATTGAGTCGAGTGCGGCAAGAATGAGTGATGCGCCCTCGGCTCGGCTCAAGTGGAAGAGCGCAAGGATGCCAAGAGCTAGTAGCAGCAGCGACAACAGCCATGGAAGATATATGGCGAGAAGGCCACAAGTGTTCACTAGGCTAAATGCTGTGCTAGTGATTAATGGGCGTGGCCTGGTTGAGGGGCAGCGCGCAGCTGTCTGCCTCCTGCCTCTACACAGCACACCCACACCCACTCACATTTGCATTACAAAGACAACAAATTGCGCTTTTCAACACATGCCGCCCTGCCGCACACTCCCACACACACACGCTCCTTTTGCATGCTTGCACATGCATGTGCCACGAAGGCGCGCTGTGGCAAGTTGCTGCCTGCCTGCAACATAATTGAATATTGAAATTATTTTTCATTAAAATGCCTGCTTCATCAACTGCAACTGCCCCCAACTCCACTGCTTCTTCTTCTTCTTCTTCTTCGCCTTCTTTGCATGGCTCTACCTTATATTTATTTTGTTGTTGTTGTTGCACAAATGTGATTTTTGGTGGCAAGCTGCTTGCTCTTTTCAGAGTGTGGCAGTGTGGCGTTGCTGCCTTAATGAAATTCTAAATTGAGCAGAGCGTGTAATGGACCTCTCACTTCTCGTCAATTTTTGGCCAACTTGTTTTTTGGTTAATCGCTTCTCAGGAAATTGCCAACATTTTGAAATGTTTTACTTTACGAGTTGTACCTTACTAAATCGCCGTTTTAATAATACTTGAACAATTTCTAGTTTTCTCTGGCAGGTCACCAGCAGTGACATTAATTTTCACGTGTGTTCAAGCATAACATATTCAGGGCGCTCACAGCTTTATTTTCTTACCGTTCTAATGATGCCAGATGGTAACTTTAGAAGGGAACTGTGAATACTCTAATTTTATTTCATGCACAGTTCTGATATTTGAAGTGATGCTGCGTTCATGCTGAGCATTAAATATACATTTAAAGCAATTTGTTATAAATGTGAATGAAGTCATACGAAATGCAATTTAATTTAAATTTATTTAGACATATGAAGTTGGCAACTCAGAATTATTACATATTTTAAGAGCCCAAATAGAAAAAGAGAACATTCATAACAACATTATATATGGTGTAAACAAAAGAAGAACAAAATCATAAGCACTTTTATTTCTACAGCCCCGCCCCGATCGCATTTACCATACTCTGTATAAGCAGAATAAAGTTATATGCACTGTGCCGAAGTTAGAATAAAGCTCAGCGGCTGCTGCCGATTTCTGCGGCTGCTACTGCTGCTTGTTGCCACAACTAATGCTGCAATTTCGCAGCGAATGCTTACACCATTGACCTAGAGAAGTGGCTTGGCCGGCTTCCTGGCTGTCTGCCGGCCCGCCCGCTCGCCAACCGCACCAACAGCAGCTTGTACTAAAATTTAAAACGCTGTATCCAATTGAAACTTATTTTAATTTTAAACATTATACGAAAGCACAAAATTGTATGCCAAAAGCAACAACAACTATAGCAACAACATGTGCAACAGCAGCAGCAGCAGTGGAACTGAATTGCAGCGCCTTGAATTGGCACATTGTGCTCGTCTGGAATGGATGGACGAATGAAGTGGAGCAGTCTAGCATGCTCAACAGCAACAACAACAGCAATAATAACAGCAACTCAACTGTCATAATGACAGCTCTCGGGTTACACGCTGTCTTCACAGTCTAATGGAAATTATAATGCACAGCAGTGGCAGCGGCAGCAAAGTGGAGCGCAGCAGTGCTGCTGTTGGCTGCCGAGCGGGATGGGCTCTGCGGGCAATGGCGGCTTTATTGGCCCGTTGCTATTCAAATGAGTCGCCACTAAAAGCACTTCAAATAGCGTGAAATTCTGAAAAAGATATAGTTACATAAGTATCTCGGATTCTTGCGAAGAGTTGGCGATTCTTCAAGAGTATTCTTTGCCATGAAAATATAGCTACTCCATACCGTTTGGATATGTTGCCTTTAACTTTTGCCAAAATACAACGGGAATACACAAATTTTCTGCGGGCTTTAATGCTGTTGTAATATATGAATTTTTAGTACTTAAGTGTTTTGTCAATCTGGCAACACCAACCAATATTTTTTTTTTGCTTTTTGGTTCTTGCCGAAGTCGGTCAGCAAGCTAGCAAGCTGCTGCCCAGTAGAAAGTATCATTCTAATTAATTACTTAATAAATACATTATAACGTTAAACCAAACATGGTAGCAGAACAAGGTTGATTAGTTACTGCTGAGGAATACGCTGAAAACCAGGTGCCAAAAAAAAAAAAAAAAAAAGGGGCTGAAATCGTTCAAGAAGGAAGAAAAAAAATCGTGCGCGAGGCAAAGTGAGGTTAAGCACATGAACGACGCCAAGCTAGAAGCGAGGTTGGAAAGTTCGAGTTCAAGTGAAGATCATTTCACTGATGACCAACTGGACGAATCAAAAGAGGAAGATTTACATACATTGCCATTAAAAGGCGAAGCTGAAAATAAATTGAGAATTGGAGAATTCGAAGAAATGGCGAGAATAGCAAAAATCGACGACGTGAGCATTCCAGTGTTTGACGGAGTAAATTTTTCTAGCTGGAAATTTAGGCTTATGAACATTTTGGAGTACAAGGAATGCAACGAACCAGCAAAAAGAGAAAGAAGTATTGAAGAAAACGAAGGTATTTGGAGGAAAAATGATCTAAAAGCAAAGACAATTTTAATTAGCGCGTTGTCAGATAAGCAACTAGAGTACATTAGTGAATGTACAACAACTTATGCAATAATGTCGAAATTGGAAAAAATGTACTCGGCCAAATCAACATCCCTGCAAATTATAAATAGGGGAAAATTGGAAGACGTCAAACTCAAAAATTTCCACAATGTAGAAGAATTTTTTATTGAATTCGAAAAAGCTTGTAACGAGTTGAAATCGGCCGGTGCTACGTTGAAAGAAGAAGAAAAGATGAGATACCTGATCAGAGCCCTACCGCCAAACTATAGCTTCATTGGAGATTTCATCGACTTAGTGCCTGATGAGCAGAGGACTGTCGAATATGTGAAGTCAAAAATTAAAGAAAAAAACTTAAGCAAAAGCGACAATGAAAAGAAGACCAGTGTAAGCACGTTTACAATAAAAACAAAAGGCGAGTGTTTCCAGTGTGGCAAAATGGGTCATTACAAAAAGGATTGCTGGCACGAATCGAAGAACAGTCAAGGACGAGGACCGCACAATAGCCGAGGCAGAGGAGTGCAGTGGAATTCAAGAACTCAGCGTGTTCTATCTAGAGGACAAAACAGAGGTGCGTCTCAACGAGGTTATATCCGAGGTAGAGGCCAAGGTCATCCAGCATCAGCGTCATCATCGACCAGCGAGCAGCACCAGGAGGAGCCGCACGAATCATGGACAACTACTGTGACTGAAGAAAATGGAAAAGAACCAGAAGAAAGTAAGTGTGTCAACAACGAGGTCGAATGGTTACTAGACAGTGGTAGCTCAGACCACATTATAAACAATGAAGATTATTTTAGTGAATACATAGATTTAATAAACCCTATTCATGTGAAATTGCCAAATGGTAAGCATTTACAAGCTACAAAGAAGGGTACAGTAAGAATTATCTTTAAAAATTATAATAATGAAGTAAAAGTAGACTTGAAAAATGTTTATTTTGTCGAAGGAATTAAAAGGAACTTATTAAGTTGTTCGAAAATAACAGAAAATAGTACGATTGTAGCGAGTGGTCACAATGCAAAAATTTATAACAAAAATCGAAAATTAACAGCTGTTGCAAATAAGATTGATGGTTTATACAGAGTAAAAAGCCTTTTGTACAATAATGAAAACAATAATATTTGTGCAAACGCAGTAAGATTAACAGACAAAGAGAAATGGCATAGAGCGTTAGGACATGTAAACTTTCAATATTTAAATAAATTAGTTAAAGATAAATTAGTAGAAGGGTTGCCAGAAAAATTAGGAAATAGTATTATGAAATGTGCGAATTGCATTCAAAGCAAAATGGCTAATGTACCATTTGAAAATAATAGGACTCAGTCTACTGAAATTTTAGAACTAATTCATACAGATTTGAATGGACCTCATAGTACTATCGGCAATCGCGGTGAAAAGTACTTTTTGACTTTCATAGATGATTACAGTAAATGCGCGAAAATTTATTGTATTAAAAGCAAAAACGAAACAGCAGATTGTTTTATAGAATTTGTTAACTTGGTTCAAAACCAGTTTAGCAAAACAATAAAGAAATTGAGATGCGATAATGGTAAAGAATATCTTAATAGTCAAATTTATGAATTTGTTAAAAAAAATGGAATTGAATTATTACCGTGTCCACCCTATGTACATGAATTAAATGGAGTCGCGGAGAGATACAATAGATCGGCAATGGATATGGGTAGATGTTTAGCACGAGAAGCAAAAATAAATCACAGGTTCTGGCCTGAAATAATAAAGACAGTCGCTTATTTAAAGAACCGTACAATAGCCAATACTAGGGAAAATAAAACTCCTTATGAGATATTTTTTGGCACAAAACCCAATGTTAAGCATTTAAAAATTTATGGCTGTAGAATGTTTGTAAGAACACCTGAGGCTTTGAGAAAAAGTAAGTGGGATGATAAAGCAAAACTAGGCATATTGGTAGGGTATAATGATAATAGTTACAGAGTTCTTGTAAATAATAAAATAATCAATGCTAGGCATGTTCAAGTGGTGGAAGAGGGAACAGAACTAATTTGTTTGCAAAAAATTCATCATAATGAAATCGAAAATTGTAATGATGATGATTTTATAAGTTTAAGCTTTGACAACCAGACTACTGAAAATTCTGACGAGTTTGCTAAGGAATTGAATAAAACTATTGCGTATGAAAATAATGATGTCAGCGGCGACAATGATGATGAAAGAGATATTACTAATGAATCGAATGATCCTAAAAACAAAAATGAAGATTGTATAGAAAAAAGAATTTTGAGTAGAGAAAGAAATCCTGTAAACAGGTATGGAAATCCTGTAACACACCATATTTATGTAAATTATGTAAATGCGAATGTACCGAATACATTTGAGGAAGCGATTAACTCCAAAGAATCGAGTGAGTGGAAAGAGGCTATGAATTCTGAAATAGAAAGTTTAAATAAAAATAAAACTTGGGATATTGTTGATAAACCGAAAGATAAGAAAATCATAGATGTAAAATGGGTTTATAAAAGAAAAAATGATAATACATTTAAAGCGAGATTAGTAGTTAGAGGTTTTCAACAAAAAGAGTGTCTAGAAAACGTATATTCACCAGTAGGTAAAATGGAAACTTTAAAAATCTTACTAAGTTATTGTTGCACAAATAATTTGTTTATTGAACAAATGGATGTTGAGACAGCTTTCCTTAACGGTGCTCTCAAAACGGAAGTTTTTATAAATGAACCTATAGGTTACGAAACTGGCAGAAATAAAGTTTGCAAATTACAAAAGGCATTGTATGGTCTCAGAGAAAGTCCAAGAGCGTGGTATGAGTGTTTCAATGAATATGTGGAAAAACTAAATTTTGTGAAAAGCAATCATGACTATTGTTTATATGTAAATAATACAAGCAAAGATCCAATATATATTTTAGTTTTTGTTGATGATCTGCTAATTTGCTGTAAAGACAAAAACAAAATAAATGAAGTTAAAGCTAGCTTGATGCAGAGATTTGCAATGAAAGACTTAGGAAAAATCAGTAATTATATAGGCATTGATATAAAGTATAGTGATGATAGAAAATTAATGACATTGAGTCAAACAAGATATATTGAATCTTTGGCTGTAAAATACAACTTGGAAAATGCAAAATTGTATGATACTCCAATGGAGAGTAATCTAAAATTATAACAAGCAAGGGAAATACCTGAAAGAATAAAATACAAAAATTTAATTGGAGAATTATTGTACATTAGCAATGGCACGAGGCCAGATATTTCCTACAGCGTTAACTACTTGAGTAGATTCCAAAGTTGCTACAACGAAACACATTATAAGTATGCATTGAGAATTCTTAAATATTTGTACAAAACAAAGGATTTAAAATTAACCTATTCTGATAAAAATTTGAAAGATGAGCTTTTAGACTGTATGGTTGATTCGGATTACGCAGGAGATAATATTGACAGAAAATCGACAACAGGATTTATAATAAGACTATACGGCAATGTTGTTTATTGGAAAACGCGAAAACAGAATACAGTAACTAAATGCTCAACTTTCGCAGAATACACTGCAATGTCTGAAGCAATAACAGAAGTTTTGTTTCTAAGAAATTTGTTAAACGAGTCATTTGATCTAGAATTAGAGAAACCGATCAAAATATATGAGGATAACTCTGGCGCAGTGGCAATTGCGAAATTTGGCAATTTCACAAAAAATTCAAAGCACATTGAAGTGCAATATCATTATATTAACGAAAACTACGAAAATGGTGTAATTGATATTGTAAATATTGATTCTCAATCTAATTTGGCTGATATTCTAACAAAAAGCCTAGATAAATATAAATTTGTAAAAAATAGAAATTCGTTGAACCTAATTTGATTCGAAAATAAAATTATATAAAAAAAAACTTTTTAAAAATAAGCTTTAATTTATTTAATGTACTAAAAAGTAGAAAATAAATTGTTTTTAAGTCACCTGTATCTTACTATCCATAAAAGCTTGGGGCGCTCATGTGTTCAATATTTGTCAAACAGTTACCACAATATTTTATTTAAATAATTTTTTGCAAATAGATTCTAGTAATGAAAGATATTTTGAATTTGGATATTGAGCGCACAAGCTTTTATTGATAGTAAGATACAGGTGACTTAAAAACAATTTATTTTCTACTTTTTAGTACATTAAATAAATTAAAGCTTATTTTTAAAAAGTTTTTTTTTATATAATTTTATTTTCTACTTTTTAGTCTTCCATAAATTCAATTTTAGGGCTCTGAAATTTTTCACAAAAAGAATTTAAAACTTGCAGAGCAGTACACAATATTTAGGGTATTCACAGTGTTTCCTATCGTCAGATGTCATATCCTCAATTTAACAAATAATACGGCAGTGATCTACCCTAATATTCGTGGCATATTTGTGACGCGGTGAGTTGTTGCTATTTTGCCAGCAGGGCGCGGCAAGTAAGTTCCTATCGTTTTTTATTGATGTGTGGTGTACCTATAATTATAAACTGAAGCCCAAGTGTGTAGTTGCTTGATAAGTGCCACGCCCCTTGTCCTACGCCCATAAAATTTTACCAGTGGGACGAAGCATCCAAGAGGGGCCTGTATACGGAACTTCAATGCTGCACGACCTTTAGTTCCAAAGGTATTCTATATAAACGATTTGGTTTGTATGGGCGGTGCCACGCCCACTTGTCCACTGCCCGTCTTATTTTCCCAGTAGAAGGATATGGATATGTAGTAAGTTCCTACCAAATTTCATTGATGTGTGATTTGTAGTTCTAAAGTTATACACAAATCTGGAGTTGATAAAAAAGTGCCACGCCCCTTATCCTACGCCCATACAATTTTACAAGTGGGACGACACATCCAAGAGGCGACTGCATACGAAATTTCAATGCTGCACGACCTTTAGTTCCAAAGCTAATCGAGATCAAAAATTTTGTTTGTATGGGGGGTGCCACGCCCCCTTATCCAGTGCCCGCCTTATTTTCTCAGTAGAAGGATATGGATATGTAGTAAGTTCCTACCGAGTTTCATTGATGTATGATGTGTAGTTCTAAAGTTATACACGAATCTGGAGTTGATAAAAAAGTGCCACGCCCCTTATCCTACGCCCATACAATTTTACCAGTGGGACGACACATCCAAGAGGCGACTGCATACGAAATTTCAATGCTGCACGACCTTTAGTTCCAAAGCAAATCGAGATCAAAAATTTTGTTTGTATGGGGGGTGCCACGCCCCCTTATCCTACGCCCATAAAATTTTACCAATGGGGCGACACATCCAAGAGGCGACTGCATACGAAATTTCAATGCTGCACGACCTTTAGTTCCAAAGCAAATCGAGATCAAAAATTTGGTTTATATGGGGGGTGCCACGCCCCCTTATCCTACGCCCATAAAATTTTACCAGTGGGACGACACATCCAAGAGGCGACTGCATACGAAATTTCAATGCTGCACGACCTTTAGTTCCAAAGCTAATCGAGATCTAAAATTTTGTTTGTCTGAGGGTGCCACGCCCCCTTATCCAGTGCCCCCCTTATTTTCTCAGTAGAAGGATATTGATATGTAGTAAGTTCCTACCGAGTTTCATTGATGTGTGATGTGTAGTTCTAAAGTTATACACAAATCTGGAGTTTATAAAAAAGTGCCACGCCCCTTATCCTACGCCCATAAAATTTATTGATTCATGTATTGGGCTCTAGATTAGGCATGTATGCAAAGTTTCAGATCTCTAAGTAGTCGGCAAGTGGGTGAAAAATTGATTACTAGATTTGACGACATACATACCAGATTTGAAGTTAATATAAAGCTTATAAAAAAAAAAAAAATACATAAATTGATTATTAGATGAAAATGAAATTTGAATGTAAACTATTTAGTATGTAAGAAGCAAGTTAATGTATACATAAATTGTAAACTTATTGTATGAAAATGAATATTTGTCCATAATGCTGAAAATTCAAGGACGCGTGTTGTAATATATGAATTTTTAGTACTTAAGTGTTTTGTCAATCTGGCAACACCAACCAATATTTTTTTTTTGCTTTTTGGTTCTTGCCGAAGTCGGTCAGCAAGCTAGCAAGCTGCTGCCCAGTAGAAAGTATCATTCTAATTAATTACTTAATAAATACATTATAACGTTAAATCAAACAAATGCCAATCATTAAATTTTACGAAGATAATAGCAAATTTTTAACAAATATAGCATCAAATTTGACAGTAGCCCTCATGCGAATAAGGATTCTTGCCAAGGTTTCAGCAAGCATCGAATTTGATACAAGTACTTTTGCTTCGTTCGGAAGCCAGTTCGGTTCAACCGTTCGGATTTAGCTATAGGCTAGTTTTGGTTATGCTGGCTACCTAAAAGGCCACGCATAGACCCTGTTGGGTCCTTAGAGCTGCCAATTAGAGTTCCGTTTAGGAGTGGTTAAAGTAGTGATCTGTCAGAAGTTGGGTGTGTTTCACATATTTCCAAAGAGGCGCTTGATACCTAGTTTCGAAATCTGTTCGAGCGACGAAAAGACAGGCGCTTCTAAACAAGTCTGACGAGTTCTAGCGATGGCGGCACAGGATCACAGGATTCGATTATATGAAATATATTATTTTTAATGGACAAGTTAGTGGGACCTAGTGCACGTGTTTCTATTGCTTTGGCAACTCAATTGGGCAGTCACTAAATGGCAAGGCAGCCAGTAGCCAGTAGTGCTTCTTAGCAGTAGCAACGAAGCAGCTAACAAGATGGCAGCATGCCGCCACAATTGTTACACGTCACTGCGGCATGGCAGCAGCGCTGAGTTCAGTTGCTTGAAGGGGAGTGGCGCTGCGCGAAGCTGCACTGAGCGTAGTTGAGTCGATTAGACTTGTTCACTGACCATCAAAGTGACTTGCAGGCAGGAGCAGCGCCGGCAGATATGTCAATAAAAGTAGGAGCCGCGGCTGGCTGTGGCGTGTGCAGCGAGGCGAATGCATTTGCTGAGGCAGTGATGCTGTCTAATATTTTCTTTGCTTGATGTGAAATAGTTTCGTTTGGACAGGTGAAAGGCTAAATTGTCAATTTTGCAAAATGCTCGCCGTAAGTGGGTCATCATTCGTAGCGCCTGTCATCTGGCAGTGCGTCCATCTGTACGTCTGTCTGCCCCATTCCAATGCAAGCGCATTTCAGCCTCGTGCCAAAGGAATCAAGAAATGCAGTCTAACTGTTATTGCTTCTTTCTTTACGTTTTAATAGGCTGCCGTTGATTATGAGTCCACTCTCTGCGCCGCACTGCATATATTATTGTTCATCTCTATCGGTCGATCTGTTTGCCTACTTTTTCCACTCTCTTTTCTCGAGTGACTGTCTGTGCGTCTGTCTTTCCAGCAGTCAGTCATTGTGTCAGTAAGTCATTGGTATAATCGTTATGTGTAATATTTAGTTGCCATAGCATAGAAACGCTTTCAGCGAAAACTTTTAAAACTCAAGTTTTTTGAAAGAATAGTTTTTTATTCAGAATCATTTGCCAAAGAGAATTGTCAGTTCTGTTGTCTATTTCTGTTCTGAAACAAAGCGATGTTAAGTGCACAACAACAAAGAATTAGAATTATTGCTCACATGGGCAGCTCATATAGCTATTTCGGTTTTTGCCAGAGAACCTCAAGTTTTTGATGAAATGTGTTTATATTTGCCATATTTTATTGAGTATTGCCAGCTTTTTGGCAAACAACTTTTCACAGTTGCTTTAAAAGATACAAACATTCATAGAAAAGTGAAAGAATAGCATGCAATATATTTTGCTACTTATTTGGTAATCTTTTGAAAATCTGTAAAAATTTGCTCTAAATTTCTAAACCAAGTAAACACACACATACAATTTCAATAAAACGTTTATAAATTCGATTATACGAAGCTATATGATTTTATTCTGTCGCATCATTAGCTTAAAGTAGGTACTACATAAAAATCGCTGGTAAATTTTCAAATCTCAGTCCTTGACGGCAGGTGTATATAAGTATATATGTAGTACGTTGCATGCAACTCTCGCGCAGGGCGATAAAGCAATCATTTAACGCTTCATATCATTTTCGGCATCCTCCTCTTTTTTCTTCTAAATATTCAACAATTTTGAGCCGTTTTGTAATTCAAGAAGTTTGTCAATCTCTTTCGCCAGCCAACTTAAGTGTTTATTTTTGTTGTTTTTTTTTGTGTGTGCCTTTTTGTTGCAGTGTAATATGATACTTTCTCTTTGTGGCATATCCTCTGCATGCCAGACGAACCTAGGTTCATGTCACTTGGTATGCGCAGACTTACCTGGCCCCGAAAATGTGTCGCTGCGTTTGAGTTGACAAATTCCGTTGCCACTCCCTTCTCTTCGTGTCGCTGTTGCACTGATGTGCTGCCGCTGCTGCTGACCCTCTGCTCGGCCGCTCGCTACGCTCCTTTTGCACATGTGGGAATTGAAAACGTTTTATATGTCAAATTATTTTGAAGTGTTTGGACAGATTTCGCTCAGAATTTGATATGTCAGTGTGTCGGATTCGCATTTTGGCAGCTTACTGAGAGCAGGGCGTGGCATGCGGCAATTGCCGAAAATTCGCATTCGCTATGCTGTCAAACTGAGTGGCACTTCCGCTTTATCGTCAAGCATACAAAAAGTCTCAATACGACAATTTAACAAATGTCCTTTTTTTCAATTATGTCAGATAGCAACATATGAGCTGCATTCCAAGATGCAACAGCAATTGAAAATCACATCAGCAATGTTGATGATTCATCATTAGAGATTGTATCTTTTGGCGAACATTTTATTTGAATCAATTTACGCGCGGAATTTGAGCGCAAATTGTTTATGAATAAACTAGCAAGTAATGGACTGAGTGAAGGACTTAAAGTGATTGTTGTTGTTCTTTTCATACCCGCGGGCCATCATTTCTTTAATCGAACTGAAAAGTTAGCATAGTCTTAAGAAATGCGACAACTTTAAAAGTACAATTAGTAAGCCAACTAAAAGTAGCTAATAATTTTTAGTGTATCGCCAGAAGGAAAATGTTATTATAGAATTGAAAAAGTAGGAAGGTGAATTTCCGTGGAACGGAACCCTAAAGACGAGAAATGAAAATCGCCAGCAGTGACCCCTTTTTTTAAGAAAAGTAGCGCTGCAAATTAATGCGCTTTAAGTGCCAGCTCCAAAGTGGCTTAAGAATGGCAAGGAATTTTGAGGTTTTTTTGTATGTAAACACTTTATTGCATGTCCTTTGAGGGTGGCAAGTCTGTCAGTGTGTCACTTAAAAGCGCATTGTAATTCACACGCACAAATTAACTGCCGCAGCAAGGCATCTTGTTGTTGTTGTTGGCTGTTGTCCTGCAGCAGGACATTCGATATCTTCATTTTGTGCTGGAAAAGTGCAGTGTTAAATTCTGCCGAACAGCAGAAAAAAAGCAAAAAAGGAGAGAATGAAGTTAACGAGGCAGACAACGGAGCAGTGCCGCAAGTGCATGCTGCCGCAGCGTTGCATGCCACACAAGTGCTGCTGTGCATCTTCCTTTTGTGCACCCCCAACGGATGATATGCGCTGCTTTTAGCAGCTACAAGCAGCCAACAGCAGCGGCCAGCATGCCAAGCGCCGCACAGTTGCACGTCACGCCGCTGTAAACAAACAATTTAAATTGAGCGTAAAAATTAAACGATGCAACTCAAGCCAACACCCACACACACACACACACATACATACACACACGTATCTTTGTATGTGGTGGTTGCTCGCCGCGGCGCAAAAAGGATACTCTCTGCCGCCAACAATGCATGCCGTGTAATGATTGTTATAAAATAGTTGAGTTTGCATATTATTTTCACAAGGAAATTTTGTGCCAGCTTCTTGCACTCCCTCCCCTCCTCCTCAACGGCATGTTGGAGGTCCTGCTGCGCATGAAGGCGCATATATATACATACATGCAGTTATGTATCACTGTGATATATATGTACATATGCATGCATTTAGTTATTAAGGAGCATGTTTACGTACGGCATATAGTCATATACAGTGATGCATAAAATAATAGCACACTATGCTGGCATTTTTCTAATAAAAGTTAAAGGCGGCGTAATACAACAAACAATTTTGTTTGATATTTATATTTTTGAAAGCTTTCTTCTGTTACGGTTTCCTTTGAAAAAAAGCTTTAAAATCCTTTGATAATAATAAGGTTTCCACAAGCTTGTGAAAAATAATTTTTCAAATATTTATAATTTAAAATTTTTTAAAGAAAAGAGGAAAATTTGTACAAAACGTTTAGAAATATACTTCAATATAAGATTTTTATGAAACGCAATTATTTGAATTTTACAAAAATATTTGTTGTCAGATCGTAAACCGTTAATGGAGTGTTATTGATCAATTAAGTAGGAGAAGAAGAAGAAGGAGAAGAATATATTTGGCATTGCAGCAAAAAGAAATTCTTTAACTTCGTATCAATTTTTGTATGATTTGCTAATTTTATTAAAATTTTACTAAAAAAAAGAGGCTTTATAATAATGCTATTCTTTTTGCCAACACTGTATATGGCACGAAGCCGTTGCAGCATCAAGTGGCTTGAAGCAAGATTACATTACTTTAGCGCTCTATGCCATCTTCTGCTTGGAAGAAATTGAAAATCTTAAAATCCCCCAACGATGCCTCAAAATATGGCAGCTGGCATTTAATATGCAAGACTTGTGCCCCAGCTCATCTGAATATAACGAACATATCCTCCTTCGCTTTTTAACTGTCAAGTTTCATTCTTGTTCTTCAAGCAAAGCAGCATAGCATTAAATTCCGATCGTTGGGCTGGTGTTTTATCTGCTTGAATAACAAACTACGAGTACCTTGCGTGGCATAAAGTCGATTCCAGCAAATTAAAATTGATAATGCAGAACTGTGGGTAGGTTCATTGCTTTTTTTTCTTATAAAAGTACAAAATATGTTGCTTTTTTTATATTTATTTAGAAAAATATGAATGCCTTTGCTCTTGCCAATTTATTGCTGTTCGCCATTGGAAACGTATTTCTGAAAGCTTAGAGTGAAACTGGAATGTCTGTTTACGATTTGTGGCAGCTGACAAGCGCTATACGGAAAACTTGCTTCTTGTTCGTGGATTACGTGGAAAATCTGTCAAAAAGTATGCAAAGAAGCAGCCACTTGAATATGCCAAAAGATTGGCCATGCCAGTTATGAATATAGAAAACCAAACACAATAATTTTTACACAATAAAAAGAGAATATCCGTATTGACTATTGAAATATATTTTTATTAATGTTATTTATTTATTTGCATTCATCTACATGATGACTAAATCTTATATTATTTAGCTCACAGTCAAAGTTGATAAGATTTGTTAACTTTGTATGGGAAACAACACAGAATTTGTTATGGCTTAAAATTTAAATATAGTATTTAAAATGCCTATGTGCTTAAAAAGGAAGCATTTGAAATGCCACAACTGCTGTCAACAACTTCAATTGTTAACTGTCTTTTATGATAATGTCACAACAGCACTGATACACATACAGACATATGCACATTCACACACAGAAGAGAAATGCATGTCATGCTTTTGCGAGCGCACATCTACCATACAATTATAATTAAATGCTTCCTATAAGCTACTGTAGTAGTGTTCTTGACTGCAGCTGATGCACTCTTCAACTACGCACACAGCTGCACACTCACACACACTCACATGGTAAGTAGTAACTGCGCTACTGCTGTCTTTCTTGGCTTGGAACTTGTCTCATGCTCGAATTGTCATAAAATGTCAAACGCTAATTGGCGTACATTTTCTACCAAAGGCAGCACACATACACACCAACATGCATTCATGCATAGATAGCTGTATCTGTGACTGTGCTGCACTTGTTCATGTTTGTTTGAACTCGATTTGTTAACAAGCTGCTGAGTACTTTCTTTTTTTTTGGCTAAGATGCTTGAAGAAAATCGCATCTGCGGAAAAGCAGGCAGGCAGGCAGAAGCGTAAAGCGCTCACACGCTCTCTCTCTCTCTCACACGCACTACACATATGAAGATGAGTATCTACTTATTGCTGCTTAGGCTTGAGCTTGACTTGATTCATATTTGCATTTGCTTGCATATCAAATATTCGCAGCAATCTCTACTGCAACGGTGCGTCTATGAGAAGGCTATGACCTTCTTTGGCTAAGTTGCCTCAGTTGGCTAAAAAATATGCTCGGCAATTAGTGTTGCATTTGCATAAAATCCACTTGATGGCAAACACATGCATACATATATGCATATGTATTTATCTCTGTCGTAGTGATATGTGGCAACAGCAATTAAAATAAAAGTTATTCTTTAAAATCTATACGATCTTCATTAAGAGTCTTTATAGAGTTTTCAAATTGCTTGCATGATTTGCTAACATATTTCAAGTAAACGATTCAATTTCATTTTTTAGTTTCATAGTTCCTTAAAGAATCCGGCACTATGAAATATTAAATTGCTTTATTATGCAGCGAAGAAGGTCTATCTGATAGATAACCAAACATAATTTTAAAACCATTTTAAAAATTACAAAAATAATGCATGCTCCATTTTGGCCGCCATTGAACTAAATAAGCTTATGCATTTATAACGAGAGCCAATTCGATAGATAGAATTAAATAGATTGATCTTGTGTTGCCATCGAACCAAAGCGTTTGCTACGTGCTTGCTTCGAAATTGACACTAAAAGTGATTTATTGGTGTACCCAAGCCTCGGAGAATCGTCCACAGATAGCCAAAGTAATCTGCCATTGAGTTGAATAGGAAAGCCTGCACGAAGATTTACCGTGCACCGAAATGTGGCAAAGCAAGTTGCATAAATTTGCTCTAATTGCGGCTCGCCGGATTTTTTATAGCTGGCAGCACCTGCACTTAATTTGCCATTTTAAGCTTTGTATGCGGGGGGTGGGGGCGCATAAATTGCAATAGCTTAAACTGGGCTAATGGCTCAAAGTGTGCTTAACTGCAAAGCTTCACTGGCCTGCCTTCACTGCAGCGTGCCACTCTTAGGGCTAAGGTGTGTGTGAGTGTGAGTGGACAGGCCGGCAATTGAAACCTTCGTATACATATGTAAAATGCTTGCATGTAGTGTGAGTGTGAAACATACTAGACAGGATACTTTCTGAGTATCAAAGAGCAATTGATTATTTTACTTGACATTTTTACAATAAAGCAGGATAAATGATTTTTAATAAAATTTTAAATTTTATTTTTCTATTTAGCAAGTTTTGACATCTAAAATAAATGAACAAAAGCATATGCAATAAAGTATTATAGAAAATAGTGCTTAATTTCTGACCTTTTCTAAGCCTGGAATCGTTGATGAACCAAATACGACAGGAGTTTTAAGGTAAAAAGTGTGCACACTATATGCTTTTGGAAATTATTATAAAAGGTATGGTTAGGCTAACTATATAACATATACATACGTACATATATGGAAGACATGACTTTTCTCAGAAGGGTCGCGGCCTCGAGAAATACAAATTCTTTTCAAGGCTTTCAAGATAAAAAAATTTCGAAGCATTGTTTTGAATTTTTATATTCTACACCTACATACAATAAAGGAGTATATAAATGGTATGAGAAAATTGTAACGAAATCAAGAAGCCGTCCAGGGTATAGACAGAAATATTAAGAAATAATCAAAATCACATTCTGCCTTGATTTCCGGTTAAAATTGCTCTAATTATTTATTCAAACGAAAATATCTAAAATACATACATATAGAGTGTTCTTAAATATTCATATGTACCTCAAGCCTTACAAAACTGTTCGGAATTAAAATTTTATAAAATTTTTTGTAAAGCATATCAACTGCATTCTTCAATTAAAGAAGCCAATAGGTAGGTAGGTAGGTTAAGTGGTCGTCTTAAGGACATTACTGAAGCCAAAAGGCCCATTGTGTTACCACGTGGAGTTTTTACCTATACACTTCCCAGGTATGGGAGCTACTTTGTGGCTCTGGTATATTTGTCGATATGTTTTGGTGGCGTTTTTTTTTCAAGTCTGCCAGACAGCTCAGAAAGTAATGTCCCAGGAATCGGAGGCGCATTTTTGCTAGCGCTGTGCATTTGCAATTGAGCCAAATAAGCCAATATAATAACTAAATAAGACACTTGATTTTCAATTCAGAGCTCTTTTGCATTATAGAAAAATTTATTGACTACTTTCAGCAAAATTAGAAATCCGTATATTTTTGTGAGTCACTGTACTATATATGTAGTACTTTTAAATACATATATTTGGACAGAGCTTTCATTAAAAATTTGATCTTCAGCTAAAGCTTCCCACAGCGATTTCGACAGCCAGAAATTGAACTTGTCCAATGGCATGCCCCACTCTCAGGCATATTATTCCCAAATTGAAATCACGCTTTCTGTCGTTGGCGGCGATGAACAAGAGAAGCTGCTGAAATTGCTGGCACTTAGGCGGCGGCGTTTAACAAAAATTGCATTGCTGCGGGCATGTAGTTGGCATATTGCTGCCTGGCCATGCTCCGCTCAGCTGGTGCATGGCATTGCCTGGAGCAGGGCCAGTGCCCAACTCTCCGTGCTTATGGGTCTTTAGTGAATTCCTTGCGGGGCAGCATGACAATGCACCACATGCGTGCTGCATGCGTGTCAAAACAAAGAAGAGGAAGCAGCAGCAGCGAAAAACATGAGCTTCAGCGCTGGCTCAAATTGACACGTCCAACTGACGAACTGCCGGTCCGCGGTGTCCTGCTGCCTGCACTCTGCAGGTGTTGGCCATAATTTTTCGCGTTTCTGCATATTTTATAAAAGACACTCATAAAGCAAATTACAGCAGCATAATAAGCAGTGTAAGCAGCGAGCTGGAAGTGTTGCTCCGCCGCCATGCAGCACGCCTGCGTCTTGGTCCACTGCGCAGCCGCGTGCGTCTGTCTGAAGTGACTGAAGCAGGAGTGCGCAAATTAATGTGCTGTAAAATTTTATTAATATTAGAGCATTTTATTCGCTTCATGCATCGAGTTGCCTGCCTCAGCCGGGTGTTGTATTGCTTTATGCCTGCAATTGTTGTTGTGCAACAGCAACAGTTGCATGTTCTGCGGCAATGACTTTGGGCTTGAGCGTTTGCTGCACACCTTCATATGCGCCAAAGAAAACATTTCCAACTAGCCAATTCACACCGTTCGCGGCAGTCATTAGCATCAGCGGACACGCGGAAGGGATGAGTGCATATAGTACCAGCTGCTGGCCAGAGTTGGGTAAATTCTCCATTGTGGAATTGCTAATTTCTTATATACAAAATTCAACTTACGGAAATGAAATCGAAGCTTTTCTTCTTTTCTAGGAAATTTTAAAGAACAAAATACAGAATTCTATTGCTGCGGAAAATAAGTCAAAGTCCATGTCCGGCGAAAGTCCTGCTTTTTATATAATTCTGGACAATATGACCTTTCGAAGTACGTGGATGATCGTTGGATCGGAGGATCGGGTAGTGAAAACGGATGCTTGTCGCCAACCTGCTAGAAAGTCTCAAATTGACTTGTCAAAATACTATATACTATATATATAGATATACAAGGGTGGTCTTAAAAATTTCCGACATAACAAAAATGCATAACTATTTTTCAACAAATTTTTTTGTATTTTTCCACATAGTCTGCTTGTAAGTCTACACTCTTCTCCCAGCGATGCTCCCATCTCTTTAACCTGTTCAAATAGTAAACGGGTTCTTTCTCTGCAAAGGGCTATTCTTGGCCATCTCATTGCTTTCTTATTGAAGCGTTATAAGATTTAAACACATTTCATAGAATTTCACCTAGCTGAAACTAACAAGTAATATAATTCGAGGTGGTATTTCAACTGTAAATAATTTTAAAACTCTCTTTCTTTTCTTGAAAATACCGCAATTACTTAGTAGCCAACCCCGACTAATACGTCATTCAAATGAAATACTTCCCTATGCTCTGAAAACTATACAAACTAAACAAACTAAGTATTAAAAAGGCGAAACTTGCAATTCCTATTGAACGAAGCCATTTTACAATTAAAACTCATATAGTAGCTTCTCTTTAATCTATTACTGCGTTTATACGACACTTCAAATCGGTTTGTGTCAAATAGAATCGACTTAAAACAGTCGTATAAACAGAATTTCAAATTTCAAAGCGCTTTTCAAATGACTTTCAAATTTTTGAGTCGATTTAAAAATGCGTATAAACGGGTGAAAATTTTCAAAGTGGTTTTAAAATTTAGTTGTTTCATGCAAAAGGCAAGCTGATTTTCATTAGATGCCAAAAATAAATGAAAAAAGAAAGCTTCAGAACGCGAAAAAAGTGCAAAGTGCAAAAAAAAGAGATTTATGTGTAAAATAATTTTTGAAAAATGTCAAATTTTTTAAACCGTATTCAGTCGATTCGCTTCAAAAGTCAATGTATAAACATCTGGCTCGAAAGTGTATTGAGTCAAAGCGAATCGACTGGGGCTGTCGTATAAACATGGTATATCAAATCTTACAATGTTGCGAATTTAAGATATTTAGGGATCTTAAGATTTTTCTACTCACGTGAAGATTCAATAAATCAACAGCTAATAAGAAAAGAGGTAATTAGTTCTGCTAAATTGACAGCTGCCACAGAAGAATTGAAAAGGACAAACGTTTTTATCTCAAAGAGATCAGCATGTTTACAACGCTACGCGATATTTTGCAATTGCAAATGCTCCAATTTCGTCGCCATCAATCTTGCACATGTTCCTCAAAACGGTTTCATAGCTTGCCTATCAATGTCAATCAATTCCGAGCTCAATGTGGCAGAACGAATCTTGAGATCCGGACTGAAGGTAACAATAAATTTTGAGCTAAATACCAAGATAGTAAATTATCTTTCAGATACATGGAATGTGAATTCTGGCAATAATTTGCAGCGCACGAAAATTGCAAGAATAACACTTTCAAGTGATTAAAGTCAGCATGCAAGAGCAAGTTGAAATCGAAGCGAATTTTCGGACTGACTTCACTTAGTATCTTCTCTGCTTGCCTGCTTTCTTTGAAGACATGGGCTGCTCTCGTTGCTGCATACAGTGGAATGTGAAGAAAAGGTCTGTCTGAGATTGAAGGCAGCAGAGCCAAAGAAATTTATGACTGTTGCGATAAGAGGCAGGGCGCCGCAAGGTGCAAAGCATCAAGACTGGGGCCAACACTTTTCGTGAAGGCGCAGCGCGACATCGGACGGCAAAAACAAGTTGGCCCGTTTAAGCGGCGACAAAGCGGGCAGCAGCGCGGCATGTAGCGACATTAAGAAACAAGTGTTACCAGCGAAACAACTTCCGATTTATCTCAATTGTTGAAAATTGAAACTGAATTCCATTTAACGCCGATTTCCTGCAGCAGCAGCGAGCGACGCCATACGATATGTTGCAACGTAAGAGCACGAACGTGCAACGTAAGAAATCACCAATTTCAGACCGAAGCACAGCAAAGCAAACCCAACAAAAAGAAGTTGCCGCATGTGGAGACAAGCTGAAAGCCGATATTAATGATTGCACGTTGCTGTGAGCGTTCCTTTTCGAAATCGCAACAACAAGAACTAATGAAATCTACATATGAGAAGCACTCGTAGGAGGAAGTCAGGCGCGTAAGCTTTGCAAGAGTTTAAAAGCAGTTGAATTTGCCTTGATTCTGAACTCTATGACAGTTCGGCTGGCGTAACTCAAGGCAGTGCCATGGGTCCCATCCTATACCTATACCTACACCTACTGTACACATACGATTTACCAACCGATGAAGAAGTCATCATAGTCAGTTTTGCATATGACACAGCCAATAACTTTCAGACGACTCAAGAGAAAGTCAACGACGGATCTTATCCAATAACGAAGTGCCAAGAAATGGTTTCACCAATGGGTGTATTTACTCCATAAATGACAATAGAATTTTGAAAATATTGCTGAATGTACTATGTAAAGATTGTAATAAATAGAGGCCTAAGCTACAATATAAAATACTATGTTAAAAAACACTTGTGGCTTGGCATACTAAACAAAGGGCAGGTTGAATATATATATATAGTACATGTATAGCTTTTGTATTTCTTGTTATTTTCAATAAATTGCTTCTGCAATAATACTCTTTTTCTACCAAATTCAGATCAACTCTCTAGAGCAGCTGCTGTTTTTCTGAGCCGTCAGCTCAAGATCTCGCCTTATCTACTTGGAAGCGCTTTAACTGGCTTGCTCGGCTGGCTGAGGCCTCAAAACTGGCGTTCAGCACTCTACTGAGCAAGAAACTCTCGTGTTCAGACAGATCACTTCTTGCCGTGCTCTTAAACATATCGCCAACAGGTATGACTCCATCAGGGTTTATGTGCGCTCCATTTACTCAACCAGTGTAATCTACCAAAAACACTGAAGTTCTCGTATGAATTTCGAAAGGCTCTCATATTAGCAAAATGTAACAAATAATTATCTACATGAAATTCTTCCTCAAAGCTGAAAATTATTATGTATAACGTTAATGCAATTGATTTGGTTTAGTTATGCAAGGCCACGCATGGACCCTGTTGGATCCTCAGCGATGCCTGTTGAAGTTTCGTTTAGAAATGGTCAAAGAATTTGGGTGTGTTTTCCGAATTGTTGCAAAGTCTATGGTACACGCAATAATCTTTAAAAAATTTGTGCCACAGAATCTTCTTCATCACAGCGTTCAATAATTTTAGAAGATAAAAAATCTACTTCAATAGTCCTTTGAAAATTTGTCTAATGTTCTTTCATACAAATGTGCACTGTCTTTTCATAAGCGTTTTGCCACCCTTTAAAAGATGTTTGCGTCTACGCGCGTGTTTTGAACGCTGTCAGAAGGGTTGCCGTTCGTAGCTTCGCGGCGACTGTCACGCCTGGACATTGTCTGTGGAGTGGATGTCGATTTTGGCTTTGTTCGATCTTAATGGTGCGCATCAACACTCGCTGCGACAAATAGATTTATTTCGCCGCCAGTCGAATGCGTGCATACGAAACTACAAGCTGTTGAGCTGTGATATGAATGGTAGGACGCCAGTTGGTCACTTTGGCAGTGCCGTCATGTCGCTTTGAAATTGGAGTAGCTCTGCTGTGCATCTTTTGTTCTCACAGCGAAGATGAAGCGACAAATCATGGCGGCTCTGCTCGGCCAGCTGCAGCCTTCAGATACATTTTAGTCTGTTAGATTAGAATAAGTGGAGACACAATTCTGCGCTTTGTTGCTTTTGACTTTATTGATATGTCTCAATTGAGTGCGTTGAATGGAGCTGAGAATAAGCCATACAAGATGGAAGACTACTCTTTGAATATGCTAGCATTTACGATGCTTTAAGTTAATTATTTTAATAGCCGCCAATTGATAAGTGTTTGGCTGGGTTAATTATGCAGAAAAGAAGAAATGCAATTCCAAAAAGAAATTCAGATAAGCTGAAATTACTTTTTGACTAATGTCAGCCTCTTTTGTGTGACTAATAATGCCGCTCGTGCGAAGGCCGGCAGTGGAATCCCAAAGACAAGCGAGATCTGTTGCCTGTTTTGGGTTTGTTTCGCGCGGCATGTGAATTTAAAGCCTGTCAAGTGGCAGTGGCTTGAAATATGGTCACACCTTAATCTCACACATGCGCTACTTTTGATCTTTATGACAGCGGGCAGCGGCGCACATGGCTGTAGGCAGCTGAATAACGAGCAGGGAGCTCTGCAGCAATTGAAAAGGTGATAACAAAACCTTGCCAAAAAGTGGAACTTTACGGATTATGCCAGAGAATATATAAAACAATGTATAGAATGCGCATCTCAGCTTCAGAATGTCACGCTCGAAAGGTGCGAGTGGAAATCTACAATTGAGCGCAGCAAAAGGTTGACTCTCAGAGCGCAAATAAAAAGATGTATCTATCGTTGTAAATATTAATCGTATAATAAATAATTTGAGAAAATTGGGACAAAGCCTCGAAGAATACTACGAACCGTCGAATTTGAACATATATCATATTATTTGGCTGAATCAAGTTGGGCTGGTCAAAAGATTCGAGTACTTGAACGAAAGGGACCCCAGCACTCATTTAAGAGTCTTTGGTATTTAGAAGTGATGAGTGATGAGTTATTTAGACTTGACTCTATCTTTTAAATCCTGTTAATTGGCTTTATCGCAAAATTTCTTTAAAAACTTCTGTTCTACAAGAAAAGGTCGCTCAAATTTTTGCCTTCAACTGGCCCAAAACAGAATGAATGAAAACTAGTCCAACATTTTTGATAAATATTAGTTGGCAACATTGTTCAGAAGCTGGTATGACAACTCAAAATATCTAACTGCAAGGCATCAAAAGAACTTGTTGATGTTCTGTTTTCGTTCTTGTAAAATTCTCCAATGAATGTATATGTTTTTATGATGATTCCTTTCAGACTCAAGGTCTCTTGGTAATCAAAAACTTTTGTTAAGATTTTAATAATTTTTATTATGGTCCAATATTTCGACATCCTTTGGATGTCATCCTCATTTTGAAATCTTAACAAAACTTCTGATTATGTAATTATAAACTAATTACAAAAAAAAGTTCAATTAGGCGGGTATCGTTTAATTGGCTCTCCCCATATAATTGAAACAAAAGTAGTGCAATTTTCCAATTTCCAGCTGAATTACGCGTGGATTACTGTAGGGGAGAGGGGGTACCTTCGTCCTTGGGGCACATTCGTCAAAGGCGATTTCGGTATGAAGGAGTCATCGGACATAACTGTTTATTAGTTAAAACTAACCCATAACTAGCATAAATATCCCTCACGAAGTTTGCCATCTCTATCTGAACAGCTGATAAAGTTACATTTGATTTTGTGTTTTCGCGCTTCGTTCCCGAATATTCAGGTCGGTAACGTAAGAAGTTTGTGCTGTATTTATACCATTATTTCGAACAAAATTGTATTAGTATTACTTTAATACTAATTATTTTGTAAATAAAAATGTATTAAGTGAAAATAAAGCACTGAAATTAGAAGTAAAAAAATAAAAAGAAAAAAGTGACACCAAGGTGGACTCGACTTTTTTTCATGGGGCACATTCGTCAATATAAATTCACAGGTACTAAAAATCGAAATCGAGGCGAAGCTTCCAAGACACTCGAACCTGGCTTAAACCTCCCGTAACCACACAAAATTAATATTAGGGTCGATCTCAGCACTTTAAACATTATATATAACAAATAATTTATAAAAAAAATTTTACAATAACTACCTTTTTTTGAAGCTCTTAAACATGATTTTTTTTAATTTTTTTAATGCAAAATATAATAAAAACGTGTTATGTAAACAGAAACATGTCTTATCTAGTCTAAGCAAGATTTTGTATCACCTTATGGTACTTTAAAGTGTGAATGCCGAAAGTGCCCCGCCAAATGCCGAAGCTACCCTGACATGGGGGCACATTCAGCGAAATGACTTTTTTTACTAATCATGAAAAAAATAATACAAACGGAACTTTTTAAAGAACTTTTAGTATAACATTTTATTGTTAAATAATGAGGTATTGTAACAGTCTAATCGGTTTTTAAATATATTGATTACCTTCTAAAATATAGGCCTTAAAAAAAAGAGATGAAGGTACCCTCCTCTCCCCTACTTCTTTATGTCCTTAAAAGCTTTGCATTAAACTTGTTTGCTTGCAACTAGCTTTAACCACTTAATAAATACCTACCAAGAACTTCTTTTCTAGTAATTTGCTCTTAGCGGCGAATGCCGCAAGAGGGAGTTCGGGAATCTTGCCTACACCCCTGCTGTTAACTGCAAAAAGTTAACATACACAACTTGTGCAATATTTCATAAAGCTTTTGGGCGAATTCAGTGCGGCCAGGAGCAGAAATTTGAAGCGCGTTTCAGGCTTGCGGCAATTATAAAGAAATTTTCTGCAGAATTTCAGGCTTAGCAGATTTCGTGCGCATTAGTTTAAAGTAGCGAATTCTCGACTTTATAGCGGCGGCAGGAAGCCCAGCAATAAGAGGAACAGCGGCAGCCGCCACCGAAGCAGCCGCAACTGCAGCAAGTGAGTAATTAAAATGAAATCGCTGCTTTTGTTGCGCTATAAAGTTCGGCTTCATAAAAATTTATCGCCAATTTGACTATTCGCAAATGTGTGACTATGCGCCGCACATCGGTCGGATACTAAAAACTGACAATCAGTCTGGCGCACAGATTGCTTGCGCGCGCGCGTGTGTGTGTGTGCAACTGTCGGCAAGATGTTAAAGCATTAGATGGAAACATAAATTGCGCAGCTGTCTTCATATCAAATATGTACATATATACATATATGTATGAATATAAATTATAATTCTGTTTGCCATTAATTTATACAAAGTTGGCAGCGGTTCGGAAAATCTGCAACAGTTGCGAAATTAAAATTGCTAATCCGAGCAATTAAATTTGTGGCAGAAGGTGCATAAAAGCAACTGCAAATTATTTGAAGTAGAACATTTTGAGATCAATTGAGCGATAGATGATTTGTGGCTTTCTCTGAGCAAAAATCCAATGTTTGTATATATCTCAGGCCGAATAAGCTGCTATTCAAAGAACAGTTTCATTATTCCCAGCAGGCTTTTGCTAAAACGTATGCATTTGGCACTTTAAAAAAGTGGAATATAGTGAAATATATATATATATATATAATATTAAACTCTCATAATCCTTATAATGCAGCCCAATAACTTTTCACATTTATTGTTGTTCCACACATAGAGGAATAAGAGTGTAGGCCAGCAACGCTTGAACACTGCAACATTAACATGCAGACTTACTTTTGTGGAATTGAATATAAATTATAAACATATGATTATTTATTATTCAATGCATCTACCAACTCTTGATAGAAAAAGCAGCTGAATAACAAAAGATCTTGTACGTGTGAGTACTTGATGAATGCTTTTTTAATCTTCATGCGAAACAAGGCATTATTTGTATTTCATTTGATTGTTTTCCAACTTGAATATATAATTGCCCGACATTTCGTATACCTGCTTCTTATTTTAACTCTTGAAACAAATACAGCTTGAATTATTTTTATTAAGCCTTTAGTTTATGAAATTGAGTGTTATTTGAGCAAACGATCCTTTGGCGATCGACGATCTTTTTGTAGTCGTCTAAGGCATTATCATTAGCGCTGTCGTTCTTGCAGCAATCGACTTTGAAGAACTACCTCGCCGAAATGCACAGGAATAAAACAACCCTCATATTATGTTACACAACGAATAATCATGCTGGAAGGTGTGAGATGACTGCGCACTTTCTCGCTTGACTAATGATCGTACGATCGCTTGAGGCGCACAGTAGGTGTTTTGATTGTGTTTTGTTTGGATGCATTGTGCCAGCCCAAAAATTCGACACATTTTCTTTGAGCTCACTTTATTACTTATCACTTTCCATTTTCGAAATTATTTTGCTTTAGAAAATGCATTTGACAGCAATTTTCCTTTGAATTGTGCTCGTTTGAAAATTCTTGCGGTTTATTGCTTTTATCCTTTTGGATGAGGCTGTCTTCTAAGTGTGTGCATGTGTGTGTGAGTATGTGTGTGTGTGCATTTTAAAAGGATAAATGCCTGAGTGCGGCATGCAGCTGCTTAATGATAGCGCATTTTTCCACTCGCCGCGGCGCGTTAGGAATCACGCTTCTTCTCGCAGTTATCGTCCAGCGTGCGCAACTCAGCGCGATCATTAATCAGCTGTGCCTCAGCGTTGCGCTGTGTAATGCGATATTGTGTTGCAGCAACAATTTGTTGCATTGTTCGGCAGCGTGTGAAATTAGCGTTGCACGTAAAAGGATAATGCATTTTGTATATATTAAACCTTCGCCCAATCACACACTCTCCGCCCGTGGCTGCAAACGATCTTTTAATGAATTTCTCTCAGCAGCCTACACAGCATTAGAGCATATTAGTTTCGTATTTCCGTTTGTAACAGCCACTTTGAAAGCATGATTACTTTGTTGTAACTATTAGCGCCGCAGGCAAGTGGTTAAGTTAAAGGAATGCTCTTAGCAGAAAATTATGCTCGGCAATGTATGAAAGGAAATGAACAATCGCAATAAAATCTTTATAATATACTCTTCAAATAACCCTCACAATAGGCCTCCTAGCCGCGTTGAATAGCAGACTGAGCTTCAAGAACAGTCTTCTGTCTAGTGATTTTAAAAGTTGGAAAATGTTCATATTGCTTGAATACAACAAATCGAATCGCTTCTGTCATTAGCATCAACCGACATAATTCCCTTGACATGCGACTCGGGAACACTAGAGCTTTTGAGCGAATTGCCTTTAAAGAGCTGTTGTCTTGTTAAAGGTTCATCTTATTTTTATTTATTTATTTAATTCAGCCATCAAACAGAGCTTTATTCTCTTACTAACGACTTCATAAATTAAATTGGCCAGTGTAGCTAAGAAATTGATAGAATTAAGGCTATTTTCTAGATTTGTTACAAATACTATTCAAATACATGAGCAAAGTGATTTTGAAAGCACTCCTACATGAAAGTAAATTAAATTCTATATTTTTACACACTGAAGTTGAAAGTATTAAAGAACTCGTAAATGGTTCATTCAGACTGTAATTAACTTTGAGAAAAGGTTCATGAAAGTAGCTAAAACAAACTTTGAGGATTATGACAACCACGTGAAGATACGCGAAAGCTTTTAAGCCTGAAACTATGCTACAGTTTTTTTCAGCTTTCTACTTTCAAGTCGTGCGCATTTTTTTGTACTACAAAATTGTTTGAGCTCTATTTTGAATTAGCCAGAGAAATCATATTTTAGCATGAAAATATATATTATTATGACAGCCGATAATTTTCGGCGTGTAAATGCTAGTTGATAATAATAGTAAAATATAAGATTCATATTATAAATTGAACTATAATTTTCCGAAAATCTTAATTAACAAACATCTAAAGCATATTCGATTTCTGAACACCAGCCCTATATCACCGAACATTAATGGTAGGTGTTCAACTGATAGATGTGCTTCTAACTTTGTGATCATAAAATCAATCAAATTCGCCATAAATACTCTTTCATTGCTCGATACGCGTGCACATGTGTGTGTGCGTTCGCAAGCGAAATTGTCTACGATAAACGTCCATAAATATTCATTAGACGATGTATCCATCTACTATGTATGTATGTATGTATAACTGGTTGGTCTGGCGTATGCGTTGTTGGCTTGTGCGTTTGTAGCTATTATGTAGCCGGTCTCTATTTGTGGCTGAGCGGTGGCAAATCTGGTATAATGACACCATGAAACAAGTTTCGCTGTTAGGCCGCATCTTCTTGGCCATTCTTATGCATATTAAAAGGCATATTTAGCGAGCAGCTTATTTGAATTTAAATAGAAATACAAAATACTTTTGCCGATTAAGGCCAATTTATCAAATGGACAGTTTAGTCATATTGACATATGTCAGTGGGAATTTTGTCAAATTAAAATTGGTGTTTGTGGGCGATGGCACAAAATAAATGCGCGATTAAATTTTTGGCGTGTGCTTGTGTGTGTGTGTGATTTGTAGGCATCATGGGGAATTGGAAACTGAATTGAGTTCTATGTTTGACCTTCGAAAAGGTTAAGTTCTTTAAAGGCATACATTTCCACAACTAAATTCTACTTAGCGCTACAAAAAATTGGAAACAATTTTGTAGTGTAGTGTTAAATGTGACAATGGCAACTGCAATCTGTCGAAAACAAGCAAGAATTATTGTATTGAATTTATTGCTCTGTATTCGCCTTCAAAAAAGGCATCGTCAGAAATAATGTTTCAAAGAAGCGATGTGAGCTTTTAATTAAATGCAAATTTTTTAATGAAATATGACACTGTGACAAATGTGAATAACAGTTGTAATCACAATGGAGTGGCACTTAAACACTTTGCCATTGCAAAAGAAATCACTTGACATAAGATGCATTGCGACTTTTGTCACTCATTCTGTTGAAATGAGTATTGAAAAAATTTCGAGCAACAAAAATTTTGATTTAAAAAACATCATTAAAGATAGTGAAAGAAAGTGAAAAGCGGGTTTGAAGTAAACATTGCAAAATTCGATTTAAATATGATTTATTTTATATAAAAGCCACTTTCTTTGACTGCAGAAAAATCAAAAAGATGTGCAATACAAATATGTACAGTAGCTTTTTAATTTTAAAATACCATTTTGTATACTTTTCAGCAAACGCATTTTAAATAATAATCTACACTTTCCGACAAACGTTTTTCTGAGTATGTACACGATTGATATAAGTACCTATATACATACATATATACTCAAATGTTTGTGTCTATCTAATAACATTCTATCTTTGGCATGTAATTAAGACTGCCTTAGATACAAAAGACCTTTTAGATTGCTGTACCTGCAAAAGGCTTGCGAAAAATCGTTTACTTTAAACATAATATTCTACTACTTCGAATTTTTAATGAAATTTTCACACAAGTAAAATTGTCTGCTTTAATTTCATATGCTTTAAGGCTTTAAAATATTTAGCTGTTCGAATCTTCTATTCTATTTAGCATAATTATACACACACATGTTTATGTATTTAAATGTATGTATGTTTACATGTATATTATTGTCTACGCTCAGTGGTACTTTTATCTGTTGCCTTTGCATAAAATTCATTAAAAAACTGAAAAATCAAATATCGAACTACCACTTTAAGTGCCAATAAATCATTTTGAAATGACAGAAGACGTCCTCTGCAACCAAAGAATTATAAGCATACACACACACACTCACACACACATACTCACTCACACTCATGCGTGAGAGCAGCGCGGCAAGCAGCGCTGTAGACAAAGTGTAAAACTGGCAAATTTCGGCACCCCAGAGCGTGGCAATAATTAACACTCAATTCCAAATCGAGCGCAGAACCGTTCGAGGAACATGGATGACGGAGCGATGGATTTGCTGGCTAGCTGGCCGGATCGCCCGACCAAGCGACCGATGGTAGCAGCAGGAAACTTTTGTTGCCCGCCCTTTCGCTGGCAGCAGAAATGCGCCGGCAACGAAATGTGGCCGTAAACAAATGCTTTTGTTGTAAGGCTGCTGTTGCTAATGTTATAAGTTACTATTCATTGCTATGGTTTTTGTTGCCACTGCTATAACAACAACAACAACAAGCGCACAGTGGCTCTTTCCATGTGTAACTGTGTGTGTGCCGCATAATTGGAAACTGCATGTTGCATGCCACACATGGCGCTATTAAGCAGAATTACTAATTACTAATTAGCCTTTCCAATAACAACAGCAATTTCGTATTTTACGCCTTTTTAATTGCAAACATTTATTTATTTTGCACTTTGTGGAAAGTGTTTGTTTTGACTGCTGTTTTGCTGCAGTCTTGAATTTCTTTGCCCCTATTGCATTTCCATAGCCTGGCCGGCGGCCAGCTCCATGAAATTGCACTGCTGCAATTTGGCGACCGGTAATGTGAGACGTCTGTTGTTTTAAAAAGATGTAGACGATTAAGAAACACATGTTGTGCAATACAATATTGCAAAAAATAATAGTAAAAAATACAAAATTTTTGAAAGCGATAGCCGATATTTACAAAGTACTGCAACTATTTTGACAGCAGGCTGAAAAAGTAGATATGCTTTGAACAACAACATACATAAAGTATAAGCAAGTACATAATATGTTTTGTTGTTGTTATAGTTCAGAGACAAGCTGCTCTTTAACCAATCTGCTAGATCACTAACCTTACTTTGTAAATGCCTCCTTACTATTTGTAATTGGAAAAGAATTATAAAATATTGCAAACATTTATTATGCAAGAAAAATTATATATTTCAAAATGTTATATATATTTTTATTGGAAAATCGCCATAATTTTTACATATTTCTAAAACAGAAATTTGCAGTTCTTTTGTCTTTAAGCCATTATTTGAAATATTTTCCAATTTTTTTCTATAAATTTTTTCAACATTTTATTTTATTTATAATTAATTAATTGATCGGCGCAACAGCCCGTGTGGGCTTAGGCCTAGCTTTCTCGCATTAACTTGTGTGTGCTTGTCGTATTTTTCACAAATTAACGGGACCTACATTAACGAATCCGAACGGCTTTTCATGCCGAAGAATATTCTCGGAGAACTGCCAATTCGAAGAAATCTTATAGGAGTATATTTCAGCCTCTCAAGCAGCGATGGATAATCCACACTACTACCAATTATGTCGAAAATAAAGGATACAAATAAGATAGATCTCCAAATTTGCAAAAATTTAAGGTTTAAGAGCATGCAATGGTAGGTATAAAAAGGAGCAGGGTTTTGAAAGAGCGAAACGAATGAAAACTTTTTGGGTACGTTCAATATCAAAGGAACTGAAACTATTGGACTGCATACAGCTGTTTATTGGCTCATTAGCAACATTGTTCTATTCAAATGCCCAGAAAGGAATCTAGTGATTCGAAAATTTAGAGCCAGATAAATCACACTGGTAAGAAAAGTCCTGCCTCACTCATTTCCCAATCTAGAAGAGAGTTTCTTTGTACAGCTTCTAAAACCAAAAAAACTTTCACAGCATCCAGTGTGAATATGAAAATGCAGCAGTTGTTGAGCGCGCAACGGATTGTGAGTGCCACATTGCCAAGTTGCAAGTTAAGACTGTCTGCCAGTGGTAAAGAATCCTGCGCTGATGAAACCCTAAAAGCGATGCCGTAAATCTGGCGAGAATAAAGCGCAGCTTGTGGATTTATTTCACGGCGTTCATGCGGCAAATGGCGAAGCGTTGCATGTGGCAAGGCAGCGCTGGTGGACAAACAGAGGCGCTGCTGCATGCTGCTGTGTATTTTCTAAGGTTTTCAAAGAAACGGCTGCAACAACAAAGAGCCATTGGCTTGCAACATATGCAAATATTGTGGCAGGCAGCAAAGTTTTATTGTGACTTGTTGTTGTTGTTGTTATTTTTGTTGCTGCTGCCGTTTTGTAGTCGTATTTTGCAAATGCGCGTGTTGGCTGCAATTGTCCGGCAGCGGCTGCTGCTGCTATCCCTTTGCTACTGTTGCCTGTTGCAGCAAGGCACTTGGGCCGTTTGTGCCACAAACATTGTCTGCTTGCCGCTTGACATCGGCCAAACAATGATGTACTTCATGTAAATTTTGCAACAATCGCAAAACAGTCGACGGCGACGAAGCCAAGCAAAACTTTGGCATTGCCTGTTGCAAGTTAGCTGCCACTTGCAACAGCAGTACATAGCTGCCGGTTGACACAGCCACAGGAAAATGAAGCATGCATGTTTACATAACTTTATTGTTCAGCAGCAAAAAAAACTTGGAAACAAAAATTGGAATTCGCGGCAGCAACCAGCAGCAGCTGTTGCATAACCTCACATTTTAGTTTGCCCTCCTCACATCTTTTTTGCAGTGCTGCATAAATGCAATTCAATACGACTCGATTCTGCTCAATCTGATGCCGTGTGGCATGCCACAGTTTGCAAGTTTCCGTGTGTGTATTCTTAAAATTTTTTTTACTTTGGGCTTCGCTGCCAGAAATGTTGCGGAATATGTTAATTTTGTGGCAGTTAGAATGCCACTTTTGTTTTGATTGATTGTTGTGGTACAATTGACAAAAATATTTCTGCAATGTTGCAAATGCGCTGCAGGTAAGTTTATTTTACTGCTGAATGTTTTTTCCGTACGTGGGAATTTTTAAAAATTTTAGTCAGCAAGAATAATTCACATTTCTCCTTCTATGTGCCACCTACGTACTAAATCCACCTGCCTCATGGACTCACTACTGTTTTACGCCTGTGGTGCCACCAATCGAGGCATTCCTTCGCAGGGCAAGAAAACCCTTTCCTAGGGTTCCTTCTATTTATTTGTGCAGTAGTTTGCATGTTAGCTTCTACTATTCTGAGAGCTTTGAAAATTTTAAACCGGCCTGGATGGAGAAGCTCTAGATTCGGTTCATATCAGTTGGTGCAAGTGGCGCCAATGAGCTTCACAGTCAATCGTTGGCGAGTCCAGTTCTGCGGCACTGCTAAACGTTTGTAAGAGGTCGGAAAGTAAGTAAGTGTATACGTGAAACATCCCTTCATAGATTTAAAAATGTGCTCCAAAAGCTTTTGATTTAAGAAATAGAAACCATTTTCCAAAAGAATGTATTTCATTGTTAAAGAAAAATCAATAAAATTACTATTCACATTCAGAATACTTAAAAAGGATTCGATTTGGAAAAACTATCACGAAAGAGTAGGTAAATATAATAGAGTGCGCATCACTAAAATTTTCGGAAAATCGAAGTGATGGCCGACTTTTCAAAAATTAGTATTAATACTCTTTGCTATCACGATCTCTTTCAAAGAAACTTAAGTCATGAACAGAATCGAACGATAGATAATAGCGCGAAAAAGAGCGATGTCACCGTTTCTACGGAAACACATCGGTAAAGTTAAAGTAAAATATATGAGTTGACAGTAAATTGATTAATTCTTTTTGAATTTATAGAAAATAAAATTTTTTGGAAATATGAAACTCATTTTCACGAAATTAATTTTGTTAAAATTCTAGACGCCAGTTAAAATGATTCCATGCACTTTACGAAGCACTCACCACAAATGGCAGAGAAATATTGGCAGCAACAACAAAAGCAAACGGCATTAAAAATCAAATTATTATAAAAAAAACAGCAGATTAACTGTTGACTCGTTAGGAAAGGAATCTTGGTGGCAGCATACAACAACAACGACGACAGAGACAACCACAGCAAGAAAAGCGATGACGCTGATGACTGAGAAAATGTTTCGCTGCGACTGTTCGGCAACGACAGAACTATTGCTTGTTGCAACAACTATTGCTACTGTTGGCTGTTGGCTGCAGCGACGAAGATGCGGCACACGGCTTGTTAATCTCATCCTCCACACTTTTGAGTTGTTGCTGTTACTGCTACTGCTGTTGCCGCAATTACAGCGATTCAAGCGGTCGGACGGACAGACAGACAGACAGATCGACGCAGCGACAAGACAGTAATCGGCAACTGTTGCCAGTTGCTGCTGTGTGAGCGTGTGTGCGTGCGTGGACTCCACTTTGTCGCACGTTAGCAGCCTGAAGATTAAGCCATCAGCAACAGTTGCAGTTGTCAACGCGCCAACATAAATGCTGCGCTTCAATTTGAGCTGGCAGGCAAAAAGAACCGGCACCAGCATGCACGTGTTTGTGTTTGTGTGTGTGTGTGACACACGCTGTTCATGTGGCCCGCGTCGATGGAGATGCCAGCCATTAATGAGCGAATGTACGAGCGAGCGACAGCGATAAATGCGCTGCTGCTGGTTCTTGCGGCGACGCAAATTGGCAATTCGCTGCCATGCTCCACCATCCACGCAGGCGGCCAGAAGACGCTTCCTACTTCGCTGCATTGAGTTTTGCACAGCACATTTTTGTGGCGTTCGTTGGCAGCGCTCTCACGGTACTAAACAAACTAAGCCGCTCATCTAGCAGGCTTATGCGCCTGCCTGCCACGTTTACCGTTGGAGCAACATAAACAATTTCTGGAAAAGAAGGATTGATAACAATTCGAGAAAAAGGTGTTTTCCAAAAAAAGAATTGGAAACATTTGAGAACACTGCTTATTTTATGTTTGCCAGAAAGGCTTGATATCAATATAATTAAATAAATAATAATAATTGATTGGCATAACAGCCCTGAAATAAATTAAAATAAAATTTTTCACAAATTAACGGGACCTACATTAATCGAATCCGAACGGGTTGAGAAGCTTTTCATAGCAAAGAAAATTCTCGGAGAACTGCCAATTCATCGCGAGAAATGTTCTGTTTTTAGAAGGTTTTGGGCCGGTCTTGAACCCTGCCGCATCGGCGATCAAGCACTGGTCCACTGAGCCACCGCTGCACCTTGATGTGCGGTAGCAAAAAGAAGTCATTCAGGACTGCCAAATCAGAACAGCAATTCGACGATTGGAGTGCTCAAATAATCTCAGCTGTTTGATGAGATGTCTTAGAGTTTGCATTGTCATGGTGAGGAATGTTTTGTTTAGCTTTTTTAATCGAATACTTCTGGCAAAAAAAATTATTCTGCACAATTCAGCATTGACCGATCGATAGTTTATCAAAGGTATTATTGAAATATGATAATAGTGTGTAAATTTAAATTAAATTAAAATAAGCTTGAGTTCGGTCGACTGACTGCTTGTGGCTAAAGATCAGCTGTGGAACTCTGATGGTGCAACTCTCAACTAACTGCTTTTTTTGAAAAGTTAATGCTTTCCTTGAGCGCTGCAGGCAAGCCTTTAACAAGTACAACAACAACCGCAAAGGAACCCTCGTTTCATAATTTCCTTAAAGCATATTGGATCATACGCAAAGTTAAAAGGTTTAAATTCCAAGCGGCTTCTCGAACTGAGGCAGGATTATGCGAAAGTGTGATGAGCAGTTTGCAACTCTGCGCACTGGCCGCAGTAGCCGCACCCCTACCGGCACATATTCATGGCCAGCAGCCGGCGGCAGACGCCTGCACTTATCAGCACTTTTCGTTTTCGTATCGGTACTCGTAACTGAGCAAGCGAGCAAGTGGACTGTGGGTCCCACCAACCGTTCGAACGAGGCGACGCAGCAGAAGGCTACTGCCATGATGGCGACGATGGCAGGCAGCCGGCATGCGGCGAATGTGTTTATTGCATTGACACTTGTAACACTTTCAAATCATAAATTCCCAGATTGTGTCGCATCACTTAAGAGAGACAGCGTGCAGCAGTGGTGCCGCTCCAATGTCTGCGTCTGTATGCAAATGAAAGACGCGCAGCGTCGAAAATTATAATTGAGCTGCGGCGGCCACTCTGCAGCAGGCAGCTGCCAAGCAAGCGGCCGCGCCGCAGTGGAAGCAATATTTAATAATGTCAGCGCTTATCGCGCTCATGAAATGCAGTCTTCCCTCCCCTCCCTACGCCCCTTGAAAAAGAGTGATATTCAAATTTATTTGTGCATTTAAGCGGTACAAAACGCTCGGCGCGATTGTCGTCGCTGCCAGATGAAGTCATTCCGTGGCAGCAAACCGGAAATCGTTATCAACAATTCCAGTTTTTTGCCCCTAATTTGATTTTTTTTCTTATTGAAAAATTTGGAAGTTAAAAATTGTAAGTGTTGTGCTTTCTTCGCGCGCACAGTACGCATTGTTGTTGTTATTGTTGTTGTTGCCCAGCATTACGTGCAACATGTGTAAAAAGTAATTTTGTTGCATTTTGAAAAATAATTTCTTTCCCTTTTACTTCATAACTTTGAAATTTGAATGTTGCCACATCACAAGCTGTCAATAATAAAAATTTCTTATCTCTTCCACTTACAAAAATGGACATTTTCCATTTTCACAAAATTTATGCTTTCAATAAAATTTTCAAATGTTTTACATGTTGTTGCATGTGGCCAAACAACTTTTGATTGCAGCGCGCAGAGGTCATTTAGTCATTAGCCCAGTTTCCCGTTGCAAGTGCCACTCAATAGATGGCGTAAGCTGACTTTCCCGGAACGGAATTTATGGCCTTCGATCCAGCAGATTTGGTACCTCAAAAACAGTCTGAGATTTATTGCAATTGTGCTTTTACATTAAGGATGTTGTTGGATTAGTTGTTGCAATGCAAGGCATTTGGAGGAAGAGCTAGCAATATGATTGCATTGCAAGCTCTTTGTTGGTTCTGTGTCCATTCTAATTCCATATTCAGTTTTTCACTCTTACCCACTTCAAATATATAAGTGAGTACACTTCCTTGTAAGCTTTTTCTATTTCACTACTTTTCAAAGATTTCAACTGCAACCAAAATGGAACTGTTGTTATTAGTATTTTTTGTTGAATATCTACCTACATATATACTAGTTTTTGAAAGAACAAAATGTGCTGTCGAAAAATTAAATCTTCATGCCGTGCATTTGCCAATTAACGTTGCCAATATCTACGCGAACTTCTTGGCCAGCACTCCACTCGCTGCCTTTTTTCGCTTTTCTAATTTCGCACCGAAGACACAAGTGGAATACCCTCGGAGCAGTGCGTAGCATTAGTTTTTTCGTTAGTTCTAGCTACTACATAAAAAAGCGCATAAAAGTTTAATTCATTTTTCCTACAATAAAGTGTGTAGCAGCAAAACAACAGCTTCCTGCATTTACGCGCAGCCAATGGCGCCCTGATGCACTCAATCGCCCGTGCGTTTCCTCAGCAGCCATCAGGCGAAGGCACACAATGCCGGCAACATTGCATCAACTGCCACTGGCTGTGTGGCTATCACGTTGCTGCAACAAAACAAAAGCAAGCAACACCAACAGCAGCAGCAGCAGGGACAGCAGCAAAAAATTAACACATTTCTAATGCGTGTGCCTGTCGCTCGATGCACATATCCGCGCGTCTCCCAGTCGGCCTAGACTCTGACTCAGAGCGATGCGCATTTACGAGCGTCCGATCAAGCAACCAAAAAGCGCGTCCCGCATGAGCAGTGCCGTCTTTAGCCGCCTGGGGGCCCCTGTGCTTAGACAATTTGAAGCACTTTTCGCTACTTTGACCTTACAAATAAAAAGGATAAAAAAGTCATCATAGCTTTCCAGTGTCTGCTATTGCTAATAGCTATGGAATTTGGACATTTCTATTTTTTTAAAAAGATTTTAGTAGCTGTCAAAATGTGGCGATAATAAAAATGAGAGAGCTCAGCGGAATGTTAGTGCAGTTGAGATCTGGAGTATGCTGATGAGTGAGGTAGCAGCTGAGGGAACGGCTTTAGGCTAACGCTTGGCGGAAATCAAACACATAGTCGGAAGCTTTGCAACTTTTGGCTTTACTCATTCTCTTCTTCTTCTACACTTACTTACCGAGTTGCAGCTGCTTTGAGGATCATAGAGAAATTTTATGTGATGCGAAATTTGAAGCTGAAATATCAGCATAAGGCGCATGAACTTATCTGTGGAGCCAAGTAAGGGCGAAACACACATTTTCGAATAAATTTTACCATAAGAATATCTAAAAAGGCACCAAGAATTTTGTCATTAACCATACTAAAAAGATATCAAGTAGGTAATACCACGATTTTATCGAGACTCGGAATTATTTTCTAATTCTAAACTTTTTAATGGGGCCCCTTAGAGAAAACGCTCTAGTCTTGGCCCATTGCTAGAGACGGCACCGGGCCTATGGCTCATAGCTCTGGCAGTTGGTTTTACGTCAAAGTAATAAAGTGTGCTGCCGCTGATGGTGCAATTATTGTAAGCAGCGCAGTGCAATCCTGCGGGAAACATCAGCGCATGATCCCCCCTCCTCCCCTTCCACAAATCACCCCTGCATTAGCAATTTGCGTATTAATTAAGTAATAAAAAAAAGGCCAGCAAACGAATGTGCTGCCAGCATCTCTGCAGCGATCCGCTGCCGTCCCATACTTAATGCGCCCAGCGAGTTTATGTCTGCCTCGGATTTTAATTGCTGCGCACACTAACCGCGAACACTGCTTCCGCCGCTCTTGGCGCTTAACACTTGCCGTGGAATGCGGCACGCAGTTGCCTGCATGCGCCCTTATTTATTTGTTTACTTTTCGCGGCACTCTTTCTGCAATTAGTGGGAACACTGGTCGCGCCCACGCTGCCACAACAGACTAATGCTGCACTGCTTTTGCGCTGCCCTCCGTTTCGATGTGCCATAAACAACTGGAATTAACCTGCCACAACAGAAATTTCATAGACCCATTAAAATCATGCCGTAGCTGCAAGTTTCAATGTTCCAAATTTTGGCAGCTCACTTGCGCAAAACGTGCCTTCATTACCAGCAGATCGAGGGGCGGTGTTATACTCTCCTGTTTTAGTTATGTATCAGTCGGCTCGGATTCGAACAGGAGAAGACGCACCTGATGCTCTTCACCACAAGAACCAAAATGCCTGCCTTTATGAAACCTAGAAAGCGGAAAAAAAGCTGTTTTCGAATATTCGAGCTTCATCTTCCAAATTTTGCTTCTCCCGGGGAGTTTGAAATAGGAGGAATTCTCTCCCGGGAAAAAAATTAATTCTTGGAAAAAAACATACAGGGAATATCCGGAATGGGCTGATAATATATTCGTATATATGAAAAATGTCTCCTTACTTCTCCCAAATTTTACTTCTCCCGGGGAGTTTCGAATAGGAGGAATTCTCTCCCGGGAAAAATAAAATTCTTGGAAACAAAACTCACAGGGAATGTCCGGAATGGGCTGATAATATATTCGTATATATGAACAAGTAAGGAAGCATCAGTCGGGTTTCACCGACAGAGTAACACCCTACACCAAGTAACTGAGTGGGCGGACCACGCCCATTTTTGGAGAATTAAAAGGTGTTCTCACAGCAATGAAGTGCCCAAATATGGACAGACTGGTGTATATGTTATGGAAGTTATAAGGATTTTCCGCTTACCGTATATATAGTAGGCGGACCACGCCCATATTTCTGTATCACGTAGAGGGCCCACACCGTACCTTAAATACCAAATACCATTCCTTTTTATGAATATTTCAACAAATTTAAGCAATTTTACTGTAAAAATTCCGGGGTTGTGGGACTTACTGGCACGTTGTGGGCGTGTCCTTCAACCGATTTTGATAATCTCGGAACTTGAAGTAGTGGAAGGTTCACTGCGACTGTTTGCCAAATTTGGTCTAAATCGGACAACTCTTTCTTTCTCTCCTGTGCGCACGGACAGCAAGACAGACGGACAGACGGACAACCGGAAATCAACACAGAAAGTGATTCTAAGCATTTCCATATACTTATGTCTATACCTAGGACGTCTCCTTTAATGCGTTACAATTTTCGCACAAAGTTATTATACCCTATTACCATAGGTGTAGGGTATAAAAATGTCTCCATACTTCTCATGTCATATACACACCCAACCAATTTCTGCTCATTAACGAATTAAGTTGCATTTCATATGTAGAATTTATTTACGCTTCTCAGGCTTAATAGCATAATTCCGTAAAATATAAAGAATCTTAAAATCTCGTATAGACTATTTGTATGATAAACATTTGACAGCTTTATCTGTTGAAAAGCGTGTAAACACGCAGAGCGGAAAACAGTCAGATGGAATGAAGTGCCCAGCCAAACGAGCAATGCGCATGTGTGTATGTATGTATGTGAGTTTTCTATAAGTTCTTTAATTAACCCCAAGTAGAAGCGTCGACTTCCTGCTTAGCATAATTACAGCCAACAACATATGTTCAGCGAAACACTCTCCACTTTAGTGCACACGCTGCTGCGTTGATATTCACTTAAGCCGTTGCTAGTGCAGATCATCAACGCAATCGACGCGATCAGCGGCATGAAGCTACGCCGAGAGCCCAGGCGTCAGTGCCGCCAACCCGGTCACTCGGCACATCACTTGCCTCATTATCATTACAATAAACGCTGGCCGGCAAATCTTGATAGCGATCATGGCAGGCAGCAACCACGCCTGCAAGCGCACATGATGCGATCGGGCCAAGCAAGGCTGTTGGGCGCAGCGGAAGGAGGAAAGAGGAAGTAAGGCTGTTGGGAAATTGCGAGCTTGCGCGGAAATGCAAAAATCAACGAGCCTTGACAGCTTGTCTATGTGCAGCGCAGTGCGCTGAAGTGATCTTGCGCAGTGATCGCGCTCGATAAGGACGTCGGCGGCTAATGGCGTCAACTGTGCGCGTCTGCTCTTATTGAATTTTATATGCATTGTTGTGGCTCATTTTACGGAAAGCAGAATCAGAAAATGGCGTTAAGACTGTGTTACTCAATTGCCATTAATATTTATTAATATTATTTATTTTAAAAAGGTAATTTTAGTTGCTATGGCCTACGGCTAAACTAGAACAATAAAGAATTACAAATTTATAGATGTATATTAGTTAATTGTTTTGAATGCAGAATGAATAAAATAATTTCAAGATATGAAGCATTTAAGTGAAAAAATGTGCATAAAACGCTGCAGAAATGACTTTCTGTTTAACTGCTTCACTGTTTAAATGATCGTATGCCATTTTTATGCCGCTTCCAACTCCCACTCGAGCATGCTTCGTACATACTCGTATCTGTATGCGTAGCAGCGACCGCTGGCGTCACATTGGCGTACTTTCTAAATTTCACTGAGTAGGGGAGACCGGGGTACATTCGTCTTTGGCGTACATTTGACAATGGCGTTCTAATGTACTCAAATATTAAAAATGTGTTATTAAGCCAAAAATTACTCTAAATAAGATTTTTAAGCACTTTATGTTACTTTATAATGCGCAAATATGAAAGTGCCCCACCAAATGCTGAAGCTACCACGAACTTGGGTCACATTCAACCAATATGAATTTCTCTAATCATCATGAAAAGAAAAAATTACAAACAGAACTTCTGCAAGAAACTTTGGCTTAATATATTCCTGCCGACGAAATATCTGATAGTGGTTCCGGTAGGATCCATTCGTACGAACTTGCGGTGGTTTTAAGTCTCGCACTGGCCTTGAGGCTTTCGATGCCTTCCACCTCGTTAAAACAAAGGTTAATAATCTAATCGATTTAAAAATATGTATGTTGATGGTCTTCTGAAATATTGGCCCCCTTAAAAAAAAACTTGCCGAATGTACCCCGGTCTACCCTATCTGAAGCAGTTAACACGTCTGTTACGCATTTAAGGCGCAGAAGCAAAGTGCTACACGCTGAGGGAGTGGGTGGCTGGCTGGCTGGCTGGCAGAGAGAGGTGTTGTTTGGCTGACTCGACATGGCGTGCATAATTATTGCCTCAGAAGCTGCCATGTTCTTGCTACAGTTGCCTCACTCTTTGCGCGTTCCACCCCTCCCCCGCCGCTGCTTCCATCTGCTGACACCATTTTACCACAACAACAATTTTCTGGCTTTTAAATCGCTGCGCTTAAATAAGCCATGTACGCAAGTAGTTGAGATTTTCAGCTGCGGGTCATCTGCCCCTGCCTCTGCTGCTGCACTTGTCTTGCTTGGCCGTGTTGCTGTTGGTGTTGTTGTTATTGCTGCTGTTAATGTGATTATGCCTGCTGTTGCCTTTTATGCATTGTAATCTAATTTAATTGCATGTATTTTAATTTTGACGCGCATTTGTTATTGTTTTAGTGTTGCTGTTGTTGTTGGGTTTGTTCATGTTATTTTTGTTGAATTCGCAACTTTTGCCGCCAGCCATAATTATCTAAGAAAATAACTGCAGCGAGTTGTTTTTGTAATTTAATTACCTTCAATGCTGGTGCATGGCTGTGTGCAGTGTTGCTTGTGGCAGGCAATGTTGCCAGCAGAAAAGGCTCTGTAGCTGCTGCTGTGGCTGCCCGCCAGGCGCTTAACTGCGCTTGCTGCTGCGCTACATGGTCGCCGATTTTTCCAACTACTTTATTTGCATTTGCTTAATATCTTCATATGCCACGGCAATGCACTTCATTTCAAGTTATATATTCTCATTAAAAAGTTGTTCTCTTGCGGAAGAGCTTTACGTTTTTTTTGGTGCTTTTGTAGAAGTTGAACGCAGGCAATAGAGTCAGTTGTCAAGAAAGCAGCCGAGCTGTTTACATTTTTAAAATATTTCGATGGAAGCAAGAAGTTATAAAAAACAGTTTTATGCATTTAGTGAACTGCGCATTTAGCGCTTGATCGTTAGCATGGAACTAACAAAATTAAAGAAAAAGGGTGCATTGCCAAAGATATTTTAAAAATTATTTCCTGTTAAAAGTGCTGAGATCCAACCTAAATATACATTTTTTGTGGTTAAGAGAGGTTCAGCCCAGGCTCGAGGGTCTAAGGAGCTTCAAATCGATTTCGTTTCTTAATACCAGTGAAGTTTTATCGACGATTGTGTTAGTTTTTACTAATAAACAGTGATATCCGATGGCTGCTTCATACCGAAATCGCCTTTATCCCTTGTAGACCCATCGAAATTTATTACTGTTGATTCTACAGAATGTCAAATCATAACGAAAACAGCAAATATATTGGGACATAGCCTACTTTTCGAATTTTTCGATAAAAATTAAAATTTTGAATTAGAGAATTATTTTAAGTCAAAAGTCACATAGCACAATTGTGTATGCTGGGTCGCAAAGGATTAAAGAATATACCCCAAAGACCCCGGTCTCCCCTATACATATGCTATGTTCATGTTCTTCTTATTCTTCGGTGGTAAGGTTGACACAAACAATCCGAAATCCACATGCACAAAATGCGACAGACGATGATGGCATTCTTGACTGCTACTGCAAAATTTGACTGCTTCTGGTAGAATGTTTTACTCTTGGCCTGTTCCACATGGTGGACGTATACGACATGCCATGGCAAGCACAGAGAGCGAAAAAGCAGAAAGAGTTTTTAATTGAAAACAATATTTTTATAGTTGTTCGCCTCGAAGCGAGGCAAGAGCAACAGGCACTAGCAACAGGCAAGCAGCAACAGATGTTGAGGAAGCGGCTTAGTTCAAATGCTTCGATGAAGCTTCAATGGATGGAGCAGCAATTGCATGGGCAGGACTGCGACGAGTAAAAAGCGGGAATGGTAGTTTCGGCGGCAAAACATTTGCTCATAAATTTATATGCTAATTGCAAGATAAAACAACAAAACCAGCAACATAACAATTTCAAACATAAAAAAGTGCATATACAATAAATAAAATCACTTGGTGCCGAGGCAAGTGCAGCAGCAACAACATCGAATTGCCTGCCGCCGCCCATTGGCGTTTATTTATGCAGCATACCTGCGGCAGAGGCGGCTATCTTTATTGGCCGCGTCCGCAGTTGCTGCTGCCACAATATTTAATCGACAACAATCATCAAGGCACATTAAAGATTTTATTAATGGGGCGGGGGGAGAGGGGCATGTCGCTGCTTTGGGCTGCCGCCCGGCGACAAGTGCTCGAATGTGCTGCCGCTCGTATGGCCACTTTTCGGGGCCATTGCCATGGGAAGGCGCATGGCGCGTCCGTGAGAGTACGACTTGGAAGTCGAAGTACCGCAATAGCAATTACAACAACAATAATAATAGTTCGCTGCCTTTTTGCGCCAAGCCCCTTTTGGACCCAATTTAATGCGCAATCAAGCTGCTGCTGCTGCTGTCGGAGCGCGTGCAAGGGTTCCATTTCACAAGACAAGAGAATAGCAAGAGAATTTTTTCCCAGAGAATTGCCAGTGGCGATTTTTTCGGCATATTGATCTCTTTTCGATCTGAATGACTTAAGCTTTAAACACAATCAACTCGCGAGACGAATCTTACGCGGCGAATAATGGCGTCTTGACGGCAGTCGTCGTGGAATTTCGCCAAGTGAAACAGAATCAGAGCGAAATTCGCATCAGTTGATTCGGAAAAAATCATCCCCACAACAAGCACAGAATTTAAAAAAATCCGCGGAAACCACGAATCCACGAATTTTCCGAGTTGTTAAACTATAAAAATTGTTTCCGCACAAAAATTTCCAATTTCCTTACTTCAATTTATTTATTTTTCACCACTGACAGCTGAACAATTGACTTTTTCGCAGGGCGGCAGCGACCAAATTAGAAATTGTTCTATCGCGAGACGAATCGTTGGGAGGCGAACTTCGCTAGCGTCGTCATTGTGGGCAATCACATGCACTGCCGTGTGTTCTAATTTTGACAGCGCGCGTTCGCCGCATAAAATTCGCCTCGCGAGTTGATTGTGTTTAAAGCTTAAGGGTATATGAGCGGCGATGATAGAAACAATGGCAAGCATGGCAAAAGCTTTGACAATGGCATTCATGAAGCAGCTATTGAATTATTAAAAATTGCAAATAAAATAAGTTAGGTGGATATATATCTTTCGATCAACAGATTTTGTTCAAACACCACTAAAACAGAAAAAGGTGCATAACAATTTGAAAGTCATTTAATATCAACTTATTATTCCAATATGAAAAATATGAGTACAGCAATTTAAAAAAATTTTTTTTTTTATAAAAATAAAAAATTTTTTTATAGTTTTCTTCACATTAAAATATTTGCTTATGCTTTCAATTATCATCTAAATTGTTAAAAAAAAGCTTATGTTTATGCAAAGAATATGTGAATATAATCTAGAAAAGTATATAGATTGCATTTGCAAAAATTTTCTGCAAAAATCATAGTTTTTAGTTGAGATATTGCTATTTTTAGGGTTCCGTTCCCCTAAAAGGGAAAAAACGGGAACACTTATAAGGTAACGTTTGTTTTGGGAGTGTGTATATAAAACGACCTTTTTTTAATCGTAGAAACCTGAAATTTGGCACGGTGTTAGGTCTTAATAACCTAAGCACATTTTCACTATAAAAAGTTAAGAAATATTTTTTTATAATTTTTAAAGGTTTTCGGGTCGGACAAAAAAAAAAAAAAAATATTTTTAAAACGTATCGTGGTGGGTATCGTTAGAAAGGGCTATGTCCATAGATTATAAAATGTATTTTATTTTTATTTTATGTAAACGGGTTCGAAAGATATAAGAGAAAAACCGACCTGTCCCCACATGATCCAATATGCACAGCACATTTCTCAAGCTAAACTTTTGATAAAATCGGAGTAACTAGGTATTTTATCACGCATTACCGTAAGGGTGCAGCTTTTTTCGATTTTTTTATGTTTTTATTTTTTTTTTATTTAAGATGACCCCCCTCAGAAAAAAAATGTTCTTGTTTATATCGAGTGGGGTATCATTAGAAAGGGCTACATCCATGAATTCCAAACATATTTTTCTTATAATTTTCGGTGAAGTGGTTTCGAAGATATAGCACAAAATGTCGAAAAAATGACCATACCCCCCTGGGTTTCTGCATTTCTTAAGCTAAAATTTTGATAAAATCAGAGTTAGTAGGTCTTTAGTCATAGATTACTGGAAAACTGCAGCTTTTTTCGATTTATTTGTTTTTCTATTTTTTTAATTTTATTTAAAATTACCATAGTAAAAAATTTCCTCAGCGAAAAATTTTTGTTATTTACATATTATGGGATCTCGTTAGAAAGGGCTACGTCCGTGGATTCCTAAAATGTTTTTTTTATAATTTTAGGTGAATTGGTTTCGAAGATGTAGGCCAAAATGTCGAAAATTGTGTGGCCAGACGGGCAAAGAGAAACTAAATTCGAACGCTAAAAAGGGTATTTCTGGTACGGAACCCTCAGTGAGCGAGCCCGACTCGCACTTTACTGTTTTTTTTTTAGCAATCTATATGCATATGTATTCTTCCACATTTTTTACCTTTTCTGAAAAGTCGAATGAAAATTTATTCGGCAGTCAACAACCTGGAAGCGGCTCAAACGACATTTGGCCAATCAGTGCAATTTTTTTAATTTTCACTTTCCTGAAACTTTTCACTTTTACTGCATTTGCAATGCTGCCACACATTTCGTTGTGTGTGTGTGTGTGTGAGCGCTTTTTGTGTGCATATGCTCCAATTTCCAGCAAAGTTAGCCACAAAAATGCTTAGAAAGTGCAACGAAGTGAGTGAGCCGGCAGCTGGACGAAGAGATGCGGGCAGGAAGCAGGCAAACGCTGCTGCCAAATTGTCGGCTGCTGTTGCCGCTGAGGCATGCACATGAGAGCATGAGCCGAGCATTGCTTTGGCATCGGTTATTTTCGCCTGGTTGCTGTTATTGTTGTTGTTATTTTCGCTGCGGCACATTCAAGCCGCGCTGGCAGCATTTGTAGGCGGCAACCTGCTCTTTAAGCCGCATTATTTATGCGGTCGCGCGGCGATAACGTAACGCGCAGAACGCGCACATTTGGCCGGCTACAACCACAGCCACAACAACAATAACAACAACAACAACATTAGCAAAGAAGCGCAACTGCAGGTGCCGTGGCACAAGCAAGCGCGCGGCTGGCGGGGTGGCAGGAGCAGAAGGAGCGGCCGCAAAGCAACAACAGGCCTGCTGCCGCCGCAGTTGCACTACTTTTAGGGCTTACACGGCTGAGACTTGTTGCCGCAATGCGGCTGCTGAGTGCTGCTCTGGCCATTGTTGTTGTTGTTGTTGTTGTGGTAGCCGCAAGTGGCTGCCAGCAAATATGAGTTTATACTTTATCAGCTGGAATGCATCGCAGCACCTCGAGCGTCTCTTTAAAAGGCGCTCAGCAACGTTTTCATTTTTAACGCAGGCAGCAAGTGACAGGATGAGGCAGAGGGAGGGGCAGGGGCCATCTCCGTTGGCTGGCTGGGCTGGCTGGGCTGACTGGCCGGCTGCCTGCTTCGCTGCCAGGCTGCACAATTTTCCTGTGACCGCGCATGCGCATGCTTCTTTTAAAGTTCGACTGCTTGAATATGTTTGCATGTGTGTGTGTGTGTGTGTGTGTGTGTTTGAGGACTGTATCCTCGAATAGGCAATGGGGGTTTACTTCTTTGAAAAACATTCAAAATTCCAATTCACTTGTAATGCCACATTCGAAGAAATCTTTTCTCGAATTGCCTGACAGTACTTTTTTCGCAATTTTGAGCTATAATTTTGTCTACTAACTAAAGAAGGATAGAATATGACTGTCAGCTTCAATATATCAGATGTATTAGTAAAGGGATATACATACATTGTTGTGACTCTATTATTTTTCCAATAGATGGCTTTAGTAATCTGTTTCTCGTGTTTTATAAGTGCGTACGGGTTACGCTAGATGGCGTTCAAAAGAAAAGATTTCATACTAAAAAAAGTTTTCGGAGAGTTTTGTGATTGCTTGCCTCAGTTTTGCTTGAGTGAGCGTCAAAGGCGAACACCAGCAAAGAGAAAATACGCGCTATTTTATAGATTTTCTTCGATAAAAGTGAAAACGCAAGGCAGGCGGCTGAAAATCTGAGCAGTGTCCTATAATAGGGTCCTGATACTGTCAGCACTAACAGGCAATCATGCGCAATTTTGGTTTCGTCGATTCCGTTCTACTAATTTTGATATCAGAGATGCATCACGCTCTGGAAGGCCAATTGTTGAAAATGTCGATAAAATCATAGAAATCGTCCTAGAAGTAGAAGTCCATTCGTCATGTAAGCACTTTTTAGATTGCGCAGGAGCACCAAAATCGAATCATTTGAGCTATGCTAAATAAAGCCTTCAATTTCATGCGAAAATAATGGAACTGTTTTTACTTCCCCTTATATATACATTATATGTATGTACATATATTATATACAAGCCGTTTAACCAAGACTTAAGCCCAGCTATCTCGACATTTACTAGAGTTGCAAATTTTAGATATTAAAATTTTTGTTGTACAGTGCTAACACTTTCTTTAAAAGATTTTTTGAAATTTCTAAAATTTTGCTTGCAGCCATTTTCTCAACTACATTTATAAAATTCTAAAAATGTGTTTAAGCCAAATGGAGGTTTTTACGCCCGAAGGCCCCCTTTTAAGCTCGCTGCTGCTGGTGTGTGTGCGTAGCTTATTGCAAGCGTTGAAAAGAAGTTGCTGCCACTGTTGCTGCTGCCAACGCTGTGCCTGTTGTGTTGTTGTTACCAGTAATGTTGCTCTGTTGCCACAGATTTATTGCCACAATTGTTGTTATTATTGCTGTTGCTGTTGTTGTTGTAGTTGTGTTGCAAATAATAATCATAATATTGCTGCTGTTGGTAGCAAGCGCATTTGTTGCTTGCACTAAATACCATTGCTGCTGCTCGTTTGGCTAGTGGCACTTTTCTTGCCTTTCCGCTTTTAAAGTTCGCCTTGTTCTCCTTTTTTTTGTGTGGCATGCTTTGAAAGGAAATGCTAAGTGCAAGTGCTTAGCCATGATTGCGCCACCGTGGCATGAAATTATTCGGGGTGTCGATAATTTGCTGCGTTTTGGTCTTGCACTTGCAACGCAAAGCTGAGCTGAGCTGAGGTGTTTATACTTTACAGAGGCTTGAAGTGATTCGCAGTTGAGCCGCTTTCTGTGTGCCCATTTCGGTTGTAGGCAAGCAGCAATCAAACAAACAATTTGCGAGCACGAAGAAAATTGCTAGAAACAAGTAGCTCAAATATTTCAGCTAGTGTGGGTGCTTTCGATTAGCCTTCAAGTTGACTCTTAATAGGCGGATGAAATTTTCTTGCATAGATAATGGCAGAATATTGCGCAGAGATCCACAAAGGAAATGGCTTCGTACTATTTGAAGCCAAGCATCATGAGCAAGAAAATATATGGAGAACCGTCTGAATCCCTGCTCCAAATGCCATCTTATTCTTAATATTACCAGCAGACCCATTGGCGAAATGTCTCCATTGGACATTGATGTGAAGGAAAAAGTTGGTTGACAAAATATTCTATTTTCCGATTAAGGATTGCGTTAAAAACAATTTTAGAATATCTTCAGAGGATAGCAAAGTGAAATATGGAGTCATTGCAGAAGCATTTGTCCAAAATACGCTTTCCAAAATGATAAAATGACAGTCGATGCTAAGCGAGCGCTGCCCGAGAATTTCTTTTGCCACTTATGTTAGAGATCAAAACTAGTACAAAGTACTTAAGAGCATGTAAAACTTCAAGTACAATAATACAATAACAGATTCGAATTTCTAAGCTGCGTACGCTCCATAAAATGGCACAATAAACGTTTGCAACGAAAATAGTTTTCGCAAGTGAATTTGATAAGAAGGTGAATGCATTCTAAAGAGGTTCATGCAAATACATGCATAAAATTGGTTGTTTCGCGAGAGACGTCGAGACAGTAGAGATAAAGATTGATACATAGACAGAGAGATAGAGACAAAGAGATAGAGAGAGAGAGAGAGAGAGAGATAGAGACGCAGCAGAAATAATTTTGAGAAATCTTAAATCTTTCTTTTGTTTGTCTGCAACTTTTCAAATTATTTTTGAGCACAGCCCGCCCGCGCACTTCGCAGCTATCTACTTTTGCATTGATTTATGTGCATTTTATTAAAAACATTTATATGATCTTCATATCTGTGCAATAATAGAAAGAAAAAGGCTTTCGACTAGTTTTAATTTTCCGCTGCTGATCTTTTTGCGCGTTGAAATGCGCTCTTTGTGCCACTGTGGCCGCTGCAAGCCTTATTACAATTGTGGCAGATATCAACGCACAGGCATAAAACATCTTCGCATTGTGTACGAGCTTGCAACAAGCAAAGTAGTGCAACTCTTGAGTTTGAATGCAGCAGCAGCACAACAACAAACAAAACTACTACTACAACAACAACGAGGCAAAACCGAAATGAAAGCGCTCATTTAAGTGCTTATCAGCTAAATCGAACGAATAAAAGCTACCACAAATGAAAACGAAAATGCTGCTGCTGCTGCTGCTACTGCAGCCCGGGGGCAGGAGGCAAGAGGCAGATGGCTGGCATAGAACGCACAATTGTTGCATATGCGAACATGTTGCATGCAGATAAAGTGCACAGATTTGTTGCAACATGCGCTGCAAGCAAGCAATTTGAAGCTACTTTTTTGTGGCAAAATGCGTTTTATTTTCACTGCCCCATATACGTTGTATGTGTGTGTGGTTGTATGTGTGTGTGTGTGTGTGTTTATGTTTGCCTATTTACAAAATATGCCATCAGCGGGCAGCAACAGCAACAGCAGCAATAATGGCAGCAACATGCGCGTTCGTATTTGCAGAGTGTTGCCAATGGTTGTGTTTGTTGTTGTTTTTGTAGGATCATTTCTTGGTCGCAGCTTCCCTTTGCACTTTGTTTTATTGCCATTTCAAAAGTTGTGCGCCTTATCGAGATGCTGCTGCTGTGGCAAGTTAATGCCTCATTTTGCGCTAATCTCGCATCTCGCCCTGCGTCGGTCAACTCCCCGTCATTAGGTGGCAGCACTGCCATGCTTGCCTGCTGCCAACTGCCACCTGTTCCTTGCCCCACTGCGCTTCACCGCCGACTTTTAGACAAACATTTTAATAAAAATTGCTCAAATGCGCCCCCATCGTCGTCATGGAGCCGCCACCCCCTCCCCCTGTGCCTGCGCGGCGCTTGGCATGTGGCAAGCTGCTCTAAATGTGTCTGGCTTCGGCTGCTGCCAAAATAGGGTGCAGCTTCTCGTCTATGCGCGCTCAATTGGCCACGCCGCGTTTGTTCAGTTCGGCTTATCTGGAATGGCATATCGGGGCGTATAATTCTTGGCCTGGCCTGGCCTCGCTTGTTCTGGCCTCGACAGTTGCTGCAATGTTTGCTCTTGCTGCTGACACATTTGTTTCCCTTCATGCACATCACGCACATGTGGCATGCCACTTGCGGCATTGGCAAGATTTTAAATATTTGCTTTTCCCGCACACATTTACATGTTGCTCTGACATTGTTGTTGTTTTTGTTGTTGCTGTTGCATTGCTAATAAGCAGCGGTTGCCACATTTTGACAGCGTGCATAATTTAAACTGTTGCATTCAGCGTTGATTGCATTGCTTTGTTGCATTCGCATTTGTCAAAAGTTATTCGATGTTAACAAACTTAAAAATTAATATAGTTCTTAATTCGTTTCTGTTAAGACAGACTGTATGGTAGATTGATGATAGAACGTCAAATCTTAAACTTATATTTTTTTTGAAAGAATGTTGGAGAGTTTCGAACAACATTTCGACAAAGTAATCAACAAGCTGCAAGTTATAGGTTTTGCCATAGTCGCTTAAAGGAGAAGAGGGTGAAAGTGCCCTATAATTTGCAATAGTTCATATGCGTTGCCATTAAATATTTGACATATTCACAATTTTGTGCAAAAGGTCTTGCATCATTGCATTTGCAATATGGTAAAATATACATATATTTATTTTACACTAGCAAAATATAAAGATATGCAATTGCAAAAATTTGGTAAAGCGCAACACATGAAACTCATTGTATATATTTACTATACAAATGCAATACTGAATTGCAAAACTGACAGCTGTTGAAAAAAGAATAAGAAACCAAATGTTTGAAATTTGATTAGAATGGTAAAGAAGATAGCATGAGAAAGAGCTTGCATTGCACCTTCGCCTATTAGAGAGTACACTAATTCTTCGCCAATGCTTTTCTTCGACATAATCTTTATGGAAGCCAATGAGCACTGCAGAACTACATCTGGCATCGCTAAGAACCCAACAATGTCTATGCGTGTCCGTTTTATGCAGCCAGCTTAACCTAACCTAACCTAATGATATTCATTCATGCCCACAGCTTCTAAAGCTCTCTAAGAAGCTGAGCTCTTGCAGAGCAATACCTTTTCAAGGACTTCTTGGCAGTCGCTTATCTTCACTGCAATCTACATTAAAGTTAAAGTGCCGAGTTATCAGCAATTTTCAGCAGCGCCACTACAGCAGTGTTGCCCTTCCATACCTTGGTTAATTACTCATTCCGAAATGTACTTCATTGAATAAATGTGAATAAATTAAGTAAATTTCATTTAAAAGAGTGAAGGCAGCGAAGGCAGCGAAGGCAGCTACGAGCAACAGCGGCCATACCAAGTGGAAGTCGATTGCAGCCGACAGAACGCCAATGTCGCATAATTTCAGCGAGATTTCCAACCTTTCCTGGCCACAACTCACCATCAGCCCGGCGCAAGCGATTCATCGATCGGTGAATCCATCGATGGATCGGTGCTTGCTGCGAGCTGCGGAGGACAGCAGAAAGAGGACAGACAGTTGACTGAAAAATGTGCGCGGCTTCGAAAGCGCCAGCCGCGGCCACCCATAAAGAGCAACATGCCGCGTTGCTGCCTGCCAGCGTGCCTACCGTGAGTGTGTATGTGTGTGTGTTGGTGGACATCGTCATTGCAGTGTTGTTGCCTCAGACTCCATGCGCATGATTTCCTTCGGCACTCTACCTGCCGCTTGCGTCTTTGGCGCCAATTCCCTGTACACGCTCCACTCCATCCCCTTCCCTCGCCCAATTACGCGAATGTTCAGTGGTGTTTGCATTAAGTGGACGCGTTAATTACCTTTTAAGCTGCGAGCGTTAAAATGTTAATTAAGTGATATTTTCGGCACGTCTCTCCTGTTCAGGACACTTCGTCCGTCCGTCCGTTCGCATGCAGTAGGTGAAGGCGGGCTGCTCGCGCAGTGTTGCAAGTGCACGCATTGGCATTCTTCTCGTCTTTTGTAATTAAGTTGTTGCAATTTTTCCACTCTGCGCGATGCTGCTGCCTTTTCGCTCTGCTGATAGAGTTTTTTTTTTTTTTTTTTTTTTTGTTGTCGGAATATGAAAAACCTACCAGCACGCAGACAAGTATTTATCCATTGTACTGGTAAGCTGATTCCTTTTACTGAAATCTTCCTGAGCTTTTAATAAAGCGGAGGATTTTCGATGGTGGCAAGGAACTTAGTTGATCGGTTCTCACCACGTCTGACTCCAGCAGCTGCAATCGCGACCTGGAAAAGGCGGGACACTCGCATAAGAAGTGGGTAGCGGTATCCTCGTCCTCCAGACAGCTCTCACAGACACTGTCGTCGGCTAGACCCATCGCACTCAGGTGTTTTGCACAGGAGGTATGACCGGTCAAGACGCCCACAAGAAGTCTACAATCCTTACGGTTTAGAGACCTAAGAAAAGAGGACTTACCTTTGTCGACGGTTGGAAGCAGGAGCTTCGTCTGTCTGCATCCAGCTAGCCCGGCCCATCTTTGACCGTGTTGAGAAACAACCCAGTCGTTTATGGACGCTTTGACCATGGAAGAAGGCAGGCCAAGGGCAGGTTCAGGGCCCAGAAAGTGGTCTTCAGAACCTGATCTTGCAAGTTCATCGGACACTTCATTTCCGGACACGCCGAAGTGCCCCGGTACCCAAAAGAGGGCGAGTGAGTTGTGAAAGCCTACGCTGTTAAGCTTGGCCTTACACTCTTTGACTGTCTTGGAGGTGGTGATTGGGTTGAGCAAGGCCATAAGTGCAGCCTGACTGTCACTACAGACGCAAATACTCTTGCCAGACCATCCACTTTCCCTGACGAAATCCATAGCCTTTAGGATTGCAAAGACCTCCGCCTGAAAGACGGATGCATGCTTTCCCAATGGATAGTGAAGTTTTGTGTCGTTTTCCTCAAAATACACACCAGCTCCTGAACCTTCATCAGTTCTGGACCCGTCTGTAAAGACTCTACAACACCCCCTGCCTGGCTCGGCTGACGAAAGCCAGCTGTCGCGTTCAGGAAAGGAAACTTCGTATCTGCGCCGGAGTTCGAGGTGCGGAACTAATACATCAGACGGCATGCTCATTCCATCCAAGAATGGTAGAGAGGTCTGCGCAGAGTTATGCCCGCCCCGATGCGATTCAAACCACATCCCTACTTGTTTCAATCTAAAGCAGGCCTTGGCGGCTTCACCTCGGATGAAAATGTCCAGGGGTGGAATGTTGAGTATTACGTCTAGAGCAGGGCCAGGGGTGGTCGGGAAAGCTCCCGTACAGCCAAGACACACTGTTCTTTGTAGACGCCCCAGCGAAGCAATGACGCATTGGCGAGAAAGCCTGCTGAACCAAACTACAGACGCATACGAGATTATTGGTCGAATCATCGACGTGTAGAGCCAAAGGACTCGTTTGGGCGAAAGACCCCACGTTTTACCAAACACACCCCTACAATGCCAGAAGGCAGAAAGAGCTTTTGAAGTTTTGGATTCAACATGACTGCTCCAGAGAAGTTTGCTATCAAGGATGACTCCGAGATATTTTATTTCCCTAGAGAGTTGGATAGTCACTCCCCCTAGAACAGGCAGGACAAGGCCATCAATCTTTCGCCGCCTGGTGAAGAGAACTACTCCAGTTTTGAGAGGATTGACAGACAAGCCATTGCTCATGCACCACGAGTGAATTATATCCAGCGCAGCTTGTGCCTTTCGACACACGACTCTAATGGATGAACCCGTAGCAAGGACAGCTACATCATCCGCGTAGGCTTGGGCGTAGACCCCGGACTCGTTGAGTGAGCAAAGCAGGGAGTCGATCAGCAAGCACCAGAGCAGAGGGGAAAGGACACCGCCTTGCGGGCAGCCTCTCTTCACCTCCGTCATGACAAACCTGTCCTCCTCCCCGCCCACCACCGCGGTCCTGCACTTCAGCATTGACCGGAGCCAATTTACTGTCGTGGGATCCACTCCATGAGAGCTAGCTGCGCTACACATTCCTTCAAAGGACGCATTATCAAATGCACCCTCAATGTCCGCGAAAATGCCCATTGCGTAGTCTTTCCTGTCCACAGCACCCTCAATCCTACCAACCAGATTTTGTAGCGCTGTTTCACAAGATTTTCCGCGTTGATAAGCATGTTGCGCGGGCGAGAGGGGATGCTGAAGCAGCGCCCTGCGGATGTGCAGCTCAACAAGTCTCTCCAATCCCTTCAGCAAGAAGGAGGACATGCTGATAGGGCGGAAGCTTTTGGCGAGTGAGTAGTCATCCTTTCCTACTTTCGGAATGAAAGCCACTCTCGCCAACCGCCATGGGAAGGGAACATAAGCCAGAGCAATACAAGCGATGAAGAGCTTCTTCAAGGTTGGTGCTATCTGGGCTAGTCCCTCTTTTAGAAGGGCCGGGTAAATCCCATCCAGACCTGGTGACTTAAAGTTTTCGAACGCAGATATAGCGTATCTAATCGCCGAGTCGTTAGCAATTCTGGATGCAATGTACCAGTCCCTCCTTGAGGGCCCAACTTCCTCCGTTGTGGACACACCAGTTATAGAAGGCAGGGGTCCCACCGAAATCTGACTGCCCGGAAAGTGAGTCTCAAAGAGAAGCTGCATGGTCTCCTCCTTGGTCTCAGTGTACGAGCCGTCAGACCTGCGAAGCGATTCCAGCTTGGCCTTTCGGTCGCTTTTCAGTATCTTAATCAGCCTGCTGGTCTCGCTAAGCGATTCAATCTGGCCACAAAAGTTCCTATAGGAGGCAGTTTTCGATTCACGAACCAGCCTCTTATACTCCCTCTGCTTAGATCGGTATTGAGCCCAGTCAGCCTCCCCACCCGTTTTCAGAGCACGGTTGAGTAGTTTCCTGGATTCCTTTCTCAGGTTCTGGAGGTCAGCGTTCCACCACGGAACCGGTGTCCTGCTCAGAGCCTTCCTAACCGGGCAAGCCTGTTCAAAGCTACTAACAAGGTCCGCTTGTGAGCAACGGACTCAATATTGTTCTTTGTCCTGACATCAGGATTGGCCGAAGTTTTTAATTCCAGCGTCTCCCTGAATTTTCCCCAATTGGTTTTTCTCGGATTCCTGCTCAGCAGTGGAATGTGTGTACCGCAGTCAAGCTGGAATTCGATGTATCGATGATCAGAAAGAGAATCCTCTGACAACACGCGCCAGTTAGTGATAGGTGCACTGAGCCTGTGGTTAGACAGTGTCAGGTCTATCGCTTCCTGTCTTCTAGAGGTCACGAACGTGGGTTTGTTCCCTACGTTCTCGATGTTCAGACCAGAAGACAGTATGAAATCAAAAAGTTTTTGCCCTCGATAGTTGCATTTGCTACTTCCCCAGATGGAGTGCTGGGAGTTGGCGTCGCAACAGATAATCAGGCCCAAACCCTTCGATTCGCAGTACTCTATGAGCTCAGATACAACCTTAGGAGGAGGAGGAAGCACTGAGTCATAGGGAAAGTAGGCTGAGGCAACGACAAATTTAAGCCATTTGCCATCACACTTCAGGCCGATGCTAGCCGCCACCAAGTCTTGACAGCAAAATTGCCCAAGCTTGGTAACGTCTAGCACATTCGACACTGCCAGACAGGTCCTCGGCCTGTCGGAGCCCTCGTCTGCCAGTATCGAGAACCCTCGAACACCCCCAAGACCGCAAATGCGTTTATTGAAAACCCAAGGTTCTTGAATAGATGCTATGTGAGGGAATGTGTGCACCACGGAAAGTCTCCTACTTAAGAGTGCAGTAGCAGACTTGGAGTGTTGCAAGTTGATCTGGGTGAATATCATGCGATATTGATCCGAAGCTGAGACTCCACTAGCGCCTGGAATTTAATCGGAACTTTATCCTTCCCAAGTGGAAGTAGGGTCTCAGGTCGTACCTTGACCTGAGAATCTCCACTGAGCTCTGGTCTAGGCCCACAACAAGGGTCGAGCCATCCTCTCCATCCTGGCTCTTCTCCTTCCTGTGGGAATAGACTCTCCAGCAGCCAGTGTCGAGACCCTGGTTTTGGGCACGAAGGCCATCCAGGACAATCTTGGTGTTCCTGTGCGGACCAGGAATCCAGCAGACGCCCCGGACGAGCCTGGGCAGATCGGCGCCTTCATAGAAAGCAAACCTTGCATTGCCCAGAGGGGGAATAGACCGCACTGCCTCTCTCATACGATCGAAGGAGCCCTGAGAAGAGCATTTTACGACGATGACGCCGTTGCTATTCCCATAACTCTCTGCGTTCATATGAGAGCCAGCAGCCACGACTGAGCGGAAGAGATGATCGTGACAGTGCGACAGCTCTGCCCCATTCATCCTGCGGTCCTCTCCCATTTTGCCGATATTAACCACAAGTGAGGATGAAACCACTTCGCTAAGCGTGGGTCCCCTCCTCTTTATAGCTTTCTCGGCGGCTTGGCTCGTGGAAGGACCATCTTCGAGTGGTTCCACAGCGCGGTAGGTTCCGGCCTTGTCAGCCTCACCTTCCGCACTCTGGTGACCCGCTCGAGTAGGGGCTCCATTCGCCGGATTTGGCTTTGGGGATGGGGCAGCGACAAGTTTCTGCCTTTTCCCCTTACTCAGCCTCGAACCTTGGTTTTGGAAAGCGCCCGAGTCGGCTTCAGTCGGAGTGACTTCTGTCGATCTGGGTCTCTTACCAACATCCATGGCCGGGGTAGAGGTAGCCTCAGTGGTCTTTCCCGACTCCCTTGCCCATTTTCTTAGCTTTCTAAGCCGAGATTTGGACAGGCCTGATCGGTTGGCGGCTGGTGCCGCCTTGGTCCCAGGTGGAACGTCCGGCTGCAGACCAGCTTCATCCGGGATCACGGCCTCCGCCATCGGCTGATCAGTATGCGTAATCTGCATTGCTGCTTTTCCGTCATCCAGTTCAGTCGATTGCGATTTGGGGGTGGGAAGGTGGCTAGATAGCGACTGACAGATTTGTGAAGCAGCTAAATCGCTGCCGTCTAAATCGCCAATCGCTACCTGGACTCTTTCGAAAAAGTCCGAAAGGAATTGGCTCGAGGAGCTATCCTCAGCCGTGTAAATCATGGAAGGTGAGGCCCCCAGAATCCTTGCCTCAGCCGCGTCCAACGCGGGTGGATTGCCACTGTCGTGGGTACCACCTGGGGTAGTCAAATCCATAGGTTGACTTTCCATGAAAAAGGGTTTTTGCATTGTAACCCTGCTGCGAGGGGGGTTGGTTCGCGAAGAGGCTTTCACAGATTGCTATGGCCCCTTTAACCACGGAAGAGAACCGTGGCGTACCCCTATCCACCACCTGGGGACGCGCTCGATGGGCACCCAACCACACGGGCTCTGATAGAGTTACTGCTGCTGATTGCGTGTGTTGCATGCACGTGCAATTGTTGTTGTTACATTGCCACTTCGCTGCTGCATGTTTGTGCAATAGTGTGGCATGTTGTTGCAGTAGCTGGTATCCTTTGATAATGCTCAAAGTTCGTTCAGGAATACGCGTGCGGAAAGTTGCTTCAATTTTTGGGCATTGTAAAAGAGTTGCAAAGCATTTCAATATCTCTTCTCAACTGGTCAGTAGCAACCTAGTACCGGGTTACGACCTGACGTCATCAGATCAGTGACGTTTCATGATCATTACATATGATTTAATCAGAGAATGTAAATAATTGTTAAACATTTATTTTCCCATGGTTTCTCACAGAGATATTTCACAGTTGCTCGTTTTTTTCTCTCTCTCTCTCTCTCTCTTTTTCTTTTTCTGAACAAAGATATAAATAAGGCTGCGAGAGCTTATCTAATAAATTTTCACTTAAGTGACCAAAATCGCATTAACTTGACTGACGTGTCGCATCATCGAAATTGTAAGCTATAAAAAAAATTTTGTTACAATTGATGACTAAAACTGAAATTCTACAGAAATCAAAAGAAATCTAAAGAACTTCGCTATCATAAAGTGATTATTCAAAATTGCAGTGGCAGCCTTCGAAATGACGCACCAAATCGCATCATTCACTGTGCAACAGAATTCCAGTGGCAACAGCAAAAACAACGGTAGTGACATTGCCACAACGCCGCTCCCAGTGCAAGTTGCATGCACAATTTGCTTGTTGCTGTGACGCGGCTGGATGCGGCAATTATCAGTGCAATCAGTGCCGCAACAGCGCATACCACAAGCCGATGTGTCAAGCTGCAGCGATAAGCTGTTCAAATGCCACTCACTGCTGCACAGTAGCCGACGCCGAAGTTGTCGCCTTTGTTGCAACAGCAACATCACTTTTGCGCCTATCAGCAGCAAGCACAAAAAAGGGGCAGCTTTTGCTCATAATTGAGTCGAGTGGCAATAGTTTCATTTGCCATTTCCTTGCTACATGCTGCATGCACCATGCCACCTGTGCGTGCAGCCCACATGCGCCACAGAGGTGCACACAGCCGCTGGCTGCGGGCTGCCACACAGCTTGGCGCTCACTCTTGTGGCATGTGAGGAACTTTGGCTGCTTCCGCTAGGCGAATGCATTGAAATATTGCGGCTTTGCAATGAGCAATGTGCAACGCGCATGCGCAGCGGGCGTCCATCAAGACGTTTGCTGCTTTTGAGTCAGTTTGCATGCGCAGATTCATTCTCATTTTTCATATCTTTCAAATTTAATTTAAACGCCTACAAATCACATTCCAAATGCATAATGCAGATGTAGCCACATTAAAGAATCCTCGCGGAACCTATAAATTTATTATGTAGCCGAGTCCGAGTGGGTTTTTGGAAGCTCTGGCAGAGTTGCTAATTCGTAGCGAGAGATGGCGCCACAGAAGCAAATAATTGTGAAGGAATGCTTTGTTTTTATTCGATTTTTTTTTACAATAAAAGGGATTTATGCTGGTAGTTTTATGCTGGCCGTAGCCAGAAACTTAATTCGCTCAGGCTACAGTGAGTTATTTTCTTATAACATGATTTCCCCAAACCTATCCTAGTTATGTAAATGGGCGGAGGAATGTGTGTTTGAACAAAGTGACAATGAAAATAGACGAAAAATTCGTATTATTCACTGCTAAATATTAGTTACGCTCAAGCTTATGCGATTTCTAATATAACTCTTTCCTAGAATTTAATTTTTGAGTGTTGCTTTGTTCCCTACAACTACTAAATTTAATTTATAAAAATGAATTCGACGTTATGTCGATCACAAATGCTCTAAGCCATGGCGGACACGTTTTTTGGGCAGTGCGTTTTATTTTGGAATTAATGTATAACACAATATAAATATACATACATTTAATTTGATAGCCTTTTTATTGCAATATTGAAAAATACTACTTTTCCCAAATAACGCTCATTTATTTTGATATTTATTTCTCAACCTTTTTTGTACTTAGCAAACCAACGCTTAGAGCGTGCTCTCTGCGTTCATATGAGAGCCAGCAGCCACGACTGAGCGGAAGAGATGATCGTGACAGTGCGACAGCTCTGCCCCATTCATCCTGCGGTCCTCTCCCATTTTGCCGATATTAACCACAAGTGAGGATGAAACCACTTCGCTAAGCGTGGGTCCCCTCCTCTTTATAGCTTTCTCGGCGGCTTGGCTCGTGGAAGGACCATCTTCGAGTGGTTCCACAGCGCGGTAGGTTCCGGCCTTGTCAGCCTCACCTTCCGCACTCTGGTGACCCGCTCGAGTAGGGGCTCCATTCGCCGGATTTGGCTTTGGGGATGGGGCAGCGACAAGTTTCTGCCTTTTCCCCTTACTCAGCCTCGAACCTTGGTTTTGGAAAGCGCCCGAGTCGGCTTCAGTCGGAGTGACTTCTGTCGATCTGGGTCTCTTACCAACATCCATGGCCGGGGTAGAGGTAGCCTCAGTGGTCTTTCCCGACTCCCTTGCCCATTTTCTTAGCTTTCTAAGCCGAGATTTGGACAGGCCTGATCGGTTGGCGGCTGGTGCCGCCTTGGTCCCAGGTGGAACGTCCGGCTGCAGACCAGCTTCATCCGGGATCACGGCCTCCGCCATCGGCTGATCAGTATGCGTAATCTGCATTGCTGCTTTTCCGTCATCCAGTTCAGTCGATTGCGATTTGGGGGTGGGAAGGTGGCTAGATAGCGACTGACAGATTTGTGAAGCAGCTAAATCGCTGCCGTCTAAATCGCCAATCGCTACCTGGACTCTTTCGAAAAAGTCCGAAAGGAATTGGCTCGAGGAGCTATCCTCAGCCGTGTAAATCATGGAAGGTGAGGCCCCCAGAATCCTTGCCTCAGCCGCGTCCAACGCGGGTGGATTGCCACTGTCGTGGGTACCACCTGGGGTAGTCAAATCCATAGGTTGACTTTCCATGAAAAAGGGTTTTTGCATTGTAACCCTGCTGCGAGGGGGGTTGGTTCGCGAAGAGGCTTTCACAGATTGCTATGGCCCCTTTAACCACGGAAGAGAACCGTGGCGTACCCCTATCCACCACCTGGGGACGCGCTCGATGGGCACCCAACCACACGGGCTCTGATAGAGTTACTGCTGCTGATTGCGTGTGTTGCATGCACGTGCAATTGTTGTTGTTACATTGCCACTTCGCTGCTGCATGTTTGTGCAATAGTGTGGCATGTTGTTGCAGTAGCTGGTATCCTTTGATAATGCTCAAAGTTCGTTCAGGAATACGCGTGCGGAAAGTTGCTTCAATTTTTGGGCATTGTAAAAGAGTTGCAAAGCATTTCAATATCTCTTCTCAACTGGTCAGTAGCAACCTAGTACCGGGTTACGACCTGACGTCATCAGATCAGTGACGTTTCATGATCATTACATATGATTTAATCAGAGAATGTAAATAATTGTTAAACATTTATTTTCCCATGGTTTCTCACAGAGATATTTCACAGTTGCTCGTTTTTTTCTCTCTCTCTCTCTCTCTCTTTTTCTTTTTCTGAACAAAGATATAAATAAGGCTGCGAGAGCTTATCTAATAAATTTTCACTTAAGTGACCAAAATCGCATTAACTTGACTGACGTGTCGCATCATCGAAATTGTAAGCTATAAAAAAAATTTTGTTACAATTGATGACTAAAACTGAAATTCTACAGAAATCAAAAGAAATCTAAAGAACTTCGCTATCATAAAGTGATTATTCAAAATTGCAGTGGCAGCCTTCGAAATGACGCACCAAATCGCATCATTCACTGTGCAACAGAATTCCAGTGGCAACAGCAAAAACAACGGTAGTGACATTGCCACAACGCCGCTCCCAGTGCAAGTTGCATGCACAATTTGCTTGTTGCTGTGACGCGGCTGGATGCGGCAATTATCAGTGCAATCAGTGCCGCAACAGCGCATACCACAAGCCGATGTGTCAAGCTGCAGCGATAAGCTGTTCAAATGCCACTCACTGCTGCACAGTAGCCGACGCCGAAGTTGTCGCCTTTGTTGCAACAGCAACATCACTTTTGCGCCTATCAGCAGCAAGCACAAAAAAGGGGCAGCTTTTGCTCATAATTGAGTCGAGTGGCAATAGTTTCATTTGCCATTTCCTTGCTACATGCTGCATGCACCATGCCACCTGTGCGTGCAGCCCACATGCGCCACAGAGGTGCACACAGCCGCTGGCTGCGGGCTGCCACACAGCTTGGCGCTCACTCTTGTGGCATGTGAGGAACTTTGGCTGCTTCCGCTAGGCGAATGCATTGAAATATTGCGGCTTTGCAATGAGCAATGTGCAACGCGCATGCGCAGCGGGCGTCCATCAAGACGTTTGCTGCTTTTGAGTCAGTTTGCATGCGCAGATTCATTCTCATTTTTCATATCTTTCAAATTTAATTTAAACGCCTACAAATCACATTCCAAATGCATAATGCAGATGTAGCCACATTAAAGAATCCTCGCGGAACCTATAAATTTATTATGTAGCCGAGTCCGAGTGGGTTTTTGGAAGCTCTGGCAGAGTTGCTAATTCGTAGCGAGAGATGGCGCCACAGAAGCAAATAATTGTGAAGGAATGCTTTGTTTTTATTCGATTTTTTTTTACAATAAAAGGGATTTATGCTGGTAGTTTTATGCTGGCCGTAGCCAGAAACTTAATTCGCTCAGGCTACAGTGAGTTATTTTCTTATAACATGATTTCCCCAAACCTATCCTAGTTATGTAAATGGGCGGAGGAATGTGTGTTTGAACAAAGTGACAATGAAAATAGACGAAAAATTCGTATTATTCACTGCTAAATATTAGTTACGCTCAAGCTTATGCGATTTCTAATATAACTCTTTCCTAGAATTTAATTTTTGAGTGTTGCTTTGTTCCCTACAACTACTAAATTTAATTTATAAAAATGAATTCGACGTTATGTCGATCACAAATGCTCTAAGCCATGGCGGACACGTTTTTTGGGCAGTGCGTTTTATTTTGGAATTAATGTATAACACAATATAAATATACATACATTTAATTTGATAGCCTTTTTATTGCAATATTGAAAAATACTACTTTTCCCAAATAACGCTCATTTATTTTGATATTTATTTCTCAACCTTTTTTGTACTTAGCAAACCAACGCTTAGAGCGTGCTCCCCCCCTATACTCTGAGAGCATAAATATTTGCCTAAAGGTGCATGTTTCCATCGGTCTCATAATTTTGCTGCCACTTTTTTACACTTTGGAGCAGAATTGAAGCGAAAATTTATTTGGTTAAGTTGTAATTTTCGATTATGCTTCCACTTGCTTTCGAAATTCTACAAAAATTAAAAATTTTACGCAAAAAGCATATTGAAAGCACATTCGAATATACTGTCTTATGCACAAAATCGACTAAAGGTAAAGGCATTTGAAAAATCCAAAAACAACAACAAATCACGTGAAAAGAGAAGAGGTGAACATGTCTGGGTGTGGAAGTGAAGCTGTTGTTCAAATTGCTATCAGCTTAAAATAACAACAATTCAAAATTTCCAAGCTTACAAAAACATTGTTTGCATTCGAATGGATACGAGATATTCTTGCTGTATCTGTGGGCATGGGAGAGGGGCAAGTGGCATGTATGCAACAGAGAAAACGAGCAAGCAAGCAGACTTAAAACGCGCCGGACATGAGCCATCAATTGTGACAACGGCCCGCTGGAATATTGACATTGCGAGTGACATAATTGTGATTTCCACGGGTGCACGGATGTGCCCCGGCTCCCCCCGCGCATGCCACTCCGCAGTGACAGCGAAATGAGGCAACAAGACGCGCACCTAGCTGCGTGTTGTTTGTTGTTGTTGTAGTGATTGTGAAAATGACACAAGCCGCTTGTCACACGCGACAGGCGACAGTTGCCGGCGACCAACAATGGCTATAATGAATGTACATGCGGCTGCAATTGAGTGTATGTGTATGTGTGTGTGTGTGTGTGTGTTGCATGCTTTCGTCAAACCGAAACAAAAGCTTCAAATCACGTTTCAAATGTCGCACTTAAGCAGCCGCAGCGGCCGTACAACAAGATCTTACGCACACCTCAAACACACACACACACACGCGCACACGAATACATGCATGAAAACACATAGTACAATGTATGCCACAATTTTCGATTGAGTTCCAGCAAACCGAATTCGAAGCGCTACTAATTTAGAGTCTTTTTAGAAACATTTTGATGGAATCATTTTGCCTTGGGAATTTTCTATAACGAGTTTTAGCTGTCGAAGAAAAAGTTCAGTTGTATTCAGAGATGTCAAATTCTTCGTGCTCATAGCTTTTCTACAATATGTTCAGTGATAGTGGTGAAAAAAGGAATTCATTAGTATTTCACTAGCTCCTAATCATCATTTTGATTCATAAATTCTGATATTGACGCCAGCTTCTTAGCTCAAACTTTTGCACGTTCTATTAATATTAGATAAACGGCAGCTAAAATTGTATCTATTTCTGAACACAAATAAAGCATTGATAAAGAACATACACAAGGAAAGTTCCAATCTATAGCAAGAGATTGTGCGTGCTCTTAGGAAAATTTACTCAATCGGGCCAGGAATCAGACCTGGCATCCTTGCCTTAAAAGATCGGAATCTAATCGGCGCGCTGTCGAAGTAACAATGCAAAGCATCGTCTTGAAACTCAGAGCTTTTTGAAATAGCGACGATCTGTTGAGATATTTTTAGGGACGTTGCTCCACCTTCATGCCACATAATCGACAACGATCTCAGCAACACTTCGTTAATGCCTTTCGCGGCATTAGCAAACACACACACACACACATAAATGCGAGCCAGCAGCAGCCATGCTGATATCGCAAAAGCGATAAAAATCGCCTGAGAAATGCATGCAACAGCGGCTAAAAGCAAAATGCTCCGCTTTAGATACTCCTTTTTTCTTTTTTTTTGTTGTTGGGATTTTTGCTTTCAATACTTTTTGTGCGTCTGAAAGCAAATAAAAATGATTTATATGCGCACATAAACGACGCACTTACGTCGAGACGCAGCGTCCCAGTCGTCGCTATGTCGCTATAATGGCCGTGTGGTGCGCATGCGCAGCAGTGGCCAGTAGCGGCCAGTGGCAACATCAGCGCCATCGCATGCCGCGCAACTATCAGCCTGAGAGCTGAAAGTCTATGTTAGCTTTGATAAATCGCTGCCTCGCTTCAAACGCGATAAGAGTCGCAGCGCTTGAGAGCTAAATGGTTCCATGTTGCAGAAGGAAGCTGCACGAGAGGCGTTGTGTGCAGGCATAAGAGCTTACAGCTCCATGAAAGTGCATTCTTTGCAGTCTAGAGATATCCCTATATATTTTGGATTAACTTTAAATATAAATATCAATATCGAACTTGACAACGTTTTCATACATTGCTTTAATACGGAATCGCAACTAAATCTTTTCAAACTCGCAGGAGGAGCTTCTTTTTTGAAAGTGTTGCAAGTTACATTTTGATATACATATGAGGCTTCTGAGATCGTTAAAAAGTATTTTACTCTGCAAAGGTTAAAGTTTTTTAAAAAGCACAAATATTTTGTTACCGATTGTGAGTAGAAGTACAACAAAAGATTTGAAGCAAAGATCATAGATGAAAATGGCAAATTGGATTGGATCGGGTATCGAGCTGTTAAACAGGCGAACCCTCAAGCTGTAACGCTCAGTTTTCTTGACTGATTCAGAAGAAACCTTTGCAATGGCAGACAGTGTAGAGGATTGGCTTGTTGTAAGTAAAATTAAACAAATACAGTATAAGTCAGAAGAGAGAGAGAAAGTGGGACCTACTCCTTTACAAACTTCTTATTTATAAGGCAGCCGAAGATCTTTGCTTCTAATAATAATAATAATTGACTGGCACAACAGCCCGTGTGGGCTTAGGCCTAGCTTTCTCGCATTAACTTGTGTGTGCTTGTTATATTTGTTATATTTTTGCACAAGTTAACGGGAGCTACTTTACCGAATCCGAACGGGTTTGAGAAGCCTTTCATGGCAAAGATTATTCTCGGAGAATTGCCAATTCACCGCGAGAAGTAGCGCCGCGCAAAGAAACAGTTTGAAAACAAATTTTCTTTTTATTAGATGTTACCGGACCGGGAGTTGAACCCAGGTCCTCCGCGTCAGCGTCCAAGCACTTAGACCACTGAGCCACCGCGGCGCCCTTTGCTTCTACCTGATCATAATAATTTATTACTTTATTTCATCAGAGAATATAGCAACGGATATACATTTTTTGTGACCAAATCTATCGAATTGTCTGTGTGCTTGTTCGTGGATACAATTCTATACGAAATAAAATTATATAAAAAAAAACTTTTTAAAAATAAGCTTTAATTTATTTAATGTACTAAAAAGTAGAAAATAAATGGTTTTTAAGTCACCTGTATCTTACTATCCATAAAAGCTTGGGGCGCTCATGTGTTCAATATTTGTCAAACAGTTACCACAATATTTTATTTAAATAATTTTTTGCAAATAGATTCTAGTAATGAAAGATATTTTGAATATGGATATTGAGCGCACAAGCTTTTATTGATAGTAAGATACAGGTGACTTAAAAACCATTTATTTTCTACTTTTTAGTACATTAAATAAATTAAAGCTTATTTTTAAAAAGTTTTTTTTTATATAATTTTATTTTCTACTTTTTAGTCTTCCATAAATTCAATTTTAGAGCTCTGAAATTTTTCACAAAAAGAATTTAAAACTTGCAGAGCAGTACACAATATTTAGGGTATTCACAGTGTCTTCTATCGTCATATCCTCAATTTAACAAATAATACGGCTGTGATCGACCCTAATATTCGTGGCATATTTGTGACGCGGTGAGTTGTTGCTATTTTGCCAGCAGGGCGCGGCAAGTAAGTTCCTATCGTTTTTCATTGATGTGTGGTGTACCTATAATTATAAACTGAAGCCCAAGTGTGTAGTTGCTTGAAAAGTGCCACGCCCCTTGTCCTACGCCCATAAATTTTTCCAGTGGAACGACACATCCAAGAGGCGACTGCATACGAAATTTCAATGCTGCACGACCTTTAGTTCCAAAGCTATTCTATATAAACGATTTTGTTTGTATGGGCGGTGCCACGCCCCCTTATCCAGTGCCCGCCTTATTTTCTCAGTAGAAGGATATGGATATGTAGTAAGTTCCTACCGAGTTTCATTGATGTGTGATTTGTAGTTCTAAAGTTATACACACGCCCCTTATCCTACGCCCATAAAATTTTACCAGTGGGACGACACATCCAAGAGGCGACTGCATACGAAATTTCAATGCTGCACGACCTTTAGTTCCAAAGCTAATCGAGATCAAAAATTTTGTTTGTATGGGGGGTGCCACGCCCCCTTATCCTACGCCCATACAATTTTACCAGTGGGACAACACATCCAAGAGGCGACTGCATACGAAATTTCAATACTGCACGACCTTTAGTTCCAAAGCTAATCGAGATCAAAAATTTTGTTTGTATGGAGGGTGCCACGCCCCCTCATCCTACGCCCATAAAATTTTACCAGTGGGACAACACATCCAAGAGGCGACTGCATACGAAATTTCAATGCTGCACGACCTTTAGTTCCAAAGCTAATCGAGATCAAAAATTTTGTTTGTATGGGGGGTGCCACGCCCCCTCATCCTACGCCCATAAAATTTTACCAGTGGGACAACACATCCAAGAGGCGACTGCATACGAAATTTCAATGCTGCACGACCTTTAGTTCCAAAGCTAATCGAGATCAAAAATTTTGTTTGTATGGGGGGTGCCACGCCCCCTCATCCTACGCCCATAAAATTTTACCAGTGGGACAACACATCCAAGAGGCGACTGCATACGAAATTTCAATGCTGCACGACCTTTAGTTCCAAAGCTAATCGAGATCAAAAATTTTGTTTGTATGGGGGGTGCCACGCCCCCTCATCCTACGCCCATAAAATTTTACCAGTGGGACAACACATCCAAGAGGCGACTGCATACGAAATTTCAATGCTGCACGACCTTTAGTTCCAAAGCTAATCGAGATCAAAAATTTTGTTTGTATGGGGGGTGCCACGCCCTTGCATCCTACGCCCATAAAATTTTACCAGTGGGACAACACATCCAAGAGGCGACTGCATACGAAATTTCAATGCTGCACGACATTTAGTTCCAAAGCTAATCGAGATCAAAAATTTTGTTTGTATGGGGGGTGCCACGCCCCCTTATCCAGTGCTCCCCTTATTTTCTCAGTAGAAGGATAGGGATATGTAGTAAGTTCCTACCGAGTTTCATTGATGTGTGATGTGTAGTTCTTAAGTTATACACAAATCTGGAGTTTATAAAAAAGTGCCACGCCCCTTATCCTACGCCCATAAAATTTATTGATTCATGTATTGGGCTCTAGATTAGGCATGTATGCAAAGTTTCAGATCTCTAAGTAGTCGGGAAGTGGGTGAAAAATTGATTACTAGATTTGACGACATACATACCGGATGTGAACCTAATATAAAGCTTATAAAAAAGGAAAATTCAAATTGTTGCTGTGCGCCGCGCCGCGCCATCTCTCATGACGAATTGCCAATTCTTCGAAAGTACTTTTTGCACACACAAAAGTTTTTACATACAATTTTCTAGTAATTCTTATCAGGACAGGTCGTATTAACCTGCAAGCGGCCGTAAAATACCTTGCCCCTTCAAGCATAAATTGCTGCGTACGCCCTCTTATCTGAGGCACCGTGCGTACTTAGCAACGTCGCGCGCTCAAGCGGGAGTTCTTTTGCGTGAAGTAGTGCCACTGATTGGCGCTGATATGCGTCGCCGCCGAGACGACACAGTGGCACTGCCCGTGGCGATCTGCGCCGCGGTAGCAGCCATTGCCAGTGCCATCGCCTATTCGCCTGCTCCGTTTGCGGCCGGTTAGGGGCCGTGCGTCGAGGGAGGGGCGCATCCCTTCACGGCCTGCCGCAGTGATATCTGCATGTCCATCTGAGATAGCCCCTACTGCTGCCGCTGGCTGCGCCGGCCTGTTGTGGTGTTGAAATGCCAGCAAACACGGCACGCAGTGTCGAACACTCCCCCCGTTCACTTCCGCCCTTTGTACACAGTCCGCCTGTCGGCTGCCTGCAAGTGTAAGTGCGGCGGCAAGTGTCGAGCGTGCCCCTCTGCTTATCTAGCGTCTGTGGCCTTGTAATGTTGGCTATTTTGTGCAAATATTGCGTTAATTAAAATATTTTTGTTGTGCCTCGTTGGCTGCGGCGAGCGTGCGGCGGCTCAGCGGGAGTCGTAAGGTGTTCGCATTTAATTGCCGCACTAACTTGCAGCTTTTTGTGGCATTTTCGCTGGCATCCTTCTCTTCGTTAGCGATTGTTGTCTACGTAATAAAGCAAATGGTAATATGGAAAATAGAAATTAAATCTGCTGATTAGATGGCATACAAATCTTCTGAGTTAAGTGTCAGTTTTGCGTTGGAAAAGGCTTGGAATTTCCGTTTACATACACACAAAGAAAAAGTTTTCCCATAAGAACTTGCAGGAGCAAAGGCTGCCTGTATTTTAAAAGGAGCAATCAGAAAGGAATCGAGCATTAATAGTGTTAAGCTTGAGAGCTTAATCCGTAAAGTTCGAACTTATGTGAATGTATATATTACATAGCCGGCATATTATCAATTATCAACAATTTGAAATATATAATTCTCAAAGATTTGGCAAAGAAAACTATTGCTAAAAAAATGCAATTTTTAATTCAAAGTTGGTGTAATTTTTTAAAATATTTTCTAGCAAACCTGAACACTCCATCCGCCCTCAACTCATGCATCCCGTGAATACGCCACTGTGTAGACACGGCAGGCTGTTGGAATGCGAACGCATGCCAAGCTAAGAAGCTACTTAGAATAAAGATTAAGACTATGCGGCTTCTTCGATTACAAGCACGCACTTGGACTACAAATTCTTTAAGGTGCTTCTGCTTTCTTTAAACCATTTGAGGTCAAAGAACAGAAGCAGAGCGGCAACATGTTAGCTGAACGCACTCGAATTAAGCGCAAATCCCTTTTGGTAGGTCAATAAGGCAAGGTTTGAAAATTGCATTCACGTAGCAACGAATTGAAGGCACACACACACGCAAAGTGTTGTTAGAAATAATAGCAACTAATATAATAAAGATACTTCGAAAATTGGATATGCTGTACGAAATCAAAATGGAAAAATGAAAAAGTTAATATATATTTTGTTAAAATAAATACAGTCAGCACTAATAATAAGCAACTTTATTGAACCAATTCGTAAAAATAAATTGCTAATGCTGAGATTGCTACAAACGATTTTAATTTGTGAGTAATTTTCTAGTATTATAAAATGAATATATTATACACATATGTATATACATTACATTTTTCCTTCAAAATCTCACAAATTTGACAACTTATTAGTTAAGTTAATTAAGCGAAATATTTTAAAGTTGACTTCTAATATTCTTCTCAATACTGTACTTGTAATTTGGAGTGCCGTTGGCACGTGACCTCAGTCATTAGAAAACAACAACAACAATTGTGGTAGCAAAGGCAACTGTAATTGATTTTTAACTAAATTTAAAGTTGGGAAGTCAACCACACCCAAACGCCTTCCCTACCAACCTCCCTCCCACCCACATCGACACTTTGCACAAGAACACTCGAAAAAGATACATATGTGGCAACCAGCCAGCCGGGAAGCAGGGGTAGCAGTTAAACAGTTTAACGCCCACTTACATACACACAGTTACCACACAAACAGACCCACATATACATATGTACATAGATACAAACATACATACATACAAGAGACAGCACTGTCGAAATGACGCAAAAGCCAATTCGCACGCGTCACAGAACAACACCAAGTTCGGCAGTGCGCACACATACACAGACACATTGCAAACTAATCCATGCACATGTATACCCAACAGACAAATCAGTTTGGAAATAAGCTTATTGCAAAATGAAAAGAATTTGAAATGCTTTTACAAATTGTTTAAAATTTAACTGCAACAAAAAACTTTTTATAAATATTGGAAAAAATTATATTCAAAAATTTTTTGAATATAATAAAAAATATATTTCATAAACTACTGGAAAAGCGATTAAAATTATACTTTGAATTAAGCCAAGCTGGTTTCGAACCTTGCACATTCAGCGCTGTTTACATTTATCAGAAAAAATGCACTGTGTGTAAAATTTTTAATATTACAAATATATCTTTTGAAAAAAAGATTTCCAGCAATCTCTATAGCTTGATAGTAGGCAAATTGTTTGTTGGGCATGTGCTGGCAATCGCATATGTGTGTGTGCAATCTGCAAATGTGCGTGTAAATGTGAAAACTTTTAGAAAAGTCATTTCAATGCCATAAAACTGATTTTATGACTTTACTTAAATAACTGAAACTATAGAAGAAGAACAACAACAACAGCAAATAAAACAACAACAAGAAACACACAAAAATAAAGTTCATTCATTTAAAATGCCACTTTACGAGCTGAAATATGCTGCCACTGTGGCAGCTGCGCATCCCTCGTCTGCGGCGGAGCTCGCCGAGTTTACTTTTTGGTTGTTCTAGCTGACATGTTCGTATCTGCGTATGTATGTGTGTGTGAGCCATAGAGTTTTAAGTACCATGAACTTTAATATCCCAGTTGGAAAAGGAAGATATGGTTAAGCGAAGCGGGTAAGTGATGCCGCACATATGTATACATACATCGCTTACCTGAAGCGATGAGTTTAAACACGGAATTGGACTAAAGTGCATCCCTGGCTGCATATTAACTTTTCCCAAAGATTTCTTCCATTCTTAAGTAGTGGAAGAGGACTTCAGAATTTTTCGAAATATAAAGACATGAAGAATTCTCTCGAATTACTCAACAAAACAAAACAAAGAATTCTTCAACGAAGTTGCACATTTAATAATTTTTAGGCACATTTTTTAATTTGTCCTTCTCTTTTGACTTTTTTTGAAAAATTTATGCTTTTTATGAATCTTTAAATGCTCCCTATTTCAATTTCCTGACTATAATCTTTCATAGAAACCTCATAAGTATCTGCTTTTTTATACAAGATCACCTAAATTTTACTATAACCTTATAGTTCTGAATTTTATTCTATCAAATGCAGTAATAATCCATTATTTTTGCATGAAATTGAAAACTTTATATCCGATTTATGTGCTCCTCTGCAATCGAATTAGTGCTTTCATGAGGATCGGACTTGACGAATTTCTAGATTTTATTGACATTTTCGAGAATTGCCTTTCCAGAGCTTGGTGCATCTTTGACATTAAAATTACAGGAAAGCAATCGACGAAACCGAAATTGAAATTTCATGAGCTACTTTCCAACTGGGCACTCGTATGAGCAAATTTGTGTGTGTGTGTGTGCGTGTGTAGGTGGGTATTCTGTGTAGGCGTACAAAACGATTTACAAAAAGTTCGCAACCAAGCATTTCTACTAATAACTTCTTCTGTGTGCATTGCAACGTAGTGATGGGACAAAGCTACAGGGCGCTCAACGCTATAAAAGTTGGAAATCGGTTTGCATTTTTGAAGTGATAACTTTTTATGGGAGGGTAAACCGATTCGTAACGTAACGCGTTACGGTGCCAGTCTGTCTGGCTTCCCTCTCTCTCACGCATACGGCAGCGGTACGCGGGCCCCTCCTCTCTCACTCTAACCCACAGCGCTTAGCTGTTTTTCGGACAGACGCTACCCCCCCCCCCCCCCCCCCACCGCGCCCTCTCTACTCAGTGTTTAGTGTGCAATAGACATATACTGAGCATATAACCTAAAACAGTTGACAGTGAGCATATAACCTAAAACTACCACCAAAGAGTATGTTAATATAATAGAGTGCGCATCACTCAAATTTTCGGCAAATCGAAGTGACGGCCATTTTTCATATTTCGGTCGCGGCAAAGGGGGACACAAAAACTACTCAACCGCTCAGAGAATTTCGTTGACAGTCGTTGATTTGGCATTTCGGGTATGCTCAAAGCACGAAAAAGGCATTTGGTTGTTTCTGTGTTGTTGTTGTTGTTGTGTATTTCTTGTTCATACCAAATGATAATTTTGGCGATTTAAAATTTATTTCAATTTCCCTCTGCTGATCTTATTATAGGGCAATGACTATATTAAGATGTTATTTATTTGCCAACATCACTTTTATTAAGGTGATATTGACAAAAATATCTAATATTAATATATGTGCATATTTCATTCTTTATTAAAATGTATAAATATTCTATAAAAAGCCTTTTAAATTTTAGTATTATCTCTGGAAATGTCGCACATTGGAAAAATGTTTGCGATATTTCAACAAATTCCAACTTCGATTTGAAATTTCAAAACGAGTTGGAAGCTGCAAGCAGATTTCATTCATAACACAGCATACGCAAATGCCAGGAAATTCGACATACGCATACATATGTACATATGTATGTATGTATATTGAAGTTCCTTTTGTTCGTTTATGGCAGAGCAGAGCCAAAGAATTTTTTGTCTTTCATATGAAAACAACAACAACACAGAATCAAACAGCAGCGCTGTCGGGAATATCGTCTAGCCGAGCGCTGCTCTGATTCTTCGTATACTTTGTTGGCTGAGCTGCCGACATGCAGTGGAAGAGCACATGCACACGACTTTCATAACACCATGCAAAATACGAAAATCAGCCGCAAAAAATGCTCGTTCGGCTCATTTGAGTACAAAAACCGAACGAACCAAGCCATTGAGTCGTGCGATCAGGGGTGCAAACTCAGTCAAAGCCAATTCTCTCAAATGCTTAAAAAATTCTCCCATGGGAATTGGCACTTCAGCCACATTTTCATTCAAAATAATGGTAGTAAAAAACATAAATCAATAAATAAAACAGTATGGCTGAGTTCCAAAATGCTGTAATACAAAACAACAGCATTTTGTTAAGAATATGTAGAAAAAGAGTTCGAATTCCCACAAAATGGGAGAATTTTCTCACAGTAAGCAGCCCTCGTTATATTTACTTTGAGTTTGGAATTTCTTGTAGCAGAGCGGTTCTCTGAGAGGACGAGTGACTGAGCGAAACTGAGTGGAACTGTGGGCTTTATTAAAATGACCCAAGTGCAAAATTTTCTCAGCCAAAATTTTATATGAGATGCGCACTCTATTATATTAACATACTCTTTGCTTACACCGTTTTTGAAAGTGATTATAAAAAATATGATGAAACAAGCAGAAGATTTCTTTGCAAGATTTTTAGATGACATACAATGTAAAAATTTCGTTGCTTATTATAGCTACCATAAGCCAATTGTTACTTTTATAGGATTGAATAATGATACTAATAATATACTTACACAAAATTCTAATGTACATATTGAAGAATTGTAACTGAGAATTAAATATATTTTATAATCAATAAAAGATTTTATTGATGAATAACCTTTCCTCACATTATCATGTTGACATGCATGAAATTTAAGTAATAACCTAAGCTTTTCTCAAGTTAAAAAATTTCAATATTAAATAGTTTAACTTGGATTAGTTTAAGTTATCACTTCTGTTGAGCGTCCCGAGACGCACACATTTTTTTTTACACACATGCTGATAAAGCTAAAATGTCAAAATAGAAAATAATAAAGACTTTTTAAAGAAATCATATTGTATGATTATAAATTAGCCAATATAATTCTTGGCGTGAGTAATCATAAGAAAGGTCCACGTCCATAGATTCCAAAATTGGGTTTTTTTTCCATTAACGGGTTAAAAATATATAGCAGAAAATGTAAAAAAACTGAACTGTGCCGCGATGAACCAATCTATATTTCAAGCTAGAAGTTTGATCAAATCGGGGATTTTTTAAATAATTGCTAAGAAATAGTTCATAATAAATATGCATAGTGAGAGTGTTGGCCAATATTTTGCTTGAAATATATGTGTGCAGTTTTTTACTAATAAAGTTGTTTTAACTGAAAGCAAAGTAGATGCAAGAAGTTTCTTTTAGATTTTGTTGAAATACATTTAAACAGTCAGGCCGGTCTCTTTGTGCACGTCACTGATTGTTGCCCAGTAGTGGCACACTGCATCACCGGCACACGCACAATCCACTCATTCTTAACAACACTTGACTTCTTACGTTTAACTGACACCAGCTACTCCCCTGCCCTCCCCTCCTCTACCCTCCCCTCACTGACATAACTGAGCTGTAATTTATTTTAATTCATTTTAGAAAATGCTGCTACTCATTCGAGTGGCATAAGTGCCTACTGTAGCGGCTATAGCAGCATCTTTTGCTACTTTCATGGCTTTTTTTTCGCAATTTCATTAAATTTATGTGCTACTTTTGCCTTTGCCTTTGCCTTTGTTGCGGTGCGGTGAGTTCTTATGAGCCGCTCCAATAATAAACAACATAAAATTTTAGCAGCACATTATGCAATTTTCTTAAACTTCGCAATGCTGCCTTTTATTTAAACTAGTCGTACGTCATAATTTTGCATACTTTATAAATTCTCTTTATCAGTACCAATGGTCACTTAAAGTGCCCATAAAAAGAGGGGTTTTCTCTTCTTCTCACACAATAGTTAATGCTATTCAAAGCGCTTGTGCAAAATGCCATAAATACTTTTCGTAATATGAGTTTGCGTTCCATATCAAAATTGTCATCTCACTTCGCTTTATGAAATTTTCTATTTCGATCTGCTAAAGAAAAATGCAGATTGCAGATTGTATTTGGAGCAGGAACCTAATCTCTTAACCACAGCCGCCTGAAAGGCCTATTGTGGCAGTTCTACATTTGCTTACAGGATGCTTATGGGTGCACAGCTATAAGAGTTATGAATAAATATCCGCTGAGCTGATTCCAAATTTGAGGAAATGGTCCTTACAAATCTGACAACTATTTCACCATACTTGCCTCATTTTCAATTAATTTCTTTAAGCCTTGCGCCGCACAAAAATGCAATCATTTTCTTATTAAGGCTAACTTCCTGCGCTACTTGCAACGCAACGTCACAAATGGCGCATCGATGACAGTTGCCGATAACAAATATGAAATCGTTTTGGGAGCCACCTTAGCTTGGTAGGCGGAAGAAAGCAATAACATTAAGGCCATAAGGCACTCTAACATTTAATCGGTCCCGCTCTGCGAAATTCTTAACAGATTTTCTGTTGAAGTAAAAAAATACCAGACCGTTGCAAAAAAGGGCAAGCATTTTTGGCATGCCATAATTTGTTGAAAGCTGTTTTCACCAAAGCGGTGGGGGGAGGGGCGGAGACACAAGTTTTCGGCTTGTATCAAGCGCCGCGGTGCATGCGTGCGCTCATTATGGCATACACCTTGTATGCCGCGGCGTTCCCAAATTCGCATAATTATTAAGAGCCTTAAGAGCCTTAAGTACTTGTTAACAAGTTCGATATCTGTGCGATTTACATGCTGTTACTCGTATGCTGTTGCTTGTTATACCCTACACCTATTTAAATAGGGTATATTAGCTTTGTGCGAATATTGTGACGCCTTCAAGGAGCCGTTCTAGATATGGACGTAGATTTATTGAAGTGATCAAAATCACTTTCCGTCTACATTTCCGGTTGTCGTCTGTCTGTCGGTCTGTCTGTCTGTCTGTCTGTCTGTTTGTCTTTCATTGGCCACTCATTGCGAAATGTTCTTATTAAAATGGTTCTTTTTTGCCTAATTTCAATTTCAATTTCAATTTATTTAATTAATTATGTTCACATATAAGACATGGTCATTTAAAAGAATATAATTTTCTGTTTTAGTTAAGGTTTTTGCTCTTTCTATAAAACGAAGAAATGGGCGTGGTCAACCCACTATATAGGCAATACAATTTTTCCCGTTTAGTGATCTCTTATTTGACTAATTATAAAAAAAATTTATGAATTTTGTTGCTCATTTCCAGACATCAGCCTACATATACTACGAAAAATTGGGCGTATTCCACCCTCTATGTGCACGGTAAACGGAAAATCTTTTTAACATATATAATATTATCCACAAGAGCATCCAAAGTTGGTGACTCCAAAAATGCGCATTGTTCTTCCAATAAGGTAACGATTTATATTGTAAAAATCATATCATACTATTAAATAAAACGCTATTGCGTACGCAATGTTATGATCCAGTTGCCGTTACTTTGTTTACATTGAATGTAGCATTGTTTTTGCACAGCATTGTTTTGGGGAACATATGATGAGAGTGAGAGAGTATATTAGCATAGACTTGCAATGTTGTCATGTTCTTCTCTGCACAACAGTAATGCCTTTTATTCCACTTTCATGTAAAAGGTATTACATTTTGGTGGGATTTTCCATGATTCTTTCAAATTAAACATAAAATTAGGTAAACATTTTTTCTGTGTTTTTATAAGCAACATTTAGAATTCCACCCTAATGCTGAATGCTAGGGGAAAAAGTGGGAGAGTCGCCGCAAAGCGGCGCGATACTGCTGGTTTCTATATAATTGGCATATATCATGCTATTACGATTTGTTTTAAATTTTATGAAAACGGGCATAGTCCACCCGCGTTGTTGGTTGCATATGCTCATAATTCTAATACTTTCGGTGGCTTATCGCTTCACTCCGCTTACTTGATGTAGGGCATTATTCTGTCGGGCTAACCCGACTTCTTGTTCATGTACTTGTTGCTGCTTCGCAGGTAGATGTTGCCAGCTAATGATTGCCACCGATCCCCACCAGCAGCAACAGGCACGCATGTCTGGCGGAAAGCAACGGCACATTTGATCTTGAATTCTGATAAAAAGCAGCGCTGCCAAAAATATCTGGAAGGTTTTTAATGAATCTGCAGTACGCGCTGAAATTTTTCTGTTGTTGTTGTTGGCGAGATCAAATTTATTTTATAGAAGATGGTCAGCTAAAGGCGGCAACATATGTACGTGTGTACGCATGTATCCCAGGCAGCTGTAAGATTGCTAGTTGGCCAAAGTCGAGAACAGCAATTAACGCGTTTGTACCTCTTGGCCGCCGGTTCGGTGTCTTGTATGATTTTTGACGATTACAGCTCTTACAAAAATCTAATTCATAAATAAGCGTTAATGCTGCTGGCAGCTGAAAGTGGGTCAGTCGCGTGATTTATCTACAGGCGCTATTTGAATATATGAACACATGTCGGTATGTAATATCTTCATGTATATTGTATTAAGGTCTAAAAAGTTTTGGGCAGTTGTGCTTATGGTTTAATGTTCTAAGCTCTTTGGATACTCACTTTGTTAGCTGGAAAAAAACATTTTTTATGGCACGAAATAATTTTAATCAGTAGTGCATTGCTCATTTTTATCAATGACCTATCGACGAATAATTTTTCATCAGCAGTTTTTAATCGTTTCAAAAATGTATCATTTTTATTAAGTTTTTCAAACAATCGCCGATCGCAGATGTTAAAGCGCTGTATTAGGTGAATTTTCATAGGATCATGAGGAACACTCATACATCTTCTGTATGCAGCCAAGATTTTTTTTAATGTATCTACGAGTATGTGACACCTGTAGCTTCCCTGCAATCTTGCTAACTATGTTGGGCTATGATAGTCCATATCGATTATTATTTTGATTTGTTTCTCAATTAGCAAGAAATTTTTTAGTAGCCAAACCAATTCAAGTTCAAGTATGTTTATTTAGTTAAATAACTAACATGCTGTTGCGTCAATTGTGTATTATTTTAAGTAACATATTTTCAAGTTCCTGTTTGACAAAGTTCTCCTATGAGCATTGGTAACTATTTTCATCAAGCAGAGCCGCCATTTTGGGTACTTTTGCAACAACAATATTGAAATACCTAACCTACAGACATACCAACTTCTATATTATATTTACATTTATGTGTATCGTAGAATGCACATACGAGTATATGTATATAAAAAGCAGACGCACATGCAACGAGACGAACCTTTTGGGAGCACAAATCAAAACAATCTTTTATCTGCACTGGCATCTTTACTGTTAACTGAATTAGCTTGAAGATGCTTTTATGTGATGTAAACAGACGCAGACAAGACTGCACCAAAGGCAAAAGAACAGCGCAAGGGAAACAGCCAAGAAAGAGAAAACCATTGCCGGCAAACAGGAGCAACAGCAACAACAGCAGCAGGCAAGCAAAGTTGCAACAGCAGCAGCTACTAGAAGCTTCAGCCGTCCGCAGCTACTGCTGCGCTTTCTTATCTATACGAATTTTACGTTTTGAATGGAATTTTTTAATATGCATAAATATCTCGTAAATGCGTTCTTCACATCCATGGCTGCTCTGCCGATGCAAGTGGCTGTTGCCAATGCAGCCTGTGCTCTTCTTCTTCATTCGGGGCCTTGGTGCAGAGCAAATCTTGTGCTTGCACTAAAATGCATATTAAAATTGCGGCTGCCTGCTTTCTGTGAACTTCTTTTTTTTTATTTTTCAATATTTAAAGAAGTTTCCTGACATTTGTGCGCTATGTTGCATTTGTGTGTGTGCATGTGTCTCCGTTAATATATTATACAACAACAAAGCATAACATTCCTTCATGAAATGCGCTTTAAATGTATCTAAGCAGCGAATGGCTTGTATCTGAATTTCTGTGCAGCTATCTCGAATTCTACTACTCTTCATTCAGCTTATCTCACATCTCTCGGCACACACACTTACACACATACACAAACAAAGCACACCCAGCAAAAAGCAACCAAATTTGTTTAGTGGTAATTTAAGAAATTTCAGCTCTTATCGCACCTTTTTTGTTTTGCCTATCGTAGTAAACCGCTTGAGAAATAATGATAATGTCGCCCTTATTGACATGGCAGCGTGTTTAGATGCAGATACAGCTGCAGCGATGCGACAGCGATGCGACAGCGATGCGACAGCGATGCGACAGCGATGCGACAGCGTTCATTGATATGCCACAGATAGCCTTCGATTTGCGGCTAGCCATCTCTTTTGTGGCTGACCTTCTTGGCATTTGGGTGCGTACATGTGTGTGTGTGTGTGTGTGTGTGCCGTCGCGCCTGTGTCGAAATGCAACTTTATATTAATTTATTCTAATTTTTTAATTAATTACTAATGTTCAGGCACACGCATAATCAAATGCCCTCTCCTGCGCTTTCCTGCTTCTCGTCGTCGGCCGCCTGTAAATGCTGCTCATGTTGTTGCCACATCTTTGTGTGTGTCTTTTGGTTTTCGAAATTTGTTTTTTAAACGATTTTTCATGTCATTATTTTTTTGGTAAGCACTTTGTTCTGGCTGTCAGTTTGACATACAAAATGATTGCAGCTTCCTCAGGGCATTTATATCACGCTGGAATTATCATTTTGTAGACTAATCAAAAAATCGTGAATGCATTTGAAATGACCTGAACTGCACATATAAATATGTATTTCATAATAATAATGCTATTCAGTTAGTATCAATTAAAATATCATAAAAAAAATACTACAACATGCCGTGCTCATGTTCGAAAACCGACAACCTATTTGAATATATCGAATCAGATCGCAATAATTTTGGGTTCCTTGCTTGTCTCCGCCAAAGTAGCTCTTAGTCAATTGCTTCTAACTTGCTACAGTTTTTCTCTTCGACATTCGAAAGTATCACAACAATAACAACCACAAAACAAAGAGAATAAGTTTTGCCTGTATTCAAATGTAAGAGAGAGCGGAAGTTTCCCTTTCTCTTTACTTTCTTGATCCGGCGCTTCTTTCCACACATTAGTGAGTTCCTAAGCAACTAATGGAACTTGTGCGTTTGCTTGACCCAGCCCGATTCTATGCACGAGTATCTAACGATTGCGTATGCCCTTAGGAGTAGGTACTTCACATTGCTGTTGCCACAAGCGAAGGCCAGCAGTTGTGGTCAGTTGTACGAACAAAGTTGCAATAAAAATTCCGGAAAACAAGTGCACACTGCGCTTTAGGCCATTATGCCACATGCATGCGGCATGCAACTGCGGACACTTGAAGCTACTCGGATTTAATGACGGCAATGCAGAGCGACTGAAATGGAGATTTAGGACAAGCTGCCGCTTGATGGCTTACAAGTTGCAGCTGCGAGGCAGTGCCATTTTCGCATATGGCCAGAGGCAAGTGCCAGGCAAGCGGAAAGCCGCACGCATGCCTGCAACACATGCAAAGAATGATGCACTCATTGCTGCGCTGTTTAATTGCGAAAGCCTTAAGTGGAAATTGTGCTCCGAACTGGCCGACACGCCGTTGAAGAGGCAGCTGCAGCGAATTGTGGCATATCCACGTTAATGGCTTGCGTCTAATTTAGCAGCGTAGCGCAAGAGCATTTGAAACTCCCGCTACTTCTGCTTGAGCCGGCCGCCACCATCCTGCCGCCCGTTCGTCTCCCTGCATCCCGTCGCAAAGGTCAAATTGCATTTTGTGTGTCATTGACATGTGCTTGCAATGGCAACAACATTGTGGCAAGCACACAACATGCCACATGCCGCTCCACGCCGGTTGACAATATCGCAGCGCAGCCAAGCCCCTATTTTCATATATCAGTCGCAGCTCGCATGACGGCGGCGGCGCGTCGCATTTATGCAGGCGGATCTAGCCGTGCAGCACGATATTTTGCAAAATGAAAAAACAACAACAACAACAACAGCACTGCACTGCACTGCAACATCATCAGCAACAACATTATTTATTAATGACGCTCATTGTCAAGGCGCAGAGGCGGCCTCAAGGCGCTGCACGGCCGTCTCTTTGCTGCGCCTGCGTCGATGCGTGGGCGTTGAGCGGGCGGCAACTGCAAGCTTTGTGGCATGCGCATATGTGTGTGAGTGTGTGTGCCTCGCATGCGGCTACACGCATTTACAAGTGCTCGGGCAATGCAATTTGCCGTCAATGAGATTTTTGTTGTTTTGTTGTTGCAGCGCAATTTCATGCTGCAATATGCCTGCCTGCGTCGCTGCCCCCTCTCTCTCTCTCTCTCTCTTACCCGCTCTGTGTTGCTTACTAGCAAATCTTTGATCTCGAGCTGTTTTTGTTATAGCAGTCAGCATTGTTGGCAGTGCTGTTATAGCTGCTGGGCGCCACTGGGCCCCTACCATTTGGCACCATCTCATTGTGCCACATTAGAATGAGCATAAATACTATATACGTTCTTCATATTTACTACAAAAATCGGTTAGTCGTCAAATTGTGCATTAATAGATAAGTCCACTACTTACCAATTTTAATAAACTGAATTAGTTAATGTCGACTATTTGCTTTGACTATCCATTTCTAGTTCGAACTCATTTCTGTCTGCTATTTTTTTTCCAACATTAAGCGAATACATTAACATTTAACATTTCTTTGAAAAATTTGAAGAAAATACAAACAATAATACAATTATTATATAACTTAAGGATAGGAGCACTAGCTGCAGCGGCTTTCGGCTCTGAAGAAAATATTATTTTGTCTTATTTCATAAAACAGCGTTTTTCAAATTACAATAAGAGCAGCAGCTAAGCTTCTCTAAGCTTTTATATTTAAACTTTGTGACTAATATAATGTCAATTGGTCTAATCAGCGTCCATCCATCCCTAGTGTGGGCATATCGGTCGCCTCACCTAACTTGAAAGTGCACGGCAAGAGAACAATTATTTCGCTCATCAATTTCTGAATTTTGAATTATTAATGCGAATTATTTAAAAATTAAATTCTTTTTTATAGCGTACCCCTTCTCCCCTCCCCATCAAACATTTTCGTTCTCATTTTCCTATTATCTGCCCATTCCGAGGCGAGTTATTATAAGCTTTATATTATCTTCACTTCAGGTATCTATCTATGTATGTATGTCGTCAAATCTAGTAATCAATTTTTCACCCACTTCCCGACTACCTAGAGATCTGAAACTTTGCATATATGCGTTCTGGTGACTTCGAAACAATTTATTTTCTACTTTTTAGTACATTAAATGAATTAAAGCTTATTTTTAAATAGTTTTTTTTTATATGATATTATTTTCGCAGTCAATTCAGCTTTTCGGAACCGTTTCTTAACATGGAATTTTCTTGGTAGTTCCTAGTTCGCGCCCATGACCTTGCAGCGCCAATCCGGCACCGGTTTGATTGCTACGTTTTGTAGCCACATTGCCTGAAAATGCCTTATGCCAGCACATACACTCACACACACACACACACATGTGCACAGCATAATCATGCGAATTATGTTGCTGATTTGCGCATGGTAAGCAGAGGGAGGAGCGCGGAAGTGTGGCGTCAATTTATGGGCTCATTGTTGTTTGGCATTGCCATTGCTTGCTTGCTTTCTATTGCTTCCTTTTTCAAGTGCTTGCATTTCGAGCTTCGCCTAGCAACGGATTTGCGCCGTCCGTAAATCAGGGCTTCCAGTTTCAATTTGGCACTCGCATTCGGCGTCGCCACAAATAAGGAAGCGCCTTCCCAGCCACTCGGCACATGCCATTGTGCTTTTATTACTTCTAAGTGCGCTCTCCAAGTCCGAAATTTTGTAGTGCGGCAGTAAAGTTTTTAATGTCGCCTTGCGAGAGCGTTCCCAACTATAGTTGCTGTAGTCGATTCGGGAATAACATAACGGTATAGGGGCTTTGCGAAATAATGCGCCTGAATTTATGCGAAATAATTTGTCGCATTATTTCACGTATTAGAGAAACTTTCACAAGGCAACATTTTGTAATGCTGTCGATTTGGCGAGTGTGTGGCCAGCTACTGAGATTATTGAACAGCTTCAGTGGCCAGTTTGCAATATGGCAGCAGAGGCGGACGCGTTAAGAGCTTGCGTTAAGATTTTGCATAAGTATTGAATTAAGAAAGGAACTGTAGAAAAAATCAACACGCGATTGTAGAAAGGTTCCTTCGACTAGTCCTTAAAAACAGTCTTTTGGTCTGAGAAAAGAGCAAAGCTAGAAAAAGCAAGGGTATATAAGTGGTGCCATAAGAAATAAATATATACGCTTACAAATGATATCAAAAAGGGATCCTGCCATTTAATAATTGTGAGAACTTTATGACTAAAGAAACTACTTACTTATAAATATGTAGAAATGACGGCCATTTAGAAAAATATTGAGGTTTTGTAAAGACAAATTTTGGTTTTACTTTCTTCTAAAAAAAATTTCGATTAACAACAGTTGTGTAAAGAAAATATTGAGATGTACTTTTAGAATAAGCAATTTTGAAAACGTTTTCTTAAAGGTATGCAAGTTGGTTGGCATAAGCGCTGGAATAAAAGCAAAGTTCTTACAAAACTTCAAATGAAATTCGTTGTTGTTTTATATTGCTACTAAAATTTGAATTATTACGTTCGGCCGAGCATTAATAAGCCGTTGGTTCGGCATCGACCTCTATTTGAAAATTTATTCGAAACAAAACGTATCTGAAAGTAAGAAAATATGCAATATTTTGAAGACTTTCCCAGCGCTAGGCCTGATAAATTTGTTGAGGTTTATGAATCGAATGATTTTCCCTCTTTATTCATAATTTGTGCATGCAAGTTTTAATGTGTTTTAGCAATGCAATTTATGTTGTAATCAATGAATTTGAAACACATTTGCCAAATAATTGATGCGTGCATTTTAGTAGCTATAAATTGAAAGGAAAATTTTCTTCTTTCAGCCCGCATCTTGCTGCGAGGTAAAAACAAGCTACATCTCTATGCAGCTCCAAGAATGTTGGCGTGGTAAAGGCAACAATAAATTGAGCTACAATTGCGCTGAAATTCCAAAGCAAGCGGCATGGAAAATGTACACAGCCAGCATGAAAATGGAAAATGCATCAAGCAACCGCCAATAAAAAGCGCTGCAATCTACAAACACAACAACAACAACAATGAGTAGGGGAGACTGGGGTAACCCAAAGCTTTAAGCAATCATGTTTTTGGTATGAAGCAGCCATCGCACTTTAGTGTTTATTAGTAAAAACTAGCTCATCACTAGCATAAATATTTCTTACAAAGTTTGCCATCTCTATTTGAACAGCTGTTTTTGATCTTTCACGTTTGTTATCGAAATATTTGGATTAATACACCTTAGAAGTTTGTGCTCTATATATGTCATTATTTAAAACAAATGTGTACCAGAATTATGGTAGTACTAGTGGTTTTATGAAAGCTTAAAATAAAGCGCTGAAAATAAAAAAAAAGAAAGAAAAACAGTGACTTCGGTATAGATTCGGTTATTTTGTTGGAGCACATTCATGAAAATTACCTACTTCCCTGGTATTAAGAAGCGATAGGAAATTGAAGCTCCCAAGGCCCTCGAACCCGGCTTGGAGCTCTCGTAACCACACAAAATTTATATTTCGGTTCGATCTTAGCACTTTTAACATGAAATAAGTTTTTAAATTGATATAAGATCGTTATGCCACTTGGAACCTGCCTTAATATTTATTGAAGTTCTTTAATATGGATTTTGAATTTTTTTAAAGCAAAAATGGCTACATGTATATACGATTTTTCATCACTTCAGGTACTTTATAGTGGGAATGCCAAAAGTGCGTCGCCAAATGCCAAAGCTACGCTGTCATGGGGCACATTCAGCAAGTATGACTTTTCCTAATCATCCTAAAAAAAGTAATACAAACAGAACTTTTGAAAGAAACCGTTTTATAAAATAATTAGCTATTTTAATAAACTAATCGATTTTTAAATATGTTAATTATCTGCTGAAATATATGTAGGCCTTAAAAAAAATGTGACATAGCTGCCCCGGTCTCCCCTACGCTGAACGTCTGCAGCACCGGCGAGGAGCCCGCATGCGCGGCCTTTGCCGCTTAACGATTAATGATGCAAATATTTTTGAAAGCGCGAAAAATTGTGCATAAATTCGCCATGACCGTGGACAACAATTTTCTTGTTTATATCTCGTTTGTGGCGGCAACGTGGGACGCTGCGCTTTTGATTGAGCCTCTGCCGCCGCTGACGCTTAACCGTTGTGTCAACAGCTGTTGGGTTTTATCCACATCGACAGTAGATGTACCCGGGTACTTCATACGTTTTGTATGGCAGATAGTTGCTTTTGATATACAAATATTAACTACTACCTGGATTCTTGTAATTTTCTGGTTTTTTTTTTTTTTATTTCTTGGAAATATTGTCTAGTTAACAAAACTTTTATCATAATTTGGGAAAAAAAAAATTTGGTACCTAAATAATCCATTTTTACCAAAAATGGGAATTGCCAAAATCCATAAAAATTTAACAATTTCCAAATTATTTTTTAATCCTTGTAATTTGATCCCTTTTTACCAAGAAAAATAATTAACATTGAATTTTCATTCGCAAAATTCCGTTATATTTGAACTGAAAATCAACCCCTCTTGCTCATAGTGCTATTTTTAGTACCTGTGCGAATAATTATAACTCATAAAATATTTGTTCAATGTAAACATTTTTTTTTTGGAATGTGTAGGAAAACACGTCTACTAACAGGAACAAAAGGGTATTTGGGAATATCTTGCCTACCTACCCTTGCACAACCAGTTTTGCAGGCAGAAACATGATTTTTTGCGCAGGTTTCGTTTTGAGTAGTTTTGTATGCATAAGTCAGTTTATGTGCGATTTTTGAAGTGTAAAGACCTAAAAATTTATTTTGTGCGGCAAATATATAAAAAGTGAAAATAAAATGGCAGATGGTGAGTGGCTAGCTCCGCGTCGATTGAATGCACTACCGTATGAGGAGCAGCGTGACTATATACGCACATTTGTTGAGGCTTCTGACTCCGAAGAGAGTGACCACGAACAAGAGGTAGATCAAGAAGACTTAGAAGGAAATATTGATGACATTGGTGGTGAATCATCTGACGCTGAACAAGTCCAGGAAATTGAGTATCACCTAGAGGACGAGAGGGATTCAGACGAGGAGTATGAAGAACCGCCACTTGAAACTGGTGATTATTATACGGCAAGAGATGGCAATGTATGGTCGTCAATACCACCAATACCTGGACGAATACGTGCGCACAACGTTCTAAGAAGTCGCAATCCTGGACCAGTGCCATCGACAAATGGCTTGACAATGGCAGAAACCTTCAATCTTATGATGTCAAATGAAATATGTGATGTAATTATTCGAGAATCAAATAGAAAGGCAAGGCAAACTTTTGATGCGTACAATGAGCAGCATCCAGATGCGGAACCACGAATATGGGTGCCTATAACTGAAGTAGAATTTCGTGCATATTTGGGTGTGCTTTTGATGGCTGGCGTATGTCATTCCGGTTATGTTCATACCACTGACCTGTGGAAAACAACTTCACATCCATTATTTCGTGCATCAATGAGCTTACGCAGATTTTGGGCAATCAGCCGCTTCATACGCTTTGATAATGGAAACACTCGGAATGCACGCAAACAAAATGATAAGGCAGCTGCAATTACAGACGTATTCCTGATGCTAAATGCCACTCTGCGCAAGTATTATATATGTGGCACAAACGTTACCGTAGATGAGCAATTATACCCATATCGTGGTGGAACTGGCTTCACACAGTACATTCCATCCAAACCATCCAAATATGGAATAAAAGTGTGGTGGGTCTGCGACGCCATTTCATCATATCCCGTGCAGGTAAATCAGTGTTCATACATTCATTTTATTATATCAACTTGTTGCAAATAAACTAAATGACTAATTCAAATTTCATTTTTCAATTTTTATTTTTTCAATACAGGGTCAAATTTATACTGGAATGGCAGCGTCCGGCGAACGTGAAAGAAACGTTGGTGAGCGTGTTGTGAAGGACTTAGTTGTCAACAATTTTGGTGGAAGTGGGCGAACAGTGGTATGCGACAATTTCTTTACAACATATAACTTAGCAAAAACTTTGATGGTGGACAACAGTTTGGCTTTGTTGGGCACTTGCAACAAAAGGCGTATGTTCGTGCCAGCATCATTTGCCAATCCTAAAGGACGTGAAGCAGAGTCTACGCTATTTGGATTCTGTAACAACATGACGATGTGCTCATACGTCCCAAAAAAAAATAAGGCTGTTGTGATGCTGTCTACTTGCCACGACACTACAGAAACTGCAGGTCCAAAACGGAAACCATTGCTCATACTTGATTATAACAAACATAAAGGCGGCGTGGATAATATGGATAAGTGCTTGACTGAATATTCAACCAAACGGCGCACAAATAGATGGCCTTTAGCATTTTTTTATAATATGCTTGACGTAGCTGCGTATGCTGCGTATGTTATATATATGGAAAACAACCCCCATCTAAAACCATCTACCAACCGCCGTAGGATATTTCTGCAGCAGCTCAGCGATCAGTTATGCAGACCACAAATCGATATAAGAGCGGACAATAGCCATATTACGCGCATATTTTCTACTAGACACGCTATGGAAGCCATATATGGTATGCCCTTGAAGATGAATGTTGGTGCACAAGAGGAAGAGGAACGTGACAGTTCTGGCCGCATAAAAAGAAAAGGAAACTGCTATATTTGCATTGCAAAACGCCAAACGATGTGCAAACGATGTGCAATTTGTAATAAGCCTGTGTGCGCAGAGCACTCGAAGGATCATCCACAATGCCTCAGATGCTGCTAAAATTCATAAAATATATTTTTTACTTTCATTATAATGATTTTCTATAAATAAATAAACAAATTTCCATAAAATAAACTAAATATTTCCATTTATTTCTATATATTTGTATGAATTTTCATAGAAGTACCTGGGTACATCAGCTGTTGACGCTAGGTCATTTTCTAGTAACTGGGTTATATTTTCCAAACGGTTGGTCCAATTGACCTGAAATTTCACACCAATATCAATTACATATTTCCAAGCTATGATACGAAGTTTCATCAAGATTGGACCAGCCGCTTGGAAGATATAGCAATATAAAGTGAACTTTGCCATTTATTTCTATATATTTGTATGAATTTTCATACAAGTACCCGGGTACATCAGCAGTCGACGCCATTCCACTAACTTGAATTTGGGCTGTATCGACTGAACTGCTGCTCCAATCTTGATGAAACTTTTCCACATGATGCAAAAGTGTATGGTTGAGGATATCATGAAATTTCAGGTCAATCGGACTAACCGTTTGGAAGATACAGGAAAATTAAAGTTGCAAATGTACCCGTGGGCTCTACGATCGACACAACGGTTAACAAATGATGGCGTAAATGCAGAACGGGGTGGGGTACGGGCGGCAAGATACTCGCACCGGCATGCATTACTCCTGTTGCTGATGCTCAGTTGTTGTTGCTTGTAAACAAATCGCATGAGGGCATATTGCAGCAGACAAGTGGACAAGTGTATGAAGCGGCTCACACCGAGCTCCAAGCACTCTAAGCCGGCTACGTAGCAAAGTCAAGGATTTGCTTTGAGAATGACTTCGTTTAAATTTCAATAAAGTTGCTTTTTAAAAGAAATTTTCCTCTGTGCACAACAGCCACAAAAGAAAAGTGATTGTCCAATGTGCGTAGGTGGATAGATCCTGCCGCAGAACACCTTCTTCACTCGTTGGCGATGGTGTTCGAACTCATTGGTGGCGCGCATGAAACACACAAAGAGCGCAAAACTAAAAAGGCGCCCGAAAGAGACAATAGCAGGCCATAAAGCAATCGTTCAAAGCGCGCCCCGCATCAAAATTACGGCATTGCAAAGCCTTTAGTAACGGTATTTTTTATAAACACGAAAATTTCTCTAGAAAAAATTTTTATGCCATGCTCAATGTTATGTAAATGCTCGGACGCTGGTTCAAGCCCAGCCGACTCATATAACTTCGTTTCTTTGCGCGTTGCCATCTCCCGCGCCGAATTGGCAACTCTCCGAGTGTAATCTATGTCATTAAAGTAAAGCTTCTCAAGCCCCTTCGTATGCGGCTATAGAATGAATTTGTTGGTACCATTAAATAATGCTGAAATAGACCGCATCAATGCACATGCTCTTTTTTCTAATTTCATAAATTTATTGAATTTCAAATAGTTTTGTCATTGATGATTTTGTAAGCGATGTCGGCATTTCCTTCTGGGAGCCTTATACAAGCAACTTCGCTGTGAATGCGTGTGTGTGTGTGTGTTACCTTCAATGCCTTGAGGTCCCTTTGGAACTTGGCAACTCTCAACTTCATGGCACCAAAGAAGAGTGAAGAGCAGTAATAGCAAACATGGAGTGTTGCTTTGCTTTAATGCAATTTTAATAGCACGCTTCGCACAGCCATGGGCCCTGAGCGACTGGCGGCGGAGAAGGGCGTGTAGTCGAACCGTCGATTGGCGAATTGTTCCAAGCCCTTCCTTTTCGTATTGAAGCGCAACTAATTAATATATAAACACTTTAAAAGGCGCTCACAATGTGCCAAAAAAGGGCAAAGAGCCTGTAGAAGACCGGAGAAGAACAATGGATTGGAAGACTATCAGCAAGGTGGCAACAGGAAGGCTGCATTGCGAAAATGATGCGCTCTGCCTATATGCATATCCTTTGCTTGAGTATTTTGTTAAATCGGCTGACATGATTTTCTTCAGAATTTGATTCGCTTCAATTCACGTGTGCCGTTTTCGTCGATCTTTTATGCTATGTTTTCTAAGTGTCTAAAAATTAAACCTGTTTTGGGTACCCTACGATTTTTTGGTCAAACGCGGCAAACGATAAAGTTTAAAATTCAAGCAGTTCTCTTTGCTTGTGAGCTTCCAAGTGAAGAAGTTATGCTGATTAGATCGAGCAAGCTTTACTTCGCCGATTTTAAGAAATTGTTCAGCAACGTCATTAAATCCCAAATCAATTAACTCTTTGTTGTTTAGACGAGTTCCCACTTTTTTCCTTTAGGGTAAGGGAGCCCTAAAAAGGTTCTTGATATTATTTAGTAACATTTTAGTTGGCTTAAGTGTAGGGAGACAAGTGCGCTTCCGTGCTGCTGCCTGTGGATGCTTATACTAATATGTATCTACATCTTCACTGAATAAATCTTTATAATTTTTAATCAATTAGTCGATTAATACAGATTAGGAAAAAACTTTTATAAGCTTAAAATTGCATGAAATTTTGTAATTTTTAATTATTGCCTGTGCATGTCACAAACACGATCTCAATTGATATTCAATAAAGGAAAGATGAATTACAACAATTAAGCTTGTAAGTCCAACCAGCTGCGCAGCAATGGAAGCGGCAATAAAAGCCCGCGGCTGCACTGCCATGCGAAAAATGTTGCGCTACTTTTGCTGCCACGAAGCGGAGTAATTAATTTATATGCGTCGGCGCCCAGCAGCAGCGGCGGCAGCAGCAGCTCCGCCAACACGAGAACACAGCGCCAAAGCAAACAGAGCTCACTGCCTTCAGCATACGGCAACACACACACACACACAAACATCGAGCCATGCAAACCGGGCATGTGCATAATGAAAGTGCTCCAAATGAGAAGCAGCCATAGCTCATTATGACGCTTCTGCGCGCAAATGCAACGCTGCGTGCTGCTGCTGGCGCTGGCTCCATGTATGCAATATGCAAGCAGCTTTTGCATGCGCGCGCAGCCTGTACCTGTGCAGTAGTAACTGCAGCTTACAACAACAACAACAACAATTGTGCGCCCCTCTGTGCAGTTGTTCCTGTTCCTATCCCTGTTGTTGTTGCTGTTGTTGGCTGACACCGACGGCCGCTCATCAAGTTACGCCGCAATAAACGTCAAAATGCAGCCCATTGCTGTTCATTTCATCAACGTGTGAAATAAATCACTCAGAGTGCTGAAGAAGATCCATGCCAGTTGAAGGCGCGCATGCGCAAAGGCGCTGCAACGAGTCGTCTTGCATGTGGCGCACAGTGGGGCAACAGAGGCAGGGTATGGCTGGCTGGCTGTACTCTTGCAGTGAATCGACAAGCTGAGAGACAGAAATTGTTCGCATTTTGTCTGCTGATACCTTTGGGTGTTGTGGCACCATCACCATCACAACAACAACAACAACACGTAGGAAAGAATTGTGCACATTGTGTAGCTAAAAAGACGACTTTTACGAGTCAGCAGCGACTAATTTTAAGACTGCGTGTATGTAGCTATGGAATTTTGACACGCTTAACCCTGGAACACTAGCGTAAGTCAATTTGACTAGCATCGGTTTTTTTAATAAAAAACACACAATGTATTAACAGATGCAGAACTGTCACAAAAGGTCAGAGAGTAGGTGTTTCCTCAGAAATTGGCTGTGGTCCGGGTTGACCACCCAATTGAGGTTGTATCGGGGTGCTGGTGAGGATGTGGAGTCGTCGCTCGGGTGATGAATGGAAAAGGATCGGGGGGAATATTCCGGGGAAAATTAGCACACTAATTTTTATATTTTAATTTTAATGCAGGTGTTTATTCTGATGAAGCGGCTGCACTAGTTGTAGTTGGGCTGCTGCGTAAAGCTGGTGTTGCAGTGAGATTCTGCAGGTGCTGCTGTGGTCAAATTTCTGGACCCAAATGGCTTCAAAGAATTGTTGCTGGTGAGCGGCAGCTGTTCTGTGATACGGTTGCTGTGTGGGCGTGGATGCGGTGACACTAGGCAAATGATTTGCTGTTGCGGGCACAAACGTGACGAGTGGTGGTTAATGGTGACTGGCTTTTCCTTAAACACTGGAAACTTTCTGGCACTCTCCGGGGTGAGATCAGCACACAAATTGAAATATTCCGGCAGATAGGTGCAGTGTAAATATGACAAGTTCGTTCACGTCCCGCATTGAACTCCGTGGTGCACCGAGTAAGTCCCCGTTTAGACAGGGAAACATCTGGAACGGCAACACTGGAATTGTGAATGGAATGAGTGTGAATGGCGTGTCGCCAGTACGGGAAACAAAAACCCCTCTCCTTTCCCCGTCCGTCCCTCTCCTCCGAATACAGTGTTTCCTTTCCAGATGTTTCCCTGTCTAAACGCGGACTAAGTGTAAATTTGAAAATAAAAGGAAAAAAGAAAAAAAAAGGAATTAGTTCCACGTTTACTGGTATTTTCGCTGCGACGTGACTCCAGAGCCTCATCCGGCTCGAAGGACCAAATGTTTCTGCGGGAACTGACCGGGGTGTCAGTTCCGCGAGTCGGGTGCCGATGAGGTCTGGAGTCTAGAGGACGGGGCTGCGAATGGAATCGCTGCGGAGAGAAACTCTCACAAATAAAACCACTCACTTCGATTTCAATGTAAATATATGTACACTTTTCTCCTTTATTCTTTGCACAACTTACACTCTAGTGAACAATAGGCAGACGGTTGGTGGAAGCGGGGGTCGGACCTTGTTGGTCGTCCTTCAACAATCTGGGCTCGTCACGATAGCTTATTCACGTGGGGGAAAATAACTTGGCTGTGTCGTCTTCGGGGGTTATACCATCAGTAAAAAGTAATGAAGGACACTCCAAAGTCCGATCCCCTGTTCCACTTTCCACATCGTTTCAAAAATATATAATATGAGGTTGGCAGCATGTAGTGGAGGCCAAAAGCCTTTGGCCCCACTATGCAGCGGCTTTTCTTGTCGTGGCAGGGTGGCCCGGCGTAGACAGTAGGAGACTGCATCCCTACACCAAATGCAATATATTTTTATCTTTTTATTAAACTAATTTAATCCTATGTAATCTAATATAATCTAATCTAATCAAATCTATTCTATTCTATTCTATTCTAATCTAATCTAATATAATCAAATATAATCTAATCTAAACTATTCTAATCTAATCTAATCTATCTGATCTGATCCAATCTAATAAAAGATTTTAAAGAGGAGCTTATAATATATTCAAGAAACATCAAAATATCGACTCGTAAAAAACGCTCTTATTTTGACATTATTCGATTTGACTCATGGCTAATGTTAAAGATTAAAAAAAAAGAAGATTAGTGTTCAAGGGTTAAGTTGTTATTCCCACCTGTAATACTAGAATAAATTAAATTTTTTTGAATTACTTTCGTTAAGAAACTAAGGCAGCCATCACGAAAACTTGATTTGATTTATTTTTGCATACCTTTAAGAATATTTTGTGACTCCTTGCATCGAAATGCCCGCTGTAGAGTGTGAGACAATGGTGAGTAGCAGTTGGTACTTTCGGTGTGATGACGTCAAATTGTTGTTCAATTTAAGTCATTAGCAGTTAATATTGATTTTTAGCGCCTAAGTACTAAGGCTAAATCCTTTTGCAATGGCCTTGCCTCTTCACAGCGTATTCTTCTTCTTCTTAAAAAACATAATAGTCCTTATATCCCTTGGAACTGCTATAGGCTTCAATTTTAAAATATGCCAACATTGACTGTTTACTATTTTGAATGCACTTTTTCCAGAGCCTACAGTCGTCTGCGCTGCTGCCACATCCTCCGACTACGTGCCGCTCATTTGGGATCGTCATTTCAGCAGCTTCTCGCTTTTGCCGTCCACTGCCCTGGGTCGCTTATCATTTGGAGTTGGCCAAAGCAGAGCATCTTGCCACATTGGCCACATACTTAGCTTTGCCTTGCAGCCGCCACAAGTCGTTTCACAGTTCACAGATGCGGCGGGTTGAGGCATGTAAGTGACTGCCTCCGCTGGCCTGATCGCAGCTCTCCTTGATGTATTGCCAGACTTCTTGCCTTTTGTTGCTTTCGAGCGAGTGCAACAGCTGCCGCAGGCAAACCGCGAGCTCGACTTGGCCGTGCTGATGATATTCTGCATTTGGCAGATTATGCTAAACAGTGCGGCAGGACCTTTTGGCTGCCACTCGTACAGCTCAATTGGCATGCCACGTTTGGGTGAAGAAGAAGCGCAAAATATTTTTGAGGCGCTTTTTCGTTTTTCTGTTCTTTCCTGGGGAATGTGCCTTTAATCTTATGCAGAGCACTGCATTATCTGCCCCTGCCTTTGAGCAGCGCTGGCCAGCTATTAGCTTCACATGCACAGACGCAGTCGGCGCGTATAAATCTTAATTGCCTGCAACCCAAAAAATATGCTCGTAAATCATCATCTTCATCCTCCAGCGAGTCCGCCACATGGCACGGACGACCCTGCCTGCCTCAATCATAACCACAGACGCAGACACAGATGCAGACGCAGACGCACTTGATTCACTCAATTCGTTTTAATTTGTGGCAGTCGTATAAAAGTTTTGCCATTTGCCGCACTGCCGCCGTTTGGTGGCCACTTTTGTTTGTGCTGCCTCAAAGAAGCTGCTTTCGCTTTTGATCTTTTGCTCTCAGTCAGTCAGTCAGTCGGTTGGACTAGTCATTCAGTCAGCCAGCCACCAAAATGGGAACGAGTCCCGTTCATTTGCTTTCCATTCGAAACAACCATTTCACTTCCTCCATCTGCGTCTGTGCAAGCAGCTCAACGACGGAACTCAAGTGTGCTTCAACGGCCGCACAATTGCTTTTTTTCTAAATCTTCTTCTGGGAAGGATAAGTGGATGTGTGCAGTTTTTCAATTGCTAATTTCAAATTCCAAATTTCTGCAGTCGCCACACTCGCTGCTGCTGCATTCCAGCAATTAGTTGATATCTGGCAATTTTGTGGTCATCTGTGATTTCGTATAGTGCTTCAGGAAATGAGCTTGAGCTTTTAAAATTTATATAGATAATTTCGTTTGAAGTCATGCTGTTTCTTCTGCTTCTTCTTAATTGGACAGAACAACCCGTTGCCGGGCTATGGCCTGACGTATGTAGGTCTTCTATCCAGGCGCCCCTCATCAGTTGAAAATTCCAAACGTTGCCATTGGCTCCTCTACTTGGTTTTTCCATCGAGAGCTTGGCCTCCCACGCCGTCTCTGTCCTCCAACTGCCGCTTTAAATACCTTTTTCGGGCCTTTCTCTCGAACACTCCAAATGAATCTGCACCAGTCTGCGAAATCTCCTATGCAGTTCTCTCAGCTATATCTTCGAAACCAATTAACCAATATTATGAAAAAATGATTTTTGGAATCCATCGATGCGATACGACATAATATTTATTTTTGCCGATCCAAACACCGTTTAATGATTTAAAAAAATATTTCTAAAAATATTTCTCAACTTTTTATAGTGAAAATATGAAAACCTTTAGGGGAACCCGGAATATTTGACATGGAGAATTTATAGATTTTTCAAAGCCGAATTGTATTTTTTTTAAATATGAAAAGAAAAATTATTTCTACAAAGTGCAGAAATGTGATTCAATATCGAATATCGAATAATTGAATCGAATCAAATTTACAGGATGTGGAACAACTCGATCATTTGAAGAAGCATGCTTAAAACTGCAATTTAGAATTATTTAAAAACGGATGCGCACAAAGTAAAATATGTACTAGATTAAGAGAAAATATTCGCTAGATCATAACAGCAACAACAACAAAAACAACTGCAACCCGTGCCACAAGGCAATGCAGCTAGCATAGTTGCACTTGTACTAAATTGTAAATTATTTAAATTTTGTGCATATTACAAATGTAATTTAGTAAAAACATGCGCAAAAGACGCAACGGCGATGGGGCAGGGAAGGACAGGGAGGGGCACAGCTGCTCGAACAAGAGGAATGTTTCGATGCCAGCGCAAAGTGTGGCTGCATTGAGTGAAGAGGCATGGAAGAGTGCGCGCGTACATCCATTAGCAGCGCTAATGACGAGCAACCTCTTCCGCGGCGCAGCAGAACACAAGACATCGCGCCGAGCAGCATGCAACATGCATCATGCGGCATGCAGCAATTACCACAACTACTTACGACTAAAGTAAATGGCAGCCAAAGAGCGGCTCCCCTAGCTGGAAGCAGTGCAGCAGCTCTGTGTGCCCGTGTGTGTGTGTGGCGGCTTCGCGAAATCCAATTTGGCTGTGCCACTTGTTGCGCCTTTTTGCCTGCCTGGCTGCCTGCCTCATAGCCTTTCTTCCTTCCTTCCTGCCATGTGCTGCTGTTGCTGCTTTGTTGTTGTGGTTGTTGTTGTTGAGCGTCCAGTTCGCTGCGCCTGCTCACTTTAATGGAGTTAATTCATTTTGCTAAATTTTTTCGCAAGAGAGTTGCCGCTGTCAAGTTCAGTGTTGCCATCAAATTTCCACATATAAAAAAGCTAGTAAATTTTTTCTCCAAAAAAAATATGATAAACTTGATTCAATGTAATAGCGGTATACACAATATAGTGCAATGGGTCTTGCAAAGTTGCATTTGCAAAATATTTTTACACCGCATGCAATCACAACAACAAAACATTCTGATTTGCAAATGCAACACAGTCACTAGTTTCCTAGACCTAAACCATATTGCATAGATGGCAAAAATTTTTGTTGCAAACTTATGAGCATGGTTGCCAGCTTGAAAAGTTGCACCTATTGTTGATATAGTTGGCAAAAATTAGCATTGTTGGCGAAAAGCTGATCATTTTGATTTAAGTTTAAATTGAAACGAAATTTTTACATGCCATATTCCAAGCATATTGAGTATCGATATATATAAAATATATAAAAATTTGTATCTATCGAAAGTTGGTGCATTTTAAAAGGAAATAAAGCGCAACTTTTGAATACGAAAGAAAAATTATATTACTCTGGCAACGCTGCCAGTTGGCATTGCTGTGTGCATGTGTGTTTGTGTGCTGCTTAACTCTCGTTTGGAAGATATAGTTTAAGTGCCGCCGATTTGCGGCGTGTTGCCGCACGCTAATGCGTGTCGCGTTTAAGCAGCCAGGAGCCGCGCTCGTGCAGTCGCCGCCTCAGCGAAGGGTGTGCAGCGTGCCATGTAGGCCGCCTGTTGCCGCTGCCACAAACACTAAATGTGTCCATCATTTGTTGCTGCCGCTGCTGCCGTTCCAGATCCAATTAACCATTTTGATGCATTTGCTGCCATTAGTGTTGTTGCTTTCTTCCCCAACACGCCGCTGTGATTTTTCGCTCTATTTTCATGCTGCCACTTGCTTTTTTATGTTGCAACGTGATCGGAAGTCTTGCTACTTTTTCAGCCTCTGTCACTTGGCGGCCGCGCTGCTGGCCACTTGCCACTTGTCGTTCACTCGCTCGCTCGCGAAGCTGTCAAGTGTTGCAAAGCAGTTTGCAAATGCTTTCCTGAAATGATAAAATGCTGCGCAAGTGTGTGTATGCACCCCGCGCTGCATGTTGAACGAGGCATGCCACAAGTTGCACTCGCACGAGAGTCAAATTAAATTCAATTCGCATTGAGCCTACGCCCACTTTGAGAAAAATTTAAAAATTTTTCACTTTTAAAAGTGGCCATAGTTGGAAAGCAAGCACGACTTAGCCAGGCTGTTATCCCTCCCATTGACGGGGCACGCCCATTGCTTGCAATCACTTAACAACTTGTGGCTATTCGAAATTGAGGCAGTCGTTTGCAATACTAAGACTACATTTTGTTCAAGTTTTGAAGTGTGCTTCAGCACTGAAAGTCATTGCGATGCGAGAACTACTCTCCTCTCTTCTATGTATGGTGCAGCTGGAACTGTCGGACATAGAGATTCTTTGCCAATAGACTCAACAGACGCAGCTAATCTTTTAATGGTACCTACTTCAAAAGCTCTAACGAAGATTCGACAACTCTACGAGAGTATTCTTAATTAACTTTTGCAAGAAGATTCTGCTCGAAACCTTTAAAATGGCATATCATTTGATGCAGAACGATTTTTTTATCGGCTGGTGTAAGCGCCCCCTTTTTTAGAATAATATACATTTAACCAGCAGTATCGCGCCACTTCGTGGCGACTCCCCTACTTCTCCTTCGCCGATATGGAGAAGTCGTCTTAATTTTGTTGTAATTTTAAAACCAAAATTTTAAAAAATCCGTATTACCTACTATATTTTAAAATGTTAATAGTTTAACTCTAAATCTGTTTCTCGAAATTAAGATGTTGGTCTTAATTGGTAGAAATACCCGAACGAACGTAATTAAGCCGTCAGCTTTGTTGGCACCTTTAACCAAAACTTGAATTAAAGAAAATTAGCTCATTTTGCTGGTTGATAACGTACATACTGCGCTACCTTATTCAATTCTGATAAATAATGAACGGAGGTAGTAGTAGTGATTCGGGAGGGAATAAATAAAGGTGCAAATATATAATTGTTACTATCAATATCACACAATTCGGTGTTTATTGGAAAATAATAAATAAAAATTATGTGAGGCTGGTTTTCCAAAAGGATTTTAATCCTATCCATTTCCCTCAAGATTTCTCTAAAGTTGCAATTTTCATAAAACATGTGTAGTTCCTATACATATTCTTAGTATTCCACCTTCTAGAATAATTTCAACTTTTCCTCTGACCCACTGCGCGGCTAAATCAAGGATTCCAACTCTTCTTTTTTTTGCCTTATCTGTTCCTATTCTATTTCTACAACGTCAGTCCCACCGACTCTTGCTGTATATAAATGAGGCAAGCTCGCGTATTTTTATTTTTTTGTAGTTAAGTCAGCTATGTAGGAATATGTATGTGATTAACATATTGTTTGATTCCCTATCGAAAGTTAGAAAGAAAAATTCATTTCACTAACAGACCAAATACCAAATTAATAACTTGAACTCGTCTTGTGAAAAAAAAGACTTTCAGACGTAGCCTACTCTTGAAAAGAGTGTCTACATTTATTTATATACATACATACATACATATGTATGCAGCTACTCAAATTTTGACTTCAATTAAAAACTTGCTTAGATAATTGAAATTCTTTGGTTTCCCATGAAATCTAACCGAGCATTAAAAATCTCCGTCCATTTACATTGTCTTATGTTCAGCAGCACGGCTGCTAATCACATCTGCCAATGTCCAAATTTTATTAGTTATGTTTTTGCTCCTATAATCGTATACATATGTACATATTTTTACAATTTTCTCTTTCGCTGAAAAAATTAATAAATAGTCGACTAACCATTGCCATTACCGCAAGAAGTGTAAGCTGTAAGCCAAAATATGATACCTTTTATGTACATGAAAGTGAAATGTAAAGCATTACTCTTGTTGTGCAGAAAAGAACACGACACCATTGCAAGTCTATGCTAACATACTCTCTCACTCTCATCAAATGTTGCCCAAAACAATGCTGTGCAAAAACAATGCTACATTTAATGTTAAATTAACAGGGTAACGGTAACTGAACCATAACATTGCGTGCGCAATAGCGTTTTATTTAATAGTATGATATGATATGATATGATATGATGATATGATATACGAATATGTAGTATAGATGACTACATTTCTACATGTACATCTTTACAGTTAGTCATGTATGCGTCAAAAGGTATGAAACAATTTCTAATGGGGATCTGTGCTTAATAGTTAACCTATACATAGTTTGCAATTTTTTTCGAATTCTAGCGCTTCAGTAGATATATAAGATACTTATGACAGATCACTTCTACATTTAATATATATTTTATTATATTGCAGTTCACTACACAAGCTAAAGGGCACTTTTTGCCAGCTGAACATACGCAAATGAACTAAAATGAACAAAAGTAAATTTGCTTTTATCTAAGAAATGCAGCAGCGCATCTGCAATTTCCACAAATTCAGCGCAGATGCCATCAATTCGGCAGCTAAAGAGAGAAGACGAGACCCAGCGAATAACAAAAAGGGCAGTGCAGACGCGTTCCAACGGGCGTGCACGCAACAACCGAATCAGGTGTCGAAATTGGCAGATACGCGAATGCCAAACCAAGCCGTGGAGCGAAAGGGCATGCCATGCCAGGCCAGAGCAGTCCGTGATTTCCACACGAGCACGCACAGCGAACGCGGCAAGTTCATTTAAGCAGCAGCCCTTTTAAGCGGCAACAGCAACAGGCCAGCAACTGTTGCTGATTATCAAGCTTCGCATCGTTGGCATGTGCAGCAGGCCGAGCCTGCGCAGCGCTGATCGAAGGAACTGCAGCGCGAGCTACCATTTCGCTCGTTGAGCAGTCGCCTCCCTCCGCCGTGCTGATGCTCAATCAGCGGTCGATGATGGCATGTACTTGCTGCTGCGCATTATTTGATGGCCAGCGTGGCCACCACGGCTTCGTCGGAGTCGCAGCAGTTGAAGCCTCAAAGCGGATAGCAATGTTCAGCCGGAACTGTTCGTCCACTCGTCTATTTCGCGATGCCGGCTGCCTGCTCAAATCCAGCTTCCAGCCATCATTCGCTGTTGTGCCGCATTGTTAGCCACAAATCAACGCTGCCCGATCATCGTCGTCAGAGCCGTCACCATTCAACTACCAACTAGCATTAGCAGCAGGAGCAGGGGGACGCCACCAGCGCCCTTGCTGTAGCAATAAATGTTTGTGTGCCTCTAAGTGGATTGTTAAATTATCATTTTTACAGCCGAAGCGCTGCGAGTTGAGTGCGATGTTGCCTGGAGTCGCTGAAATCCGCTGCGCGTTTGTTGTACATTCCCACCGCCGTAAGTGCATTCGGCTGTAATGTTGATAAAAATTGACTTAAATTTTTTGAATGCCACTGGAAATTGCTCGCGCTTATATGAAGTCATCTGCGTTTGTCAATTAATATGCGAAAATGTTGCCGTAACACCAGCAGGCAGGCGCCCCCCTCACATGCGGTCACATGGCGGCTATAAAGGAAGCGGAAGAGGGAAGGAAGAAATCGTTGAGCACTGATATTTGCCATTTGCTTTATGGCATGCTTAATGCAGAAGCTTTTTATAAGCTTTATATTAGGTTCACATCAGGTATGTATGTAGTGGAATCTAGTAATAAATTTTTCACCCACTTCCCGACTACTTAGAGATCTGAAACTTTGCAAACATGCGTAACCACCATGACAATGCATGAATCAATAAATTTTATGGGCGTAGGATAAGGGGCGTGGCACTTTTTTATCAACTCTAGTTTTGTGTATAACTTTAGAACTACACATCACACATCAATGAAACTCGGTAGGAACTTACTACATATCCATATCCTTCTAATGAGAAAATAAGACGGGCACTGGATAAGGGGGCGTGGCACCCCCCATACAAAAAAAATTTTTGATCTCGATTAGCTTTGGAACTAAAGGTCGAACAGCATTGAAATTTCGTATGCAGTCGCCTCTTGGATGTGTCGTCCCACTGGTAAAATTTTATGGGCGTAGGATAAGGGGCGTGGGACCCCCATACAAACAACATTTTTGATCTCGATTAGCTTTGGAACTAAAGATCGTGCAGCATTGAAATTTCGTCTGCAGTCGCCTCTTGGATGTATCGTCCCACCGGTAAAATTTTATGGGCGTAGGATAAGGGGGTGTGGCACCCCCCATAAAAACAAAATTTTTGATCTCGATTTGCTTTGGAACTAAAGGTCGTGCAGTATTGAAATTTCGTATACAGGCCCCTCTTGGATGCTTCGTCCCACTGGTAAAATTTTATGGGCGTAGGACAGGGGGCGTGGCACTTTTCAAGCAACTACACACTTGGGTTTCAGTTTATAATTATAGGTACACCAGGTACACCACACATCAATGAAAAACTATAGGAACTTACTCGCCGCGCCTTGCTGGCAAAATAGCAACAACTCACCGCGTCACAAATATGCCACGAATATTAGGGTCGATCACTGCCGTATTATATGTTAAATTGAGGATATGACATATGACGATAGGAAACACTGTGAATACCCTAAATATTGTGTACTGCTCTGCAAGTTTTAAATTCTTTATGTGAAAAATTTCAGAGCTCTAAAATTGAATTTATGGAAGACTAAAAAGTAGAAAATAAAATTATATCAAAAAAACTTTTTAAAAATAAGCTTTAATTTATTTAATGTACTAAAAAGTAGAAAATAAATTGTTTCCAAGTCACCTGTATCTTACTATCAATAAAAGCTTGTGCGCTCAATATCCATATTCAAAATATCTTTAATTACTAGAATCTATTTGCAAAAAATTATTTAAATAAAATATTGTGGTAACTGTTTGACAAATATTGAACACATGAGCGCCCCAAGCTTTTATTAATAATAAGATACAAGTGACTTGGAAACAATTTATTTTCTACTTTTTAATACATTAAATAAATTAAAGCTTATTTTTAAAAAGTTTTTTTTATATAATTTTATTTGATTTCTTACTCAGCAGGTAAAGGTAAATAAAAGAACTTGAGATGGTAATACATAGCTTGTAATATATGTTGATTCCGGAATGCATTATTCCTAACACTGAGCATGTGTTAGCAGAATAATGAATTATTTTAATGTGTCCAGAGAATAAATTATATAAGCCTTTCGGTACTACTGGGCCAATGCGCTCCAAGATGCTTTTGTGAAATTGGAATATATGTATAATCCAAATACGTTTTTGCGTGCGAATAAAGGCAGATAACATATTGAAATATCTTGGAACGGATTTTGTGTCACAATCCACATTTTAGATGCCAAAAAAAAGCTATCCCGAGCCAAAAATACTTATTGCAATTTGATGTTTAAGGATAAAAGAACGAATTCTGGATTTCTGAGTACAATTTTCTAGCACGATTTTCAGAATACCCATAAATTTTTGACAAGAGAGTCTCGGTTTACAAAATAAAACTCCTTCCCGACAGGCATAATTAATTTCTTTTATATACATTTTTCACTTACATTTTTGGTTGGAAAATGTGTATTTTTATACATCTTGGCAAAGGAACGTATCCAATTTGTAGAACAATGCAGAAAAAGTTAAATTTTTCTTCTTATAAAGTGACGATTTTAAATCGCTTAAAATGCACCAAGTCTGTTGCAGAGAAGCATCATTTTAGTTCCAAAACTCAGGAAATAAAGGAAACAAAAATGAAGATGCAAAAATTAACATAATTCAATGCGTAATTATAGCCAACAATATGCTTGCCAGACACTGCATAAAAACGACAGATTGAAGCTACAATTTCGCCGAACCAGCGACTGTATTGATACGCGATAGCTGCAGCAGCACACAGCAACAACAACAACAACAACAACAAAGAGTGAAAGATACAGAAAGAACCGAGTGCGGAGAATGCAATTTATAACTGTGCCTGATCATAGCAATTAGCGAGAATTTGATTTTATTGCCGCTGCCTTTGCATTGGGCGGGAAATGCGTTGCTGTCGTCCATCGCCCGTCGCCGCTGCCACGTATTCTCAGCGATTCGTCGTCGAGTTCTGCGAATGCAAATATATTTCTGCTGGCAGTGAACTCTAGACCGCTCGCCACGGCATCAAACGAATGGAATGGTTGCTGCGTGTCTGCAAATGCTTTGCGATCGGCATAAATCTGACCAACAAAAATAAGCATCAAGCAGAAATTAATAATAACAATAATAATAAATCAAAAAAAAGAAGAGAAGAGCAGTGGCAATCAATTAAGAATTATGGCTTTACCATGCAAAATTTTGCATCTAATTTTGATATACGACGAACAAGCAAAATTATATACGCTTTTTTGTGGGTAAGAAAGGGAGGGGGGAGTAAACAAAAGCAAAATTTTAACAAAGTTCACAGACGCGTCTGCGTCAACAACTGATCTCTTGTTTCGGTCAGCCGCGCGACTACTCCCTACGCTGAGAACGCTCTGGCGTAGGACCTCCCAATTTGCGGAGCCTCGAGAAGACAAGGAAAGTCTTCATATAAAACATTTGAAGGAAACAAACAAAAATTATTGAAACTTAAAAAAGTTTTTGACGCAGCCAGTATTCAAACCCGTGCCACCACAGCTTCTGTACTTTATGCGGACGAGTTCACTCAGAAACTCAGTTCGTTGCCGCTATTCGTCAGAGCAATTTTACTTTCGTTAAAAATAATCAACTTAAAACCGTGCTAAACTATAGAGCAAGATACGATCTACTTTTGTTGGTGTCCAATTTAGTGATCGTGTACTTGCTACATTCCCCGAAGGTGTAGCAACAGGCAAAGCAAGCTTCTCAAAGCTCAGAAAGTCTGAAAGGGCTAGATCCGTGGTTTCCAAAAATGTTTTTTTTCATAATTTTAGGTGGACTGATTTCGAAAATATAGTTGGGCAAAATGTCGAAAAATATATGGCATGTGGCACTTGAAGCTATGATGCATTTCCAAAGTAGGCCGCAGTCATTTGGGTTGGCCACCACTGGTTTAGTATATCAGAAATCTGCAAGTTTGGCATAGCTCTTAATAATATTGTTAAAGAATGCCACGCTGTCAGAGAAATGCTGGCCAGAAACGAGAATTTCTAGTATTTGCGCGCAACTGATCATAACTTAGGTGATCGGCTTTGCATTAATCAAAGCAGCATGGGCATGCTCATTTAAACTGGTTACTCTCTACCACTTCCAAAACAAAATGAATCGCTTCAACTAAAGCAACCGCTTCAAATTTACGATGCAAATCTATCACTAAATCAAGCTTGCTTACCCAAAAATCGATTGTGTAAGCCACAGAAAAAGTGTTAAGGCTATTGTTAGCATCTTGATTATGGCCATTGGAAACGCATAAATAGCGGCGCTTATCAGTCAATGATGATCTTCGATGATCGAACCGGCGTAAGCGCTATAGCAGCAAACGCATAACTTGCCAATTTTTGTCATTTCTCTCAGCATATGTAAATATTTCAAGCTCATATGCGCTACATTGAAAACAGCGATCATGTTAAGTTGTTGACATCGAAAATCAGCTGATCAAGAGAAAGGTTTGCTCATATTAACTACAAATAACTAGAAAATAGCTACGTGGGGCGTTCACTGTACTCTCGATGTCTACGTTGAGAAATAGAAAATATTTCGTTGAGTTTTCATTCGAATACCGAGAATACACTGAACTTCCCTCGTAGTAGCAGAGTTATTTTATGCTAAACAACGCACTTATCTATTATTTATTTGAAGACCGGCGTTTAGTTCAGACGATCTAGAGAGAGTTGCATGATAAATTATATATCATTTTAAAGATTTCGAGGTCTATTATTTGACAGACATGCTATTATTCTAAGAATGGGCTTTTCTAGACGGTTTAAGAATTGCACAATATTGAATTATACACCATTATGAAAGTTTCACCATGAATTTTCAGGCATAAATTCTCGAAGATTGTTTGAAAATGTTCTAAAATATTAGAGTTTTGACTTTCGAAAGTTTTGTATTGATTTATTTCCTTTCGAGATAAAGCCTGCTGAATAGATTTGGAACAATATTAAGTACAGTTTTTTTTTAAATTTAATTTAGCTATGTCATAGGGCACACCCGATAATCGGGAGTTATTAATAGTACTTTTTTATATTATGTACTTTTGCAACGTTTCATTTATGTCTTAAGTGGTTTAGTGTAGCGCTCAAAGTAGTTAACATATGGCGACTGTAGCGTTTGTTCGCTCGCAATAATCGTTAGTGTAGACCACCGTTTTTGGTTTCGCTCATTTGCATTTGGATTTCTTAATTTATTTCATTAGTTTTGTTCAAATTCGTTTTTAATTTCTGCTTGTTTAACAAATTGTCTACATGCATTTCAGTTCGATGTGTCGTTTAACTTCTTTATCTGCCTGCCTCCATCTGATTCTGATCGTATGCAAATCATATGAGATAAGCTCGCGTATGGATTTTTGTGCCATCGACTTGGAGCATTGATTTTCAATCGTCGTCGTTCTGCTATAAATTTAATAAATTGACATTTGTATTGTCTATGAAGCAAGCAATTCCACCAGGCATCGATCTCTGCCAGCCGCCACGAGCACACGCACAAGCATAGGCAATCGATAGCTGCTGCTTGAGTTGCTGGCATGATCGCAGATCATGTGCTGCTATTGGAGGCAACTCGACGCTCATTTGAGCTTTTGTTTTGACACTTTTATGCTTGCTTTTATTGCTTTTGTGTGTTTCGCTTGTGCTGTGATTTTATTTGTATTCTTTTCGAAGTAGCAAACGTTTTGTTCTTTTCAAAATTGGCAAAAATTATGCACTCAAGGTCTGTTGTCAAATTTGAGCATCGTTTTCGAAATTTTTCACAAATTTGCAGTTTTTCATGGCAATTGCTTTTATTGACACAGTTCTTTTTAGTTATAAAAAGTGCTACTGTTTAAAGTTTTTTCAATAGTCATAATTTTATTGGAAGCTTCTTTATTTAGCAATGCAAACCTGAAGGGGTACTTCGATACATTAACATTTTTGCATATTTTTTAAAGTAAGAAACAATATAAAGCCTTTTCGGAGCAGCGCAATGGAGCACTGCTCGACTGCCAACATAAGTAAATCGACTTAAATTTCGTAAAGAATTTGGCAGCCGAAAATCTCTGTATAAAAATGCAAATTTGTGGCTTTATTGCAACTTAATTTTGCTATTTAAAATCGGTCTGTTTGTCGGGTATTGCAAGAGGCAACTTTGAGCTTTGAGACAGAGTCCTGCTGCTCTCATGCATGTGAGACATAGCACCTGCCTGCTGCAATTGAAATTCTCGCCCACTTTTTGTGGGCCCATTGCAAATGCCGCCTTCCCACGAAGCAAAGTAAGTCAAAGCCACCGCAAGTTCAGCAAGCTGACACTTCATATTTGATCCTTTCACCTAAGAATATGATGCCTTACGATGGCTCAGCTCAAATGCAAAGTGCTACACCACAGCAACGCGTACTTTCACTTGTGCCTTTCAGCGAGTGTAGCAAATCGCTGAACAACTAAATGCAACTGTGCCTCGGCCAGTGCCGCCTCCAGCCAGAGCAAAATCATGTTATATGCATGAGCGAAAGGTGCCATAAATCTAATTAGATTTGAAATAATTAAGGTGCAAGCCATTTCTCACCTACTCCTGTCATTACGCTCCACTGTGTTGGTGTCGAGTGGGAGTAGCCTCATGAAGCTGCAATGGCCATATCCGCATACAATGGGGCTGGAGTGAAAGCCGTGGCTGCTGCTTCTTATGTTTCTTCAAATTTAAATAATGAACACCATCCCAAGCGAAACATCCCAACATGCATATAACAGTACAGTTATTAAATTTTAATGATCCCGAGAACGAGCAAGTTTGTAATACTTTTATGTTGTACTACATTACAACAAAGCGAGCGATGATGGGAGCATGCCTTCAGTGGGATGGAATGAGCTTAAGCGCTACAATGTTTGCAGTCGGAAAGAATTAAGTAGTTAAGATATTTGAGAACTGGTTGGGTAAGCAGACGGCAGCTAGACAGGGGAAGGGCATTTAGTGCGTGTTATGGCTGATATTCTCGAATGTTTTAAGTAGCTGTAAATTTCGCAAAAGACACTGGAATTTTTTTAATGGAATGGAATTTGGGAAATTAATTTACATATCTTTGCACCGCCATTACCACCACAAATGATGCCAAATTGAAGAAAGAGCGGCGAATTACTCTTGCCAATAGCTGCTGCTACGTACTTGGTAAGCAATTGAGAAGTAGCGGAGATCGGGCTACATTCGGCAATATCTTTAAAGGCCTTCATATCAAAAATATTTTAAAATATATCGATTAGATTGTTACAATAGCTAATTAATTAATAGTAAAATGTTAATCCGTTGTATCTTTTAAAAGTTCTGTTTGTATTTTTTTCGTATTATGATTAAGAAAAGTCATGACATTGCTGCATTATACATAAATGATTTTAAAGTAATTTGCAAGCATTTAGCAATACAAAAATCCATGTTGATTGACTCAGAAGTTACAAAGGGATGGCTTAGATTTTTTTCAAACATATCCTTGAGGGGTTTAGCTCTGTGCAGGTCTGCCGAACCACATTTTCTGCCAGATCCCACCTTTCGATCAATGCTTATGTTTTCATTAAAGTTTTTTAAAACCCGGCTAAATGTTTAATGAGGCACTAAAAAGTTTTGGTAAATTTAAAGTAACTCCATTTCGTATTTTGTTGAATAATTTCATGATGACTCGATGGAGGGAATTTCTGAAAAGTTCAAAACTTCCTTATAAAAAATTTGCTTGTGTAGAATTGATATAAAGTGAAGCATAATAAAAAAAATCGCATAATTCGGATTCACGGCTTACTTATTTTTGATTTTTCTATGTTACAATTTATTCGTGCGCTTTACTTATTTGGAGTGGCCAGCGCTGCTTGAAAGGCCTATTGCGGCAGTGCTTCGTCTATTCACAGATTCTCAAGTATGTGCAGCTTTAAGAGGTATGTAGCGATTTCCTTTGGGCTTCCGCGCGCAATATTCTGCAGTGTCAAGCGCGCATAAAGCATATCTTAGAAAAATTTTGAGCACCAAAATATATTCTTTTAATTTTGCGCCAATTGAAAAGCAACCTGTATTGCCTATTTTTAGCATGGCTTAAAAACCGTAACTATCACTTCGAGCGATGACGGCTGTCATTATCTTTTATCTGCATCTGTATCTACGCTTGACATGCGCAGCTCAGCAACGGTTGGTGTAGTCGCTCTTATGCTGTTGTTGTTGTTTTTGGCTGGCCAGCGATGGCAAGACATTTTGACGTCATGTTCAAACGATCACTTGCCCGGAAGCACTAATTACCTTATTTACACTTTTATGTGTATGCATATATACATACAAATATGTATGTGCATATGTATGTGTATGAGTTGTTTTTTGTGTTTCAGCACTGGCAGATCGTTGCCGCGGCCATACAATGCGCCTCAATTCAACAGAAATATCTGACGGATGTTATCTGCTATCTTTTGTGTACACTTGCACTGCATCTCTCTTTCTTCGCCGTGTCTGTGTCTCTGCTACTGCGCGTGCACACAACGGATATCCACAAACGCCACATGAATGGAAAAGTGAAAATCTGCGGCTAAAATTTTAACTGCACTTCAGCTTCTTTTATTGCATTTTCCAACAAATGCCACCGCTGGCTTCTCGTAGCTGCATGGGCGATCACAGCAATTGCTGCTGGTGCCGCCGCGCATATGTTGCCTACGATTTGTTGTTGCAAGAAACAATAAAAAAAAGTTAAGACTGCAAGCCAAAAATGCAAAAGTTAAAATTTAATTAAGACCGCGAGATATGGAACAACAACAATCATTTGGCAGCAATCTGCAATGTTGCTTGTTTTTGCGCTTTTTATGCTGGCATTGATATATTATTTTGAGCGATCTAAGTTAGTGCACTTTCGAAAAAAAGTCATTCCGATTGTGGCAGAAGAAAAATAAATGAAAGAGAACAGAAGTCTATTCACAATTTTGTGCATTTGAAATTGCAAATTTGTGCAATAGGTAACATGTGTCATTAATTGTTAGCGGTTTTTTCGGTATAGTTTGCAACACTTTTTGCAAAGCACGAAACTCACAGCTAATTGGTAACAAGGAAACTAATTTTCTACTGAAATTCTGGCTTCCAAAAGGGAAGCTTTAGAGAAAAATTTGTGGACTCTCTAATAGACGAAGCTGCAGTGCAGGCTCTTTCTCATGCTTTTTTCCCCCTAAAATCTAATTTTAATGACTTCAATTCGCTCTTCTTCTTTTTTTTATAAGCTGTCAGTTTATAATTCAGTATTGCTTTCGCATAGTAAATATAAGCTATGACTTTAAAGTGTTGCATTTTTACAAAGTTTCGCAAGTGCATCTCTGTACATTTTGCTAGTGTATAGTAAAATTATACTCGACCAATTTGCAAATGCAACGATGTAAGACCATTTGCACAAGATTGCGAATAAAATGTTTGCCATCAATAACTTCTCTTATAAAATTTTTTTATAGAATGAAATCAACTTTTTCCATTTTATTAAACATTTCATGACACATTTCTCTGCAATTTTCTATGAAATCATTTAAATGGCCATGCTTGTTGCCATCGTTACTATTGCAATTTCTGCAGTTCCGCTTTCAAGCCGAAATTTAAGTTATGCCTTGCACGTGGAGACGCGTGGTCATCTCTCGCTTCGAATTGGCAACTCTACGACAACTCATAAGTTCTCTTTGTTATTGAATTCTAGCCTTCGATATGCTTTTCGCTTGCAGTTAGATATCTTTTCATTTTAGTTTGAACTAGATATTATCGCTTCTGACTGCCAGGGCATGGCACAAGATTAATAAAAATTCGCTCGCTCGCTATATTGTTCTTTGCCTGTGGCAGTGGAAGTGTGGAACTGGACGGAGCTGTTTTACTATGGCACCTACAGAAATGCAATAAAAAGTCTGCTAATGCACAGCGCGCTGGTGGCAGCTGGCAACAACAACAACAACTGCAGTTACTGCAACACGCCGCTGCGGCCGAGCGCAGTTAGTCAGTAGAAAAGTAACAATTTGATGGGCGTATACCGGAGGCCCCATAAAACCCGGGCAATTACGCTTGTGCGGACAACAACAACAAAAATACCAAACCGGACGAGAAATAAAAAATTATCAATTTTACATACTTGAGTAGTAGGCAAACATATGTATGTGCGCGGGAAGGGGGACGGTGAGAGAGTGCATTGGAGTAGGTAAAATAGCAAGTTGCAACTTATCCACTTGGGAGACTTAAATTAGAGCGAACCGGAATGGGCACAGGCAAATCGTAGCAATTGAGTGCTCAAAAGTGATTGTGCAAGCGAGGTGCGGAGTGGAAATCGGAGCAATTGAGTGCTCCAAAATGTGCGTGCGCCTCATTTGCAACATATTGCAGGTGTGTGTGAGTGCGCTTGCGCAGGTATGCGTAGCATGTGCTTTGTGGCATGAATTGCAATGTTGCAATAGTGCGGAAGTGCCACATGCCACACACACACACACACACACACACATACACGTACAAACAAGCGTAAACCGGCAAGCGCTGCCGCCGATCAACTGCTCAGAAAAGCATTTTTAATTGAATCAGTCAATCTGCTCCTTCCCGCCCTTGTTGCTGCCGTTGCATGTCAATGATTGCAACAAAACACTGTCAGCTGCAATGAGGCATGAAAGTAACATTTGTTGTTGTTGCATGTGGGCAGCGAGCGGACCATTTTTGGTATTGCCCGCTGGCCATTTCCATTGCGGCAAGGCGGAGCAATTCAGTCGCTTGGCAAATTAAGTCATTGTTAGGCATCGCTTTGTTGCATGCTCGCCACATGGCAGCACAGCCAAATAAAAGTCAAATTATGAGGCATTATCAAGGCGCATAAAACTGAAAGGTTCGCCAGTGCAGCCCGAAAAGTGATTTATGCGCTCCTTGAGTCATACCAATTGAAAGTGCACAATTCTCCAGATACTTAAAGTTTAGGCGTTCGCTGTGTATGGCTAATGCATGCAGTCAATTAAAATAATGAATCGCTGTATAAATTATAGCAATTTTACAAAAAATATATAAAACGCTTTAGAGCAGTGAGTTCCAATGGGATTCATAAAAAATATTGGAATACACGCATGCCAGCAAATAATTCAAGCATTTATTGTTGCACATTTAGTAGATATTTTTGTTGTGTTGAAAATGTTATTAAATAAAGAAGGATGCGATAATTTTTGAATAGTTTCCTAAGTTTGGAAACGTTTGCTACACATATAGACATACAAACAAATATGCCGAAAAAAGTAATTTTTGATTGTAAGACTTGACTTTTTACATATTTGCAAAAAAAGTCGAAAAATGTCGTTTAGTCGACTCTATTTTTTAAAAGTTTTTTGAATACATAGTCGACTTTTCGAAAATCGGATAATCAGAAATGTATAAATATGAAAAATTCGAAAGTCGACTATATGTACCTTTCGACTTCACAGTCATAGCATGCACTTCTACATTCTTAAATCACTTGTACTGATTTGTTTTATTTGGCACATAAAATGCATTGTATATTTTTGGGAAATTAATTGTAGTCTAGACTTATAAACGTATTGCAAATATTTCCAATTAAACATACAAGTTTGTAGGTTTCGTGAGTTTCATTGAAGAAATACAACACAACCTACTTCCGTCTTTTGTACTATTAAATATGCAAGAACTTTATAAGATTTATAGAATTATAAAAGCTTTGAACACACACACAAATGCGCTTAACAATAACTCGAGGAATTGACGTTCATTATACCCTACACCTATGGTAATAGGGTATAATAACTTTGTGCGAAAATTGTAACGCATTAAAGGAGCCGTCCTAGGTATAGACATAAGTATATAGAAATGCTAAGAATCACTTTCTGTGTTGATTTCCGGTTGTCCGTCTGTCCGTCTGTCTGTCTGGCTGTTCGTTTACACAGGAGAGAAAGAAGGAGTGGTCCGTTTTGAACCAAATTTGGTACACAGTTAGAGTTAACCTCAACTTAGTTTAAGTTCCGAGTTGAGTCAAATCGGCCAAAGGACACGCCCACAATGGGCCTGTAAGTCCCACTACCTCGGTTTTTTTGCGTTCAAATTGCTGTAATTTGTCTAATTACTCATTGAAAAGAATAAAACTTGGTATTCAAGTTAAGGAGTCGGTCATCTATGTCATACCAAAACATGGGCGTGGTCCGCCCACTATGTAGGTTGTAATTCAAATGCACCCACAATTTCAGGGAATTATAACCCTATTTGGGAACATGGTGTAGGGTATTACTCTGTCGGTGAAACCCGACTGATACTTTCGTACTTGTTTTAGAATAGAAACATTTTGCGTGTAATTTGTTGCAATTCTTCGTATCCTTTCTGAACGTTTACATACAATTTGAAATAAAAAGAAGCTCTAAGAAAATCATAATCGAATGGGACTATTAATGTTTTGCAAAAAACCAACTGGTAGTAAGAATTATGCACATTAAGGAAAAAATTTCAATACAAAGCAATTCAATTAGCACCAATTCACACACGCCGATTATTTATTAGCAGCGAGGGAGCGGAAGCGTTTGCATGGGAACCACACCGGGAACATCAAAAGAAGTAAAAGGCATAAAACAAAATCGCTTTATTAAAATCGAATTGAGTTGAAAAAGAGAATATGCAAAAATCGCTGAGAAAAATCGCCGTAAAATCGCCATATGTAAATTGGTACTTAGATGCTGCTCTATTGCTTTAGTGCGGAAATGAAAATAACGGTCGAGAATATGCGCTCAGCACACAAAACACTACGTAGGAATTTTTCACGCTGGCAACACTTTTTTGCTATTAAAGGCGAATGCTCGGAATTGATCATTAATTCAACAACATGAAATTGAAATTGCATATTCGAGCGAAATAAGTTAAAACCTGCTTTAGTTGCTCATAAAATTTATATTATAGCTACTGCAGAAGTGCATATAAGAGATGCCAGATACAATAAGCAAAGGTATTTTGTTAGTAAAGAGTTTAACTGAACTTCAAAGATGAAACCGCTTTATAACAGCAGAGCCAGTGCATAATTAACTAAAATCGATTTTCAACCAAATGAGAGAAACTTTTTTGCAAACGATTGCGGATCTAAACGCCGCATCAACACAAAACAAAATCAATGTAGCTGGGGTAGCTCATAACTCAGAACATTTGGCTTGTGTCGTTCGTTCATAGAACTAGTACATGAATAATTCCAGAACTGATCAGGGTGTCAGTTGGCTTTTTTTTTATAAATTTTTTAACTTTTAAAAATAAACAATATCTATAAAAGGTATTTTTCACTCAGTTTGTGAAGTAGTGAACTGCTGAACTACTAACGTGAACTAGTGCAACTGGCTGAATTTAACTATAGATTGAACGAGCTCTGTACAGAACTGAATTTGCCAACTCTACTGAACAGCTGTTTGATCAATATTCGCTGAAGAAGCTTGAACTTTCTGCTTTGACTTTTCAATTGCAAATTTAAATAGCCATATTATCAAAAAAAGAACACAATTCTTGAACATATTCTTTTTTTGAAAACGCTAAACAAAACAATTTTTGGTGGTCGGTTCAAGTTTTTAATGGCGCATTTAAATCTAGGCTTTATAAATTAAAGCAATTTCTATGAAAAAGTATTGCCTGAAGCCATAGCTCAATATCTATAACGCTTGCCACAACTTCCTAAAATTGCTGCCACTCCAGAAATCCGCCAATGCTACGGCCGATTAATGCCTGCTATGGTGGCCTCGCTTGCTGCCTGCGGCAGTCGTTGGCATTTAGTTGCTGCGGCTAACAGCGATTGTATGATAGTATCTTGCGATTAGGGCAAAGTGACTTTCACTCTAATAAAATGAAAGGTCTGCTTTAATTCACGAACATTTATAAACATTTATAAAACGAGCAAATTAATGGTTTTTGCTGTAAAATAACAACATTTCAAAGGCGCTGTTGAACGGGCGTTGCCGCAAACAGCAGATTAAGCGTACATTCCATTAGATACAAGATATATAAGGCGCAAATTAAAATAGCTTCGAACTGGGTTAAACTTTCGAATAAATCGTTCAAAATTTATGATGTGAAAAGAAATGCGTGTAAGTGCTACAATTTAATAAAATGGTTTTTTTTAGAAAAATGAAAAGCAAATTAAAATTGTTTAAATTGCCATAAAATGGCTTTCACTAGGCTCACAAAAAGTATAACGAAAATATGTAGATATTTGTATGTGTGTTTGTGTGCGCACAATAGACAACAATTGAACTATGCCAGCGGCCGATATTCAATTTCCATTTCCTGGCAATTGTAAGGCACACTTAAGCAATTGTTGTTAGCTTATGTTGCGAGGCATGAAACCCACTTATCTAATTGCGTTGCGTTGCTGGCAACTGGTTTTCCTCGCTCGATACATTTCTCAACTCATTAGAACTCAATCATAACTTACTGGCCTAGCTGACTAACTGACTGACTGGCTGGCTGGCTAGCTAGAGCAGCCGCTTGCTTGGCCGCCGAGCGTGCAGACCGGCTCTGAGTGCTTGGCCAAGCCAAAGCCAAAGCCAAACCCAAATCCGACTTATTTAGATTCCAAATTCAAAGCGCCCAACTTGGCTAAATAAGAAAAATGTTCGTTTGTGTGTGTGTGAGTGTGTGTGTGTGTGTGTGTGTGTCTGTGTTTGTGCCAAAGCCAAAGCAATTTCAATTGAATTGCGCTCCAACTGGCGCGCAAATGCTTTCAGTGAAACTGTTGTTGTAGCCGGTGTGCGCTCGCGCCGGACGTGTTCCATAAACAACACTTGCATGCAGACGTGCTCCCCACTCGTCCATCGCTCCAGCAGCGGACTCCATCGACGTGAGTCTGCGCAAAGGCGCACTGCCACAATCGCGCTTTGGCAAATCATGCGCCCGCTCGCCAACGAATGATATCGCCGTATGTGCCTGTTGGTCGGCTTGGCATGTAAATGCGGCTAAGCCACAATTATTGGCAGCTTTCAGTTGCTGTGATTTCTGTGCTTACAACTCGACAACATACACACCCAGCAATGAATTGTTGGCATGAAGGTAGGCATTGATAAAACAGCGAATGAATAGCCGCAGCGGCTCAGCGGATTTGTGCTCGGTTTCTGTTGCGAGAGCTCGCTGGTTCGATACTGAGCAGGGCTGTGAAATTCGATTTCATAAACTGTTATAAATGGTAGCTTTTTAGAGGTACATATCGCTGGCTACAGTTTCTGGTAGCCTATATTATAATACACCTCTTCACCCAAAATTAGAGTCTTAAAACCAAAATTGATTTAATTGTTTTGATCGATTTCATAGCTAAGCCAAAAAAACCCTTTCAGAAATATTGGTTAGGGCCTTCGTACATTTTGCCAGCGATATCAAAAATCGAAAGGAAAATTCTTTTATATAGGATAAAATGCCAAAGAGAAGCTTTAAAAAACAATTAGTGGACTCTGCAAAAGGCGAATCTGCAATGATAGCTCCTTTTCATGCTTTTCTTTTTTCCATTCTAATCTAATTTTAGGCATTTCGATCACTTCTTCTTTTTTCAAACAACTGTCAGTTCACAATCAGTGTTGCATTCGCATAGCAAATATAGTGTATAGCAAAAGAATACTCCGCTCATTTGCAAATGCAACGATGCAAGATCATTTGCACAAGACTGTGAATAGGGCTATTTAGCTTTTTAGTGTTTTCAAACGTAAAATTGAACGTAATATAAAATTTGTCTAACGTTTTGCAAATTATGAACAGAAATTCGTAAAGAAATGTTGACGTTTATTCCGTGGCAAAAAATATGATGCATTTCTGCTCTTTCTACAGTTTTTCTATCTCTCTGAGAGCGTCTTCTTTGCTTGACAGTTTAACAGCATTTAGTGCGGAGAGTACGGGATGTAAGTTATACAAAATTAAAATTTTTTCGAAAAAAATAAACTATGCACATAATTATATAAGTTAATCAAAAGAGCTGCACAAACTGCTGAACACATCGTCGAAATGAAAAATCGTTTTCGGAGCGTGTATGACGTATGTTGGTTAGCCGCTGCCGGGAGCCCGCAACCAATTGGCCTTGATAAGCCATAAGCGTTCGATCTGCAAGTCAGCCAAGACAGTGGTACAACTCCTCTTTGGATTTATTGAAATTCTTTTGAATCCCGATCGCCGCGCTTTAATGCCAACTGACTGGTTGGGAAACTGATTGCCGTTGTTGTTATTGTTGCCGAAGATTGCTGTTGTGAAGTGTCTTTGGCATTTGTATGCAGCATTTGTTGTGGTTTTCGCTATGATTATTAATCAATTTCTTTTCATATCAATTCATTTTGCGAACGCCGCTCTCAGCTTCAGTGACTGCCGGGTTTTTATTAAATAAATTCTTCAACGTTTCACTTTTGATTCGTTCACATTTATTCGAATTCACAATATGGCATATTATTATAAAATACGCCCTTTGGCCATTGTTTTCGTGCGTTCGTCACAGAGCGTGCCTCTTGAAAATGTTCCATACATAAGCTTTAAAGCTGTGTGGGCATTTTTCTTCATGTAGCTACCAGCGCACGCATTATAAAGGCAATTTAATTATCAATCATTAAGTCGAAGAACATTAAGGCAATTTTCGTATATTTTCTATCGTATTGCTCTTTTAATAAATGCTATAAAAATATAAGTATATGCTTTGTAAATGATGGCGGAAAATAAAATTAATGATTGGCAACAAAGTTTTTGAACGGACCACTTTAGTCGCCTATTCTGTTGTATTCAAAACATTGTTCTTCCTAAAATAAGCTATTTTCCTTTTCCTGAAAGTTCATTACACTTGCAATTTATTTATTGAATGAGGCCGCATTTTTTTATGTGACGCTTCCGTTTTAGGTATGCACATAGTTTTCTTAAAGTACTTCAGAAAATTCCAAACGAACTTCAAAAGATTTCAAATATATCTGAGATTTTCCAACTGTATTTCCGAATTTTGTAATTTTACATTTACATAGTAAGTAAGTAGCGGCATTGTCGTGTTCCGCACATTTCTCACAGATACTCTCATCAATCAGACACAGCACACTCAAGTGTGTTGCACAGCAGGTGTGACCAGTCAGGAAGCCAACTAGAATTTTGCAGTTCTTACCATTAAGGGGGAGTTTCTTTCTTCGATGGTTCGAAGCAAAAGCCGCACCGGTCTATCTAAGCACATGTTGAGAGACAACTCAGACGTTGGTGTACGCTTTTGCCGTGGATGATGGCTGGCCAAGCTCAGGCTCCAAGCTCAGAAAGTGATCTTCAAACCAAACAAACGACAATTTCCGTGTATTGCGTAATGCCTCAGTACACAGGGCATGGTAGGTGAGTTGCAGAAGCCCTCTGTTAAGCTAAGCTTTTAGCTCTCTTGTACAGTCCTGGAGGTAGTGATTGTACTGCGAAAGGCTTTAAGTGCAGCCTGGCTTTCACTGCAGATGCAAATACTCTCGCCACTATTCTCTCAAACCATGCACTCTCCCTGACGATGCCCATGGCCATTAGGATAGCATGCTTTCCTAATGAAAAATATGGCATTTTTCTCAACACATATGCCGGCTTTCGTTCTTTCATCACTTTTACGTCCGCCTGTAAAGAAAATTCTTTTTTTTTGGTGTTTTACAATACCGAAATAACGGTACTTAAAGCTAGGCAATACCAATATATTGAACGGAATCTCGGAATACCGGCTTCGGTATCATTCGACAAAACATTTTGCAATACCAACATCTATTTCATTTATATTGCAATATATATTTACAATTCCAATTGCATTGCCATTGCAAGTAAGTCTGAAATTCCAATATAACAGCACAATACCAAAGTAATTGCACTTCCTGTCGGGATGCGCAAGCGCGCAGGCGCACTTCAACTGGTCAATGCTTTGTTTCCCACAGACCATAATAAATGATGTGCTTGCCAACTGTGCGCAGCCAGACTGGTCTTTAAGACGGATCGACGTGCTGGCTGAATGGCTGACGAACTGTTCAGTGAGCCAGCGTGCCAGCGTGCTGTCCAACGGCAGCCGCAGACGCGCTTCAGCTCTAATTTCCAACTCGCTGCTCATTCATTCATTCATGTCGACTGACTCGGCTTCCTTAATATTGTAATTTATATATTTTTCTATTATTGCTTCTATTATTTGCCACAACGCCCGTTGCGCGTCTGCTGCCCCCTTTCGCGCCTTTGAAGCTCCAACGCCTCATCGAGCGAATATGCCTTGTGGTATTTTAATTACTTTTAACTTTGGCAAGCGGCACGGAGCGCGCAGCACGCAGCACGGCGCTGAGCTGAGCTGAGCGGGCGGCATGAAGCGTCGGAAACATTCGTGAAATGTTCAAATCATGCGTGTTCATGCGATCGACTGTCTGCCTGTCGCGCCCCTGCGCACTTCCCACCGTTTGCAACTATGCAGAAGTGTTGCCAGAGTTGTAGTGGTTGTTGTTGTTGTTGTTGTTGTTGTTGTTGTTGTTGTAGCTGCTGCTGCTGATGCGTTAAACGTGCGCCAGTCATTTGGCAAATGATTGTCGATCGCGACCTGCTGAACTCGCATCAATTCACAATGGAGGGCAGTCAAGTAGTAAGGACGGCTGGCCGAGCGACGAACGTGTAGCAGACGGACGGCAGAGACGCACGCATGCGCGCATGCCTCGCCATCACTAAGCAACATTACGCTGCTGCGCTCCTTTGTCTCTGACGAACTTCATGTGTGTATGTGTGTGTGTCTGTGTCAGGTTGGTCTAATTTTGCCACCTGGGCGGATTGTGGCTCTTAATCGACAATGAAGCGGCTTAAATGCGTTTTGGGTGGGCAACAAAGCGTTGTTGTTGTTGCACTTCATTCCTTTTCCTCAATTTTTTTTTACTATTCTTTATTCAATCGATTGAAATGAAGAAAAAATTGTAAATTACGCATGAAAATAATCATTTCTTAGCATTTACATGTGAATTTTCGTAATTAATGAGAGCAAGAGGAAGAGAGAGAGAGGTAGAGAGAAATGAAGAGAAGATTTGAAAATTTCCCAAATCAATTTATAGTAATAATAATGGGCAATTTTGTGGCAGCTTTATGCGTAATTATGGCAAGCGCAACTTGCGTGAGAAAGAAAGCGTTCAAAAATGTTACCCTTTTTTAAAATGTTTATATGTGAAATTGCATTTTATAGAGAGCTCACAGCTGCTGGCTAAACATAATTGAAATCCTATGCTGCTAATGTTGACTAATGGCTTGAGAGCGCAATTTACCAATAGTTTAAAATTAGTTTCATTTAAATATTTGTTTCGGAAAAAAAGCTATTATAAATTTAATTTTTCAGGTAATTCGATGAAAAGAGGCAAAATTTAAAGAAGTAGTACAATGCACGTGTATTTGGATATATTAAACAAAAGAATATAAATGGCTAGAAAGAATGTCGAAAAAGTGCAGAGCTGCCATATCTTTTCAACACAATTTAATTGAGAAACCTTTTGTAATTCACTGTTTTTTTCGGAAAGGAGAAAAGTATTCAAGGCCTTAGACAGAGCGCGCCTTAAACCCGCTAAAATCATCTATCGTCTGTACGAGGTTCCTTTGAAGTCCCTTGCTTTGAGTTATGCGCAATTTCTTTAAGTAATAGCAGCTTGTCTGGGATGGGAATCCCCACAGGACATTTTTTCTAAAGCCGAAGAATGCTATCTGTGTAATATTAGAACCTTCGATTAACTTCTTGTTGCTGAGGTCAGTTTTTAGGAAGTAATAAAATACTTATTTGAAAGAATTTGAAAGTATAAACTGCCGAAATGTTCACTCATAAAGTATGTAAATGCATTGAATTCTGTCAAAACACAAGCTTCTGTTTTCATTAGCAACAAAATTGAGAAAAAGTTTTACTTTGGGCAAGATTATTTGACAAATTAACATAGAAAAGCTTTCTAATTTTAATGAGAATGCTAATAAGAATCTTCTTATTGAGTTCGCCCATTTGCGCCGTTTCGTCTTTAGGGGGGTGTACTAACTAAAAGATAGAGACCATATCGAAAACTCTCTAGAAATGAAAACTCCACTATTAAGGGAACATCTCATTTATTTAGCAATAATTTTTACGACTTTTCAAAATATGATCTATAGCATATTTAAATAATTTTTGGAGATTTTAGACGAAATTATATTAGCTATTTAATTATCAGCTGATACAGCTGCCAAACTATTCAAGATAGATAGCCACAGTTTAGAAGAAAAATATGCAATGATTCCTTATCTACAATAGTCGATTGCGATTTCTGAGGATAAACAAATACTTTAAAGATTTATATCGACCCCGCCCTGAGGCGGCTTGGCCCGTTAGAGAGCCAAGCAATGTAAAATTGCCACAAATGAGGCATAACAATAAAAATTTTAAAATGACAAACAAAAATCAATGATTTATTTTTGTAATTAACTGTTAAAATAATTATTTTAAATGACGCTGCTTTGCCATAAAATCTGAAATACAAAAATATGAAGCCGAGTCCACAAATAATTTGTAGAAAAATATGCTTGAGTGCTTTTTCAAAAGCAAATAACAATTTTCCATAACTTTCTACAGCAACAAAGCAATAACAATTGCCGCTTGCAACCTTCAAGTTAATGACACACACACTTTGCAACGGGCAGCAACGCAGTCCGCTCAGCTTGTCACGCTGAAGTGAAATTGAAATCAATAATTGAGCGCCGCCACGATGCATTATTGAACATTGCCTGTGGCAGCAGCAGTATGCCACTCGAGGTATCCACAGCAACGAAAAGAATTGCTACCGCTACTTTCGCATAGTCTTTCACTGTGTGCCAAAATGAACGTGTTTGCAGCAATTGTTTGATTGCTGCTGTTGTTGACGATGATATACTTTTCATGCAGACGATCAACAGCAGGCAGCAGCAATCAGCATTTGTTGCTGCTCTTGTTGTTGATTGCTTCTGCATGCGCATCAAGTTAAAAACGCATTGCAGCTTGTGGCGGTTATTAAATGCGCACACACATACAAGCTGAAGTGTGTGTGTGTTTTCAATTCGCAAGCGTATGAGCGACATTTAATAGCTCAGCAATTGCTGGTTGCCGCTGTTGCTGTTGCACTAAATATGTTGCAGCAAACTCTGCGCTGGCTGCTGTTGCCTCTGCTTCTTCTTCACATCATGTTTCTTCAAAATGATGTTCATTTTTTAACAAATTCATTGCACGCTTGCATATCAACTTGCACTAACAATCTTAACCCCCTTATAACTTTGGCGTATATTTCAAACTAGATCTGTTTACCAAATTTTACAAAACTGTTTTCTCTAAACCTTTTACAAAATAACACAGGAAAAGCCAAGAGCGAGTCGGCCTCGCGCACGCAAGGTTCCGACCCAGAAATACGCTCTATAGCGTTAGAATTTAATTCCTCCTTGCCCGTCTGTCTATGAAACATAATATCGAGGGATAGATGGCGCTCGTCAATTCACCAACTTATTCAGAACAGCAACCATACCAACAACGCAGACTTACTTATATGTACGTACATATATGTATGAATTATATACATATGTATGTTCTCTGTACAAACGAGAAAGCTAGAATTGCTGATCGGTTGGGGGGAGAGATAATTTTTGACATTTTTAACTATATCTTCGAACTAATTCTCACATAAAATGAAGAACAAATTATTTGTGGAATCTAGACGTAGCCCTTTCTAATTAAGCCCCATAAGATATAAACAACAACCATTTTTTCTGAGGGGGTCACCTTAAAAATAGAGAGGGACAGGCCAGTTCTTTTCACATTTTGAGCTATATCTTTATAATACGTAGGTATAGGTAAAATAAAAAAAAAAGATTTTGGGATATATGTATGGACGTAGCCCTTTCGAATGATAACCCACACGATATAATTAATAAAATTTTGTTGGTCGACCTAACTCTCTTTAAAAATTCTTGACATTTCTGTGGTCAAAAGCAATAACGACTTAAGTCGACTTAAGACGAAATTGAGTTGACGTTACCACTGTATTCCTGACGTTGATGCGCATATTTTGTTCAAACCCCGGTATCTGTACCCATCTCAGAAAAAAAGTTATTTAAAAAAAACACATGCACTTATGTACATGCACTTATGTGCATTTCAAATTTCGAATTGCATTTTCTCGAAACAGTTGTTTTCGACTTAAGTCGTTATTGCATATGACCACAGATTTTATAGTGAATGTAGGGTATGCAAAAATTCAGGTTTCTATGTTGAAGAAAGGTATGTTTATGTACACACCCCCGAAAACGAAAGTGATCTTATAATTGTTCCCATTTTTACCTTAAGGGAAACGGCACCCTTAAAAAGAGCGAAAGAGAAATTTAAAATTGTGCTCACAAATGTTGTTTGTATCAAAATTATATCTTCAATTACTGTTTTAATAAAAAACATAGAAATGTCTACCGATTTGTTTGCCAAAACCAAAGAAAATATCATGTGTGCAATTCTGCCAGCAATCTTCTTTAGTTTTGTTGACTTCAGTTAAGGGTTAAGCACAACAAGCTGCGGTCAAGTACAAGCGCATATTACTTTCTTTGGCTTAAATGCCTTACTAACTGCTTACAGTGTAAGCACACACAGCCATAAAAGCCACAATAGTTTCAGCAGGCATTTTGTTGCCATTCCCGCAAGCGTCTTGCTATACAACGAGCCATTCGCCCGGCATGCGTCGCACAGTGTAACGACTTAGTACAACTCGCGGCCAAAACTAGAAGGAGTTCTGGGATTACTATGAAATTATAGACTTTAATGTTTTAGGTTCATCTGATTTCAAAAATCGTAACAGGTTTTTCGTAAACCTAGTGGGCGTGGCACCTCCGATACAATCTGATTATAATAAAAGAATAATCTTGAAAACGAATGAAGCTATAGTGTTCATATTTTAAGTAAATGTTGTAGTTACTAATATCAACTAACCATCAAAAATGGGAGTGGTAGGACAAAAGGGTCTGGTACCTGAAAAATTGATTTTCGCAAAAAATAGATATATTCATGCAGGGAGCGGATAATAATACAAAAAGTTTCCCTAGTGAAATTATTTTTAAAATATAAGAAATATTTACACAAAATAAAAGAAATATTACAACAAAAGCAGGCTTAAGACACGCCCACCACCCTCTTATAAAATCTTATAAATTTTGACATTGTTGGAAGGCCTTTGTTGCGCACCGCATTATAAACGTACTGCTGAATTTTTTCATATTCATTACAACTTTTATTATTATTAACTGCATAAATATTTGTAAAAAATAATAAAACATAATATAAGTTTACCAATAGTAACGCTGAACTCGTACTTGTAATTAGATTCGTGACCATTCGATGCTGGCTTCTAGCAGACGCTTGATCATACGGAACTTTTCTTCTGTCTGTACTAGTACTTGGTTCCTAAAAAATTATTTTTATGTTTAAATTTATACTATTTCTGTATCTCTTTACTCACACTTACTTTATCATGAATTGCTTCATCTTCCCAATTTATTGAAAAAATTGATTGCAGCCAAACATTGTGTTTCTTTAGGAAAAACTCAAAATTTCTGTTGCTTTTCTGCCATTTCAAATTAAGTTTAAAGTGGAATAAACGCAATCTTTTAATTTCACCCTTATTCAATTCACGACCGCATTTACTTTCCACACTCTTCTGCAACGCAGTCTCACTATTTGATTTAGTCGCCGAGTGCCACACCTGAAAATGATCGCCGAATTTCGGCCCAGGTGCCACTAGATAACAGGTTGTCAAAGACGGAGTAGCAGATATTAGCAGCTGGAGTTAACTGATTTCTTTTGTACATACTATTATGGAACTATATTTGAAAAATCAAAGAGGTGTTTTGCGGAGCTTTTTTTAAAAGTCAATCCAAACTTTTCAATCGCTTTTTCGATTTGTTTTGATTTGGGTATTCTGCATTTTTCAAAAAACGGTACTTTCAAACTGTCGAAACAAAAAACCAATAAAAGAGTTACCACATAGAAATACAAAAGTTTAATTGAAAAAAAACTGCATGAGATTCGCTTCACAAATAAAAAAGTTACAGCATTTCTAAATAAATCAAAAATAATGGTAGTTTTTGCTAAGAAATACTTTTCTGGGAAAGTCATTTTTCAAAGGTTCATTTAGTACTGAAATTTTTTATTTTTTTTTCGAAATTTTTTTGAATTCTTATAGTTTGAAGTATTAACTACTCATGTGCATTAATAGATTTTTATAATTACAACATTAATTTTTTTTCATTTTGGCCACCTTGTTACACTGTGCGTCGTCGCTTAGATACTCGTATAATATTTCAGATAAATCGTCAGATCGTGATTTCAATTTAAGCTTGAGTGCTTTTAATCTTGTCTCTAATCCTGCGCTTACCTCACACACGCACGCACACACACACACACACAAACAAACATAGCCATGTAGCAAGTCTGGCAGCTCAGCTCGCTGTGGCTGGCCATTTAGCTGCCATGGCGCTCTGTGTTGGCTAAAGTGTTTTCTGCGCACACGATCGATCTAATTAGGTCTGGCATCTTATCCGTTCGCTGCATCTGTCTAACAAAATATTCGGGCCCACCAATTTCGTATCTTGTTGTTTTGAGTGCGTTGCGTCCCTCTTTGAACACTTCAACACTAAATTGCAGGCTTTTTCAATATACATACATACGTATGTACGCTCTGCTTGTTCTTCTTTAGGCACGCACTCTGCTGCGGCGTGTAGACCGTGAAGTGCGCATTTGCTACCAGTTTTCCAGCATGCATACCAGCGCACCCAGAACCATTCACCAGCGTCGTTGCAGCTGGCTGTCTGCGCCGAGAGCGCTTTGAGCTGTTGATGGATTTGCTGTTCTAAACGACGCATCGTTCGTGCTTGACTTTTCCGCTGCTCTCAGAAATTGGGTCACACACAAAATGGGCGTATCCTGATATGACAAGCGTAAGCGCTCGTTTGGCTTGTTGCTTTCGGTAGGTGTGTCGAGCCGAGCAGGTTGGCATCAATAACCTCTGCATCATAGATGTAACTAGATCAATTTGCATTTAATGAGTTTTCTAAAGGAATTGATGCTAACAGCTCTATACTGGCGGCAATCACAAAACTCAACTTAGTGACAATTGATACAATTTCATATTCTGAACAAAATTCAAGCTCTCAAAATGTATCTATTGTCACAAAAAATATTACCATCGCATTAGAATGTGGCAGATAAAAACATAATGAGACGAATAATTAAAGCACAAATTGATGGGACCTACACATTTATTCTATAGTCATATTCTGCTATAATGTACGTACGGGAAGACAGGCGAAAACAGCTTCAAGTGTGCATCATGTAGATGGATTTGTTGCTTGTTTGAGCAGTCGATGTGTTCAACACAAACGAAATTGAGAACAGAAGAAGGCCCCTGAAGAGCGACGAAGTCTATAAATTTTTCATGCAGGCGAATATTTTTATAAGAAAATTCGATTTTTTAAATCGTTTTGCCAAAAATTTAAATCAAAATTTGTAGCTATATGACACTAAGAAGTCGGCTCTAGTTTTAAAATTTCGTGCCCTGGCATGCGGGCTGTTTTCCAGGCTTGCAGTTTGGAGTGCTGCAGCTGCTCCTGCGTCGTCCGCTCGAATTTGCAATGAAATTAGAAATGAAATAATAAGAAAAAATTAACAAATTATCGTAAATTTTATAAAAATACTCACTATATAAATAAATAGTATGCGCAAGAGCCCGTGTAACCGAGTCTTAGGTCTAGTTTTCGAAAAATAACTTGATTATACACGTTGGGACCTACAAATTTGAAAAGTAATGACTAGAGCTTTAAGCTTTTTCCTGGCAAAGAATACTCTCTGAGAGCTGTCAACTCGATTGCGAGAGTTGGCGCCGTTTGCAAAGCAACGAGGAATTCTTTTTCCAGATGGTATGAGTCGGCTGGGATTCGATCCAGCGACTACACGCATCAAACGCCGAGCACTTATCTACTGAGCCATGGCGGCATGTTTGTATCTGATTTGTATCAGAGTTTGCCGTATAATTTCTTGATATTCTATTCCTAAAGAATGTCCACACATGGTGAAAGAAAGCTAGATAAGAAGACTTTACACACACGAAAAATGCTTATATTTGTAGTAGCTCTACGCACTCAGTCTCTTTTATGCGCAATTAAGCTCAAATAATAGCTGAACCCCTGCTGAACCATCACCCACCCAAAAGAACTTTCATTTTCTTTGAAAAATGCTGTAAAAACAGAAATCAATCCCAGAAAAGAAATTAATTTGAAAGCATAATAAATTTTGCCTCGTTTTTGTATATTATGCCATAGACAACAGCAACAACAACAACAAACAATAACAACAACAAACAATAACAGCAGCATTAGCAGGCAGCAAACAATTGCAACAGTAGCTGCGCGCACAATATCGGCTGCCAAAATGAATGGCATAATTAGAGGTGGAGGCAGCCGTTCACACAGATACGCGGCCTGCTTGTACCTATGCATGTAGCTGTAAGTAACTCTGGGTGTGTGTGTGTGTTGCCTTAGTGGCGCATTAAAAATAGCTCAAGTGGTTATGTTGCTCATTCCGTTGTCTCAGGCAATTGCAACAATTATAAATGCTGGCAGCACACACACACACATACACTCAGCTAATGCATTTGTTGCTTGTGTGCGTGTGTGTAAATGTGAGCGCATTGAAAGCAAATTGAAATAAGAAATTTTTCATTGTCGATCATTTTGTGAAAGACTTACATACAAATGCATTGTTGTTGCTTTTCACATGCATGTTGTTGTTGCAATTACATTATTGGTATTATGCGAGAGTATGGGTTGCAAGCATTGATTTCGAATTGAGCATGGTTATTTGCTCATTTGTTGCAATGCCTTTGGCTGCCTTTGCCCCTCCACCAAAAACGTGTGCATGTTTTCGTTGCAATTGTTGTTGCCTTTTTTGTTGTTGTTGTTGCTATTTTATTGTTTACGCTTGCCTTGGGAAACTTGCCTTTAAGCATTATTCATAATTTTTCTACACCAAACGAAAAACATTTCAATTTGAAAACGATATAAAATAGCTAAAAAATCAATAAAATTCTAAAATGTGCAAACAAAATTTTGCTTTCCAATTTTAAATTAAGCGCATTTAAAAAAGCTGAGCAAAAAAATTTATATGATTTTTGAATTATCACTCGTTGGCCTACAATATTTCTCTGCATGTACACAAAGGCATGTGATTTTTGAATTGCTATATGTGTATGTGGCTGTCTGTGTGTGTGTGTGTGCTTTTCATGTTATTTTTCATATGTAAAATGTTAACGTAACGCCTTGATTAGAGTGCGCCGCTATTGAAAGCAACAATACATTTTGTTTATCTCTTTTGAGATCTTCGGCTACGCCCTCGCTTCTCTTTCATTTGCTCCACTTTGAACATTGGCATTTTCAATTTGAAGGTGAAATTTTTATTTCGCCCATCAAAACTACAACGCACAAAGTCTACTTTTTTCAATTTTCCATTGATTGTAAGTGTAAGTGTAGGTGTATGTGGCAATTTCCTGAAGCGCAATTGAAATCAAAATTGTTTTCTATTTGACCTGATTTTTTACAGCTTGCCTTGTAACTTTGATTTCCATTCGCAATAACAGGAATGCATACAAAGTGGTGCAATTTTTTTTAACTGCTGCTGCGAAGTGAATAGAAAATGTCTTCATTTTGAACGGAAATATCAATTGTATTAATGTCTAAAGGCGCTTTGAGGCCTGGTGTAGCAAAATGTAATCCATTATTTTTGCATGAAATTGAAAGCTTTATTTAGCATAGTTTGACAGTTGTCCTTCTCGATCGTGTTGCATTAAAACTGACCGGAATGGAATCGACGAACCCAAAATTGCTCGCGATTGCCTGTTACAGTATCCGAACTATATTACTGTGAACTATTTACATTTTCAGCCGCCTGACTTGTGTTTTCACCTTTATCTTAGAAAAATTGTATGTGAAAAGTATGGCGTATTTTCTCTTTGCTGGTGTCCGTCCATCTTTGACGTGCGCTCAATCAAGACTGATTCAAGCAATCACAAAACTGACCGAGACTTTTTTTTAGCACGGAATCTTGTCTTTCCAAAGGTATTTCAGAAAATACGAGCGCACTTACACAACGCGAGATACAGATGACTCAAGTCATATATTGGAAAAATAATGTAGGGGAGAGGGGGTACCTTCGTCTCTTTTTTTTGAAGGCCTATATTTCAGAAGGTAATCAATATATTTAAGAAACGATTAGACTGTTACAATACCTCATTATTTAACAATAAAATGTTATACTAAAAGTTCTTTAAAAAGTTCCGTTTATATTATTTTTTTCATGATTAGTAAATAAAGTCATTTCGCTGAATGTGCCCCCATGCCAGGGTAGCTTCGGCATTTGGCGGGGCACTTTCGGCATTCACACTTTAAAGTACCATAAGGTGATACAAAATCTTGCTTAGACTAGATAAGACATGCTTTTGGTTACATAACACGTTTTTATTATATTTTGCATTAAAAAAATAAAAAAAAAATCATGTTTAAGACCCTACCGGCAACTCAACTAACTTTTAGTGCACTATAAGCTAACTACTTCGCAACCATAGCTGACTATTCTTCGACTACTTTCAGTGGAAATGACTGACTTTTTTAACATTGCGATGTCCTAGGCAGTAGTCAGTCCCGATTACCCTTCGATGACTTTTCAACTAACTTAAAGTCGGTTACTTTGAAGTTAGCTAAAAGTTAGTTATTAAGAAGTTAGCTAAAAGTTAGCTAATTTTTTAGCTATAGCTAACTAATTTCATATGAAGCTATTCAACTAAACTATTAGTTGATAAGCTAATAATACGCTTTATTAAAATATGGTGTAAAATCGTTGCCTGTTTAACATAATATATCATCATATTTCCATATATATTTCACGATAAATCTTTTCATTTCTTTCTGAGCCGATTTTTGACAATTATATAAAACAAAAAAGAAAGAAAACAAACGGCCTGCTTTGATTTTTCAATTTCAATTTCACAATGCACATAAATAAATTCAAAAAATTCCAAAAAAAGCAAATCGCAAAAAAGAAGAAAGCAAACAGCTCGCTTTGATTTTGGGGCAGTTCTGCACTACATTGTAGTTAGCTTATAGTTAGGTCATAAAAGTTAGCTATAAGTGTGCTATTTTCGTAGTCGACTACTGAAAAGTCAACTATAAGTGCGTTATTTTCGTAGTCGACTATTGAATTGCTTATAGGGGAGCTTCAAAAAAAGGTAGTTATTATAAAATTTTTTTATAAATTATTTTTTATATATAATGTTTAAAGTGCTGAGATCGACCCAAATATTAATTTTGTGTGGTTCCGGGAGGTTTAAGCCAGGAAGCTTCAACTCGATTTCGCTTTTTAGTGCATGTGAAGATATATTGACGAATGTGCCCCATGCAAAAAAGACAAGTCCACCCTGGTGTCACTTTTTTTTTTTTTTTTGCTTCTAATTTCAGTGCTTTATTTTCACTTAATACACTTTTATTTAAAAAATAATTAGTATTAAAGTAATACTAATACAATTTTGTTCGAAATAATGGTATAAATACAGCACAAACTTCTTACGTTACCGACATGAATATTCGGGAACGAAGCGCGAAAACACAAAATCAAATGTAACTTTATCAGCTGTTCAGATAGAGATGGCAAACTTTGTGAGGGGTATTTATGCTAGTTATGGGTTAGTTTTTTACTAATAAACAGTTATGTTCGGTGACTCCTTCATACCGAAATCGCCTTTGACGAATGTGCCACAAGGACGAAGGTACCCCCCGCTCCCCTAGTTCTTTTTAGTAAAGCTGTTTGAAAATCTCGCTTGTTTTCAGCTTGAAAGTGTAATGTTATTTCCTAATCGATCCGAAATTGCTGGCAGATATAGCTTGATAATACGTATACACCCAATTCTGTTTCTATACGGTTTTATTTTAAACGGTTTTGATTTAACACGGTCTAGAGCACACAAATTTAATCCATTTTTCCACGATTTATTTCGATTTAGCACGATTAAAAAAACTATTTGATTTTTCCTTTAAAGAAAATTATTTTTCCTAACCGTATAATTTACAGGGTTGAACGATATGGAATGAATACCCTTTTTTTCTATGTATGTACATCATGTATTTTTTTACAGGTTTATTTTACACGGTTTGGTTTGAAACGTGTAAAAATAGAATTGGGTGTATTTTAATCGCGCTACAGCTTATCCACCGTCTAAAGTAAGCTGCTGCTCTTTGCAGTGCACATTAGCTGCTTGACTATATTATATATTTACCGATGTCTCTCTGGCAAGTTATAAAGCCGAGCAAAAGAATCGAAAAACGGATATGCCAATGCATTTGATTAATTACAACGGCCGTTGCCGCTCGCAGGCAGTCACGAAGCCGGCAGCAAGCACTTCATGGCTAGCAAAACTAAATGTGCAACAACAACACGCTGCACTAACATATATCGCCGTGCCCTCATCTACGTGCCCGTTGCCACTTCAGCGCACTGCAAGCTCTGATGCAGTGGCGCAAAAAAGGCTCACATCTTTGACGACAGTCGCGGCTTAATGTTGCCGCTGACTTACGCTCGTATTGTGACTTGGAGCTAATCTCCGTTGACATAATTAAATTAATATTGTCATTGCGATTGGCATGTGCAATTCCTACGTAGTTCCGCCAGTGCTGCAACGTCCCCCTCCCCACCAAGGGAGCAGGCGGCCAGCAAGCTCGCGCGCAATGCAGCAGCAACAATTAAAATGTCATTTAATCGCTTCTCATTTAAACCGGCTGCATTCTAAATGAATAATGTTGCCACTACATTGCACGAAGGTTCGCTGCTAAATTGCAACGTTGTTGCACGTCAACAAGAAGCAGCGACAGAGAACTGCTGCTCGAGTTTGAGATACAAGTGAAACTGCTATACCAATGCCCAAATGAGAAATGGACCGAAATGGCACTCCAGCATGGGCGTGCGCGTACGCAGAATGCCATAAAGGGGAGGCAGAATATAAACTTTTTATTGCGAAATGTTAAAATTATGACTTAAGATAATATTACTAGAAATGACGGCCATTTAGAAAGATATCTAGATTTTGTACAGAGAAATTTTAGCTTTTGAAAAAAATTTCTAATTTTTAATCAATATATACACATATGTATATATGTTTGTATGTTTTCTACAAAAATTTTGCCACTTTGTATTTCTTACAATTATTAATTACATTAAATTTGATTTTCAAAGTTTTTGCACAAATTATAAACCTTTTGAGATTTTTGAAGTCCGTTGCCCTGAAAGGGAAAAACGCAATTTTTTATAGGGTCACTTTTGTTTTCGGAGGTTTGTATAAAAACAGGAATTTTTTAAACGTAGAAACCTGAAATTTGGCATGGTGGTTGTGAGGTCTTCATAACTAACATATTTTCACTATAAATAGTTAAGAATTATTTTTTTTTATATTTTTTTTTTTATTTTGAAAGTTAAAAAAAACATATTTTTGTATCGTATCGTGTAAGATAACCTAAGAAAGAGCTACGTCCATGGATTGCAAAAATAATTAAAAGAAATTTTAGGTAAACGGGCTATAGAGATATAGCTCAAAATGTGAGTACAAAATTGAACAGTCCCCCCTGATCCCATTCTAAGATGACGCTCTCAGAAAAAATTGTTCTTGTTAATATCTTGTGGGGCATCTTTGAAAAGGGCTGTATCTACAGATTTCAAAAAAATTTTTATCATAATTTTCAGTAAGTTGGTTTTGTAGATATAGCTAACATTTTATGAACACACGAGCAAGGAGAAACTAAATACGAAAGCTAAAGAGGTTACGGAATCCTGTGCGCGCGAGTCCGACTCGCAATTGACTGCGTTTTTTTTAATAACCAGCTGCTGTTCTAGGTCCCTTCGCTCGATGCACTTACTGCAAGTTGGCAGCTCTATTTACAGCATTTAAATGCCTGCACGCATTTGCGGCTGGAATGCCGCAAGACTAAAGTGAAGCGCTGACTTGCTGTCTGCTACTCGGCAAGTCAAAGATAGCCGCGAAGAATATACATAACTCTTGCACTTTGTGATAGTTTCAACAGTGATTCGCATAAATCGTGCCGACAAATGCTGCCAAGCACGGGCGTGCGCCGACTCAATGCAATCGCGCATCTGCAGCCGGAGCATCCTTGTGGCTGTGTGAGTGTGTGTGTGTGTGCTGGCATGGTATGTTCATTGTTTGGGGTAATTTTCATTCAAGAACGAATTTCGCTTTTCAATACATACGCAATTCACAAGCGGCAGCCGAAGTAGCAGCAGCAGCAGCGATTCGTGAAGATTTACTCGCATTCGATACGTTCGATACGTTTGATACGTGCAGAAATTGCTTTATAATTACTCGAGCTGGAGCTTCTGCTTCCTTTTCTGCTGCTTTTGCTGCATTTTGGTTGTTGTTATTGTTGTTGTTTTTGTGATGCTGTTTACCTGCCAGTTGTGCGCTCCTTTTTTTTGCTAGTCAAGGAAATCGAAAAGAGGAAATCCGTGTGAGAAGCAATTGAAATGAAATTGTATGTCAGTAGTTGCTCTTATTCTGATTTGTTGTTGTTGTTGTTGTTGTTGTCTGCACAAAACAAGCTGCACTGTCAGCAGCGTACTCGCAGTTGCCAGCAAGCCAGCAGCAGCAGCAGCAGAATAAAATTACTGCAATTTGCAATTGCACAGGTGGAAATTTATTTGCGATGGTAAAGTGCGATAATGCCAACTCATTTATTAGCGCTGCTAACAAATTTCTTTAGCACGAATTCGTTAGCAATTTGACTTAATTTCTTGCTTGCTCTACTTCGTTTTACTCCTCCCTTACCCTCTTCTCCTTTTCTTGATTGGTGTCGTAATTAGTTGCAAATAATGGCAGCATTTGTGTAGAATTTAGAATTACTCTCAGTACAAATGGCAGCTGAGTTGTTTGTAAAGACTCAATTTCTCAATTTAGTTTCTATAAGATTTTATGTTTTGAGCGACAGTATTTTAAATTTGGATAGTTGAACTATGAACAAGTAGGGAAAAAATATATATCAAAAGTAAAAGCTTACAGTGAAATGACTTAGACTTCAGAGTGAAGCCGCCGATATCAGCTGATCTCTTTATCAACAAATAAGGAAGCATCTGTCGGATTAGCCCGACAAAATAATACCCTACATTAAGTAAGACATGGGACGGTAGGCACAATATATTTCTAATAGGACTATATATGCCAAATATATACACTTCGAAGGATATACAACAGAAATTATCGGACCACGCAAATTTTTGAAAATTTACTAGCAAATGAAGTTACCGGTCAATTGATTCTTTCTCATCTGCGGTCAGGGGCAGACGAACAGACAGACAGATTTAGTGTCGGATATAAAAATAGACGCGTTTGGCTTATATAAAAACACTGTTGTTCCTTCTTTTCTTTTTACCTTAGTTGTCACGTTTAAAGAGAATTTTAATTTTGTTCGTTTTCCTTTAGAACAAATCTTTTTCTGAAACGCTTCATAAATATGCAGCATAGAATTTTATTTAACTTCACTTTCTGTTTGTGCTAAAATCTGATAATAAATTTTTCAACCACTGCGCCAAGCTTTTATTGATAGTAAGATACAGGCGACTTGGAAACAATTATTTTTAGACAGTGCTTATTTTCAATTCAATAAAAATTGCTCAATAATTTGGTTTTTGTTTTTCAGGCATCGTGTTCGGGAATTTTGATTGGAGTGAAGCAAAAGCGCTTTAAGTGCAACCACAGCTAATTTGCATTTCCACTTGGTTCTATTGGACTAATTCGTTTGAGCGACGAAATTGCCAAGTCAACGCGCCGAATTTGCAGCAACTTTACTCATCAGACAGACAACTGCCAAGATGCAGCAATCTGCGCCCAAAGCGAACACCAACGCAAACAGCTGCCATGCCTTGCCCAAATGCACGCCAAATGTTGCACGTCACTCGTCGTGCGGCAGCAGAGTCAACACGAGGCGGACGCTCCACGCAACGCGCTGTGGCATTTCTAAGGTGCTGACCCAATTAATGCGAGTGCATTACATACGTCAGAATGCACACGAGCTGCCTGCCAGTGGACATGAACAGCAGATGGCAGGGGGGGGGGGGGGCAGCAGGGGCAAGCGGCGAGGCGCTTTTGCTTTGACAAGCTGTTTGCTGTCGCAGGAATTAAATGCGCTGGCTGACATGAGCGGCCGAGAGCGCGCGCTGACTAAGAGATGTGGCAGCAGCGTGTGGCAACAAAGTGCTGCCACGAATCGAACAGCTTAAAAGACGAACAAGCCAGCGCCGAAAGTGGACAAATTCAAATGTCAATTTTGACAGAAAAGTTCATTTGGCAGAGCGCAGCAGCAACATGCAACAACAAATATCGAAAGCACATAGAGACTCGACAGCAGCCAAATCATCGAAGAAAGCGCGGCAGAAGCGATCGTCAGCAGCTATGTACATATAGTACATGCATATGCAGTTGAGTGCACCTTGCTTGTGAAATTCTCTACGCCAGCACGTCAGGCATGTGTCAGACATTGGTGTGACTGTTTGCTGTTGTTGTTGTTGCTGCTGCTGCTGCTGCTGCTGCCATGCGACAGCCATCTCCGATGTCAAAGGCGAGCAAATAGCGCTGTAACTCTTCCGCTGTTTCGAATTTCAGCGCGCTTCTTCCTTTTCTAAATTAAAAAACCGTCGCATGCTGCCCTGCCCACTGTTCTCCCCTTTGCAGCACAACCAACTGCCACACATGGCTGTGGCATGCTGCGCGTTGACAAGCGATAGCTCCTCTCTGGTCCCCCTTCGGTTTGGCCAGCCGCTTCCTAGCGCGCATGTGGCGTATTTGTTGGACAGCATTTGGTTGTTGCTGCTATTGTTGCTGGCAACATGCCCGATTGCATGCCACATGAGCTGTTAAGTTCAGCCAATCCACGTCAGCACGCATACATGAAGTTAAGTTGGAAAGGGGCGCGTTTCAGCTCGGAGTCCAAATGTTGTCCTCTTTATGAAACCCTCCTCTCCGCTAAATATTTTGTCAGCGGCTTTTTGTAACGTGTACTTATATTAAACAAAAATGATTTTAATTTTGTTTGGCAGGGTTGCATTAGTTTACAAACATCGTTTTCACTTGGAAACCATCGTGAAAACTTATCACATTTGTGCAAATGAACTTTCATAAAAATTATGACAGTTAGCTTATGAGTTGATAAACTTATAACTATTAACTTTGCAGCGCAGATACATATGATGGAATCAGGAAACAAAAAGTTCCTTTAGCGGAAATGAATAGGAAGCCAATGTTAAAGGGATCTGTTCTAATATATCCAAAAAGAGTAGAGTCTTAGTGCATGCAAATGGGATTGGGGATGCTGTAGAACTTGCATGGCAGTATCACATGAAAATTTATCCGCATATCGAAGAAAAACCATTCGCTTTCAAATATGGCCCGGGTGTGTTTAAAGCTATATTATAATGCACTAATTTATATTTGGTAAAGAAAGGCAAAGCATCGTAAATGTCGAACTTTGCAGCCATTCGCGTCCATTGGCAACATTGACACTGCAGCTGCAATTAAGATATTTTGTAAGCTGAATTGCTGCAGTCCAGTAGCATGTTGCCCAAAACTGAAAGCTGTTGCGGCAATTGCTCGAATTGCAGTCAGTCGCTGGCCTTGACAGCTCCAACTCAATTAAAAATCACAGAACCAAGTCACACGCAAGCCACAGCCACAAATTGTAGACAAACTTTTTAATATTTATTGCAAGTGAAATTAAAGCAAATTGATTAATGTTGAGCAACATGCAGCAAAAAAAAACAACAACAACACATTTTGAGGCAGTCAGCTTGCAGCGAATGCCATGTGTTGGCAGTTGCCAGTCGACAGCAACAGCAACAGCAGACAGTCAAGATTTCACACTACGTTCTAATGCAAGATACTCCAAAAAAATCTAAAAAAAAATGCTTTGGAAAAATGTCTAAGGCAAATGTAGTGCGAAGTGCGAAGCAGACAGCAACAACACAAAGAGCGAGAAAATAGATTTTCCGATGACTATCAACAAAGTCATTCATCAAAGTGCGAATGCGAATGCGGCATGGGGCATGCGGCACATGCGGTTTTGATGCATTTGTTGAGCGATGACGACAAGACAACTGCGACAACAACAACAACAACAACAACAACAGCAGCATGTATAGCAACACCACAGCAGCCATGAACGCAGTGGCAAGTAGCGCAGCGCTGCTGTGGCCCGAACGGCATGCAGCCAACGCCGCTATAGCGACTCGGCTTGAGGCATGCAACATGGTCTTTGGTGTGAAGCCGCCGCTAATAAACTGCATAAATCTGGCAAAAGTTTAAATGGTTGAGTATTGAGTCAAAACGGTGTGCGTGTGTGTGTGTGGCAAGCGACGTGTCGGCTTAAGTGTGCAATTGCAACGGATTGGGGGCAAGCACACGCGCGCCACTTTTGCGTATTAAATTCTAAACGCCTCAGCGCTGGCGGCGATCGCCTTCGATTTCAGCATGTTGTTGTTGTTGTTGTTGTTATTGTTGTGATATACTTAGGTGCAGTGCGATCGGCTTATCGTTAATCAACATTTTGACACATGTGGCAAATAAAGTACCTGCTATGATTGTAAGATTGCAACAAGAACATTATTTACAACAAAAAAACAGTGCAACAAAATGTGGCAAGATAATCTGGATTAAAAATTCGGCGTTGATATGCCATTTGCATGCCTTCAGCACTACTATTTTGTTCGATTTTTGTGCTAGAAATAATATCTATCATAATTTATATCATGCTTTCAACATAAATAGAATCAGGCCAAGCCTAATATTTTTTAAAAGCATTGCATTGAAGGTAAAATCTATGTGAATAAAAAAGATGAAATAAAAATCATAAATTATAAGTTTTTAAATTTAGCTAAAATATTTGAATAGCATTTCAAAACAATCGAGTGCTAAAAGCTATCTGAGGATAGATCTCAGCTAGATTTATGCCATGCGTTAAAACAATTTTCCCATCGCTCAGCTCAACAATACCAACAATAGTTTCCAGCTAAAAATAAATGGAATAAAGCTTTCAATGTAGGGTGAGAAAAATACGCAATCATAAAATTGTGGAAACAAAACTTTATGGCGCTGATAAAAGCGGCAGAAATCTCAAAAAAAGCCACGAAGTCGAAAGATAGTGAAATCTGTGTATGCCTGAGTAGTGAGCGGCCCCCCTTCGACCGTGCGACGCACATGAGTCACATTACAAACGCAACAGAAACTGAGTGAAATTAGTAAAATAAACAGAAACCAAAAACGCTCATGCAACATGCAACAAGCTACATGCCACGACAAAGAAATCGAAATTGTTACCAAAAGCGACTTTGAAGGGCGAGCGGCAAAAGTAAACACTTCCAAGTAAACGAATTTTTTTGATAACCTAAACATTTGAACATTTTTGAGGAGTGTAAAACGAAAAGTTCCCACAACGTAGCCGTACTCGTACGTAATGGCAGCGCTATTCCAAATCGGGAAGGTGTGAAAAGGCAAAATATATAAAAAAAAATTTTAACTCTTTGCATGTGAATGCAAGCGAGCTTAAAAGCTATATTTTGGAAAAGAGTGACAAAAGTCAAAATTCTACATTATATACATTGTGATTATGCTATAAAAGCAAGCCTTCTATACCGATTCTGGTGACAGTCAGACAAGCCACAGATCCATATTTAATATCAATTGTGATTTTATTGTGATTTTATTGTGATTTTATTGTGATTTTATTGTAAAATGAAGCCGATTCTGGCGACCGGCACAAAATTCAGAATACCAATTGTAATGCTGTTGTAAAATCAAGCTCAGCATATTGATTCTGGCAAGAGTCACTATTCCATATATAAGATCAACTATGATTTTTTCTTGTGACTGTAACATATGCAATGACAATCAATTCTGAACATAGCGCCAGAGTAGTGCTCGATTTGATTTTAAAATTGAAAGTAATACTTTTGCTCATGCAAGAGCTAAGACCACAGCAGATATAAATACACTCAATTCTGTTTTTAGACGGTAGATACGTTCCAGATAAAACCGTGTAAAAAAAGACATGAACTACATGCATAGAAAAATGGGCATTAGTTCCATATCCTTCAACCCTGTAAAAAATACTTAAAATAAATGATTCCCTAACTAAATATCTCAAGGATTACGGTTAATAAAAATAGTTGGCTTTAAAATTTCAATCAATTCTTTTAATCGTGCTAAATCGAATAAAATCGTATAAAAGTGGAATATATTTTTTTCTAGACCGTGTTAAATCAAAACCGTGTAAAAAATGACCGTGTAAAAACAGAATATGCCGACACCCCAACTGAGGCGCTAATTAGCCGCAAAGATGTCAAATGGTCTCTATCATACACACACACACAGGCTTACCTTTCTACAATCATAATTGGCCACAATTGACTGAGCCACGTCAAGTGAATGCAACAAGTTAAACGAAATTCTTAATGGAAATGAACAATCAAATTGAATATGGCTTGTTGGCATGTTCTGGTCATGCATGTGTGAGTGTTAGTGTGTATCTGTGTGTATGCTGAAAGCTGTTCACACATTTTTTTACACCAATAACAAATTGAGAAAAATAAAAGGAACAACTTAGAAATCATAAATAAACGAAATTCAAAAAATATGTGGTTATGTCGCTGTTGTTGTTGTGGTTTTTGTTGCTGTTTAAGCGGAAAACACAGAGCTACGTGCTCCGCTTGCAAGCAACAAATATCAGCAACAACAACAACATTGACTGTTTTGTTGGCCATTAGTCGCACGCCTGTGGTTAATACGCGGCTAAGTGCGCAATTGTAAATTATTTAAATGTAATTGTTACTTGTGTTGTTATTGTTGTTGCTGCTGTTGAGGTACTTCCGTTAAAGTATTCTTTTTTTCTTAAGAAATGAAAAAATTTTCTACAAAAACCCACCACACACAAAAATGCGTGCAACTTCCGGCTGCAGGCGCACTCGCGGCCGAGCATTCGAACGTTTATTGGCATTTAAATGTGTTAGTTTCTTGTTGTTGTTTGTATCTATTTGGAGAAAGCTGTTGGTTGTTGTTTTATATTTGAATTCTAGACTTCGGGCTTTATTTATAATTTAACTTCTTCATATTCAATCCGCTCTTGCATAGCTGACAGGCTCTATTGCTCACAATACTATAGTACAGAGATTATATTGCATTTGGAGTAGGGATCTAGTATTCCAACGGAGTATTAAAACGGAAGTACAAATAACATCGTCATATCAACTAAACTCTTAACTATAAAACCATCAAGTGTTTTTGGATTAAACATGACATCTACCTCAACATCAAGATCATTAACGTGGGAGATATCCTTGGGAATCCTCCATATGAATAGCTTAACTCGAGCTAGTGCTCTCTCTGAACAATTTGATTAAAAGCCATTTCAAAATGATCGTAGAACCGTTCAAGCTTATAATACACAACTATTTATCGAAAAAATGAATATCAGCTGTTGCTTTTCTTTAAAAAAATTGCTAGTTATAAGCATGAAATGAGGATGTGACCACTATATTCATGAGTAATAAAACTACGGCAAATTATTGCCTCTACAACGGTGTTGATTAAAAGCTGTTTCTCAACTGTTTAGGCCTAAGATTTTTAGAGCTAAGATTCACATATAGACGGCGCTGTTTGAGTCTGCGAGATAAGGGAACTCGCTGCTTCTTAATTTGAAAATGATTAGCGAGCTCCTTTTCTGCCTTTGTAGTAGATCATTCCTGGATCTCAACCAGCCACCACAGCATGCCCCATATTGTGCCTCCAAATGAACCCCATTGCTATTCTAGTTACGAGAGTCATATTCCATATGCCAATTCCTCCAATAGAAGCGAAGTGTTCTTAAAATCAAAAAAATCCATAATCTATAAATTATATATCGAGAGACTTCTCTTTGTTGTGTCGAATATGTTGCACTACGAAATGTGCATCTGCTCAACTACGAGTATCTATCAATGTGTGTAAATATTTTATTAATAGGGCGTGAAAATGCTGTTGAACATTTGCTTAGTGTTCTTTGGGGTCAGTTCTGAAGTGCCGCCGTCACTTTGCGGCTGAACGGATATGGGCGAATGAGCAATCCAAGTGCATGGCATGGAGCGAGAATTTTGTATCTTTCGTTGTACGTTTTATGTTTTCCGCACTTGGCACGGAATTGCTTATGATTATTTTTGTTTAGCTGGAACTGCCAGACGCAGTGGCGTCTCTAGAATCAACAGCAATTTACATACACAAAGGGTTTTCCATGAACGGTGATAAAGCCATATTGTATCTTTGTACAAGAACTACAGCGAGTAATCGTACTTATGCCCAGCACAAAATCAATTGCATGCCGTCCACATGATCAGTGCCTAACAAATGGGACATCATCATTAAGGTGGGGCCGTAAAATAAGTGGCTAATAGCACTTTCAGGCATATCGTTTTTGTAGAAGCTCATTGCAAGGCACATTAGGGACACATAAAATATGTTGCACTGTTACCAAAATGTCGACAACTCGACTGTGATAATATGCCTATTTTATGAACACATTTCATTTGCATATGAAGTGTCCATGGTAGCGTAAATGGCAGCGATATCAAAAGGACGTGAGCTGTTTGTAGCAAATTTATGTTCATATAGCTTTGCATACTTGTAATAAGCCATAATTGTATCTTCAAATTTATATTTCCTTCAATGAGCCAATGAGAACTAATGCAATTTAACATTGCAGCGGAAGAAAGTCATCAATTTCGGTCTTAGTCGTGCTTGACATTAAACAGTATGCCATTTGCTTAGAAATTTGATTTCTGTTTTGTCTGAAAATATTATTTTAACATACGATATTTGTATAAATGAATTGCGGAAGTTTTTAATTACTTACTTAATGTCACAAGGCAAGCCAATATCGAGCTACGGCTGAGGTAGAGTTTCACTGAAGCAGCAAATAATATTAACAACAACATTTACATTTTTTGTTGTCCTTCTAGAAAATATGTAATCAAATCAGCAAATAGTTTAACCAATCACACACACATACATTAGTATGAGTTTGTTGTGCGGCAGCGCACATTTTCTTTATATTTGCCCATCAACGTCACAGATTGTTGTCATTTCCGTTTAATGACATCAACTTATAGCTTATGTCTATGTTTTGAGCGTCAATTGAACTTTGATTACAACTGTTTTTATAAATATGATGAGTTTTATATTTCCTTACGAATGTTTCTTTGAAATGTCATCAATCGTCATACGGGAATTGGTAATTAGTAGTGTACGACCGAACGTTCCGCTACGGTTCGGCTTTGATTCGGCTTCTGGACGAACTTTCCTGCATCTCTTTATAATTTATTGCAATAAATAAAAAAAAATTTCTAGTACGACCGAACGTTCTGTTACAGCTTTGAAGCGCCAAACTTTCGGCCAATAATTCCATGTTCGGAAATTATTTCTTTCTAATGCGCCATCTCTCACCTCTCCGATAGTATTTTTACCATGAGATAAGCTTCTAGCGCTCGTTATTTGAAATTTGAAATTCGTAGGTACCATTAAATTATGCTAAAAGAAATTAATGGCAGAAGGCTAGGCTTCGTTTATGCGCTATTGCTTCGATTATAAAAAAAAGGAAAAAGTAATCCAAATATTTTTGGCTTTAATAATCGAGATTTTGTGAAATAAAAGTTTTACTATTAATGCTATATATGGATATCACATTTAGCAGATTCCACTGCAACACATTCATATAACTTTTGGACTTTTTAAAGTTGTAGTATGAGCAATTTCGAAGAATTTGTATTTAATGGCCTTGTATCCATTTCTGGCTTTCTGCAGAATCGCAAAATGATTACAGAACTCATTTTTATCAATATTTAAACTTATATGGAACATATTGACAGTTGGCTTGTTTTAAGTCAAAAGGTGTTGCAGCAATTTCGCCATATTTGCTTAATGAGAAGAGTTTCCAGATGACAGCAGCAAGATAAATTTTCAATGCAATTGCAGCAACAGTTTCAGGCCGGCAACTTGAAATCGTCAACAATAGCGGCAACCAACAACAACAAAATGGGCCATCTTGCTTGGCTGTGCAGTTGAACGCCTTTCGCAAGTGTGTCAACAATTACAACAACAACAAGCATAGCACGCAATAATAAACAATATCCAATCAACAAACAAAACTCGACAACAGCAAGCAACAGCAACAACGGCAACATCGGCAACAATCGGCGCAGCCACAAAAAATTGTTTGAACGCATTTCCGCTGAAAAACAAATACAAATTATACACAAATAAGGCCCGAGATAAACAGCCTGAAAAAAACTCCAATTGGAAGCAAATAAACACGGCAAGGGCGGCCAAGCAGGATGAGGCATGTTGCAAGCACGCATTTGTAATTGCCACCAAAAGTGAAATGTATCTGCGTAGCGCACCGCTAATGATGGCTGGAGTGGGGAGTGGAGTGGAGTGGAGAGTGGCTGCGCTGCCGATGGCTGGCTTATTTCTGCTGCGCCTGCGCGCGAGCTGTGATTAGCGCGTACCCAGTTGACATGTTCCGCCACTCCGAAATAACATTCCGGCACTGTTTTGATGCTTTGGCATTGGTTGGAAACGACGTCATTTCGGTTTGTTTGTATTACGGATCGGTCGCTTTGGTTGACATATCGTTGAGAGGATAAAGAGAAGAATGCGGCAGACATATGGGCACAGTCCAGAGAATTGAGACAGCGTTTAGGAAACTCTTGTATAATATAAGTTGTTGCTGAACAATCACGAAGAAGAAGAAGAAGATGACTGTGGCTTGCATAAACTTAAAAGTGTGATTGAAATTATAATCGAAATCCGTTTAAAAATGTTGGTATGAGGCAACTAACAAAATTTTGCCGATTTTTTAGATTTTAACGCTGCGGTTTTTAATATATATAAGTAGTATTCAACCCACTGTCATCTTATTTTTCTGACACGAAGAACTGCTGCGTTATTTTAGAACAGTAAGTGGCGCACTTTTTGCTCACACTGTAAAATAGTTCTACAGTGGTTTAGTTGCATTTCAGAAAATCGAAATTTAATTTTACACAAATTTTTAAAAATTCAGAAACCCAATCAAGTGCACAGCGCACTTTGTGGCAGCCAGTTTTCATCATTTTTCAGCAGCTTATTGCATGAACTATGTTGAATAAAAAAATTGATGCTAAAACTTTTTCCAACAAACAGCTCAATTTCAGAATCAGTCAGAGTGACAGAGGAACTACTTTGCTTTGAAGTGGAGTAGCATGCCACATAAGTTCCTCAACTCTATGCGGCTAGCTGCCTGCCTATCAGTCTTACTATTAGTATAAATCACAATCAGCTTGAAGGTAGCACTTCGTCCACTTGTTGTTGTTGTATGCCATTTTCCAAAACCAAACGAAAAGCTAGAAAGGGTAGAAATTTTCTCAACGTGTCGCGTTAATTGAAACGGTCAATGCAACTCAGAGAACGGCCTGCGCGGCAGCGAGTTGCAGGTGTGCAAGATTGCCGTACCAGCGCATTTAATGATTTATACAATATTATGCGCGCCACTGTATTTGTGGCAAGTGCATGTGTGTGAGTTGGCTTGAAACTTATTTACTTTTCTCCCGCTTGAATTGAGGTGTTAAAAAGCAATTTGCATGTGCGGTAAAATCAGATTGCACGTTTGGAAGCTTTTTCCTTTGATTTGAATCTGAGCTTTGGTTGTGGCAAGTTGGCGTGGCAGCACCCACCTTGTTGTTTTTGTGCGCGCACAGTTGATGTTTCAATTAGCGCACCATCGAGTTGCGCCACAAAAGCGAATCTCATATTGCCGTCCAAATTCGAATGGTGGCTAAATTACTCGTTCGCTCGCTGGCAAAGAGATTTTCTAAATGAACGAACTCGATACACTCACACGCTGGCAGGCGAATGCTCCAATCTGATTATTCCGCACATTCGAAGCGCATAAATGGCATTTTGGCGTGGCGCAAATCCAATTAATTGCATTTAATTCAATAACAACACAGCGACCGCTCAGCCTCCATTGACAAATGCCAAACTTTCTATAAACATTCTCAATTTAAAATAGAAAGCAGGCAGAGCTCGTATCAAATTAACGTTCAAATAAAATAAAAAAAAGCAAATGAGCACGAAAATTTCATTTTCCAAATCAACGTAAAAGTTTTTACGTATTACGTAGCTTATTTGGTTTATTATCATTAATAGATGAGCGAAGGTCATTCGATTGAGCTGATAATGCAATCAGCACTGTTAATTGACCCTGCAATATCGCTCGAAAGATGCAACCTATTCGGGTTTTCACAAAACTTAATAATAATTTTGCAAATGCTACAGCAATAAGAAGATTTTGTTGTACATAATTTAAATATGCATTGGCATTTTTGATTTTTAAAAGTATTATCTATATTCAATAAGTTCAATCGCATCTTTAATTAAAATAATTAAAAGCAGATACTTTTTTTCTTACGCCAATATGAAAAATATATGTATATGTCAAATTTGAACAAAAATCAATATAATGCAAAAGAATTTTTACACATTTTTGCATATGAATCGTAGAATAGTGACTTAATATGCCATTTATGATTGACAAAAAAAAAAGAGCAGCTAAGTCTTTAGTGTAAGAACAGAAGAGAAACGCCCTATCAAAGCTTGAACTATCTGAAATATAAAAAAATATTTTTGGAATATATGGATGTAGCGCTTTCTATCAACACACCCCACGATACGATATAAAAATATTTTATTGTCCTAAGTGCCCGACCCGACCCACTTTAAAATACTAGAAAAAAATCTAAAAAGATTTCTTAACGGTATGGGAAGACCTAACATCATGTCATATTTCTGTTTATGTACACACATCTGAAAACAAAAGTGACCTAATAACCACGTTTTTTCCGCTTAGAGGAACGGAACCCTAAAAACGAGGCAAAGCAATCCCTTGGGTCGAATATCTCGAAACAGAGCAATCAAAATAAAAACGATATTACACGCTGTAAACACTTATAAATATGAGCAATAAATATTTGAGTAATGCTTACAATTGAGAGCACAAATTAGATAAAAATTACTGTGGGACACATGCAACACTCGGCCGAATGCAACATAAAATGCATAAGGCGGCATTTGTTGCATGAGTATATGAGGCCATGAGTGCCACGAGGGCACGCAATGGGCTCAACTGTCAAACAACGCCATCAAATCACAGCCTGGCAAGGCAAGGACAGGACAAGCCAGATAATAAAAGCAACCCACACTTGGACACTTTTGCGGTTGAGCTGCTTAGAGAGGGGAAAAAAATCAATGAAGTGCAATTATTGAAATTGTATAATGCAGCCTAAACACACACACGCATACACTCTCCAAAGGAAGTTTCCTGCTGCTTGTGCGGCGTAATCAGGGTAATTGCTTATAAAAAGCCTTCAGATAGTTGAGAATTTTAGATAAGCTGCAATTGTTGCATGCCACCTGCACGCTGCTGTTGTGCGGCCAGAGAGCGGTAAATAATGTCGACGCGTGCTTGATGAGCACAATACTAATTAGTCACCTCAGCCTTTGCATTTTACAAAAATTCAAATAGGCGCAATCTTATAAAAATATTCTTTCCTCGTACGCGCAGAGGCACTATAAAGAAATAAAATTATGTGAACAAATTTGATATCAGGCAGGGAGGCAGCCACAAGGGAATATAACGATACTAAGTTGCAAGTTTGTATCTGAACTTCAGGCTTTGAAGGAACAATAATAATGCATCGTATGGAGGGAATCAGGGAAATGTTTTAAGTGAGCCAAAATATATTATTCAGCAGAATGAATTTTTAAGCGCCAATTTTTTCACGTAGGGGAGACCGGGGTTCCTCCGTCTTTAGGCTAGCTTCGGCAATAGCGTTTTTGGTATGAAACAGCTGTTGGACATCGCTGTTTACTAAAAAAAGAACTTGCCCATCACTGGCATAAATATTTCTCACAGAGTTTGTCATCTCAATCTAAGCAACTGATGAAGCTATAAGTGGTTTTGGGTTTTCGGGCCTGTTTTCGAAATATTTGGATTATGGCACTTACGAATTTTGTGTTCTATAAATGTTTTGATTAAATTTAAAATAATGCGCTGAAAATTGAAAGAAAAGAAAAAATGAAAAAGTGATCTCGGAGTAGATTCTTTTATATTTAGTAGATTTTTTTCTTGGGGCACATTCTGCACGACATTTCACTGGTATTAAGAAGCGAAATAGAATGGAAGCTCTCAAGATCCTCGAACTTGGCTTCAACGTCTCGTAACCGCACAAAATTTATATTTAGAATTGATCTTAGCACTTTTAACATTAAATAATACCTACCTTTGAGTTTTTTGAAGTTCTTGAATATGCATTTTTTATTGATTGATTTGATTTGATTTTATACGATATAATTTGATTTGATTATCTTGAAAAAAGTGACGAAGGTACCTCAGTCTTCCATACTGATAAGCTACCAATAGCTATCTGATGAATACATTCTTTGAATAACTGACTGTAAGCTATTTGATTATTGGAAAATGAACTGTAATAAGTCTACAAAAAACACATTTATTAATTGGAGTCAAATCGACCCCTACTAACCCCAGTTAGCTACGCATATGTAAAGCGTTTGTTATGCTGAAAGCGTACACAAGCAATCTCTGCTAACAATTTTCATTTGTAGTGATATGAATTATTAATAATAAATAACAATTATCACTGCATACTGCGGCACATACTAATCAAATTTCAATGAGTTCTTGCGTGGAAGTGGAAACGGACGGGCCGCCAGGCAGGCAGGTGCGCAGCTGCGACGCGCTGCATTCGTAGCTAGTATCTTGCAGCAAGATCACGAAATGCACACGCACTTGTCTTGTCATACGAGCAGTGTTGCCAACACTTGAAATAAAAATAGCAAAAAAGGCTATATTTCATTAGAAGTAATAAACCAAGAAAAAAGCCGAAAGAAATCTGTACAAAAAACTTAAACTAATTTGAAAGTTGGAAATAACAGATGCTTACTGCTGACATTGATTCATTAGCCTCAAATACAGCTCTCTTAAAAATTAAATGCGTTATGATAGAAAGAAATATTCGTTCGGATATACAAACTTTTCAAATAACATTTCGAAATATTTATAACTTTGGCAAAAGGTTTGATAAAACGTGAGTAGTTAAAAATTATTTACTTATTTAATACTTCATCAATTAGAGATCAGGCTCTTGTAGACTACTAGACAATTTGATTATAATTCTAGGCTAATTTGTATAATTACTATTAGGGTACATTAATTCTAACAGCAGTTGTTGCTTAAAATCATTTCTATTAGATAATAAATTGAAATCAATTTTATCACATACTGAATTGGCCTGCCTTAAACAGCGTGTTATGGGTTCATTTCGACAGTAATTAACTCTATGTGATGGTTCATAAAAGAGGTTCCTTGTTCTAAGACCACGAACGGGGCAATATAGACGCATAAGACTGAGCAGGAAAGGGCAATCAATGTGATAGCTTATTATATCTCTGACGAACATAACGCAATAATATTTGCGGCGTAGCTGCAGAGACTGTATACCAAATAAGAGGCATCTTGAATGGTAGGATGGCATTTCCGTATTCCAATGCAAAAGGCGGAAGGCACACCTGGTGAAGGATTTCTGGATTTTCTCGATTCTAAGCGAATGAACAGCATAAAATGGTTCCCAGATAATACAACAGTATTCAAGATTTGACCTAACGAAAGCATAGTACAAGCTTTTGAGAGTAAAAGGATTATTGAAATCTTTTGAATTTCTTAAAATAAATCCAAGCATGGCTCTTGATTTTGCCACAGTATAATCGATATGCCTATTGAAATTCAATTTGGGATCAAAAATGACCCCAAGATCCTTTTTCTCTAGGATTCTGGTGAGCAAAGTGTCACCTAAAACATATGAGAATACCAGCGGATTCCGAAGACGACCGAAGGTTAAGCATTGGCACTTGGCCACGTTTAGCGGTAGTAAATTGTTCTCACACCAACTATAGAGGCACCTTAGGTCATCCTGAAGTTTCATACAGTCCATACGAGATGCAACATGCGTAAAAATTTTTATGTCATCAGCGAACATAAGGCACTGCGAGTGGCGTAAGATTTTTGGAATATCATTCACAAAGATTAAAAAAAGAAGCGGTCCTAAGTGACTACCCTGAGGGACTCCTGAAGTGACTTCGATAGCATCAGATATGGTGTTATCTAGTCGAACAAATTGAGTTCTTCCGACTAAGTAAGACCTCAACCACCTCAAAGCATTCGAGTGAAATCCACACTGTTCGAGCTTAACAAGCAGAATATTGTGGTTAACCCTGTCAAAAGCCTTTGAGAAATCAGTATATATGACGTCACATTGAAAACCATTACTAATGTTGTTCAGAACATAGTTAGTGAAGATAGCCAGATTGGTACTGGTCGATTTCCCGCTAACAAAACCATGTTGGTGAGGATCTATAGACTCTTTAAGTAGAAATGATAGTTTTTTGTAAACCAATTTTTCAAATAACTTCGGAATTGTTGAGATCTTACAAATTGGACGATAGTTTAGGACATCCGATTTAGACCCCGACTTGTGTATTGGGATAATAAATGATGTTTTCCACGCATCAAGAAATTCCCCACTGGCCAAAGACCGGTTGAAGATTATGTAAAGAGGCTGGGCTAGTGCCCTAGCACAGTTTCTTAGCAGGATTGGTGGAAACCCATCAATTCCAGGCTGCTTGTCTGTGTTGAGACAGGTCAGTTCACTTAGGACTTCCTCAAAAGATACTTGTAGATCACCGATACTGACAGAACTGCAAGAATTTACTATATTTGGCGTTGAGGTGGGTTGTGAGGAAACATACACCGTTCGAAAAAAAATTGCCAAAAAGATTGCAGATGCTTTCAACGTTAGAAGCGGTCATCTCGGAATAGTGCATTACCGTTGGGATGCCGGTGGACTTCCTTTTATTGTTAATGAAAAGCCAAAATTGCTTACTGTTGGTTTTGATCGAGCCTTCTATACTACATATGTATTTTTTATATAAAAACTTATTAAGAGTATCAAATTCCTTTTGAAGGCGAATATATTTAGCATATAGAGTAGCATTCTCATTGGACTCCCTGTACAATCTATATGCCTTAGTCTTCCTGTTGCTAATGTTAATAAGTTTTGAATTAAACCAAACAGGCCTGGATGCAGACCTAGATGGCTCAATAGGAACAAACAGTTTTATTGCCTCATTCATTTTAGAAGAGAAAACATCATAATCGATGGCTAGTTCAGCGCTGTTTAAAGCAGTTAACCAATCAATCGAATTTAAGAGATCAGATATGCCAACAAAATTGGCTTTCGCAAAGTTATAAAAAGACGGTGTATTAGATGGTTTGATAAAGCTATAGAATTTAAAATTTAAACATAGAGCCAAATGGTGCATGGATGTAGGAAGAGGGGGAGATGTGAGGTTGCTGACATTCGCGTTAAGATCATTATCGACAAAAATTAGATCAAGCATACGGTTGAGACCGTTGTGAAAACAATTTATTTGCCGGAGATTGAATTCAGCAAAAGTGTCAAGAACCTCGCACTCACACTCACTCGATATGTTAAACGGTAAAAACGAGCTCAATTCATGATCAAACTCCCAGTTTACGTATGGAAGATTAAATTTTACACAATTCAAACATTAAATAGCTTTGATGCTGAAAAAAAATCATAAACTCCAAAATTTTTACACTCAACGCGGCTGCTGCAACCGCTACACACTTGCATCAGCATGCATCCAATATTTCCAGCTCCTGCTCCCAGGCCGACGCAGCTTGCATTCAGTTGAGCACTCGAATCGACAATTTCAATTTGAAAGCAATCAAACGGGATGTGTTCCTTTTTTGCGCTCAACTGAACAAACTCAATTAACAAAGTGGTTACCTCTAAATGCAAATAAGCCATAAGTGCACTCCACAAGAACACTTCAGCGTCTACTGTCAGGCGCATGCACACACACACACACGCAAACGTTTACCTTGCTTGAGCCTGGAATATTATAATTAAGTAAATGCTGATGGCTGATGCTGATTATAAAAGAAATATGCGGAATTGTGGAAAAAACACTCAAGTCGAGTCTTAGAGGAGCAGATTCCCAGAAAAAATTTGGAGCGAAGTACACTGCCTCACAAAAACAAAGCGAATTTCAAATATTACAGAAAGGAGCACATGAATTTATTTTATAAGTAATAGAGCACTGCATTGGAAATAAAGTACACATGTATATGCAATTGATTTTTAGTTCAAGGCAATTGCTTTCCAAAAAAATTGATTCACTTCTTTCTATAAAAAAAAAGATCGAATACTTTTTTGAGGCACTGTAAGCATGCGAGTACTTTTTTAAAACTGCGTAGCTTAAGAAGAAAGAATTCCCATTTTTTAAAAGGTATTGTCCTGAGATTTATTTATGGTCATGGAGCAGCATACATTAATAAGAAATTGTAGCCGCTTGAACATAAATGGGAGTGTATGAAAAATTAAGAGGTGAAGATTTTTAATTACAACGATCTACGATAGCTACAAAATGTTCAAGTGAAGTGTGAAAGTTTCGTTGCAGAAAACTTTTTAACGAAATGAGATAGAGCAAAGATATCTGAGTCAAATTTGTCGTATAGATTAAAAGCTTTTTAACTTTTTTACATTGTCAATCTTAGTTGCTTAAATTCTTGGAAAAGTACAAAAAAACTACCCGCACTCAATACCACCTGCCCTCCCCCCACTAAATATTTTGTATGAAACTCTTCAGTTAAAAGCTTTAGTGATCAAAATGGGCTTTAGTGTAAAAGAGATTGTTTCTAATTGTAAATAATTATATTTTAAATATTGAAATAGTTTAATACTGATAAATTGAAACACTGAAAAGATAGTGAGACGCATTATACAAATTTTTAAATCGCTGTCCTTTTTCTATATTTCAATAACAATCACTTTCATAAGTAATTAAACTTCAATGACTGGAATCTTTCACTTAATATTTTCGAATTTAAACACAAGCATTATTTTTCATACCTGTTGCATTTTCTTTAAGAGCTAGAATCTTTCACTTAATATTTTCGAATATAAAATCAATCGATATTACTTTACAAAAATTATAATTCAATTGAAAAGTGCTGCGCGCAAAATTACAGCTGGCCTGTAAACGTTTTTTTTTTTCACTTTAACGGTTACTTAACAACCACAAACAGGTGCACTTTTGGCCCATATGACGGCCCAGCGACGTCGCCAGGTGAACAAACGAGTTATTGCAGGCAATAAATAAGGCGCGCAATTTCGTGCGCTTGCACGCATGCGTAAAAGTGTTCGCTGACACATTTAACAACAACAACAACAAAAACCGAAAAACACGAACAAAGACCAATAATTTGAATTTTTAATTAAAATATACAAAGCAAAAAAATTCTGAAAAAGCATGCCTAAAAAGCGCCCACGCCAGGCGACAGCAGAAGACAGCAAAATTAACACACACTAAGAAGAAGTAGAAGAAGAAGAAGAGTACAAAGTTCTAACGTTTTCATATGCGAAGCAGGCAACACACACAAAATTGTTAACAATAAAAAAGCCATAAATATATGAATTATGTTAATTGTTGCAAGTGTTTGTTGGCAACAGGCATGGAAAAATACAGCGAGCAGCTAACAACAATTGATCGACGGCGGCGGGTGGAGGGAGGGAGCAGCGAGTAGCCGCGTGCACGTGTAATGCGTTAAATTGGCTGCAACTGTGACTGGCTACGCAGAAACAATAACAATTTGTTATGTTGTGGCATGCCACATCGTCGTCATCGTGTTGCATCAGCGGGCTGCAGCTAAATTGCAGTTGTCAACGATACTCGAAGCGATTAAGAAGTTGATTATTTCGAGAAAAAAAACATATACATATATATAGAAAGGAATCGAATCCCGGCATTGCATTCCGTGTTTTATACCGTATTTCTGTATTCTGAAGTAATTTTGTATGAAGAAGGTGATGTTCTTTTAGGAATTTCAGTTTTCCAACTTCATTAAATATCAGCTATATCAATAATTTTTGCCAATCAATTATTAAATATTATATCAATCCTTTGGTTATTAGAATGTTTCTCAGCTATAAAACTAAAATATATATGTAAGGAATATACATTTTACATACACACATACATACATACACACAGTACAACCCGTTACCGTGTTACAAGCTGACCTACGGCCTCTCTCCAGGCGCCCCTGCTAGGCGCGCGCCTTCTCCAGTCGGAAATTCCAAGCTTTGCCAGTGCCTCCTCCACTTGGTCTTTCCAACCAACATATTACTAAACTTAAAAAATTATTTTAGCTTAAAGTTATATGCTCTATTCATAAAATGAGCGTAACTTTTTAAACTCTAATCCCAGTATTTAAGCGAGGAAATATTTTTTCTCTCAGAAATATTATAGTGAATTTATCATAGCATAAAAAGATTCACTCAAGGCAAATATAGAAACACTTCAACTTGTTTTCTAAAGAGCTTTCTGCAAACTGGCTACAATTTTTTATTATACGTGCCACAATTCCAAGAGGCACCACCACAATTTTTGTAGAAGCTCTTGTCTTGGCGTTCATGGTTACAACAATTGCTTGCATAACACTTCCTGCCTCAATTGCGCTAAAATTCCAGCAAAACAAAACGGCAAATGTTGCCGAGCATTTCATAAAGTCAAATGGTGCAACAAAATTGCCGCGCAGCTTGCAACTTGCCACATGGAGACTGGCGAATAGAACAGAAGAACGCACAATTGCGCTGCAATATTTTGAAAAAATTTATTTTACAAAAATCGACAGCAAAAAAATGCAAGCGAATATTAAGAAAGCGCCATTGTGTTGCATATGCAACGAGCGCCATGCAACTGCGACGCTGATAAATGCGTCGACAGACAACAAAAACAACAAGAAGAGCAGCAAAAATGCAAACGTGGGAACTGTTGGTATGTGCGGCAGCTTGCTTGTCGTCCTGTGTATGAAGGGGCAAGAGCGGCAGGCTGCGAGGCAGCTACCATATGAATATGAATAATGAAATTCAATGAGCGTGGCAGCGTGGCGGCAGCAGCAAAGAAGCGGAACACGCCACAATCGCCGCGCACTTGACATGGCCCCCCTCCCCCTCACATACGGAGTGGCTGCTACTCTGCTCTGCTTTTGCTTTCATAGCAAATTTTTCGCCTTCTTCCACGTTTTTTTTTGTTGTTTTTGTTTTGCATTAATTTCTCAATCGACAGCAGCCAACAGTCGCAGCGGCAGTTAGTTGTAGCAATTTCAAATAACAGCAACAGCAACAGCAATAACAACAACAAGAAACCAATGTGCAAACTGAATTGCATGAAAATGCGTTCGCTGAAATGCAACGCGCGGCAAATATTTGCATAAAAAAATATTTCGCTATTGTTGTTGCTGTTGTTGCTTTGTGCGATTGTTTGTTTCTTATGCCAATTCCACTTTGTGTTGCCTCAAAGCTGGCAACATTGCCCACTTTGGCCGTCGGCTGCCCAACACTTTTTGTCACTAGCTGCGCCGGATTGTGCGCCAGTCCGACCAAAATGCAAATGCGTTTTTTTCCTTCCCATTTGCACATTGCCGCACGCTGCCGCACGTTTGCTGCAGTGTTTCCCAAATTCAATTGAAAAGCATTTTTCAAGGCGGAACACAGGTAGTAAAGTTTTTTGTCCGGAATGAAATATTAGCTGTTGTTTAATTAAATGCATTATTTTTGCATGAAATTAAGGGCTCTATTTAGCATTATTGGAATGATCCGATTTAGGTTCTCCAGCGCAATCGAAACAGTGCTTATATGACGCTCGGACTCGACGCTTTTATCGATGTTTTTTGATTCCCTGTTAAAGTATCAGCACTATATTGCAGGATGCTCTTCATATAATCAGCCGCCTGGCTTGTGTTTTCGCCTTTATCGATGAAAAATTGTAAAAGTAAAATTTGGCATATTTTCTCTTTGCTGGTGTCCATTTGTGACGCACGCTTAAACAAAACTGTGTGAAGCAATCACAAAACAGTTTGAAACATTTTTTTAGTACATTATCTTTGTAGCATCTAGCATAACCAGATCGCACTTACAGAGCGCGATATACATAAAGATCAGTAAAGCCAACTTTTTTTAATTTTTTTCCCCCCATAAACCAACTCTCAGGGGATGCCCCCTATACATGCAAAGCACTTGTTGATTTAGAAAGGATCATAGGTTAGTGGGTGGGAGGAAAGTGTATTGAATAAATAATGGATTTCCTTTGAGTTAAAATTTTAAGTCGATTCACCTTTTAATCAATGATGAACCCTCATACTAAACCAGATAGACACCCTCACAATTGATGGCAAATGTTGACTATTGCAGAAATTTGCAAATGCACAAGCTTGTGAATAGGACAATAGATTAATTTGTGAAAATCTTGCACTTTGCAAAGGCCCAAAAAGTTTGTGAATTGCTGCACTATGCGCTCGCGAAAGCAAAGTAATCCACTTTTGTGCGTTTATAAAAGCAAGCAATTTTTTGCACAAATAATTTTCTTTTAAATGAAATTGCAAGCGATTTGCATTTGTTCACACAAAAAGTGGTGAGGCCGCCTCGGCTCGGTCCCTTGCACGGTCCCTTGCACAGTTTCTCGGCATGGTTGAGCCTTTTTGCCTTGCACTTTTATATTCTTAATGATTAAATTTGTAGTTATGCGAAAAAAGCAAAGCAACAACAAAGCCGGGGAGAATTGTGTACATAGTATATTGCATGCGACTGTCAAAGTGAGTCGACATGCAAGCGCCAGCACACGCACATATGCACACACACACACGCACGCTCACGAGTTCATGGAATGACACATGTGGTTAGCGTAAGCGCCTAAGTGTATGCCTTATACTTGATATACTGTCTTTTAATGTGCTTATGTGCTTAGTTGGACATTTTAGCAGAGGGAGAGTGCAAAGGAGATTAGGCTTCTATGAAATTGTTGTGCAATTTACGATATGCTGTACTTTTAATAAACAAAATATGTCTTTTATATGCAAAATTATAATTGGCTTTGCTCAAATGAGCACTCGAAATTAAAAATACTTCTTTTAGTTGATAACTTCAAATCTAATCTAGAAAGCTCATATTACAATTCCGTAGTGTTCGGTAAAAAATTGCATTTTCAACTTCGGTTCCGCTACGCTAAAAATTTACCAAATATTAGTTGAACTTTTTGAATTTTCTTGAAATGTATTGGTTTAAAAAAATTGTGTACAAAACTTTGAGTTCGGTTCGACTTCTGCCAAAATATTGTCGAGCTTTTATCTATCTTTATGATTTTTCTTCGGTTCGGCTTCGGCGAAAGAAGTTAAAGGCTGTGCTTCCTAAATATTTCCTTAATTCTATTTCTATTATTGAACAGAACAAATAGTAAAAAATTATATACGACCAATTTTGAACAAGTTTGTTGCGGATTCGGCCGAACTTTTGAGCTGTGCTCGAACTTCGGTTCGGCTCTGGTTTCGCTTTGAAAAAACAAGCTTCGTTCGAACACTGCTATTTTGTTTTTATAAATGTAGGTCTGTCGTAAGTGGCACTCCCGTCGCTTTGTGCGTCCGTGCATTTTCTATTCAACATTGAAAACGATTTGACAAAGTATGTCGGCTCTGGCAAAAAAAAAGTAAAAATGTGCAATAGGGCAACAGCAAAAAAAGCACGCATAAAGGAATTAAAAGCAGCAGCGAAAATCAATATGGCTATATACATATATATTATGCATATGCATGTATGTATTTTAATTGCCTGTGGACGGGTAACTGCACAGCGCAAGTATTTAAATTGTATTTTATGTAAATGAAAATAATTGCACTACTCTTGTCGTTGGAGTAGCGCTTTTCCGCAGCGTTCTGCTGGTGCGTGGAGCTTAGGATCTGACTTGCAGGTACACATGTCCAATGCAAAAGCAAATCATATATAACTTTTTTAAATCCCAACAGTTGGCATTTAGTTCATAGAAAAAATGCATATCTTTAGAATAACTTTCGATGACGCCTCTGTCGTTTGCAGCTGCACTCCCAGTGGGGTTTCAATATGCACCTATATATGCATTCATGTATATGTATTCGTTTGCATATATAAATGGAGCAATTAAAAGCATCACAAATTTAAACGAACAGCATATGCCAGCAGTTAAATTATAATTTACTCTCAATGGAACTACTTTCCCTATCAATTAAGTGATTATCTTTCAAATAGAATACTTTTATGCAATTATTGTGTCTTTTTGCTATGTATTCTTATCTAATTTCAAGGCCTTCTTACTTCCCTTTAAATTAAGTGATTATTTTTCTAGAAGAAATCCTTTTATGCAAATATTCTTTTTGCCATGCATTCCTTACATAACTTCAAGGCATTCTAATTTCCATTTCAATTAAGTGATTATCTTTCAAGTAGAATCCCTTTAGGAAAATAATTGATTCGTTTCGCTATGTGTTTTTATCTAATTTAAACACTTGCTGTAATATACAAAGATTTTCAGTCGACATTTCAAATGCGACTTAATGTCATGTCAGCTAAAAGTTAGTCATATCAACAGATTTATTAATAAACCAGCAGTATCGCGCCGCTTTGCGGCGACTTTCCCACTTTTTCCTCGTAGCATTTAGTATTAAGGTGGAATTCTAAATGACGCTTATAAAAATACAGAAAAAATTGTCACAGAATTTTATGTTTAAATTGAAAGAATCAGTGAAAATTTTCTAACAATAATTTAATCCATGCCTTTTTTCTCCCCGTTTCTCTAAAGTTACAATTTCTCGAAGAATGGTGGAAATTTCACAGACAATTTTACACTCAACGGATTATCCTAAGTGATCAGAGTAAATAAAGAAAAAAAAGAACTTTCGAAATGAATTATTATTTAAATTTCAACCGAAATCTAACCGAACACTGAAAATCTCCGGCCATTTACATTGCTTAATGTTCAGGAGTACGGCTACTATTCAGATCTGCCAACGTGGCTATTTTTATTAGTTTTGTTTTTTACCCCTGTAATCTTATATTTTTCGCAAACTTCTCTTTCGCTGGAAAAATTACTAAATAGTCCAATAACCGTGGCCATACGGCAAGAAGTTTTAGCGGTAAGCCACCAAAATGTAATACCTTTTACATGAAAGTGGAATGAAAGGCATTACTGTTGTTGTGCAGAGAACAGCACGACAACATTTCAAGTCTATGCTAACATTCTCTCTCACTCTCATCAAATGTTTCCCAAAACAATGCTGCGCAAAAACAATGCTACATTTAATGTTAAATTAACAGGGTAACGGTAACTGAACCATAACATTGCGTGCGCAATAGCGTTTTATTTAATAGTATGATGATATGATATGATATGATATGATATGATATGATATGATATGATATGATATGATATGATATGATATGATATGATATGATATGATGATATGATAACATTTAGAGATTTCTGTGAATTTCGTCACGTTCTCCAGCGTCTATAAATCTACACTCTATTCCTATTTACACATCGACATTTTTCTTTTATGAACAAGTTCATAGGTAAGAGAAGAAAAATGACAAAAGCCGCGCACAGACTTTTCCATATGTACTTTCAAATTTGAACTTAACATACCTACACTAACTGAAGTGGAGGTCGCTATCACGTGCTCTACTTTATTTTGATGCCACCTTAAAGCGAAATCATATTCAAAAATCGATCCTCAAAATACTTTACAAGAAAAAAATTAAAAATCAAAAGCAATTTTTAATTTTATATGAAAATCGTTTTTTATTTTCGTAGTTTTTTGTTGTTTTTTATAGGGTTTTTAATTTCGTTATAATTTTCGTTAGCTATAATAATTTCTTAATAGTCGTTTGTTGTTGTTGTTTTACATTCAACTCATTTCTTTCAATATGTTTGCTAATGAATTGCATTAAATAAATTTATATATTTATATTAACTTTTTATATAACTACGCATATTAAACGAATTTATGTTAAAACTATTTGCTAAATAATTATGACAAATATTTAATGGTTTTTGTTTATTAACTACATACTTTTAAGTTAGATGAATGTGCTTTTCTATTTTTAACAGTTTGCAATGTTTGCTTTTGCTTTTGCGTGAGTGTGAGTTTGTTTGAGTGTGTATGGCTGCAGTAAATGCAAATAAATGCGGTAAAGAGTTTCTTATAATGAAAGTTTCAAGAAATTTTCTTAAAAATGCTAAACAGTTTTACAAAGTGTGAGAATTAAAATTTCTGCTTAATAGCAGATGAAATTTGAGCGCGAGTGTGTGTGTTTTTATATGAGTGTAATTTTTGTAAAAGATGCCTACAAAAATATGCAATTCGAAAATATATATTTTTATGAATTTTGGTACTTTTTTTTAGAGATTTCTATTATCAGTTAGAGTGCTCAGCTTTAGTTCTAGTTAGACTTTTTAGCTTTTCAAACTATTCAACAAATGCTCAACGATGTGCTTTAGGATTTTTTTTTGCATAGTTCGAATTCAGTTACAATTTATGAGAAACTATCAGTCCGCTTAAAAGTATAGTTTAAGTATTTCTCACAATACAATTAGGTAGTAACTAATACTAGACTATACACAAACATACATACAATATATGTATACCTACTATATAAATACATGAACAAATTTCTCAGTGTGCTATTTACAAAAGGAGCGAGTTCTGTGCTTTTAAGAAGAGAGTCGTCTGATGGCATTGTTTAAGATAATAAAAGTCGTTTCAACTGCATATTTTCACTTAAAAAATTCCGAATGACTGTTAAAATAACATTAAGAATTTTTATAGTAAAGATTCCAAGCTACTTCGTTTTGAAGACTGGTAAATATTCCAAAAAAGCGTTAATCACATAGGACGACTCTCTAAAATAGTAGTAAGCAAATAGTGTAGTTTTTTCGAATACTATTTTGCAAAAAACCGAAATTGTTGCTCGCTTTTTGTTGTTGTTGTCATTGTTGTTATTGTAATGTCAAAGAAACTTTTATATGCATATGTAAGCACAGTTCGATTTAAAATTAATTAATTAATATTTCTTCTTTTATAATTATTTAATATCACATTGAATTTGAAAAAAAAGACAGTGAGTGCCATTTCTTTCTTTCTCTCTCACCCTCGCCAACTTTCGTTCATTCATTCGCCTAATTTGCACTTTATACTACAAAGTGCATATGTGTGCGTGCGCGCACACACACACGCACACATACATATCATCATATATATATATATATGTATGTATGCATATTTATATAGCTACTATGGAAAGTCTTTGTTTTTGTGGATTGTTGCATGGAACGTGGTAGTAGCAAGCTTTTGCTGCTTGGCTGCGCAGCGGCTTGCAGGGGGGAAGAGACGCCGTTGTTCCCGCTTTGCTGTTCCATCCACTCTTGTCGCGCCTGCATGGCTCTTAAAGGGCATGACGATGGCAACGGAAAATGGCTGCTACCTCGTTTTCAACAACAGGCGCAATAAGCACAAGAACAACAACAACGGCGCACTCAACTTCGACGACATGCCGCAAGGGGCAACTTCACACAAAAACAACAAAAGTGCTGTGTGCGCGCTCTTTTTTCGTCGAGTGCGTCGCGCTTAAACCAAAAACGCTTGGCCATTGTTCTTATTCGCCATGGCGGATGTTGTTGCTGCTGTCGCGCCCTCCATTGCGGCCGCTGTCACACCTGAGCTGCTGCTGGCAGCTGCTTGCGCGGCAGCCGCGGCCGCGGCGGCGGCGGATGTCGAGGCTTGGGGTTGCGGCGTTTGCGCAGCCGCGGATGTCGATTGCGTGCTGGTGCTGGCCTGGCTGAGGTTGCTGCCCGTGCGCAGATGAATTGGCGCGGCTTGCTGCTGATTGGCCGTCGACATTGCTGCGGCTGCTGCTGGTGTTTGCGCGGCGGCGCACACGGTTGGCCGCCACTGCTGCTGCGCTTGCTGCAGGGCGGAGTGGTGCGCCGCAGCGCGAGGGTTGTTGCCGGCATGGTGGTGCGCGCGGTAGCTGCCCGGCGCGAGCAGTTGCTGCTGCTGCTGGTGATGGGGATGGTGCAGCGGCAGTTGGTGTTGCATGAAGTTGGCCGCGCTGCCGCCGTTGGGTATCATGGAGAGCGCCTCCTGCTGGTCGTACGCGCTGTATTCCGACTCGATGCTGTGGTAGATGTGCTCCGAGGGCGGCCGCATCGGCATGGCGTCGACCATGCGTGCGCCATGGCGGTTGGGGCGTGGCGACGGCGTGGCCGTCGTGGCGGACGAGTAGTTGGCCTCCATGTCCTCCTGGTAGTAGGCGGGCGGCGGCGGCGCCTGGCGGAAGATCATGCCCGGCGACACGGGCTGCTTGAAGCGTTCGTGGTGGTCCAGTGTGTAGTTGTTGCCGCGCGGCGACAGCTCGATGGGTATGGCGTAGCGCAGCTTCTCCCAGAAGTAGCGGTCGCAGGTGAGCAGGCGGTTCGATGGCACTGACTTGAGGTAGGGCGCCAGCTCGGCGACTTCCTCAGCCTCGCTGGAGACATTCGTCTCCTCGATGATGACCAGCTTCTGCGCCAGGCCGCGCAGCGCCTCGTGGAAGGCGTTGCGGAACTCGCTGCGGTTCCACTCGGTGGACAGCAGATTGCGCGTCAGCACGAGTATGATCTTGCGTGAGGCGCGCGCCGCCTCCACGATTTGCAATTGGCTGGCTTCCGGCGGCAGATCGCGCTGCTGTATGCACAGCCGGAAGGGCGGGCGCCCGTGCTCCAGCTCGGCGGCGATGTTGCGGCACACGAACTCGTAGTCCTTGGCCGAGTGCAGTATGATGGCGTCGTACAGCTTGCCGGCGTCCTCGAAGCGCGGCTCACACACTCGCACGCCGTAGTGCGCGAACAGCCACATGCGCACCGACTCGCGAAACACGAAGACAATGATCAGCACGACAATGAGGAAGATCAAAACGAGCACCGCCGCCAACAGCGGCACGTAGCCGCTGGACAGATCTTGCGAGGCCATGTTGCTGGAGCTCTCCAGCAGCTCGCTGCAGTCGACGCCGTTCGACGAGACCAGATCGAGTTCACGCTTCACGCCGGCGTCCACACAGTAGATCTCCTGCACGTCACGTATGACCATGGCGTTGTCGGCCACGAACTGCGCCAGCTCCTGCAGCAACTGGCAGCGGCACGACCAGGCGTTGCGGCCAATTGTCAGGCCTTGCAGGTTGTTGCGGTAGTGCAGACTGGCCAAGTGCGCGATCGGCATGGACGTCAGGCGATTGTTGTCCAGCCGCAACACCTTGAGCGACACCAGCGGTGCGAAAGTGGTATTCGAGATTTGGGCCAGCAGATTGTTGTGCAGGTAGAGCTCCCGCAGCAGCGACAGTTGCCGAAACTCGCCGCCTTCCAGGCTCTGCAGCTTATTGTTCTCCAAGTGCAGCGTGCGCAGCATGCTCAGATCGGCGAAGCTGCCATTCAGCACGGACATCACATTCGAGGCGTTCAGGTAGAGTGCGCGCAGATTTCGCTTGCCGGCGAACACCTGAGCGTCCAGCACCGGCAGGTTGTTGCCGTCCAGATACAGGTCGGTAACATCGGTGGGAATGCGCGCCGGCATGTTGATGCGGTTCTGCTTGCCGCAGTCGACAATGTTCGTCGACCAGGTAGCGTCGTGGAAGCAGGTACAATTGTCGGGGCAGACCATTTCGCAGTCGCACTGCTCAAAGTCGCAGCAGTGGCAAGTGCCCGGACAGTGCGACTCGTATTTGCAGACAAAGTCGCTGCTGCTGAGCGCCGTCAACTGGCGGATGGGTGCGTTGCGGCTGTGCGGCATCAGGCATTCGATGTTGCCCAGATCGACGATCTTCGGGTGCTGGCGGGTGGTCAGGTTGTTGATGCGCTGCAGCCACTCCATTGAGCAGTCACACTCGAAGGGATTGCCGCCCAGATAGAACTCCGGCACGGTCTTGTCGGCGGAGACGGGTGCGACGCGCAGCGAATTCAGCGAGATCTTCGACAGCACATTCGCGTAGAGGTCGACGCGCGCCAGACGCGTCTTGTCCACGAACGTGTTCGCCTGTATCTGGCTGATGATGTTGTTGTTGATGAACAGCAGCTCGATGGAGTTGGGCACGGACATGGCGCCGATCTCCGTGATGCGATTGTGGCTGGCGTCCAACGTGGTGACGCGTATCTCCTCCTGCAGCTTGTAGTAGTTGCCTAGCGCCTCAATGTAGTTGCCGTGTACGTCCAGCCACTTCAGATTCGACGGAATGAACGCATAGTCGAACCACACCAGATGATTCTCGGACAGATTCAGCCAGAGCAGCGAGGCCAGCGTGGCAAAGATGCCATTGATGTCGGTAAGAAAGTTCTTATCCAGACGTATTGCCTCGATTTCGGTGTTCTTATCGAAAGCGCCACGCTCAATCGTCTGTATACGGTTCTTGGCCAGATTCAATACGCTGAGGCGTGGCAGCTCGTTGAACATGCCCATGCTGATGTTGCCGATGCGATTGTCGATCAGCCGCAAGCCGGTCAACTGGTTCAGGTTCTTGAAGGTGCCGTTTTTGAACTCGGAGATTTGATTCTCGCCCAAATCCAGAGTCTTCAGCATGCTGAGGTCCTGAATGGCCTCCGGCACATTGGCCAACTGATTCGAACTCAGATCCAACTCCTTGAGATCGGAACAGTTGCGGAACGCCTGCGTCTCCACAATGCTGATCAGATTGTTGTTCAGCGTCAGCTTCGTCAGCACAAACAGGCCATTGAAGATTTTATTGTCCAGCGTGTGCAGCCGGTTCTCGGCCAGGTTGAGCGTGTGCAAATTGTAGAGCGGAAGAAAGGCGCCATCCTCAATGTGGCCGATCGAGTTGTTGCGCATGTCGAGTATCTGCAGAAAGTACAGTTCCTTGAAGGTCTTGGCGCCGACACGCGTCAGCGCATTATTGGCCAAGTTCAGCACAATCAGGCGTATCAGGCCGGCGAAGGTGTTGTTGTCCACGTGATGGCTGGTCAGCTGATTACCGCTCAGATCCAGCACCAGCAGCTGTTCGAGGCGATGAAACAGCCCCTTGGGCAGATCGTACAGCTCGTTGCTCTGCAGATGAATCTCACGCAGCTCCTTGTTGCCGGCGAACGCCTCCGAGGGCAGCGTCTCCAGATGATTGTACGACAGATTGAGCACACGCAGCGAGCTCAAGCCGGCCAGCGCATTGGCAGCGAACGTGCTGATATTGTTGTGCTGCAGATTGAGCTGCTGCAGACGGCGCAAACGCGAGGCGCCCCAAACGTCGGGCAGCGCGCGCAACTCGTTGAACGAGACGTCGAGCACCTGCAGCTCAGCGCCACCGCTGGCGCCATTCAGCGAGCACATCTTCTCCGAGAAGCCGAGATTCTCGGCGGAGCGTATGCGATTCACCGTCAAGTTCAGCACCTGCAGATTCTGCATGGCGCACCAGACGCCCTCCGGCAGCTGGCGTATATTGTTGTCGCTCAGATTGAGCTCGTTGAGTTCGCGCAGGCCGAAGAACGAGTTGGGCACAATTTCGAGCGTCTTGCCGGGCCCCCACATAGAGTTGTGCGTCTGCACGCTGAGCCGCTTCAGCGACATCATCCCGTCGAAGGCGCTCGCGGGCAGGCGCTGCATCTTGCAGGCGTCCACATGCAGCTCCGACAGCTTCTGCAGGCGCGCGAACGCGTTGGCCGGCAGCTCGCTGGCGTACAGCAAGTCGCCGGAGCACTGCAGCTCCAGCCGGTTCGCCGTCTCGGCCACTTGCAGGTCGAGCGGCACACTCGCGTCGATGGCGCGCAGATTGCACTTGATGTCCATGGTGGTGCGCATGAACTCCCAGGAGCACTGGGCGCAGGCGCCCGCGACCAGCAGGCCGAGGAGGGCGAGCAGTGCGCGTGTGCAGAGCGTGGCAAGCGGCATTTCGCGGCTTTCCTTCTATGTGTGTGTGTGTGTGGGCGTGTGAGGTGTGTGTGAATGTTGTTGGCTTGTGTGGCAGTGTTACGCTTTCACAGGGGCTAAAAGCGCGAAAAGTGCCGTTAGTTGTGGTGGCACTTCTAATGCGTGTGGCGGGGCACTGTTCGCTGGCTTTTGTTGTTTGCGCACATTAAAAAAAATTTCGTTTCTTTTCTTTTTTTCTCAACTCAAGCACTTTTGGGCATCTTCCAGCCTTTTTTATCTTTCATATATTTCGCTTCAACATTATGCGCAAAATATTTGCTTTGCACTTTTTGTCGAAAAATAGTTTTTTTTATAAATTTTAAATTTTTGTGAAAAATTCGCTTTCTGCGCCTTTTTTGTTTGAACCGTTAAACCGTAATCCTCTTTGTCAGCGTGTGCGTATTTCTGTGCGTGTGTGTGTTTTATGGCATTACAAAGCAATATTTTTTACAAAGTTGCACTTTTCTTTGATTTTCAGCAATTATTTTTGTTCAACTTCACTTTGTCGTTTTTATTTATTTTGCAGATTTTTTTTACTTTACGCAAACAATTTGTCGTTATTTCTACGTGTTAGCACGATAAACGCGTAAGTCCAACTTCTTTATATGCTCTTTTGCTTTAAATCTAACAATTTTTTTAACGGAAGAGCTATTTTTGCCAGAGCATGTTTACCGCTTAACGTTTCAACTCGAACTGATTGTAAATGTGGCTCGTTGCGACTCCGTTGGCTCGGCGAAACTGTGTGTGCCCCACCGCTGCCAAAGCCATTCACACAGTGGGCTCACTCACACACACACACACACACACACACACACACACACTGGCAAACAAGCGCACATGCAGACGCCAGTCCGTCAGCCAGCCAGCCAACAAGCATAGTAAGCGGGCAGGCAGGCAGGCAGACGGGCAGCAACAACAACAACTGCATTCACTGTAACTTACAAAGCAACAACAAGAGCTTGTCCAAAAGCAACAGCAGCAGCAGCAAGAGTAAAAACAACAACCACAACAACAACTTGAGGAAACACAAGAGAACTCTTTGGCCATGTTTTCATGCTAGCTTGCACACACTACGTTCGTTGTTTTTGTTTTTGCTGCTGCTGCTGCCGCTGTCGGTGTTCTTGTTGTTGCTGTAATATGCTCGTAATATGCCAAAGTAACACAGTCACGTACAAAATACATATGAGTGGCAGCAGTGAGAAGCCAACACACGAACGCACGAACTAACAAACGAAGAGCGACGAATGGTCGCACTCATTGCGCTCAGCTCAGTCGTCTCGTCGTACTCTCTCGCTTGCATGCACATACACTCGTTGCTTTGGCCAGTGTGCTGCTTTAAGAGTGCACATGCACACACATACACACACGTGCTGCTCAGTGCTGCATTGTCAACGTCATCATCATGGAGCTCGTCGCCCTATTCCGCCTGCTCGTTGACAGCATTAAAATGCACGCATGCACACGAGCGCATGTAAATGCATGCAGAGCAAGTCCAATGCACACACACATCAAAGCAACGAAAGTAGGGGAAATGAGCAAAGCAAAATGCAACTGCATATCACACACATACGAAACACATGTACGAGCGGTAGACAAGTGTGAGTGGTGCATGTGAAGAGTGTGTCACTGTGTTAAAGCGCATAGCGTGCGCTCATTCACACAGGCACACACATGCTTGAGTACTCAAAAGTGAAGAACACGCACACGAGAATGGCGAGAGTGCACATGACTGAGAGGAAGTGAGAGAGAGCGCAGTCAGTCAAAAGTAATAAAATTGTTTTGCTGCAAAGGCAATAAACCGGCCGGTCTACACACACACACACATGCACAGGCATGTGTCGGCATATGGAAAGCAGTGTTTTTGAGCGGCCTGTGCAGTTCAGCAACAACAAAAGCTGCCACACAGTCACAGGCGGAAAAGCAAAACAGGCAACAGGCTACTTCAGTTCTTTGCTCTCGACGCTGTGCTGTTGTTGCTGAAGTGTTGCTCAGCTTAATTTCGCTCAGTTGTCCTAAAGTTGTTCTACACTTCCCAATAAGCATTTATGCAAGCTCTTCAGATATTTAAGCTAGAAAAATACATATGTAGTATGTATATGACCTGCCCATTTGAGCAAATATATAATTCTAAATATTTGTTGTTGTACTCTTAAAATCGCTTTGTTTCAGAACAGAAGTAGACAGCTACTGTCATTTCTCTTTGACATGTGAGTCCGAACAAAATTATTCAATTTAAAATCGAATCTGCCGAAAAAACATACAACTTGCATACTAATCTATAAATATTTACTTTACCATTTGAAATTGCAATTTGAAATCAATTAAATTGCTTGCTTTTTGGATTCGTTTGCTGTTTCTATCTGTTTGATCTATCTACCTATGTATGTATCTGAATGGTAGGACCTGCTCTTAAATGTTTCTTTTCATGGAAAAAGTTTTACTTTAGAATTTTTGTAAACCCATGTTTCAAGTTTAAAAGCTCAAATGTTAAGCTTAATGCATATAATTGAACCAAGTTTCTATGTATTTTCCTTTCGAAGGCAAATGCTTATTGGGTTTGCTCACAGGCGTTTGCTCTCTCTGCCAAACGAGAGCACATATGCGGTTGGCTGTAGCGACGATTCCAGCCGCGCATGCAAAGGAAATGCAAATGAGTCGCGGTCATTGTGCAACTTGTGTCGTGCATCAAGCAACCACAACAACAACAACAACCTATTCTATAGGTCTCGCTAACAGTTGTAAGCAATTTAGAGCTGCTGCAATGTTTGTTGTTGTTGCTGGCGCTGTTGTTTTTGGCTTTGTCGCGCGTTGTTGTTGCTGCTATACGGCATAACAAAACTGTTGTAATGCGCACACACACACACGCACATGCAAACATGCATCCATACGTCCAAATTGAGTGGCCTGGCATTGAAAGCATGCAAAAATGCGAAAAGCTGGATAAATTTTACAAATTATTTTTGGAATGAAATGGCATTAAATTAAAATGGAATATAAGTGGAAAACTTCGTGACAGCACTTGAGCATGCAAAGCAAACGTACTATCACAAACACAAAACCAAAATTAATGTTAATGTTTGAAAACTTTTGTGGAATTAAAGCAGTGTATCCAAAAAATATAAAATTTAATAAAAGCATCATTTTTGGAAATTCCAAAACAAATCTTCTTTTCATTTAAACCATCTTTAAGTTCAAGCTCAAAATTTTTCACTGCACTATTTACTTAAATTTATTTAATTAAATAAGTTAATATTACAACAGTCAAGAAATTTTTTCCTACTTTTAAACCTGCAAACTTTAATTCGCAACTTTCCGATATTTATTAGTACAAAGAATTCAGTTTTCTGCACTGTACTTTTTCGTTTTTATTTTTACCAATTGAAAAAGAGCTTCGGCACTTTGACTAATTTTTTGAATTCATTGCAAAAATTTATTATGACCTTCGTAAAAAGATGAGTTCATTTTAATTTTATGAGTGCTTGAACTTTCGATAACTCAAAATTACAAATTTAAAACAACTCAATAGAACGCGCATAATTTCTAAACAGGCTTAATTGTTCTTTACTTGGGTCTTACTCCAATTGTGCATTTGTATTAGCATTTGTCTTACCATCACTCAATGAACTTATTTCCTTCAAATTAGTCGAAATATGTAATATAATCTTATTATTGTGAATACCTCATTTTTTTCTACCTACTACATACTATTTCTCGAAATCTGAACATAGGAACTGAGGATATTGGTAGTTTTTTCGATTTCAAACAAATTTATCGCAAAGTTAAATATAACTTTTCTCTAGTTGAAATTCCTACATAATCAACATCGAATATCAAGCTTACAATTGGATCAAAATCGGCTCACCAGCATGCATATCAGTTTTTAGCGATGGAAACAGTTTGGCCAATTTTGTTGTCATCGCTAGAAATCTTTCTAGAAAATTTGCATTTTATATAGACTATAACCTAAGTATATTCACCAAATTGAATATCGATATTTTTAAGTATTCTCTATTATAAGGATTTTAATATTATTTTCAAGCCCGTTTTTTATGAGCCCAACTCCGTTACATGTTGTTGGGTCATACTATATCGATGAATTCCGATTCTACTTCTTAAAAATGTTTAAATATAAATTTCGCAATGAAAAATTTTAAAAGCAAAATTTCTTAAATTAATTCGTGGCAGCGCTGCCTGTTGCTTTGTATTTTTGTTGTTGTTATTGCTGCAACTGGAACAGAGTTTTATGTTGCTTTTGATGAGATTGCCATCAACAGCAGTCACCACCCCCTCTATTACGCCATTTCTTGCTAATTCTTGCCTCTCTGTCTATCTGTCAGTATGTCTGTCTATTTGTCACTCTCTCTTTCTCGCTCTGTCTCTCGGTTGGCTGCATTAAATGCTGTTATTATGCCATTTTACCGCTTTAGCGTGCAACAAGCTGCTGCTGCTGCACATTTTGTTGTTGTTATTGTTGCTATGTGCCACTTATGCTGCTTTTTGCTGCTGCTCCTGCTGCTGCTGCTTGCCACATGCATGCCTGCCTCCGCACAAATGTAACAATTTTTATTTAGTGTATAAAAGCTTACTTTTTGTGGCCATTGCTTTGCTATTGTCTTTTCTGCTTCCTCTTCTTTTATGTCATGCTGTTGTTGTTGTTGTTACTGTTGTTACTCTCTGCATGCTTTTCATGTATTCTGCTCTAATTTCATTATACATACTTCTTTTTATGTTTTTGTTGACTAACTCTCAAAGCAGCATGCTTTTATATTGTTGCTGTAGGCACTTGTTGTTGTTGCTGTTGTTGTTCTCGCCTTCTATATGTCATCTGTGGCGTAAGCTTTATGAATGTCATTGCATTTGCCACACAAGCCCTTCAGCGTGTCACATTTTGTTGTAATACGCTTTGTTGTTGCCTCAACGGGCGCATATGAAGGTAGCTGCCACCAGTCAGTGGCGTAGTGCTGCTCTGCTGTCGAAGGAGGCGTGGCAGTAGTGTTAGTGGATGGGCTGCCGTCGCACTTAGACTATGTGCAACGAAGGAGTAGCACATGTTGCTTCTGCTGCACTTACCTCACTTTCGCTTTTGCTCCACTCTCCCTGCCACACTCTTTTTTGCTATTTGCCTTTGTCGCCTTTTGCGCTTCATTATTTTTGCTTTTGTTGCTGCTCTTGCCTCGTTTTATTCGTGCGGCGCACTTAAAATTGCATTGAAAAAGTTTGCGCGCTTGATTCTTGTTTTCTTTTGGGTGAAATTTCTATGAAAGTTTTACAAAAACAGGCGCTCCCCCCTGCACTTGTGCCACAGCCGTGCTGCCACTCAGCACATAAGCGCAACTGGTAGAGCGCACTTTGAATGAGGATGTCGGTTGCTGTGCGTTCGGCTGGGGGGTAGGTGCATGGCTTTTGGAGGGAGGTATAAAGCCTGCGTGTCTTACAAAGAACAAACTTGCGCTTTGAAATTTTATAAAAAAATTAAATTTTTTTAATGTAAATTTTAATAAAATACAAATTGTAAAGAGATGCACCTTAATCCAATCCACACTACGCCCATATAGTAGCTGCATGAGCTGTTGCCAGGAATTAGAAAGGTTGGTGGCGATGGGAAGGGGTCGGGTGTGCCCCAGTTAAACCAACAAAATTAAAATGCAAAGCGCTCTTCTCTTTTGCTAGTTAATTATTTCGCTCTGTGGTAATGAAGTTTTTGTCCTTGTTTTGTTGTTGTTGTTGTTGTCGGATTTGCTAATTAATTGAGTTGCAACAAAATTTTTATGCAGTTGCAAGTTTTTGTCTTGTTTCAAGAAGTTAATTTTTTTGTTCAACGCTTTTTTTGGCATGCTTTGTAAAATTTTTAACATGAAAAGCAATTTTCATTTGAATTACTTTTTGTTGTTTTTTTTACAATGTTATTTGCCATGCTGCAAGAGGTAGGTACTCCGTTGTTGCATTAATTTTAACAAGTAAAACATAAATTTTGGAATTAAAAAAATTTTTGGAATAATAAAATTTTGTGAAAATTCCAAATTTCTATATTCTACAGGTTCTTGTATCTACATAATCTACATAGAGAAAAGCTAGTCTAATTAAATTTTCCAGGATTTTGCGCCTGCAAGGCTATTGCTCCAATTTCCCGCTGCATAAGACAATAGTCTGAGGAGCGTTTAGCAACGCAAGCTAGTGCGTCCCTTAACAGCTATCTAGATACAAAATGCATCTCAAAGATGCACTTGCTATGGTGTTGCATTACTTTGAGGCAGTCTTTATCCTTTAATATAATAACAAAATGTCAAGCAGAGATTCTCAAACAAAGCGAACTTGTATAGAATGTGCAAAAAGGGTGTTGAGGGGGGAGGGGTTGGTTGTCTGCTGATATCTAGCGAGAGGTAGCGGTAGTGGCAGCTCTTAGCAAGTTGCCTGAACCCGCATAAGACGCGCCGAAGTAGTTTGCATATGTGCAATCTTGTGCATAAGCGGGCTGCTGCTGCTGGTGTTGTTGTTGTTGTTCTATTTATATAATAGCTGCTGAAAGATTTATTGCCGCAAATAATATTGCCATGCATGCAACGTGCGGCAACGTGCAACAAATATGCGTCACAGCAACGAGCAGCAGAAATTGCAAATTGTTGAAATATCGATGACATGCCACAGTGACAGCAGCAACAACAACAACAACAAAGAAGCAGCAGCAGCTTTGGCAGCAACAACATTCTTTAAATATTAAAATGCAGCATTTGTTTAGGCATATGCCGCACATGCTTGTATGTATGTATCCTGCCACCGCCAGAGCGCCCCTCTTCTTGCAGTCAGCGCCAGCCAAGTTTTGCATAAAGTGTCCGTGTGACCGTTCGGTCAAAAGCTTTCCAAGTGCCAGTTCGCAGTTTGTCTGCAGCCTAAACTGTGTCAAGCATATGCGGCGGAATTAAGCAGCTGCAGTGCACACACACACACACAAGCACAAATAACACACACACACAAACGCAACTGGCAAACTTTTCCCTGTTTTGTGACTTCAACAACGCGCAACAAAGTCAAATTAAATTAAAAAAAACATTTACAAATTATTTTAGTCGGCTCTCAACGACAGTTTGATGCACTACTGTGCACTGTGCTTGAAGTTCTCCTTTAGGATTTTTATTAATTGCATTTCTGTAGCTTTCAATTGTTGCCAAAATCAGCTTACATACATATATGATATACTAGTTAGTATAGGTCTAACGCCAAGCCGTATACCTTTTGGCCATTGCTGTAGGCTATACCTTGCACCGAGGGATGCCATTCATTTGCAGACAGTTCCATTTAACTGCATATGATTACCGAGCGAAAACTCATGTTGACCACTGCCTGCCACTCCTTCAACTTCCCCCAACTGTTGTGCCTGCTTGCGCACCCAACAGGCGTGCATATGTAATGGACGGACTGTGAAGGGGTGGTTACATACGCTGCATTCGACTGTGAAATGGCTTCTGCCTCTAATTGAATTAGAAAATGGCAATGGGTCAGGAGCACAAAAATTGTTACTGAACTGTTTTGGAATTGTTGTGCGCTTGCCACATGTGGCAGGCATGCATGAACGAGTCTCAAAAGCACAACAAAATTTTTTCATAATTTTTTTGGTTAAATCGAAGATTCGCTCAAATGCAAATTCAAATGAAATAAGCAAGAAGAACAGTTTCATGCCCCTATGTTCAACTTGGATCGCGTGCATATTTTTGACCAGCACTCAAATGGCTTGCATACACAGTAATACCTCGAATTAAGTAATTCTTTCCAAGAGGTGACAACGTAAATCGAAAAGAGCTAAGTAAATCGAATTACATTTTGATCTTATATCACTCATATTATTGCATTTGGCATATCCGATCAGATAAGATAAGATCAGATCAAAACAAAGAAATTAATTCTTCGGAAAATCAGAATAAAATTGATTCAAAACTCTCGTAGGCTTTCTATACAACAACGTTGCTTATGCGATGTTAATTGAGAAAAACAACAATCGGAAGATGAACAAGATTTTTGGGAACGTAAATTGAAATGGTCAACGATCTAAATTGAGATATGAAACATTTTTCGACAACTTAAATCGAGACGACATTAGACGAGAAGTCATAAATCGAGTTATTACCGTACTACATACGAATCTACATGTGCAAATTCAACAACAGGCCAAAGATATTAGCTATTCGCTTGCACAAATATGAGCTCTGAAAAATTATGCAAAATTCTATATTAAGAATAGCTGTTTTATGTGCTTATAGCTAGTTCAGATAGAAGAAACTACATTATTTTCTTGAATTTTTTGGTCGAGACGAGCAAGTAGGGGTTCAAGTTAAGGGATTGTAAAAAAATTTGTTTTGGTAAAAGAAATGAGTTGATTTTGGAGTAATTATTTGGGACCTACCAGAACTCGAACATGCAACTTTGCCTACGAAGATTGCCAACTTGTGTAGTCTCTATTAAACTTTGCGATGCTATTAAATGAATTCGAACAAAACCCCTTTTTTGCAATTCTGCGTCAAACGGAATGATGCTTTCAAAAATAGTGCTTTAAAAGATGCTAAATTTGTGTGTGTGTATGCTGCTGCATGCTAAACTATTACACTAACAACACTTATCTTAGAGCAACAAGAACTGCTCAGCAACAAACGACAACAATAACAGCAACAACAGCCGTAATAATAACAACAAAAAAGCAGCACAGCGCTATAAAATGAACGCGCCGACTGTATGGCAACCCTAAATTAAGTAAGCACGCAGACTTAAGCAATTTCTCAGCATTTTGCTAATACCCACTTTTAAAAGTCTTCAATTTAAACCCTTCATTATGCGAACACTTCCAGCCAACTCATGCTTATAAATTGGTCTATAATTTCGTTTTTACAGCTACCAAGCTACCACGACGGTCGAAGCTGCTCTGAAGACGCTGTGTACACTGTACAACACTCGCGGATACAATGGATGCGCCGCTTCCTCCCCTGCTTCAGTCGATGCTTGTCGCTGTTTTGTATCTAAATAAAAATGGCAATCGAATGAGCAATTCCGTAGTCTTTAAGTAACTGCACCATTCCGGCAGCTGAGCAGCTTAGGCGTAAAATAATAATACCAAAGCAATGTTTAGCTCTGCAAATTTGAAATTTCTACATTTTTTGCAACAAAACGAAATGCAAAAAAAAAATATTTTCATTGCATGTGCAGCAAAAAAGAGTGCCTAGAGCATATGTAAATAAACAATAAACGCTGCCGAGCGATGAGTGTACACTAATTGCCACAAATTAGCAAGAAACTGCAGTGGGCTTAGGCAGCTCTCCAAACAAGCCGGCCGCACTCTTTGACACTGCCAGCGGCTCTGAGCGCTTATGAAAGCAAACGCTGTCATGCTTAATTGCCGAAAATCTATTCACTTTGCACATTTTCGTTTCCAATGGCGAAATTTAAAAATAATATCAACTCTGCCAAGTGTCAGCTTTGGCAGCGCAGGTAGACGGGGGTGCATATAAAGAGGTTGAAGGCCCTTCAAAGCTGAAAAGTGCAAAGGTAGCCTTAAAAGCGATCTTAAAATTGTTTGCTAGATTTTCGCCCAAATATAAGCTGACTAAAATGAAATAATAAATGTATGTTCGAGTTCTGGTAGGTCCCAAATAATTACTCCAAAATCAAAACATTTCTTTTACCAAAACAAATTTTTTAACGATCCCTTAACTTGGGCCCCTACTTTTTAAGCAAATGAGAGCACTTGTAAAGTTGTCAATTTTTATAAGTGGAAAATTTTCCAATTTTATTTTTTTGCTCAAATAGCCAAGTCCAGACAAGGCTACATACAACTTTGTTATTAAAAGCAATTTTCTTAAAAAGTTTCTTTGAATCACAAAAAAAATCTAGCAAAATATGCCAAAAACCTATAAAATTGTTCAAGTATTTCAGTATTTTAGGGTTCCGCTTCCCTAAAAGCAAAAAATTGGTTTCCTTTTTAAGATCACTTTTCTGTCAGTAGGTGTTGAACTTATATATTTACCTTTTATAGACCTTTTTCTAGAGCTAGAAAGCTGAAACTTAGCATGCTGTGACGTCTTTATGACGTATACATATTTCCACTGTCAAAGTTTTAAATAATTATTGTTCGTTCTTAGTTAAGAATAGTTATAAGCAAATTCAATTTAGATTTTGTGCAATAAAAACGTGTAGCGAATGGCTTTAACGAGAAGTTGCTATCGAATGTTGATTCTATATTAAACAAGTAGACAAATTTTTCTTCATGGTCTTGCTTAAAATACCATTTCATTTTCAAATCTTTATTCAGAAACTCTTCCTTACTGTTCTAAAATTTAACTGTGATATGTTGGTGGCTTCTTCAATAAAACTGATCTACTTTTTTTGACAGTATATTTCAACGAATATACAAGTTTTGGGATTTTGGTAAAAGCGATCAAAACTGCCGGTTGAACATATTCACGCTGGTGCCGGAGTTTGAGCATCAACTCGTGAATGCCGGATGCATTACCCCAGCCGAGCACTCCTTGGTCGCATAGCCGCGTTTTTGTAGAAGTAGCAAAATGTCTTTGTTGTTCTCTTTGGTGTTATTTTTGTAAACATATTTCTAAAAGCAATCGCGCTAAGCCCTAGCTTAAGGCCGCTCTTTCGGTTGCGCCAGCCATTGCTATTGCTCATAATTTAAAAGATTTGCAGCTACCAATGCTGCTGGCCTCTTTCTACGTGCCACACGATTTTGCCTTTTTCCTGCCATTCAGGCAGGCAGGCAGGCAGGCTGTTATAGATCTGACAAGATCGCACTGTAAGCGGCAGCAGGTAGCTCAGTTGACGCGCGATCTTGTCGAGCAACTGAGAAAGTGCTCGCCAGCAAGTTTGCTTCAGTGAGAATAAAAAGAGAGCCGGCCAAAGAGAGCAGCGATCATGCATTTATCGTTGTATTGATGAATTTGCCGCTCAATTTTAAGGGGAAATTACGGCGCTCTTACTGACACACACATACACAAGCGATCGCTTGATTTCCGGCTGCATATTGCTACCTACACACACTCTCAAGTGCCTGTAACTTTTTACCAACACTTTTGCAGATTTTCAAATTGTCTTTGTAGTTGTTTGCGCTCTTTGCGCTCTCACTTGAGCGCGTTTGCTCTTACAATCGTATACCAGCTCTGCTCTCACGCTCCGCATACTCAAGCATACCTGTTTGTGAGCAACATAATTGAACTTCCTCAGCGCATGCCTGTATCTTGTATCTGTCCGTAGCTTGTTTAATGTTTTGCCTTGTTGTTGCTGCTATTTGAAAATATCACTTGTTCTGTCTGTCCTTTGCATTGCTTTGATCGCTTAAGCGACGGCGGAGCTGCCACTAGATGGCGTGGACAGTCTCATTTCGACTTTTTGAGCTGCATTTATGGCAACGTGTCGCTTGTTTAGGCTGGTCTGCTTTTTTTAAGCCCTTACTTCATGACAATTTTTTACATGAATATGCTTCTTCTAACCATTTCCCACTCTTAACTTATTCCACTGCCGTTTTTCATCTAGCTCTCATATATTTGTTAAATTTTCTTGTTCGCATGTAGGCCCGGCTTTCAGTGCATTAAATCTAATCAGCTATTCCATTGTGTCTCACCTTTCGACTTACTTGTTATTTCTTTTTTTTTCCTTTTGCCTTCTTAACGCTTCGTTGCCAGTGATCGCAATATTTCGCTCAGCTTTTTGCGGTTTTAATAAATTCGATTTTTTTACATGTTTTTTCCTTTTCACTTTGGCTGAACTATTTTTACGCTGTGTTTGTAGTTGTTGTTGTTGTTCATTGAGTTTGTGTTTCCCTGATTGAGACAATATCGTAAAAACTCGCTTATTTTGGTTTTATGTGAAATGTGATCGTGCGACAATCATCGACGGCTCTGGCCGCTTTTGCTGCCGTGCCTCTGCCGTTGGCGTCGCATTAACTTGTTTTACCGCAGAGCGAACAGCGGCGAGTTGCTGCAAAAAGTTGCATTTTTGCGTTTAATGCCACTAAATGAGGCAATGAGTAAGGTGTGATTGCCGCTTTTGTGGTATTCTTATTTTCTACCATTTGCCTTCTTCTTCTTCTTTTTCCACTTATCTTGTTTGGAGTTTGATCGGCGCTGTTGCTGAACTATTTTGTTGTGTTAATTTTGGCGAAAAATTCAGTTATTTTAAATAAAATGAAGTGAGGAAAATGAAATTGTTGAAATTCTTGCAATATTTTTGCTAAATATTCAGTTATGAGAGCGAGAAAAGTTTTGTGGTTCGTGAAAGCGAATGCATTAACTGGGCTTGGTTACTGTTTTTCAGCGGTTTAACTTTCACTTTTTCTTTTAATCCTTTCGAGTATGCTCTTTTTGAGATGCAAAAAGAGCATCAAATTAAATCGGAAAGTTTCTGCAGTTCGTGCAAATTCTATTATTTTAATTTAGCAAAGTCAAAAAGTGTCAACAATGTTCACTTCAATTTCGATGCTTTCATTTCTTTGATAGTGTTAATGAATTTATTTTGGAAAAAATAGAACATATGTATTCAAATTTTAGCTGTCTAGCTTTTTTGTTTGAGTGCATAAAATTTTTCATTTTACACATGGAAACTTTACTTTGTATTCTCTTTGTTCGCTTGCTAGGCAGAGTTTCTGTGACAAATTCTTGTTGTTGTTGTTGCACTTGAAAAAAATGTAAATGGACTCGTCATCTTCCAAATTGTTTCTTTCTTGTCTAAGCGCGAACTCGGCATTTTGAATCGAAAAATATGCGAAAAACAAAAAAAAAATCCTAAAAAAATTTCAAGTTAACATCTCCAACGAAAGTTAGTTATAAGTGAGTAAAATTTTGCACTGGATGAAGAGAACTATCGCACAGTGCAATACTCTGCTTAGTTTCAACCCTCTCTTTGAGCAGCTCATATAATTTTAAGCTGTGGATAGCCGCAGCCAGTGCAGCCAAACTTGCTCTCACACTTGCTACAAATTTTCCATAAAGTTAATGAAGTGCCAACGCCGCTCCCCTTCAGCACTTCTGCAACAGCTGTCTGCACAGTTTCTTATATGTTATTTAGCAACTTTTTTTTAATAAAATACATTAGCGCATTTTTTCACAGCTCCTAAAAGTGCAATTCAGCAGACACAGTGACACGCCGACAGACGCCACAAAACGGCGGCGTCCCTCATTTTATAACTTAATTAAGGCGTGTGCACGTTTTATTTTTAACTTTTTATTGTTATTATTGGTGCAGCTTCATTTTGTTTAGCTTGCAGTCATTTCGACTTGCCCCCAGCTTCCTTGCGGCCGCCCTGCTCCGGCTGCCACTACTTGTTCGCGCCCACTGTGCGCAGCAGCCTCATCGTAAATTGCAATTAATTCCGCCGGCTTGTGGCTCTTTCTTTCTTTCCGGCGAAGGTGTTTCTTGCTAATTTTACAGCTTGTTTTTTCCGTTTTTCTTGTTATTTCTTGTACGCAAAATTCACCTTGAAATTTTTATGTTGATTTCAGTGTTTTTTGTTCGAAAACATTTCAAAAAATGAACGTTTTCGCACTTTTTGTTGGCTCATTTCGCTTGTCGCTGTGATTGCTGTTTGTTGTAATTGTTGCTGCTGCGCCATTGGTTGTTGTTGTTTTAATTAAATCGTGCCACGAAAATTACGTTTCTCAAGCACTTTTAGTCGCTTACAAATTTGCAGCGTTGTGCGTTGCACTCGCTTTCGATTGTGTGAAGTAATTAGTTGGTTTGTTGCTGTAGCTGAGTTGTTAACTCGTTAGCTTGTTTTTGACATGAGTTGTTTACGTTTGTACGTCTGTTTGGCCTTTTCCAAATGTTCATGGTTGCATTTGTCTGCGGCTCGATCGCTACGCTGGAAATCGAAATTTGTACCGTTGTTCATTGGACCTTGACTTTAATTGGCAACACTTGCATCCACCATTAATTATTTTGGCAATCATTATAGCAAGTTTTCGTATATATCTATAACTAAATAGTTATTTTAAATGCTTAACAACAGCTGATCTGCTCGAACTCAACTATATGAGACTTAAATTGCTTCTAATTAAAATGAAAATGGTTCTTATTATAATTATATTTCTTACAAATGTTAGAATTCAAGATTTAAGAGATATTTAAAAGTTGAAAAACAACTAGGAAAGCATTCATAGCGCTGCTGCTATTGGCATTAAAACGGCGCATAAAAATCTGTAGAATTCCAAAACTTTAACACAGCTGAACCATATTTCCGATTTTGGCATATTAGGATTTTCTTTACCTTTCAAGTACGTATGTACTTGTATTATTACGTGTCAGCTTCTAGGAATATGGCAATAATACTAGAGCCATACACGCCAAATTTTATGTTCCCAGCTTCCACCTTTCTTTCGTGCCGATTTGCTAGAGCCTAGTTTAATTTTAAAAAAAATCTCGATAGCTTTGAAACCAGCTTTTCAGCATTGATCTTATTCTTCTTCTTGATTGCTTAAAAAAAATCCGCTACCGGGCTACGAGCTGATGCGGAGCTGCTCCCTAAGCGCCTTCTCAAATTGGAAAGTACCTCCTCTATTTGGTCTTTATATCGTAGGCATGGCCTACCACAAGGTCTCCCTCTTTCTTTGCTGCAGCTACTTCTTGCTTTTTTCTGGGAATATGTCACAATTCAAAATTTAGCAACAACAAACACCTCTTCCTATGAGAAAATGACAATTGAAGTAGCAATAAATTGTGACTATATTGTCAACATAGGTCTATAAAATTTGAGAGATTTTGAAGGTTGTTAGATTTTACCATAATTCCAATTTCATCTCTTTTACTATTAATGCCTACAGTGACGTAAAATAATATATAAAGTGTATTTCGAAGATCATAAATGAACATGGGCTTTCTTGCAAAAGGACTTACAGCAATCTAAAGGGAAGATGGTTTTAGTGGGTATTAAAGTGGCACTTATGGGAGCGCGAACTCTCGCATGTTTTTTTAAAAGATTTCCAAGTTTCTACGTCAAAAAAAAATGATCAGCTTTCCCAAGATTGTTGCTAGTTCCAGTCGGTTCTATCGCAATGGCAGTGGTAGGCAAAAGTGCAGGCGGGCAGGCCAAGGCGCTTGAGTTACTGCCACTTCATTTATCAGCAAATTAGAATATAATTCACGTTAAATAAAAAATGCTATAGCTATGGAATCTTATTCACAAAAATGATTGCACACACACACACACATTGTCACACAGACATGATTTGCGGCCGGCAGCTTCCTTCAAATAAGCAGCAATTTAAGCTGCACAAAGCAGCGCAAAAAGTCAAAGCGAAAAGTAAGCAAAGCTGTAGGAAAAACCAGCTCAGATTTCCAATTGTTAGAGGCAGGCATCCGAGCTGCAGCATGTCTTGCATAGTTGATTGAACAACAACAACAAGCAAATAAAACGCATCAATGAAATGCCTGCCGCATCTGCAGCGCCCATGAAAATGCAAAGGAAACACAAACAGAGCGATCGGCGATTTTCCGCATCATTACCAAAGTAACTCAAGCTGAGTGCGTAGCTCCAGATGAAAATCTCAAGTGCTGCTGCTGATTTACAGCTTCTTCTGCTTCTTTGCGAACGCGCCAAGGACTCAGCGAAAGGCCGGAAAATGGAAAATCGCTGCACCGCCGCGAAAGTCTTCATTTGCGAGTGTGCGTGCGCCGCCGGAAATACTTGAACGAACGCGCCTGCGACGCGCCGCAGTGCAAACAACAAGTGCAGCTGCCAAATTTGCTGGCGTCTCTGAGTATTCTGAGTGTCCTGAAAAAAAGGGCACGCACATCAAGAGCGCGTTGCTTGAGAACGGAGCGCCACACATTAGACTGGAAAATTAAGATATCAATGACGCTCGTGGTGACAGCGACACTGGCGAGCTGCTGAAATATGCCGGCGGCGGCAGTCGGGGGCGCTGTCCACACACACAAAAGTATCTAATCGCTACTCTGGGCTACCTTTTTCTGTTGCTGGTCTGATAAATTTTCGGGTCCACTTCATGCAAAGCCGCTTGGGTTATTCCTTGTCCTTTTTCCTTATAAGCTGCGTTGTTTTCAGTTGGGGGTGCTACTTTTAGAGGAATGTTGCCGCTGCCATGAGAGCGGTGCCTTCAAAAAAGTATATTGTTGCCACTTTATAAAATACTTCTGCGCATCATTTCCATTTCTTTTTTATTTCAAATTTAAAGAAATATGTTTAAAACGATACAATATTTATAATGGTACATACTATGCTGCTATGCCACCATGGCTAGAACTCGTCTGATTTGTTAAGGAGCACCTGTCATTTTAGAGCTCGCACCGATCTCGAACCGAAGTATTAAGCATCTTTGGAAATTTGGGAAACACAGGCAAATTTTGGATCATTGCTTTGACTATTTCTAAAGCTAACTTCAACTGGCACCGCTTAGTACCCAACAGGGTCTATGGCTGGTCTTTTTAGGCAACCTAACCTAACCTAATGATAAAAGTCCTTAAGATTTTCAGACTTTTATGCATGATATAAATGCATTTTTTTACACCCCTCCCCTCCTTAGTTTCTGATATATGTAACATAGATATATATTGTCCAAAAGCAGTCATTTTGACTTCCTAATGTCAAGTTCATTCAGTCGATTTCCAAAGTGAGACTGTCTAGAGAACTCTCTCTCTCAATGCGCCAATAAGTCCCTGTCATACTTGCTTGATGCTTACGCAGCTGCTTGTATCTGTATGCTGCTCAACTGCATCACCAAATTCTACACTTTGATAGCATAAAAATTCGACGGCACATACCTTGATAGCTGCTACTGTTGCTTTCTGCTTGACGATGCATGAAAAGGGTCCTGCTGTCGTCCTATTGTCGTTGTAGTGCTCGCATTTTCTTGCTAGTGGTGCGCCTTTATAACTCTAGTCGGAAAGTGTTTTTTTAATCGCCGCATGCTAGCTACTGTCCTGTTATTTTTCGCTGCTCGCATGTGGAAAATGTGTGGCCATTAAAAGCGGTTTCACTCTTTAGACTCCGCTCGGCGTACTGGAAAGCAGCTGAAATACATAGAATATAAAATTTTCATATCAATTGGCATTTGCGGTCATAAAAACCAATATTACCTTCCACTTAAGCGTTAAGGCAGCGCGCTCCTTTTACTATCTAGCTGCAATGCTGGCAGAGCGCTTAACTACGCTTTTTACAGCATTTTATTTGGTGCTTCCTTTTTTTTTGGTGAATAAACGAACGAACGTCTTTTATCTATGCTGGCATACATAAGTGTCCCTTCCCTGTACGACTTAGCGATAAGCATTAGGGAGTCTGTGTGTGTGTGTGTGTGTGTGCGCGTTGAGAAGGGTTCATTTTTTAATTGAATTAAAGATTTTAGTACTTTCGGTTTATTTTCAGTAGATAGTGTTTTGTTAATGCTCAAACTATTATCACAAGCGGCTCAACTTGAAAGAGAATTCTAAATTACATGTTTCTTTCGATGAGATACAAGATTGCATGTACTAGCGATTTTACTTCAATAGCCGGATTTGTATTTTTTCAAAAAAAATATTTGCTGTGAAAACTTGTTTAAGCTGTTGCAATCGGTTCTCATAGTTGAATGGATTTGCACAATGCTTGTAAATAGAAATTTGCAAGGTAGCTTCAGCATCTTCTCAGGATTAATACATATGTATTTATATTATACATCAAATGAAAGTTGCTTTAATTTGAGAACGTAATTGATTAATACTTATATACATCTTGACAAATCGAACTCATCATTTTAGGAAACTGAAAATTGACCTTGATTCTAATATAAACTACTACAAGTATTTTTCAATTTAATATATTTGAAGTTTAATATAAGAATCTCTTTGGATTGTTCATTACCATAGAAAAGATAAAAGCAGTTTACTTCTGTATTATTGTTTTTGTTGCTTACTTAAACCTGTTTACTTTCTTACAGGAATAGTCTGTTGCTGTTTTCTTTTCTATGGCAAAAGCCCTACATCAGGTCGATTTCGAAAAAAGAAACTTTAGTATCTTATTCACAACTCAACATGGTTTTTGAATTTGAATGAAGGAAAGTTTCCGTTTTTTCAACGTGTGGTTTTATGATCCTTAAGGGTTTTTAATCTTCTTCAATGCCAGCGCCAAATTTCAAAAGAAATTTTATGAAATATTGTAGTTTAAGCAATTCAAATATATTGCATTGTAGAAATATTGTAATATTTTTTCAATTACAAAAGGTATATAAAAGCTCCACTGCACTGCGGTTATTGAACCCACTGTTGTGAATTGAATGCTTGTTAAGTGCCAGAATAAGCCAACATAAAAAGTGATGTGTAGTTCGGAAAAGGTGCGCGGTCACACCAATGAAACGCATGCAGTTCAGGTGGCGCAAAAAAAGAAGAGGTTATAAAATTTTTATGACAGCTCAACGAAGCATGAGTGTGGCCAGAGTAGGAACTCTCACTATATGTGCAAGAATTATTTGCCAGGACAATGTCAACTGCGCGGAAGAAATGGCAGTATGAGTATATGACTTGAAGTGCTACATAATAAGATATGCACTCCTTAAAAAGAGAGCGTGTATCTAATTAAATTTGTAACAAATCAAATCCTCAAATCCTTGTCATAATAAAATAATTTTCAACGACAAATTTATGAAGCAATTGTTGTAATTACTGGCCTCGTTGCAAGTTGGCTACTTACGGTCTATTAGACGCACCATTAGCTGCCCAGAACACGAGCAACCTCCTCAACGGCAACGTTGCGGAAGTGTTTCCAATTTGAATCAATATGCACTTAGCTCTATTGCTGCACACTGGTCGCTCTCTGCGCGCACAGCCATATTTGTTTAGAGCCAGTGAGCCTTCGCCACCTTCGTCAGTAAAAAGCTACCAGACTGCAGGACCTTGTAGTAATTTACTTGCCACAAAAACAGCCAGCCAGCACGCAATGCGCTGCTGCATAGCGGGTAACGGTGGTAGGTAGTGTGTAAGTTGGAACCAAGGCATGAAGGATTCCACTGTGAATATGGCGTAACTGGTATATATTGTATGTCTCAATGTGGTCGTGCATATACGTGAAGTAGGCGCTTGCATTTAAAATATATTCTACATATATAGCGTTGTTATTTACAGACTCCTCGGGTATAGCATGTCGACAATGGCTAAACTAAGACAACACTATTTTAAAATCTTGCAAAAAAAAGCTTAAATTAAACATAAACAGATGCAGCACGAATCGTCATAAAATCGTCAACTACAGTGATGTTCGAAATAATAGAAACACTTTTGAAATCATTTTTAATAATAACTAACTAGTCTGCTTGCCATACACATTTTAGCGAAAGCTTGAGACCTTATTCGAATTATGAAAATTTTTTCGAACTCAATGCGCTGTGTTTTTCATACTCAAACCGAGCACAAATTGAACATGCCTCGTAGATTCCTTCGCTTTGCAAAAATAAAACCCAACAAGCTTTCAGTATAAATTGCTAATCAGAACAATGGGAAAATGAATTTTATCGTGCTTGTTACTTTTCTTATTCCAACAAACCGAACCTTTACAAAAAAACATGAAAAATTTGTTTCCACTCGAATGAAAAGAAATTTGCCAAATGACATTTTAATTCGCAACTTTATTAAACTTGCCACAATCTGGAGAAGAACAAAGGCACAGCCTTTTAAAATCAAATTATGTGAAAATTTGCTTGAAACACCTGTCATGAAAGGTGAAATGAAGTGTGAGCGGTAGCAGATGTGTGCGTGTGCGTGTTTGGTATGCCAGCTTAAGATATCCTTGAAAATATGCCAAACTCAAATATGCACAGATTTTGCCAAACTTTTCGAAAAATGCAAAGGAAAAAAGCAGAAATTGACTGAAAGTGCAATGAAGTAAGCGCTTTCATTGAGCAACCGACCACAGGATATAAGATTACTTACTTGCCACAAGGCTGTCGGCCAACCAAGCCAGCCAATATTGAAGTATGTAAAGTGGCAGCAAAAACTCATCGAGCAGAAAAATGCTGCTGCTCTGTGGGATGCACTGGCGGGAACAAGTGCCACAGCAGCAGTTACTGTTATTGCTCCTTCGGTTACGTCGTGGCTATTGCAGTTGCTGCCTCAGCGCCTGCTGCTATAATCACAATCGACAACATTGCAGAGCGTTCGGGTCAAAGCAAAAAAGCTGGCTGGCGGCTGACACTGACGATGTCGCGTCGTCAACGGACAGGCGCGTAGTGAGAAACTCTTTGGGAAAAAATTTCAAGGATGGTTTGGGAAGTATGATTGGATTTAAAGATGGCTGGCTTTACATAAATATTGGAGCTATAATTCTCGATTAACTAGATTGCGTTTTGAGTAGGGATCTAATCTCCTAGCCACCGCAGCTTGAAAGGCCTATGGTGGCAGTTTTCAATCCAAAAACAGATTCACTTGTCTTCCGTTTCCTTTTAGTAATATGTGGCTTTTTTTTGCCAGAGTTTTATGTTGTGCCTAATGGAGCGCCATGGCAAAGCGCAGAATAGTTTCTGTTCAATAAAAATGCCGCGTGCTCGTTTTATAACCAGCGAATATCTGAAGAACTTCATTGCTGAACCTCATTGGAGAACTAGCTAGAAATTAAGAAGAAGTAGCCACCGGGGCTCAGTGAATAAGTGCTGGATCGAATCCAAGCCGGCTCATGCCGCTAAAAAAATTTTGTTGGCAACTCTCCAAAAGTATCCTTTGCATTGATCAAAACTCAATAATAAAAGTGTAGGTCCCATTAATTTTTGCTTAAAAATATAGAACGAGAAAGCTAGGCCTCGTTTAAACGAACTGTGGCGCCAATACTTGATTTTCTGCTCTTGTAATGATATAATTTCGAATTCTAAGCGTGCCTGCGTAGCATCGCAGCAACCAATCATTATGTTCGAAAGCACTATTAAATTGGAATTTAGCTACCCTGTTTGATGTACGCCCCGCCCCGTTTGTGCGGGCGAGCAAAATGCTACCAAAGACGTAAGAAAGCAGAGCGGCGTATAAAATGGCAGCGCCACAAAAAAAGAGTTCACGTCAATTATTCCGGTTAAGTGAGCAGTCAAGTAGGAAGCAGATCCATTTACACTTTTTTAATTTTGCTTCCTCTTGTGCAGTTTCAATTTTTGTTGTTGTAGAATTTTAAAAACTTTTAAATCACGAATATCCTCAACTTATTTTTTCATATATGTACGAGTACATAAAATGTAAACGAATTTATGCTGGGAAAAAAAGTTGTTCTCATGGCAGCAAAAAATGGATATTTAATATTGCTGCAGAAAAGTGCAGATATTTTTTTTCCATTTACCGAAATGCGAAACCAAAAAGATTGATAGTTAAAAGAAGTTAGTTAAACTTTCGCACTTTATTTCGCCTTAACATGTTTGTTGCTTTTTATGCAGTACGCATATACTTTTGCACAACACTGTAGCTCGCAATGGAAAATAATTTCTGTTTAAACTTTGCTACATTTTGCCTTTTTACAGTAAACTGCAAATTAAGAAAGTTGTGTAAATTATGAATGTGCTTTTGCAGTAGCAGCTGGAGTTGCGAAGTTGTGGCTGGGCAGCTGCCGGTCGGCTTCCTGCTGCAAAATGAAAAGCTAAAGATTTTGTAAGAGAGCGTAAAGATAGAAAGCGTTTGCACGGAAAATTGCAAAACTTTCTTTCTGGGCAGAGTGGTATCTGGTAAATCGAGATTCTCTTGCCGGAAATTTTTAGATATTCTGAAGGATCGAGCTAGAAAATTATGTGCTGCATACTCAGAAATCCTGAAATCGTCCTTTTATCCTGGCACATATAGTTAAAATCCTAATAAATATTTTTGATTGATGATATTCTGTGTAATTTTGAACAATAAATCGAATAAAAATTCAAAAAGGATTTTGTAGTCTAAACTGGTGGAACATATTGTCCCAGTAGTCCCAAAAGGGTTAATGCAAAAATCTAAAATTGCTAAGCTCCAAAGTATGGCTTTCGGTTTGCACAGAGATCCTCCATTTTTTGCTTCAACAAATTGCATAAAAAGCATTTAGAATGGATACGAAAAATAAAAACAGAATTATAAAACCTGGTGTACACGCCATGGTCCGATTTGGCATCAATTTTAACGTAATTTTTACGTCACGATGACCGTGTACCCCAGGCTTAAGAATCAACAAATATCATGTATGCTCCTCTGCTACTACATATATACGATTTTATTAGTTGTGCTAAAAAGGATACGACTGAAATCTGCTGCCTTGGAAACAAGTTTGCTCATTAGTCCAGTGGTACTCAAGCTTAGGGGGGCTTTTCCTTGCCCGTCTGTACTTTTCCTTGGTTTTCCATTTGCTTTGCGGACCAGTACCGGGCCGCGGACCATGCGTTGAAGACCACTGCATTAGGCTATTTCTTCCACCAAGGCTGCTCTTTCGGAGAGTATAGGGAACAAGCAGACTTCTCCTACGAAAAGAAGGCATAAATCAGCAATGATAAAAGTCGTCCTACAAGCCAGGCACGAATCAAAGTGAATGACTGAAAAGGAGCGGCAGCGGCAACTCCAAGTGCTCCGCATTTAAATGTATTGCAATAAAGCAACAACAACAGCGTCAGGCAGCAAACTCTATGAAAGAGGATAATAAATATCTCAAAGCATTGCCTGCTGCTATTGCTGACTGACAGCAAAAACAACAACAACAACAACAGCAATAACAAAGTTGCAAGTCACACTCACATCAAATAACATGCAATCACTGACAAATTTATGACTTTAGTGCAATGCATTTGCTTAATTTCTGGAAAATATGGAACACTCACAGCCAGCACGAAAAAACAACAACAAGCCGAAGACCTACATACTTTGAAAAAAAGTGGGAACATGAAATGAAGTTGCAGGATTTTAGCTCGAATTTCTATGTTGTTGGCAAATTGCCGCGCATTTGTTGTACTTGTACCAGCTGAAATGCAACTTCCTGCAGCTGTTGTGCTGCAGTGGTCTGCATGCGCGAGTGTGTGTGTGCGCGCAAATGCAAAGCCATATCCTTCGCATCCTGTGCGATTCGTTTGCGCGTCGCGCTAGAAGACGCTAAGTGGCACTTTGCCGCTTTGCGAGTTGTCATGTTCAGCTTTGAACTCTCTCTCTCTTCCTCTTTGCGCACGCTGATCCTGCTGCACTACGCTGCTATATCCTTGATATCCTTGAGCAAAGTGCTTAAGTTCGGTGTGTAACACTTCAATATTTGATGTGTTGTACTTTTGTTTAACGCTTTGTCAATTTATTTTAGTGCCACCGCGACGACGGGGACGACGGCGAGGATGAGGACGATGACGACTGGCATTGTCAACACAGCCACTTACACTTTTCCGCTCATGTCCCTTGTCGGTGTTGTTGTAGTCGCCGACATCACCCGCACGGTTCGTTTAATAGTGAAAGCACATTTTTAATAAAGTTTCCTGTAGCTTTCCTCTAATGACTTTCGGAACGCTTGACACAATTCCTGACATTTGGTGGCAAGCAGTTGGCGTGTTCTGCTCGCGCTCAAGTTGCTCGTAAGATTTTAATTACCTTATAAGACAATTCCTTGCAGAGCTGCAGTAAAATGGGTTCAAGCATATTGAGTTCAAGATGCTTTCTTATTTACATTTTAATTGCTCAATAACAGCCCGTTACAGGGTTACACATAGGATTCGCTTTAGGCGCCTCTGCTACGCGCACCCCTTTTGGAAATGCCAAGCGTTGCCAGTGCCACCTCTGCTTGGCATCCATCAATGGCTCGGCCTTCCGCGCTGTCTCCGTCCCCTACCTTATGACTCAAATACCTACTCTGCCCATCGGCGTATGCAAGAAGCTCGACACTTTTGAAGAAAATATTACCATCTTTTAGAAGAGAGTTCGAATTCGAATATCAATTTGAAAATGATGTATCCAGCACCTTTAATAAAATTGTAACAGGTGATAAAGCTTGTTTCTATAAGTGCCACCCAGAAACAAAGCAACTGTCGATGGAAGGTGCTAGTGCAACCGTTAAAGCCAATCAACAGATGTTAGCAACGAAAATGGATGTCAATTTACTTCACCTCAAGAGAATTTCTAGCTGTTATTCTTCTGAAGACTGAACAAAAGGTATCTGCTAAATTGTATACTAAAACTCGCTTACAACAAGTTTTAGAAAATTTGTTGGGAAACCAGGAATAAAAAGGAACTGCGTCGATACTTTCTTCATCAAGAGAACGTCAGCTAGTCTTTCCAACTCGGAAGCCTATTTTGGCCACTCTTCATAGCAAACAAGTGCTGGGAGTAGTGTCAGCAGCATAAGCATGCAATATTTTTTCTTTTGCCTGCTTTTTCACGGAAAAAAAAAGTAGGCAGTGAAAAATTGTTTGCCAACGAAAAATAATTGAATATATGCAAAACAGTAAAGAGGCAAAATCTGCCAACAATATGATGATGAAAAAAAATTCAGCCCACGGAGAAAGCACGAAAACGTTAAAATAGGAGAAAAGTTGTTAACGAATTTTCTGCTGATATGCTGCTGATAACTGACACGCCACCAAAGTTACAGCAAAACTAACAACAACAACAACAACAACTCGCGTAGCATGGCAAGAGTTAAAATACTATGGCCACATGTTTCGAAGTTGGCATTTGTGTGTGCGTGCGTGCCTGTCTGAGTGTGTGTGTGTGTGTGTGTGTGTGTGTATGTTGGTATTAACATTGGAATTGTTGTGCAGGTTGTTGGTGCCTTCGCTGTTGTTGTTGTTGGTTCTTGCATGCGACAGCGGCCACAATGGACACACACACTCACATGTGTTCCATTTGAGTTTCCCTAACCGCCGCCTTCTTCCCCTGCACCGGCTCCGCCCCGAGCTGTCACTTGAGTGCTTAAACTGACACTGTCAGTTCAACAAAAGAAACTGACACTCATGACAGCACGTATGCGGGTCTGTGTTTGCTGAGCCCTTTGGCTGCCTCGGCTGCATCGCGTGTCTCAAATGCTTTCCCAGCTAAATGGTCGCGTCCTCCAATGTTACATTCATTTTTGGGCATTTCTTGAATTCCAGCGAAAATGCTTTAGTGCTGTTCTTGATGCGAGCATCTTGTATGTGGGGCCAACACCTTCCGGTCTGCTGAAGACGCACAAAGTGCCAACATAGTCGGCGACAATTCCATGACAACATGTTCAGCTACGGAAACTATTATCCGCAATGTACCTACTTGTACTTAGCCCAACAATGCTTCTGCAAGCGTTCTACAGCCAACTAGAGGAAGAATGAGTGCCAGTTGGAATAACCTAAGCACCTGTGTGACCTCCAAAACCATGCTAAAGTCCTAAGACGAAAAGCATATTAGGTTTATACTGACTCTCCCAAGAATAGGAAGTGAAGCTATCATAGGTGCACCACGGAACACTGCCTTGTAGCAGCGTATGCAAATAGGATGGGCATAACGAACGACGGCAGCTGAAGGAAATGCAAAGAAGCGGGTAACAGGGAGAGCTAGACCTCGCTAGAACTCGTCTAACTTGTTTAGAGGCGGTTATCTTTCAGGGTTCGAACCGATCTCGAAATTAGGTAACAAGCCTCTTTGGAAATTTGTGAAACACATCCTAATTCTGACAGATCATTACTTTAAACATTCCTAAACGGAACTCCAGCTGGCATCGCTAAGGATCCAACAGGGTCTAAGCGTGGCCTTTTTATTCAGCCAGCTGAATTTAACCTAACCTAACCTAACCTAATAGCTTGAGAAGCAGGCATGCAAAAGGCTTGGAACACTAGGATCGTTGGAAATTGCTCAATCCGTTTAGGGTTCAGATCCTCAGCTTCCACGTTTTGTACAACAATTTGCTGCACTTCTTCTTCTTCCTTTTCTACTTTATACTACGCCATGGGGTCTTTGCACTAATTTTGTGAAATTGCCTGTGACAAGGAACTACACTTTCAGCCCCGATCACCCCCTGCTTGAACTGCCATGAACTTCTCTGCTAGGTTTGGCCTAATTATCCGAGCGTATGTCATGTTGCGTGTTATTTGCTGAGTCTGCATCTGTGTGTTCCTTGGCTATTTGCCCCGGCCAAATGTTGCTTTCGTTGTTGATTTCAAATCGCTTTCGGAATTTTCGGTTCGAATGTAACTGGTGGCCATTGCAAAAGGCGAAAAGCAGACAAATTCAAGCAAACAAGAAATTTGTTGGTTGTTTGTTTTCTCGAAAGGCACGACACGGCGGAAACCACAAGCGACAACACCTTGCAACCCGTACATGCAAACCGCATTTCTAGGCTCCGCGCTGCTTTGCCCGATACGAAACGAAACGATACCATGTCGTATATTAATTGTCACGCATATGTGCTAGACTATTCTGCTGCCGGTATGCATGCAGACTCTTGACAAAAATGTTAGTATAAGAGAATTTTTGAAAATTTCAATTGTATGAATATAAAAAATTTCACTTATTTCATCGTTTAAAAGAAGCAGTCAAGTGCGAGTCGTGCTCCGTACCAGAAACATCCTCTTTAGCGCTCGACTTTCATTTTTCCTTGCCCGTCTGTCTTTTGCTGGTTTGGTTGTTTTCTAATCAAAAAACCAAGCCTAAGGAAGTTATCTTTTTAAACTTGTAAAATGTTCAATATTATTGTAAAATGTTCAATATTATTAATCGTTATTATCAATTAAAGTTTCTGTTTCGTTCCTCAATGCGAATAAAATATAATGAAATAGAGCAACATTCAGAGTTTTTAGTCTAAAACAGAAGCTTTGGCTTTGTTTACTAAATTTCAGCGTCTTGGGTCATAATTGCATATATAAACCATTTAATGGAGAGCGGGTTGCAATCTTTGAGAGAGACTGTTGTTCTCTATTGGAGAGCGGGTCGTAATAATTTGGTAGAATACTTGCAGTGACAAAGCCAGAGAGCTTACAGCTTTCTTACATTTTTGCAGAGTAGAGTTATCTCACTTTCAAGCGAGATAGTTAATTGAAAGAGCTTTCAAAAATAATTATAATCATTTTAATTAGAGCATCTATTATTTATTTGAAGACCGGCGCTTAGTTCAGACGATCTAGAGAGAGTTGCATGGTAAATTATATATCATTTTAAAGATTTCGGTGTGTATTATTTGACAGACATGCTATTATTCTAAGAATGGGCTTTTCTAGACCGTTTAAGAATTGCACAATATTGAATGATACACCATTTTGAAAGTTTCACCATGAATTTTCAGGCATAAGTTCTCGAAGATTGTTTGAAAATGTTCTAAAATATTAGAGTTTTTAATTTCGAAAGTTTTGTATTGGGTTATTTCCTTTCGAGATAAAGCCTGCTGAATAGATTTGGAAAACTTTGGCAACAATATTAAGTAAATTTTTTTTAAATTTAATTTAACTATGTCATAGGGCACACCCGATAATCGGGAGTTATTACTAGTAAAATATTATTATTAACTTAACTCTGGCACTAATAACCAAGATTTTCAGCCCATTATCATTTCTGAATATGGCATTATTTCGAAGTTTCTACTTTTTCGTTCTTTCATAACTTCTCTTGATTATTGGCGCATTTTCGTGAATGGCTGCAGAAATTAAAATCAGTTTCATATGATCGCTCGAAAAAGTTTTGGCTTTTATTTTGAAGAAAATTCATATTATGGCGTATCATTTAGTTTATGAAAATTATATAAAAGTAGGAGCATACTTTTTCTTTGAGTATACGTGCGCCTTTTCTCATATAAATTAAAACCGCAGAAGTCGGGCCAACTTTGCTTGCATAATGCTTTTGTGTTTTTCCTAGTTTGCGTGTGAGTGTGCGCGTGTGTGTGTTTATCTAAAATGAATGTTCGTGTGAGTGTGTGCGTGCGTGCTTGTGTAAAATGTTACGTTTTATGTGGTTTCTACTTGACAATTGCCTTTTGTAAGCTTTTCCCTTGCTGACTAACTTGCTTTTGTTACTTTTAGATGCGTTTGTCTTTCCGTCTTTGCGTCTGCCTGCCTGCCTGCCTGCCTGCCCCCCCTTGCTTTGTCTGTGTGTTTGTTGTTGTTTTAATTGAAAATAGCGCACAAACGTAGTGTGCCTATTTACTTATTAATGCAATTAGCATGTGTGTCTTATGATATGCACGAGTATGCATGTATATGCTTGTATGCCTGTGTGCATATGTGTGTGTGTGTGCGTATGTTGCAGTCAACATCCCAAGTGTCATACTATTTGCACGGTAGCCTAATTTAAATAGTTAAGCGCGAGATTAGATAGCAGAAAACTGTTGAAAAAGGGCTTCTTTACACGTGTATGATGTTGTGCTTGTTGTTGTTGTTGTTGTTGTTAGCTAATGTCAATTTTAATATTTGAGTTAGCTACCAACCTTTGCTGTTATACTATATGTATCCAGGTATATGTATGTATGCATGTGTGTATATATTTCAGAGGCATATTTACAGAGGCAAGTGCATGTGAAACAATGTGAGAAAAATTTTTTTTTTTAATTTTTTAATGTACTTTTTTAGAGCTTCAAACACTTAATTGTAATAAAAGGATAATCTTTCATTTCGAGCTATATGAGTGTGAATTGACGTATCTGTCAAAAATGCAGCTGTTAAAATATTGTGGCGTTAATCATGACAGACTTTGCATAGTCTCTCTATACCATTTTACAATCTATACTTTTGCTCTTAGAAGGGGCGCTTTTTTCAGACGATCGAAGAATTGCACAATATTGAGAGATACACCAGTTTGAAGATTTCGACGAATTTAAATCTTGTAGATTGAACCACCACTCTTAGAGTATTTGAGAGGGAAGTGCATCTTCGGTCCGATACGCGTTGAGGACGACTACCGCTTCCGAACGAACCACGAGCTGTACGAGCGCTAGACAGTCGCATCACCAGCCAGCGGCTTCACTGGCTGCATCATATCGTGCCGTTCGGATGAAGTAGCTTCAGCGAAGAAGGTATTCGAGGCGGCAGTTCGAGCACAGGATGGCGCTGGAGACCATGCCTCCGATGGAAGGAACAGAGCAGACATTGGAAGCACTTTGAAATTCCAACTGGAGAAGGAGCATGCGTAGCGGAAGCGCTTGCAGAGAAGCCGTGTCTCAGGTCGTAGCCCGACAACGGATTGTACTGACCAACACTTAGTTGGTACTTACTTACCACTGCCACTTTGGAATATGCGCCTGAATCAAACTTACTCAGCTGCCATCAGATTCCTAAATGCCTTTAAAATATTATATATCGTTGCCTCAACTGGCGATGCTGGTTGCAATAGTCGAGCACGGTGACTCAAATTCGATGCAAAGCAGCACCAGATATTTCGCATTCCAGAATCGCTGCATGCGATGCACTGGAATCGCGTCCGCAAATCACAATTCAAATGCAATAAAACAATTCCAAGCGGTCTTCTTCTTCTTCCGTTGAGCAGCACTAAATGCAAATGACAATAGCGCAAAGGCTGCGTGTGGCAGCAACGACACGGGGCAGCGCTGCCAGAAGACGCGCGATCTGCGACGTGAACCCTGAAAGTGCCAATGCGGCTCAGATTAGATCACAATGGGACTTAAATGCCTTTGCATAAATTTGCGGCAAGTCGAAGTGGCAAGCAAATTCACATGCCTTCAGGCTGCCGCTCACATGAATGCATGCGGCAAGCAAGGTGTGATGCCATCATTCTGTGGAAAATGATGGCCCCAGCGAGTGGCACAAAGAAAGCACGCCTGCAGCATTGACCAGCGGCGCGCGCGTGGAATGTGTAGCAGTAAACACCTACGTGCTGCAGCCACAACCCCAGCCAAATAAATAAATAAAAATATAATACTTTCAATAAAATTGCACACATTTTGCCGGGCAGCCCAGTCCGGCCAGAGCGTGATAAATATCAATGCGCCGGCATCTTGGGAAGTTGTGGCACATGCCTTGCAACGCTTGCTGTCTGCCTTCTGCCATATGCGGGATATGCTGTAAGCCATTAGCACGCACCGGTTAGAAAATTGAAATTGATGTCACATGCGGCAGTCGAGTGTGGCAAGGGCGAGTCTGTGGCAAGTACACTCACTGTTGCCAGATTACCTTAAATTGAGCCAAAAGTGCTAAATTATGTGAATTATTTTAAAGAAAGTGCTTTTGATTTCCGGCAGCGAAAAATCTTTAAAAGATGCTGCAGTTAAAGTTGCAAAGCTTGTTGAATTTGTAACGAACAAAACCAAATTCTTTTTGTATTAAATCTGTTACAGGGCTAGGGCTACAGGGTTCCATGCCATCACTTTCATCAGTGTTCGAATTAAATTTCTTCCTGCCCGTCTGTCCGTGATCAAAGATAGTATCATTTAGTACGTGCAACCGTGAACTTTATTCGACAAAGCATACATACAAATAAAGTTGAGAACGTATTTTCTCAGTCAAATAGGCGAAAAAGGTATGTACATATACGTATATCGTATGTACGATATGACGTATGTAGGTATACGTTCTCTGGCCAAACGAGAAACCATTGATTGCTGAGGGGCTGGCTAAAACTATGAAAAAACAAGTAAGGAAGCAATCAGTCGGGTTTCACCGACAGAGTAATACCCTACACCATGTTCCCAAGTGGGGTGATAATTCACTGAAATTGTGGGCGTATTTGATTTACAATCTACATAGTGAGCGGACCACGCCCATTTTTGGCAGACTACAAGATGTACCTAATAGGACTATACATGCCAAATATTGATGCTCTGACAGGTGTACACCAGATGTTATCGGCATATTTATTTTACTGCCCCCATGGTGGGCGGACCACGCCCATTTCTGGAGAATTAAAAGATATTCCTACCAGGAACGAAGTAACCAAATCTGGACTCTCTGGTGTATATATTATGGAAGTTAAGAGGATTTTTTGTTTATCGCCTATATAGTGGGCGGACCACGCCCATTTTCTTGTATGGCATCTAAGACCTATATATCAACTTGGGAACCGAATTTCATTCATTTATATTCGTAACTAGTCAATTGGGAGCCATTTTACCGAAAAAATTTTGCCGCCTATATAGTGGGCGGACCACGCCCATTTTTTCCTGAGATATAGAAGACCTACCTCTTAACTTGAATACCAAGTATTATTCTTTTCCATGAGTAATTACACAAATTATAGCAATTTAATCGAAAACAAGTAAGGAAGTATCAGTCGGGTTTCACCGACAGAGTAATACCCTACACCATGATCCCAAGTGGGGTGATAATTCACTGAAATTGTGGGTGCATTTGATTTACAACCTACATAGTGGGCGGACCACGCCCATTTTTGGCAGACTACAAGATATACATAATAGGACTATATATTACAAATATTGATGCTCTGACAGGTGTACAACAGATGTTATCGGCATATTTATTTTACTGCCCCCATGGTGGGCGTGGTCCGCCCATTTCTGGAGAATTAAAAGATATTAATACCAGGAACGAAGTAACCAAATCTGGACTCTCTGGTGTATATATTATGGAAGTTAAGAGGATTTTTTGTTTGTCGCCTATATAGTGGGCGGACCACGCCCATTTTCTTGTATGGCATCTAAGACCTATATATCAACTTGGGAACCGAATTTCATTCATTTATATTCGTAACCAGTCAATTGGGAGCCATTTTACCGACAAAATTTTGCCGCCTATATAGTGGGCGGACCACGCCCATTTTTTCGTGAGATATAGAAGACCTACCTCTTAACTTTAATACCAAGTATTATTCTTTTCCATGAGTAATTACACAAATTATAGCAATTTAATCGAAAAAAACCCGAGGTAGTGGGACTTATAGGTCCATTGGGGGCGTATCCTTCGACCGATTTAAATAATTTTAACACTTTACCTAACCCGAGGTTCACTGTGACTGTGTACCAAATTTGGTCCAAATCGGACAACTCCTTCTTTCTCTTTTTTGCGTACACGCAGACGGACGGACAGACAGACAGACAGACAGACAGACAGACAGACAGACAGACAGACGGACAGACGGACAACCGGAAATCAAAAGAGAAAGTGATTCTGATCATTTCTATATACTTATGTCTATACCTAGGACGTCTCCTTTAATGCGTTACAATTTTCGCACAAACTTATTATACCCTATTACCATAGGTGTAGGGTATAATTACTCTTGTAATCTATGGACGTAGCCCTTTCTAATGATACCCCACACGATACGATATAGAAACAATTTGTTTGGGCCTACGCGAAACACTTTAAAAATTTAAAAAAGAATTTCAACAAATATTTCTTAACTTTTCACAGTGAAGATACGTTGACGTTATGAAGACCTTACATCATGCCGAATTTCAGGTTTCTGCGTGGAAAAAATGTTCATTCTAAATTCCGATTTTCACAAAACTATTGCATTTTAAGGTTTAAGAAATCCCTCAAACTCTTTTTATGGAGCTTAAGCCATTGAGCGCCGCAGCTTCAAATCGATCTACCGACACTGGATAAAAACAAGTAAGGAAGCAATCAGTCGGGTTTCACCGACAGAGTAATACCCTACACCATGTTCCCAAGTGGGGTGATAATTCACTGAAATTGTGGGCGTATTTGATTTACAATCTACATAGTGAGCGGACCACGCCCATTTTTGGCAGACTACAAGATATACCTAATAGGACTATGTATGCCAAATATTGATGCTCTGACAAGTGTACACCAGATGTTATCGGCATATTTATTTTACTGCCCCCATGGTGGGCGGACCATGCCCATTTCTGGAGAATTAAAAGATATTCCTACCAGGAACGAAGTAACCAAATCTGGACTCTTTGGTGTATATATTATGGAAGTTAAGAGGATTTTTTGTTTATCGCCTATATAGTGGGCGGCCCACGCCCATTTTCTTGTATGGCATCTAAGACCTATATATCAACTTGGGAACCGAATTTCATTCATTTATATTCGTAACTAGTCAATTGGGAGCCATTTTACCGAAAAAATTTTGCCGCCTATATAGTGGGCGGACCACGCCCATTTTTTCCTGAGATATAGAAGACCTACCTCTTAACTTGAATACCAAGTATTATTCTTTTCCATGAGTAATTACACAAATTATAGCAATTTAATCGAAAAAAACCCGAGGTAGTGGGACTTATAGGTCCATTGGGGGCGTATCCTTCGACCGATTTGAATAATTTTAACACTTTACCTAACCCGAGGTTCAGTGTGACTGTGTACCAAATTTGGTCCAAATCGGACAACTCCTTCTTTCTCTTTTTTGCGTACACGCAGACAGACAGACAGACAGACAGACGGACAGACGGACAGACGGACAACCGGAAATGAAAAGAGAAAGTGTTTCTGATCATTTCTATATACTTATGTCTATACCTAGGATCGCTCCTTTAATGCGTTACAATTTTCGCACAAAGTTATTATACCCTATTACCATAGGTGTAGGGTATAATTAAGGGACGGATTGGCTTTTGGTTCAGTTCATTAGATGGATATAAAAACTTCAAATTTTTTGAGCTCGGGTAAAGCAGGTGTTGTCAGCTGACACGAAAAGCTACGTTACGTCAGCACTAACTGTGCTATTAATTATAAAATATTTCAGTTAAAATAGTATTGAAATGTGTTAGCAGCTTTTTAACAAAACTGGCAACTATTTCTCTGGCAACACTGCACAATCGTGGATGTTTGTGTGTGTGTGTGTGTCAGCAATTCTTGCATTCAAAAGTTTCAATATCGCCTGTCCGCCAACCACGTCGCACGTAGATCACACAATGCTTTTGAATGCTTCGGCGCTCAGTTGTTGGTCCGTGTGGCATGCAACATATTGTTGTATACGCTTGTTACCTGTTGGTGCTTTATGCTGCAAAGTGGTGTTGCATGCTGCAGCACTAACTTTTGTTGAATCGTGAATATTTCGTGACAAATTCAAGCGTCTTCTTTCCTACTTTGCTCTCGTTGTTGTGCGCTCCAAGAAAGTCGTACGTGAATTTATTTTCTTGCTAGCGGAAAAGTTTTGCTCTATAGGTTTGAGTGAGTGCCATGGCAATGTACAATTGGGTGTTGCATGTGGCAGACATAATTAATTCTCATTGCTTGGTGATTGTATACACGATATAGAATAAATGTAAGCCGAAGATTGATCTTTAGAACAACATGGCGTTTATTCTCTCAATGTCGTCCTTTACTATTGATATTTAAATTCAATTCAAGCTGTAATTTTGCTTAAAAAGAATTTGATTTTATAAAATAAGTGCCATGTACAATGCAATTTTCAACTACATTTAAAAAAAATGGTTTTTTGAAAAGGCTGATATTACTAAATTGGAATGTAATTTTGGCAACTTGATTGAAAGTTTCTTAAAACTTTTTTAAGGTACTGATATTCTTCAGGCTCAAGATCTCATAATAAACAAAAACTTTTGTTTAGAATTCTTTTCATTTTCCTCCAATATTTCAACATCCTTTGGAGGTGATCATCGGGGACAATCTGAAATTATATTAACAAAAATAACAGGTCTTATATTTGAAAATTTTACAAAAGTTGTGCATTCACTGTTGCTGCGTCGACTTTAAGTTAAGACTGTTAAGATTGGCATTTAGCAAATTCCAAAAAATTAATTTCGTAGGTAAAGAAATCAATTTTCATAAGCTGCGAAATTTGATTAGATACTATTAAAGCTTTAATAATAAGGCCATTTAGTGCGTACTTAGATTTAATATAAACAACATAAAAAGTGTGTAAATGTCGAAGAAATCTTGCAGAAGTACAGAAATAAATTCTCTCGAGCAGAGACGCACTATCCACACTCTCACCAACGATATCAAAAACTAAGGATCAAGATAAGATGGATCTCCGAATTTGCAAAGTTTTAAGGAATTGCTTGAAATGCATGTGAAAGATATCTCATTTGTACGCATTGGGAGGTGCGTGCAACGTTTAGCAAGTAAATCGAACAAATTTTTGCAATAATCCAATCAAAGTGAAATATTGAGAGAAGCAACTGGTCACAGGAGCCAGCGCATTCGCATGATGTATGAATGTATGCATGTCAGTGACATTATTAACCATGCCGGGTATAAACAAGCAATCACTGTCAGTTGGTCAATGACTAGCACAACAACAACAACAACAAGGGAAGGAACAAGCTGCAAGCTTACCAAGCCGGTCCAAAAGGCATTCGCGCATGCGCCGCTCGGGTTGCCGCCGTGAATGGACGCGCATGCGTATTGTGGACAGTCGCTCTCAAGTGCCTACGAGCTCGAAAGAATTAACAAGTATAGTAAAAGTAAGCCCAGAAGAAATGAAATGCGATAATTTAAAAAGTACTACAGAAGGAGCACAGTCTGATGCCTTCCTGCCAAGGGAGCGACATGGCAACCATGTTCTGCAGTTCTCACAGAACGAACTTCTAGTATGATAAGCGAAGTGGGTGCCTTGCACGACGTGGCATGTGTTAATACAGTTTAAATTGAGCCACATTGCTGCAGAGCAGCATGACTTCTCCAAGACCATTCACACTCACACACATACACACACACATACACACCCACGAGGCTATAAGCAGCGGCGCATGCGCAAGAGCAGCAACTTTTGCATGGCCACGCTCGCTGGGCGCATGCTAAATTGCAGGCAACGGACGCCCGTTCATGACGCTTTAAGTCGCCAATAATTAACTCAAACTGCCGGTAGTAATGTTGCATACATAGTTCAACGATGGACAGACGCAGGCGAGCGCTGACTCGAGCATGCCAGCGAGCATTTGCGCATTGGCGGCAAGTATAAGCGTCTTTTCCTTTTACCAAGCTGTGTTGCTCTTAATTGTTACTAATGCGGTTCAACATCGCCCGGCCGTTTGTTTACTTAGTTATACCCTACAAGCGTGAGAGTAGCTCATATTAAAAAGTAAAGTTATAGAACAAAAAATTTGGTGGATATCTATGAACTTAAAGTTCCGAAACTTTCGATTTACAACTAAAAATTGAATAAATTTTATTTAAAGAGAAATCGTTATAAAATTTATAATTTTGTCGCACAAATTACAGAGACTAGTTACTTAAATAACCTTTTTTCAACAACTTTTTATCATTTTCATACAATCATAAATACACATAAGTAAAAAAAAGATATGCGATTTTGGAAATAAGACAATTTTATACGCTTTTGGAGAACAAAGGAAACAGAAGGAACGGTTAGTTAGTTACTGAGTTATTTTGAATGCAAACTTTTCGAACAAAAGGCGTTTGAAATTCCCAAAAGCTTAGGGAAAACACGCGGGAAGTCGCTCGGTTGAAACTTCGGCAATTTTCTTTAAACGTCTGTGAATATAGATTCTTGAAATTCTAGTCTTTAATTGCCGAGCAACTGTTATGACCCCTTCTAAAAATATGACAGTTGTAAGTAGAAAACATAATGATTCATTTGGAATTTTCTTGAAGCGAAAATGGGCGGATGTTTGGGAAAAAATTAACGGAATATACAATTCAAAAGGGGATTATAAAATTTCAAAAGAAAGCTTGAGATGCGAGAACGACGTGTCTCGGCCAAGCACTTTCAGGATAGTATCTGAGACCACCATCTCGCTCTTCTCAAGAGGCCATCGATCGGTCTGCGCTATAGATGAGATGACGTCGATTAGACAGATTTCTCGAAATATCATCAAGCACTATTTCAAACACATGCCGTAGTTGAATCTTGAACCTCAGTTGGAAGATAGTGTAGTCTGTGAGTGTTTTTCAATTAGTCGCCAAGTAGCGTTAAAATGGTTCGTTTCAGACCAACTAAAACCTTCTGCCGGTTCGACTTCAATTCACGCCTGTCTTGCCTTCCTTCTTGCTACTTGCACACACACACACAAACACACTGAATTGATAAATGCGGCTGCCACATTATGACTTGTCATAAATTTGCCTTCGTATCCATTACTCATTTGTCAACGCGCGACACTGGCGCTCTGAGTGCACTTGAGTGGTTTAGCTGCAGCCAAGGATGCCTTCGGCATGCTGCACTTGCAACCCATCCTTCATGCCGCCGTCCATATGTCATGCGCCTGTTTGCCGTGCAGCCGACAATATGTCAAATATTTGAAATAATCGCTGTTATCAACGCCGCTGACATGGTCATCGGCGCGACCGATTTTCACTGTGCGGCTGCTCCGTGTTAGCTGTTGCCTGACGGCATCTCCTCCTTGCTGCTCGGTCAGCGCTTTTGTCGTAGTGCTTTTTCTGCGTACGATTATACGTCGCTATCCGATTTTGACACTAATTCCCTGTGATGTGCTGAGAAAATATGATGCATTTGTTTGTTGTTGCACTCTTCAGCATATGAGTTGAAGGGCTTAATTTTATGAAAATTGAGAAATCCACAAATATTTAGTTTGAAATTTTTAAGCACAGCTTTATTAAGTCTAGTTAAGCAAGCATTATCTTGTATAGCCCCTTTTTTGATTCGATGATCAACTAAGACATACATTTTCTAGGAAATTCAGGCTTTAAGGTACTTCATCTTATTAGTTATTTAGAATCTTTCATGAGGAATCTCAACTCTAAATTTGATACGAGACATTGGTCGAGACATTGGTCGAGAGAGAGAGACATTGGTCGAGAGAGAGAGACATTGGTCGAGAGAGAGAGACATTGGTCGAGAGATATTGGTCCAGACATTGGTCGATAGAGAGACATTGGTCGAGAGAGAGACATTGGTCGAGAGATCTTGGTCCAGACATTGGTCGAGATAAAATATTTTAATATTTTAACCAAGAGCGAATCAAAATATTTGGTTTACATGAAATTTTCTTTAAATTGGGCCCTAGATCTTGCGAAGAATTTTTCTCTCGAGCACCCTAAAAGCTGCTACTTCGGTGACACAAGCCTCATGTACATGTGTACATGTTATCCATCCATGCCATCCAAATATCTTTATGATGATATACCATATTCCACGTTTATTGAGAGAGCCAGCTCATTGCACTTTGCTGCGTCATGTTGTAGTTTCCCTTGATGATTAACGCCACACCACATTTGTCATAATTTCCAGCAGTCCATATATCGCTCTTTGCAATATGTACGCGAAATGATATATAATACATCATTATATTATCAACACAAATAAGTGCATTTATATATTTCATTTTCATACACTGCAGAAGTCAACAGAAAATCCGAATAAATGATTATCGCATGACAACTTTCTGGTGACCCGAACGATTTTACAGTGAGTGCAAAAAATTAATAAACAGCAACAGCGCTGGCGTCATCTACAACAACAACAACAACAAAAGCAACCAAACCAAACATTGACTTCACACTTAAGTGGACACGGAACATAATTAATGATGCCAATATAAGAAAAAGGAAGCAAAGGCGTGAACTCAGTGAAAAAGAGCAGCACTGAACGGAACAAGTGAAAAAGCTTCGAGGAAGAGGAAATGAAATATTGAGCACAGAAATGAGACGTGCTGACAGAGTGGCTTTCAAGCTTGTAGCAAAAAATGCAATCATATAAATGACATTTGGCTGGAAATTGGGTCGAAATTGCTGTAGAATTGAATTATCAACAAAGTAAAGGGCGAGTGTGTGTGTGGTTTATATACATACATATATCTACATAATCAGGATATAGCAGACAGATTCTCAAATGAAATTGCTTTGTACCTTTCGAAGCTACGCATTCATGAGCAGCTGTAAATAATGTAGAAACGTCAGTATAGGGTACTTCAGGCTACGCTGACTAAGAAACTTGATCGCTACTCTAAATATTTGGTCATATAAAAAGTTTTTGCAATTTCCCGTTACAAGATGATGTTGTTATCCACAGATCTGGCAACACTAGTAAGATTATGTCAACCGAACACCAGTTTGATAGATGGAATTTCTGCCTACATTTTGTATGAAGACAGTTGGAAAATTCGTTACTAGTGTAAAAAAAGTGACATTGATTTCATTATAAGTGAAATATCTGAAGAAGTATGCATACTTCTTCGATGACTTGATTCGCAATTGTTAATGCATCCATCTTGCACCGTATGACTATCTTATGCTTCGGTCTCTGCAAAATTCTCTTACTGGTAAAAAAAAATGTACTGACCGAGGAACCGCTGAAATTAACTTGACCAAGTTCTTCGCCGATTCTACACCGATGGAGTTATGAAGTTATACGAAAAACGGCAAAGGGTTATTAATTATAATGGCCAATATATATGAACTTGATTAAAATTTTTTTTCAATAGACAACTTCTGTTCAAAAATGTACCAAATAACTGCGAATACTTTCTATATGACTCAATACAATCTTTCCTAGTGTCTAGTATAAGTGGTGTCTGTAAAAATGTCGAAAAAACATATAGACTTCTGAAATATAGGAAAACCTTCCAAAGTTCTACATCATCTTAAAGAAAGAACGTCTCTCGGCCGACAAAATTAATTTAATACAAAAATGGTCTTCGAAAAGAATTTCATTGCTGTGCCTTTTGCTTTGCCATTTTGAATTTAATAAAATGAAAAGTTAAATGTCGTTTTTTTGGCTTGTTTTTGCTGTCCAAATTTCTTGAAGGGAAACAAAAGATTCCATGCTAAATCACAGCTTCCATATGCTAATTGCTGCAGCTTCTTGAAAAAAAACAACAACAACAAAATCAAAAAGCAATCGTCTGCTGAATATAAAAATCATTTTTACAACTGTCAAAAGTACAGCGTGATCCAGTGATAAATTGTTGTCTCATGCTGTGCACACACACGATATGTCGATGTAGGCATATACGCACACGCACACACACATGCAAACATGCATACATGTATAAGCTCAGCTCAATGGGTCATCTCTGCGCCTCAAACTGACATCGTTGAACTTTTTACCTCTTGCGGTGGTTTTGTGGTTGATGTTGTTGTTGTTGTTGTTGTTGTTGTTGTTGCTGACAGTGTATACGTTGTGATTTTCTCTGTTGTTGTTGTGGCTGTTGTTGTTGTTGTTTTGGTTCCGCATGTCAAATACAACTAAAACCGCTTTGCGGGGTGTTTCACTTAATTGCGGTTTATTAGCGCGCTGGCGTATCGAAAATGGAGAGGTCGCCACCAACAACAACAACAACAACATTTACTACAACAACAATGAAAGAAGCCAAACATTCCATTTACAATAGATTTGTAAGTTTTTAAAAATAGCTAATTTATTATAATCGTTATGCGTTTTTGGCTGAAAATATCAGCAATCATTGCCGCCGTGCCTGCCACCGCAGCAGCAGCCGGTAGTACATAGCGGTTTTGAGTTTTAACGCCGCTTTAGTCGAAAATTTTTCAAGCATAGACCAACTGCTTAGCAAAATAACTAACAAGAATTCGTAGCATTTGAAAAAAGTACAAGTTTGATTATTTTCTTTATGAAAAATTTATTCGAAAATTTTGAATTGCACTTAAAATTTATTGACATACTATGGAAGTCGCCTTGGGAGTGGCAGAACTAGCGCCTTATTAGCACTTTCAGATAATATATTATGTCGAAAAATCGGTGGTCATAAATCAATAATTTATATGAGGAAAAGTTGAGTAGAGTTATTGAATTATATTTTTTATTTGAAAGCTTAGAAAGCAAAAATATAAAAAAATGCCAGTTTCGTCTGACGTTTTATTAGACGAACACAAAGTTTATCTGAGTAATACTTAATAAGAACAATGGACAAGCGCTTTCAAAAGGGATGCTGCAAGCTCAGTCGAGAACAGACTTTGCTGACTATCGGACGCACAATTCCGAAATATTAACTCATTAAATATTATAATGTGTAAATGCAATAATTGCATTTTATTTCAAAGAGTAATATTCTACATAACTATTATCTATTTTTGCTATTGGAATATGGAAATATTTATTAATAGCCCAATTCACAATCTTGTGCAAATGGTCTGGGATTTTTGCAATTGACAGTTTCGTAGCAAACTACTGTAAAAACTACTGTAATTTTGCTACTGTTTATTTAATGCTCCAATAAAACTCTATTGTTGCAATTTAGACAAAATTTCGAGCAAACAGATGAGTATATTTTTTTCGAAATAGAAAAACGTAGCCAAACAAAATCAATACGATTGGTTTTCGTTTACTTCACATTCTTTTTGTTTGCTTACAATGTTTTGTCGGAAAGCTATAGACACAATGAGCTGCTAAATTAGTTCTTATTCCAATTGTGTCATAGCAATTTGCCTTTGCTGCTCCATTTGACCATTTTGTTCGAGAGCACCGCAGTGTGAAAAAATCTAGTGTTAATGATTGTTCTTTTATTTAATGATGATGGCGTTACGAATTTCGCCAGCATCGAACAATTTCTTTTGCCACAAACACAGCAGCGCTCTGGATGAATCTAAGGCCGCGAGAAAAAGTTACACATACTAATCCCATATGAATACATCAGAATGAGCCATTATGGCAGTTCAAGCTGAAGCGGCAATAGAAGCTACCTCAAGGTAGTGCCTACTCGTATTGAAAAAAAAACACCAGCTATACAATGGAAAAATCATTAATTAAATTTGACGAAACGCCGGCATGCCCTGGCGGAGCAGCGGCACGAACAAAATGCTGCCAAGCTGAAAGCCAGTGGGAAGGTAATTCCATGCCGCCTTGCAGACTGGCGCTGCGGAAATCTTTACAATGCAAAGTAGTAAAAGTATTTGAGATTGCTTGAAGGGCGGGAAATTGAAGGCACACCAGAGTTCCAATTAATTCGTTTGTACAGCAGCGCGCAATTATGGCAAGGGGGGTATGAAAAAAGCGCTAACTGCGCAGCGGCGGAAAAGGCCATTATTGGCGCTGCATGTGGTACGAACGCAGCGTTGCGATGGCGAGGATGAGGTGTCAAACGGTGGTTGGAGCCATTTTTCAAAAGCGAGCCCACTTTCGGCCTGTTCACATGGCATGGAATTAACGCCACAATACAGGTGAAAATGCGTGTTATTCCGCTGTGTCGGTTTGTCGGTTTGTAAGGTGAGAAGTTGTTTGAAAATTAATTCAACAATTTGCAGGGCATTACAGCCTTTTGTTGATGACGCAACGGCAATGGCAGCCATATTACATATTGTGCTGATTATAGTGAAACTTTAGTTAAGTATTTGCATATTACGCCGAACGGGACCTACAAGTAGCCATGTCCAAACGCATTTAGAAGCTTTTCATAGCAAAGAAAACTCTCGGGGAATTGCCAATTGATCGCGAGATGTGGCACCATGTGCAAAGAAACAATTTGAAAGACAAATTCTCCTTTTATTCAATGTTATGAGCCCCAGCTGAGATTTGAACCCAGGCCACTGAGCCGCCATATGGCGCGGCTGCTCTCTTACGACTCTACTGGAAAAATGTTCACTTGGCTGCTGAACTTTCGACATAAATTGAGAGAAAATGTTTTAGGAAATTCTGACTTTTAATGAATTGCTGTAGAAGTACACGCGCTCTTCAATTGCATTGCAACTTCCTGCCTTCGAATCAAGTAAATTCGTTTCAGAGCAATGAAATTTGAAGCATTCGCTGCTTCAGCAATGACACGCGTCCACTTGCGGCACAGCGGCATAAATTTCCTGTGCTTGCAGGCATTGTTGCCACATGTTGCAGCAGCATAACCGCTGCCACTCACGCACGCACGCTGAATGCCGTGCTGCTTCATAAGTGGGCATACTTCAATTGCTTGCTGGCTGCAATTTGTCGTCAGCGCAATACAAATGCAATCAAATGCAATGTGTGTGTGCGTGTGTGAGTGTGTGGCATCAATGGAAAATTAAGACAAACAATTTTGTCGCTTGTGCTTCATTAAGAAAATGCTTGTTTGCTGCTTATGCAACGAATTGCCTCTTGTTGTTGTTGTTGCTACTGCTGCTGCTGGTGCACTCATAAATGCGTGTAATCAATTTGTAGTGCTGACAATGCCGGCTGCGGTGGCAGTTGCAGTGCCGTAGAAGGGGCGCAAAAGGGCTCTGTGCGTCGTTCCAATTAAGGCAACACCTCGCCCGGCAGCACTTCAAGGCTCTTCGCTGCTGCTGCACAAATGCATTGTAAATGCAGTGCTCTTGTGCAAGTGTTTGAGTGTTTGAGTATGCGTATATGTGTGTATGTGTATGCCATGTCCTTGACAAATGCACGCATCTGAATGCCTGAATGCCAATCGAAGCATAAAAGCAGCAAGCAAGGAAATTTGTTGATTTTTGAAGATACACTGTGAAAAATTTGTTGTACGTTGCAACTAGATTACTTCAGCAGAAGTTCGGAAGGATGCTTTTCGTTTGTTTCTTTGACTTTGCTCTGCTCTGACTCATATTCCTTTTGTACAGTGTGCAGGGATTATAATTTAGTATCTGTTACATAAAATAGCTAAAGAAACAATAAATGCTTAGTGAACAGGAATGAGCCTGATTCTTATACCCTACACCTATGGTAATAGGGTATAATAACTTTGTGCGAAAATTGTAATGCATTAAAAGAAACGTCCTAGGTATAGACATAAGTATATAGAAATGTTAACAATCACTTTCTGTCTTGTGTTATGGTTGTCCGTCTAAGATAGAGATAGAAGGAGTTGTCCGATTGCGACCAAATTTGGCACACAGTCAGAGTGAACCTCGGGTTAGTTAGAGTTTTATAACTATTCAATTCGGTTAAAGGACACGCCCACAAGGGGCCTGTAGGTCTCACTACAATGGAAAGCAGTTAAAAATTCTTTTGCGATATTCCATAATACGGGATAAGTAACAGGTACTACGTGCACCCCATTTACACATCATTCATCCCCAATTTTTTTCGCTGACGAGAACCCTTTGTGGGTGTTCGTGGACCGCAGCGAGTTCATTTGGAACAATTTGGCAATCACTGATCAAGACTCCAACGATATAATTTTCTACTGCCTAATTTTCACGCAGTGTATTCGGTGCATAAAAGTAATGAATTTACGCACACACCCACATTGACGCATACTGCTGCAGAATGCACTTATGCACACTTGTACATACACTCACAATCAAACATAGCCACACGCACATGCCAACTGCAGCAAAACACTTACACGCATTGCGCCTGCGGCAGCTGCACTTCAAGTGCGTACTCACGTACTCACACACATACACACAGAAACACATATGCATGTAAATTGGACATCGGCAGCTCGACAGCAATTAAACGCGTGATTTTCATACTAAATTTTCAACAATTTCTTTTTTTTAAATTTAAATTTCTGTAGGAAATTGGTTTGAATTTGCTGTTAATTAGAGTGCCTGCCGGAACGCATGAGCGTCCAAGTTGCTTCATTTGCCCAGCGAGCGAGCGGCACTTCCGCTGCCGTCGATTCTCAGATCTGCGACTCGCACTTCAATATGAAAATCGTAGCATTTGCCGCTTTTTATGCGCAGCAGACGTGCCACATTTGCGGCATGCAACATGTTCTGCACTTGAACTATTGTTTGTTGTCTGGTCTTTGGTCGTTGCTGTTGTTGTTGTTTTTGTTGTTCCAGCGCTTGGTGACTATGCTCTATTTACATTTGCATTTCCTTTAAAGTATTCCGATCGGCCGACTTGTTATTGGCTTGTCTAGCATTTTTATGGCTCCACGCATTGTTTTACATGCGCTTGTTTGCTTACAATTCATAAAAATAGCAAACAATTTTTTTAAGTACTTTTCGCATGTCCATGTCGAATGAACACTCTTTCGTGGAAGACACATTGCAGCGTAAGTATTTTAACTATCTTGCTTTATATCTGTCTGAAACTTCTTTAGACTTAGGGCTAAAATGCGTGGCTAAAGTCTCAAGCCACACTGCTAAGGCCTTATAGGGTCGATAATAGTTTCTCGAATCATACGTACGTATCTCCATCACGCTGGAAGCATGCCTTCCGTCGATCAGAAGATGATCGATCTGGTTTCATGTTCGTTGATCAGGTAACAGCCAGGAAGCCTTGCGGATGTCGTGGTGCTCAAATCTGGCACTTCATACTTTCATGTTTTGTGCTGAGGTGCAGTTGACCAGCCTCATTCTGTTGTCGGTGTCGGTGAGATGGAAGCTGAATTTAACGATCGTGAAATCAAATATAAAGTTCTTATCGATCTTGGCTCTTACATCCACGCTTAAAATTTTTAACGCTATGCGCGGGGCAGTGATCATAAGCATTCTCATGATACTCAAAGAAGTCATCCGTGGCCTTGTCATCATTCCATCGGATTTCTCAACTACACCTTATACTAAAATCTAGATTGAGATTAGCGTGTTGAAGCTCCGACTAGAATTTCGCAGAAGGTAAAAGTCATTTGACTGACGCTCATTACTTTCTGTGTGTGTTTTATATAAAATCACTTGCATGCATATTACGACAATGAGCAAGTAAAAGCTTAAAATATAAGCAAAAGATAAAAGACATTTAAAGCAAACAGCTTACTTGAAGCTCCCTTCACCGAGGCCGTTGCCAGGCTGATGAAATGAGTGCCCGGAAAATCAGCGGCATTAGTTCTGCTCACTGCTCTGCATGCGAATTGCGCAAATTTTAAATGAAAATATGTTTTTAATTATTTGAATTTTATGCAGAATTCATAGACATTTTTCGTTGCACAGATAGTCACGCCTTGTTAATTGGCAACGTTGCCACTAACGCTTGAAGAAGGCTTCATTGTTTATTGTTGCTGAACAAGGCTGCTTGGCATTCATATTACAACAATAAATTCGCTTATCAGTTTTGAAAAAAAAGCGTGTGGATTCAGTGCGCATTAATTGCTCGTAATTTTAGTCTTTAACTAGCTTTTTATACATACATATATAGAGCTTTGTTTCCCAAGTGAATTCACTTTAATATGCCGAACTTTATTTAGTTTTGTTAAATTCAAAACATCAGCTATAAAACTAAGAATTTATTTTTCATACCATCAAATGTTGGAAGTAGAAGTGAATGGCCGACATTTTGCTGCTCCACTAGAGGGCGCTGGCTCCACTCCGCCTCACTTGTTGAGAACATTGCTTGCATTATTTGTGTCAGCAGCAGCGGAACACGCACAAGCCTTGTTAGCTTAATCATTTAAGCTATGACAAAATCAGAACAACAACAGCAACAAAAGTGCTAACAACCAACTAATGCCGAGGGCTGAATTAAACATAAAGGCAGCAATATTTATTGCTGAATTTTGCTTGCAACCATATAGTTCATTTGAGGCACACACATTTTCCTTGCTTACAAATGCTAAAGAAGCTTGCCATTTTTGTCAGCTTTTCTATACATCTTATCTTGATCTGTAAGAGCGCTGTTTTATACATTTCTAAAAAACTAATAGCTCTCTATCATTACAAAAGCAGTCAAGTGCGAGTTGGGCTCGCTCACTGAGGGTTCCGTACCAGAAATACCCTTTTTAGCGTTCGAATTTAGTTTCTTTTTGCCCGTCTAGCCATAAAATTTTTGATATTTTGACCTACATCTTCGAAACCAATTCAGCTAAAATTATAAAAAAACATTTTTGGAATCCATTGACGTAGCCCTTTCTAATGATACCCCACTCGATAGAAACAACAAAAAATTTTTTCTGAGAGGGTCATCTTAAATTTAAAAAAAAATTTTAAAACTTTAAATTCGAAAAAACCGGCAGCCATGCAGTCATGCGTGATCAAATACCTAGTAAGCATGATTTTATCAAAATTTTCGGTTCAGAAATGGTGTGTGCAGATGGGATCATGTGGGGATAGCTCCGTTTTTTTAACTATATCTTTCTAACCCGTGTACATAAAATTTAAAAAAAATACATTCTGTAATCTATGGATGTAGCCCTTTCTAACAATACCCCACACGATACGGTTTAAAAATATTTTTATTTTTTTTGTCCAAAAAAAAAAATACTTCTAAAAATATTTCTTAACTTTTTATAGTGAAAATGTGTTTAGGTTATTAAGACCTAACATCGTGCAAAATTTCAGGTTTCTACGATGAAAAAAGGTCGTTTTATATACACACTCCCAAAACAAAAGTGACCTTATAAGTGTTCCCGTTTTTTCCCTTTTTAGGGGAACGGAACCCTAAAAATAAAAAGCGACGATGTGGCAGAGAATTTTACCTTAGTCTAAGTTCTGAGATTATCCAAATCGGTGGAAGGACACGCCCACAATAGCCCTGTAAGTCTCACTACCTCATATTTTTTTTGGGTAAAATGGCAATAATTTGTCTAATTACTCACTGAAAAGAATAATACTTAGTATTTAATTTAAGGGGTGGGTCTTCTGTCAAACGAAAAAATTCGCGTGGTCCTCCTTATTCAAAAAAATACTTTTCTGTGGCAACCCTACTTGAAAGTTGGCGGACCATGCCCATATTCGTACCAGTTCTCAACTGAAAGTTCTCCAGCCGTATCTGTACCAACTTTCATATCGATATCTTTATGCGTTCAAGAGTTTTTAATTAAGCTGTGCTAGATTACCAAAAGCACACACTGTGTGCCGGCAGCATCTGAAATACGCGCTACAAAAACAATGCAAAATATTAAAATTATTTAATTGCCTTTAATTGTGGGCAATCTGCATTTTATTGGTACTCATATTGAAATACAATACGATGGCAAAGTGTGATTGACAGTGCAAATGTTTGTAATTGTGTTAAAATGTCGTAAATGTTGATATTGCTGTTGTTTGTTGTTGTAGTTGTTGTTCGCTCCTTTTTTCTTGACATAAAATATTGAATTTTTTGTTCGAATTGACGACGAAAGGTTCAAAAAACTTTTAAACACACATGCTCAGACTACCAGCACGCCTCTGACGCTGCTGCCATATCTCAACGAGGTTTCGTGCGCTGTTGCCATAAAAAATTGCATAAATGCAAAATAGGTGCAAATGATGTTGGGGCATAAACGGGCGCAGCACAGCAGCGCATGCAACAAATAAGTGCTTTTTGTTGTTGTTGAAGTATGTGGCATACAGCTAAGCACTTGTCTGCGCAACAGCACTTGCTGTTCTTGTCGGCGACAATTGCTGCCAGTTTAGTATAAGTTTTGTTGCCCTTTTAAAGTGCAAATCTATCATTTTAACGAAATGTCAAAGAATATTCTGGCTGTTTTTCGTTTTTAGCGTTTCGTTCCCCTTTCGATCACTTTTGTTTCGGAAGATGTGTACATAAACAGACCTTTTTTCAACGTAGGAACCTGAAATTTGGCAAGATGTTAGGTCTTTATAACGTTAGTACATATATTTTTAAAAAGTTAAGAAATATTTTTAGAAACATTTCTTTTAATTTGTAAAAGGGTTTGGGTTTGACCGAATAGAAATATTTTCTCTATCGTACCGTCTGGCGTATCGTTCGGAAGGGCTACATCCATTGTTCTAAAAATATTTTGGTAACATTAGCTCCTTTCCCCCTTAGGAAGAAATGGCTGTTGTTTTTATTTTGTGGAGTATCGTAAGAAAGTGCTACGTCCATGGATTCCAAAAATATTTTCTTCATAATTGTAGGTAAATTGCTTTCGAAGATATAGCTCAAAATATAGAATAATTTATGAACAGACGGGCAAGGAGAAGCACTGCAGTACACAACCAAAACCAAGCACAGAACGGAGCAGACGGGCAAGGGGAAATGAAATTCCAACGCTAAAGAGGGTATTTCTGATATGGAACCCTGTTTGCTTGAGCTCGACTTGCACTTGAATGCTTTTTTGAAAGCTCAGCTGTGTTATAATCTTCTAATTTCAATTCTGTGCAAGTTTCGAATTTATGAGTTTACTTTCTTTCACAACAACAAAAGGAACAGCCCTTCAAACGATTCAATCAATACACCGCTGCATTTGAAAGTGGGCAACAAAACTTCAATTCCAAAGCAAATCAAAACAACAACACAATTAACACTAGCACTAAAATTGAGCTCATTTCTGATCCCAGCCTGCCATTGGCCGTGCGCCCAATATTTGTGACATCAACTCGGCCGCTCAAAAATGCTCAGCATCAATCACTTTCACTAGCTGCAAGCCAAATGCCAGCTCGTATCTCTCTCCAAGGCATGCCGTGGAAAGTGTTGAAACTAACGGCTAACACCTTGCTGCTGCAGCAACCACAAAACAACGGCCACAACCACAAAAACACTTTCAACTAATGACGCTAAAATGCAGCGCAGACAAAAGACCGCAGTGAGGCAAGGTTCCAGCGCTGGCAGGGAGCGGGTGCATGCTCCAAACAAATGCAAATGCGTCCGCTGCAGCAAAGTGCAAATTGATTAATCACAATCGATGGGACAATGGACTGCGGCTGCAGCGTTGCGACGGGCCAGCGTTGAGAGCGCTGTTGGCCAGTTGCTGCGACTCTTGGCTTGACTGGCGTGTAACGATTTGTCAAAGCGATAAGCAAGTGAGATTTTTAAGTGACCAACACTTGTGCTGGAATTCGTATTGATATTTCATGTGGGACTGGCTCAGAGCCGAGATTTCGTCTATTGGGCGTGTAGAATGCATGCTTGTCTACATGTGAAAGACTTGGTAGCATTTATGTGTAGGAACTAAGTTCAAAATTGTTTGAGCGAGGCTTTGCTTAGTTTAACAGGAAGAACTCAAATCCTCCCCTACTGCAGTATTACAACAGGCCATCACATGGCCTAAGAGTTTCCTAATGGCAGACCATTTGTGCCTATATTATATATGTACCTTCTGAATAAATTCATTACATTACTTATTCAAAATAGAAACAAAATACGGTGAAGAGCGAGTCGGGCTCGCGCACATAGGGTTCAGTACCAGAACTATCTTCTTCCATGTTCGAATTTTATTTCTCCATCAGTTCTGTGCTTGGTTTTGGTTGTGTACTGTCAACAGCAGTGCTTCTCCTTGCCCGTCTGTCCATAACTTTTTCGCCATTTTGAGCTATATCTTCGAAACCGATTCCCCTAAAATTATGAAAAATATATTTTTGGAACCCATGGACGTAGTCCTTTCTAAAGATTTCAGATACGCTACGATATAGAAATATTATTTTTCAAATAAAAAACATTTATAATCTTTTATGTTACCCCGAGAAAAACACCGAGAATAAAGCATTCTGTGTCTTTTTATGCCGAACCAAATTGAATTCTTTTTGTCCATTTCGCTTCCGCCTACCTTCCCCAAATCCTCAGCAGCACTTCGACATAGTCAAGCAGCATGGTCAACTCGGTTCAACGCAGATTTCTGCATTTTTAGTAGTCAATTGTCACAATAATTACAAACTGTGTTTGAGTAAGCTTTACGAATTTGATCAAGAATGGGTTACAAACTCTTAGAAGTGTTTGTTCAAAATCGCAATTTTAAACTTGAGGGATTATTGCTTTTGATCACAAAAATGTCATTAAAATATATAAGAATACATAAGAATAAATGCAAGAATCTGCTGTGACAAAGAAGCTGTGTTAAAAAAAGAGCATTCCGACAAACAGCTTTGCAAAATTGGCCATTAAAGTGGCATACACAAAAGTTGGTTTATTTCAATTTCCAGCTTGTTTTACTAATTATCTGCTAATCACCGGCAGCTTGGATCAGCCTGCGTCTGGGCAGCAAGCATCGTAGCTAATCAAGCAACTAAGCAATACATTCATTCGTCGGCTTTGCTGAGCAACGATCTGCTCGAGCGTACCTTCAGCCAAGCAGGCATGAAAAAATGCTTTGGAAGTGGCAGACCGTCAGCTGTTCGCTCCGGCGGACGGACAGGCGGGCAACGGGTAAGACGAGCAGCTACGTGAAGCGATACGCAAGCACTCACATTACCTGCAATCGTAACGCAATCGTAATTTCGATACGAAACGCAAACACATTCGCGTGCTTCGTTCGAGAATTTATCACTTTTTATATGATTTTTTGCAATTTTTTTTTTTTCTTCTTATTTAGTTTTCTTAGTAATTATTTCGCTTGAGTGGCACTTAGCGCAAAAATTGCTTGCAATGATATGCAAAACAATTGCTGGCACATGATAAGAGCACTTGCGTATAAAAGCAATAAAACGTTAAGTCCAAATGCTGAACGTAGCAAGCAAATGTGCAAATTATTGCTAACGGCTATAAAAAAGCCCGCTGGCGATACTCCAAATTGCAAACTAATATGAGCTGAAATCGGCCACAAATCGAGCTGAAGCAATTGAATTAATTAAATGTTGCGCTAATTATGCAAGCGCGTAATTTTTTGCTTGCTTCAATTGGCGGCAAGTTTTGCAATATGTATCTAGGCAAGAGTATCTTGGTATCTGCATGCGCAGCGTAATTGCCAAAGCGCATGCGCTCAAGTGGCAGCTAAATTTGAAAATCAGCACGAAATCGTTGGATATTATGAGCCAGCAATAGTTTGGCACGGAAGTGGCAGATACTCGCTGTTGCACAAGGGGATTGATAGCTAATGATTGACTGATGGTCAAAGCTTTCTCCATGCGAGTAGTTAGAGTACTTCGGTAATCGTTTCAATCGGTGCAGAATGGTGTATTGATGACTGAAATTGGCGATCAATTCACCTGAGCTAGAGGAATGCATGTTGAGTTTTTTTTTTATATAGAAGAAAAGCATATAAGACAAATATCAAGAGAAACTTGTTATTATACCCTACACCTATGGTAATAGGGTATAATAACTTTGTGCGAAAATTGTAACGCATTAAAGGAGCCGTCCTAGGTATAGACATAAGTATATAAAAATGATCAGAATCACTTTCTCTTTTGATTTCCGGTTGTCCGTCTGTCCGTCCGTCTGTCTGTCTGTCTGTCTGTCTGTCTGTGGTCTGTCTGTCTGTCTGTCTTGCTGTCCGTGCGCACAGGAGAGAAAGAAGGAGTTGTCCGATTTATACAAAATTTGGCACGCAATCGCAGTGAACCTTCCACTACTTCAAGTTCCGAGATTAGCCAAATCGGTTGAGGAACACGCCCACTATAGGCCTGTAAGTCCCAATACCCCGGATTTTTTTCGGTAAAATAGCTATATTTTGTCTAATTACTCATGGAAAAGAATTGTACTTGGTATTCAAGTTAAGGGTTTGGTTTTCTATGTCCCACGAAAAAATGGGCGTGGTCTGCCGACTATATAGGCAGTAAGCAAAAAATCCTCATAACTTCTGTAAGATATTCACCAGAGCGTCCATATTTGGTCACTTCATTACTGGTAAGAATACCTTTTCATTCTAAAAAAATTGGCGTGTCCCGCCCACTATGTAGGCGGTTAATTAAATGCACCCACAATTTATGTGGATTATCACCCCACTTGGGAACTTGGTGTAGGGTATTACTCTGTCGGTGAAACCCGACTGATTCTTCCTTACTTGTTTTTTTAATTAAATTTCGTTCGCAGTTAGAAGGCCAAAAAAGGCGATCCTTAGAGAATTTTTCTTTGAAGGGTGCATAAATGTATTAAAATGAAATTTTCTATGCATATTGTGGCCGCTTTGAACTTTATTTTCATATTTATACCCTACACCTATGGTAATAGGGTATAATAACTTTGTGCGAAAATTGTAACGCATTAAAGGAGCGGTCCTAGGTATAGACATAAATATATAGAAATGATCAGAATCACTTTCTCTTTTCATTTCCGGTTGTCCGTCTGTCCGTCTGTCAGTCTGTCTGTCTGTCTGTCTGTCTGTCTGTCCGTCTGCGTGTACGCAAAAAAGAGAAAGAAGGAGTTGTCCGATTTGGACCAAATTTGGTACACAGTCACACTGAACCTCGGGTTAGGTAAAGTGTTAAAACTATTCAAATCGGTCGAAGGATACGCCCCCAATGGACCTATAAGTCCCACTACCTCGGGTTTTTTTCGATTAAATTGCTATAATTTGTGTAATTACTCATGGAAAAGAATAATACTTGGTATTCAAGTTAAGAGGTAGGTCTTCTATATCTCAGGAAAAAATTGGCGTGGTCCGCCCACTATATAGCCGGCAAAATTTTTTCGGTAAAATGGCTCCCAATTGACTAGTTACGAATATAAATGAATGAAATTCGGTTCCCAAGTTGATATATAGGTCTTAGATGCCATACAAGGAAATGGGCGTGGTCCGCCCACTATATAGGCGATAAACAAAAAATCCTCTTAACTTCCATAATATATACACCAGAGAGTCCAGATTTGGTTACTTCGTTCCTGGTAGGAATATCTTTTAATTCTCCAGAAATGGGCGTGGTCCGCCCACCATGGGGGCAGTAAAATAAATATGCCGATAACATCTGGTGTACACCTGTCAGAGCATCAATATTTGGCATGTATAGTCCTATTAGGTATATCTAGTAGTCTGCCAAAAATGGGCGTGGTCCGCTCACTATGTAGATTGTAAATCAAATACGCCCACAATTTCAGTGAATTATCACCCCACTTGGGAACATGGTGTAGGGTATTACTCTGTCGGTGAAACCCGACTGATTGCTTCCTTACTTGTTATAGGTGCTATAGGCGATCATCTGGAGCTTCTCTAAAATAAGACGTCTTACGATCACCACGATATATCTGGATAGAATGATCACAAACGGTAGAGCAAAAAAAAATTGATCGAAATAATATTTATCAGCAAGAAAAACCTTCGATCAATTACTAAAAAATTTATATATGTATCTTGTGTGAAAATTTGAGACTGATCGGTTTTGGCAACTCTGTTTTTGGTGTGTCATCGTACTCATTACGAGTAGCGATCATACCGCTCGCCTAGACAAAAGATCAGCGCATGTTGTCTAATAAATATGTGGCAAGCACAACTGCCAGCTGCAACACTCCAGCGCGCACGCGCTGCAGCACGACATAGCAACAACAAACCACCACAACAACAACAAAGTTTAAAGACGATCACTTTTCTTGAGAACAAAATAATTACCAGCAGCGTGAGAGTATCTGCTAAACTTCTAACTAGCTGCCGAGTAGAATCGCCCAATTTTAAATTAAAACCCATTTCAAATGAGCCATCGAAAGCTAACGGCACTTTCTGAAGGCTACCAAGTGTTGAGGCCAAATTCCCATTTACGCTCGGTTAAATTAAGAAAAAATAATTTGCAAATCGTGCTGCAGTGATTTTTAAGCGCGTTTCTATCCGCCTCTTAACTGCGGAAGTTGAAAATTGCCAGCTGGGGCCTATCAGTCAGCTCGGAAAGCTATTACGAAAAATTTTAATTTGCAGACGGCCCACTGACGACCGACCTCCTCCTCGTTGTTCGCCGAGCCTAGTGTGCCACTCAAACCGCACTCACAGGCACGCTAACGACTCGGTGGCAATGGCGGTGACCACTAGCCAGCTTCGGAGACCGGGCGTGCTTTAAATCATTTCCATATGTTCTCACACTGCCAGAGACGTCGTTCAAATGCAATAAGGTGGGATATACCCCCCTTAACACGGAATAATATGCAGCAATTTTCACTTCAAGAGAACTTTAACTTAGGCACGTGATAAGAGAGGTTCGTAAGTAAGTCGTTCCCTGCTAAAAAATTTACTGACTACGTGCCTGACCTGCGGGCCTTCCATGCGAAGCGATATTGAATACTCGCGTGTGTGTTCGGAATGACAGGAGGGGCAGCTTTAGTTGCTATATGATATGTGCGTGTGGAGTGCTCGCTGGCATATTGTGCACTGACCAGTGTTGCCAACTTAACAGTGAGGCTAGTTTGTTTGGTAAAAAAAAATGCAGGAAATAGCACATGCACATACTTCGTATTTATTTACGTAGAATATTGTGAAGTTTTTCGAGGCAGCCCGTTGCGTGACTTGATCGCCTCGCTTTGATATTATATTGTTACATTAAAAATAATTAACTATTCTGCTTCTTCTTTCTTTCTTTTCAGTTTGATACATGCTGAAGTTTGTCTTTATTTGCTGCAAAACAGCATAAATAAAATGTAATTTCAAGTTTTTTTCCGACCATATAAAATGTTTTTTGGTTACCAGAAATTTTAATAAATCTGAAAACAAAGTCGCACCAAATTTTTCGTCTAAATTAATGCCAAATTCAGTACTAGTTTAGAGATTTTGTAGGCAATCATTAAAGCCTTCGATTGCTTGCAATTGAATTTAACCTTTTTATAAAAACTCAACTAAGAAATTCAAAGAAAAAATTTTGGTTCTAAATTCCTAGCAATTGGATTTGTAATTTTAAAGTAATTCAATTTATACCACTCTGTTAACTGTGCAAAAATTTTAAACTAGCAACAACAAGCATTTTCATCTATCGTACAAAGTGATCGTACAAATGATCCTACAAAGTGATCTTAAAAAGTATCTGAACAAGTGATCAAGTTGTGCTTGACTAGACTGCATAATGATTTCTGAAGCTACATTATAGAAATATATTAGAATACGATTTCATAATGAAATGAACAATGGGAGCTCGATCATTGCGTGCGATCATTTGCCTGCCAAGCTATCGTGTAGGTCCAAGTGAAAGTCTCTTGCGGATCGCTGTTCGCTTTTTCATCATGACATTTATCAATTTGCGTATTAAACACAAACATTAATAGATTAAATTATGTTTGTGTGCCAATTCTAATAGCAAAGAGTTTAACATTGCCGATGCCTGATATTCGAAGTGATGTCTTTCTACCAGCGACTTTTTTACAAGACCCACAAAAATTTCTGCTCCGGGCTCTGGAGCGAATTTTATGCAAACAAACACATTTTTCATACGCGGCGCAACGTAATCTGAAAAAATTTAAATCTTTTAAAAACTATTAATTTTGCGGTCAGTGAAATGTGCATGCATGTGTGTGTGTGTGTATAAAAGTGTATGCGTGAGCATGTGATTGAATGTTGTAAACGCGCAGCAGAGAACCCAACTTAAGGGGTCCCCCAAGCTGAAAATTTAAAAAAAGGGAGCAATAAAAAATTTGTACTGTTATAAATATCGTTCCAAAACAGTTTTACGATTTTCGATTTTTTATTTTCGATTTCCTTACAAATTCAGGAAAGTTAGGAAAGCTAGAAGTAGAGCTTCACATCAAGACAGGCCGAAAGGTCGCCAGATTCTTATATCAGAATATTTGGAATTTATTTGTTAAATTTAATTGAATTTTGTTCACTAAAAGTTTTGATTTTTTTAAAAGCTAACGCTTTCTGAACTTTTTGTTGTTGATTGGCAAATAGTTAGTAAAAAGTGCGTAGTATTTAAAATTGCATTTTTTATTGCAGAACTATATTTCATCAGCGCGCTCAGCTTGTAAGTTCCCCCCCTTTGTTCGCATGAGACGCGCCAAAACGCTTGCGCGCGTTCATTGACTTCTAGCCTCCGCAGCAGCGCAAATTCATATGCTCAAATATTGCGCAAATAAATCAGCTGAATAAAATCGAAAAATAATTGCAATTTGCCTTTTCTTGTTTTGTTATTTTATTGAAGTTTGATATGCAAAACGTGGTTAGCCCGAATACACTCACACACATCCACACACACACACACACAAGTTATTTGAGCATTATCGGCGAGCTCGTACTCGTATGTCTGCACAACCGCGCTTAGACTCTGCCCCCTCCCCGCCGCTCATACGCCTCTTGCAGCGTATGCAACGTTTGTTAGCGGCAAAACTGCTGTGATTTGAAAAACAGTCGTTGCCAAAGAGGAAGCAGTGAAAAAAAGTGAAAATCGCAGTTAGCTTGTTTGCTTAGCCGCGACGTATCTGTATCTTTCGCTGTTGGCCGAGTTGTATTTGTCGGATCGAATTGCATGCTAAGCTTTGTTTACTTGCGGTTTTTGTGTTGTTTTCCTCTGTTTTCTTTGATTTGCAGCAATTAATAATGCTGCTGGTATGGCTGCTTAAAAAATTCAAAAATTAAAGAAAAAAACTCAACGGACAGTGAGTCAAACCGAGCCGCCAGCCAAGCGAATACGAGTATGAGTAATTCGCAAAATTTAATTATGAATGCCAATGACGCGTCGGTCACGACGTGGCTTCTTAATTTAATTTAATTTCAGCTGGCAAGAGTGAGTGGCATTATTTTTGTGTATTCTGTAGATTTTAAAATTTTTTGATTTAATCGCTTTTTTACTCTTTTTGGCTTTTTTTCAGCGTGGTAGTTAAGTAGTGGGAATTTTAAGCCATTTTTTGATTATTAGCTTGAATAGATATTTTGTCATTTATATAAATTTCTACTAGAGCATCTATCTGTAGGTCCCGTTAAATTGTCAGTCAAAAACATTGGAGCCATCGCGGATGAAATTATTACGCAGCTTTATTTGTTCACAATATCAAGTAGCAATAGTCGATAAATAAAAGTTTGTCACAAAAATGCTTTAGTAAAAAATTACAGCTTATACTTTTTAAATATTGTAGAAAATCTTTATTATAGCTAAAACTTTAAATCTGCTTTAAGAAATTTCTACACATACGCCTTCGCATACTTAAAACTATATGCTTTAATATCCCATTCAATACCAGCAGTTTCCCTTAACAGTTTCGAAATTATATACATATGTATATATATGGGTACTTAATATTTTCGCAACATTAATTAATCAACTTTTGATTTAGCCATTCAACGAATTATATTATAAGTAAATCAGAGTTCATGGAAATGTCTCATTAAGTTTACATATGCATTTTTCAGCTTAAAGCACAATTTGCAAATACAATTATGTTTGAAACCTAGCATTATCCTTTAGCTTGTTGGTTAGATTTAAATTAAGCGCTGCTATGATATGCCACTGCCATTAGTTTGTTGTTGTGCAACAACATGTATGCAAACATTTTAAAAGGGGAAAGTGAAATGTGCGCTCAAACGTACAATGGCTTCATTACGTGGCAGCCAACTTCAGCAGCCAACAATTGAACGTACACTAACCCTCTCCGCTTACGGGCAAGCCAAGTGCACTTTGGCAAAGCTGTCGCTGGTGCTGTTGTTGTTGCTGTTGCAGGTGTTGTGTGTGCCACAAAGCTCGTCGGCCTCAAGAGCAGTAAAGTGCAGGCAATGAAGTTCGTCATCAAATTTTATTGTTATTTAAATGGCGAGACGAACGAACGGGCCTGAGCTGCCTGTCTCACTGCTTCTCGTCTGCAACGAGGAAGTCAAGGAAAAGTTAAAGATATTCAAGGCAGTTCTGGCAGATATTTTCAGGCACGCGTTCCCAAAACATCAACACGTGATCGGAAAAAAATTCCTGCAAACCAGAACGGTAGGACCTCAACCGTTCGATTGATTTAAGCAGAATGTTGACATATCATAAAAGTTTTTAGATGAATAAAAAACTGGTGCCACTAAACCATCAGCTAAGACTTCTCTGATGGCATATTGCAAGAGCTGTCTGTTGTTCGAAGCTGTTCATCTTAGCATAATTGCTATATTCTGCGGCTACTCTGATTTTGGGTTGCTCTCATTCTAAACAGTGAGCATGCACCAAAAGTATCTCACAAACAAACTATACTCTTCCATTAAAATGCGGCATCTTTCATCCCAATTGCCGCCACTTAAAATGGCCCACCACGCAGAGCAGCAAAACAGCTTCCGCGGAATTTACCAATTGCTGTGGAAAATATAGAAAAGACAGCAGCCGTCAGTGGCGCATAATGACAATTCCTTCAGAAATGCCGCCTAGACCAAGAGCAGCAGCGGCACAATTAAGCGGCACGCACATGTGCAGCAAGCGGCAGGCAGACGAGTAGAACTTGCAGCAAATTGCGGCGCAGTCAGAAGAGTTGCATGTAAATGCCGGCAAAAGATTCCAATGAATTCACTCACTTGAGAAAGTGTTGCACGTTGAGTGGTGCCAAGAGGGTGCCATTTTTCAACACATTGTTGTAATTACTTGCAGCACAACAACAAAGGAAGATGCACGCATAGGGGAGGACGGTGCAGCTGCGTCTCTTTTTTTTGGAGGCCCAAAATTTCAGAAGATAATCAACATATTTGAAAAGCGATTAGACCATTACAATTTGATAATTAAATGTTATAACGAAGTTTCTTTTAAAAGTTCTGTTTGTATTTTTGCCGAATATACCCGAAGGTCAGAGTTACCCCGGTATCTCCTACGTGGAAAAAGTGAAAGAATCAGTTTGAGCGCCCAAAATATGAGAAATGCTGCAATTGCTGAATTTGCAGACAAGGAGGCAGGATAAAAGGCTGCAGCTACAAAGTGACGAAGGAGTAACAGCGTCGTTTGGAGGGCAGCCAGTCAGCCAGTTTGGCTACCAAATCACAGCCAAAGAGAGCAGGCGTTGAAATTTTGAAGTTGATTTTCATAACTAAAAGAAATGCTCAAATAAATTTTCAAGTACTAGAACAATTATTCTTCTAACAACACCCCCCTGCCCACCACAACACCCGCTTTTCTACCACTGTTTAAAGCATAATTTCGGCAAATGCTGCAATTACTGCACTTCACAGCGCATTCTGTCACTTTTCTCTGCTTTCTTTTTGATGTGCATTTGTCTTTTGTTTTTGTTTTGTTTAGTTTTTTGTAAAATTTTGTATTCCTCAGTTGAATCGCTCAAGTGCTTTGTCAGCAACAATTTCCAACAAAGCAAGCGAAATTGTCTGTTGGCGGCGCACAAAGACCGTGGCAGAGGTCAGCCGAAGAGTTTCAAATGTTCTTTTGACCAGAAGAAGTGCCGCCTGGCTGCGATCATGGCTTAAATCTGCTGTTCCCAAACTTTTCCACACGCACATTATCTATCAAAATTGGAATATTTAGCCCGTTTTTAGAGAGGAGCTGGTTTTTGAAATTTCCAAGACATTTTAATTGTTTGCAAAAAAATTTAGTATTAATTACGAACTAATTTCGAAAAATGTTTTTGAAATTTAAAAATTCTCTGACGTTTAATAATATCTGAAAGGTTTTCCAATAAAGGCAGGCCGATGTTGATAGACTGCTACGGAGCAATGTTGTTTCGACGGTGACTGCTGCCAAATCGCCAAGGCAAATTATAAAATTGAGCAGCACAACCAAATGATAAAATTTTTCTTTCATTTCAACATTGAACCACTCTTATAGCAAAATTTTTATACATAATAGGCGCAAAAGCGCGTGTAATCGAGGCTTATGGCTCTGTTAGTGAGGACGTATCGTATTTATTCGTATCGTAAATGTCTGAGAGAGACCTATTTCTATTAGAATTTCTGCGTTACGATCCAAATAAATACGTTTAGAGCTCGGGTTAAAAGGGTTTTGCTGCGATACGAATAAATACGATACGTCATCACTAACCGAGCCTTTAGGCCCAACTTTCTGACATTTTACCAACACAATTTCAAAAATTTTGGGAACCGCTGCTTTAAATGTAGACAACACTTTCTGCTGTCTCTTTATGCTTTTCACATTTCAATGATTTTATTTCCATAAAAATGTTTTCTCAATTTTTTTACAGTTTCCCCTTCCCTCTACACCGCGGCATCTCATCTTTATATTGTATTTAATTTCAATTCGTTTCGTTACGTTTACTCATTATGAAAGACACACACAGACAGACAGATACTCGATCATAACCTTGTTATGTTGTTGCGGCCAATGTTGTTGTTGCGGCCAATGTTGTTGTTGTTAGTTGTTGCTGTTTCTTGGCATGTAATGTCAGTTGAACTGACAACAAATTTCGTTTTGTAATAAATTGCGTTGGCCGCGTGAGTAGTTGATGGCTTGAAGTGCTGAAGTTTGCCACACACAAACACACACACATGCACACAAGCAGGCACAGCTACATGCACATACATATATTAGACGCATGTTGTTGAAAGGCGCAAAGCCAGAAACTTGTGTGGTTGTCATCTTCAAAACTGTTGAATTTCTCACTCGCTCCTCTGAAGTAGGCAGGCTTCACTTGTAATACAAAATTTCTGGAGTTTATTATAAACACTTTTCAAGTGGTTTTCCATTTGTCTATGCATGTGTGGCATGTGTGTGCGCTTACTTACACAGCTGCACAGTCGAAAGTATCAGCATGTTGTACGAAAAGTCATAAACTATTTTTACAATATAAATGAGAATTTGAAAAATTAACAAATCGCAAAAAAATTTAAAATTTTGCTATATTAACCGTTTATTTATTGAAATTTTGTATAAAATTTATTTTATAAACAGCATGGTTTGTTGAAATCTGAGGCTGAGGAGAATTTTCTTAAATAGTAAACGCTCTTTGATCAAGCTTATTTTTGTTATAAGCCTGCATTTCTTCTGTTGAACTGTGCCTATGACTGGGCTTTGCTGAAACTTTAGTAGGTTTCTACAATATCTCATCTCATGTCCGTGCACTTCTCTGGCCACACACACACACACACACACACACACACACACACACTACACACTAAGCAATGCCTGCAGAACAAGCGCAACAAATCGAAAGCTGCGCCACGAAGTCTCGACGCAGATTTAAAGGCATCAAATGGAGGTAAGCGGATTTGCTCACATGCGCTTGTCACTTCACTCCACTGAGCTGCAGTGATGTGAGCTGGAAGCGGTTATTTAAGACACTTGCTGTTACAATTTTAAGCACCCGCCCACATTTGAACATTTCTGAAAGCGCACATTTTCTGGCATTAAAAGCACGTACATATACAATATGGAGTATTTTAATATTTTACAAAATGTGGGCAATGCGCGTTTCTTTGTAGCGGCTTAAAAGTGTTATTCGAAATGTGCGCTTGTCAGCTAAGGTGCTTTTTTTATTGCTTGCGCGCCATTTAAAAATAACAAGGAAGTTTGCACAATGCAAAGCTGATGGCTACCCTTCACCTGTTTGAAGAAAACAAACAAAAAATTGCCAGCTGTCAGAAAGTGACATTTGAAATTTCACATATCAAATTTGGAAGAATAATAAAAACAAAGCAACAAACAAAGTAACTCAAAACATATTCAAGTGTCAAACAGACAGTCTCAGTGTCTGTTGTTATGTGGTATGTATGTGTGTGTGTTTTCGCGCCCCAGCAGGACCGGCATCAACTAGCTGATCAGGCACACCTAAAGCTTCCTAGCCACCTTCATGCATATCGCCGCAGTGACTCAGTGAATTGGTGATCGGTCTCTGATGCCTGGAGGTTCCATATAAAATGTCTAGAAGACTCAAACAATATAGAAAAAAATTTATTTTTTTGAAATAGCTTGTGAGAAGCCATCTGGATGAAGCTTCTTATTTCCGTTCAAAATCGGCTATCGAATAAATTTGTAGCTGCCGGCAACTCTTCGAAGGTATTCTTAGATAAAGCTTCTCAATTCTGCTCTTAGTCAATATTGAATTATGTTTGTAACTCTCGTTAAGTTTCCGAAAATATTCTTCGATAAATCCCCTCAATTTCGTTTGTATTCGACTATGGAAAAGATTTGTAGATTCCATTAACTTGCCGATTCTGTCATATGGTCGGTAGTTATAAAAGCTGAGTAAAAAGTGACTATCTGTAAATAATGTAGTGCTTATAACTGTCGCTATAACCGAGCTTAAAATTACTTCATTTGCTTACCTTTTCTGTGCGCAATTACTTCTACACTCAATGCTTTTGGACTCTAAAAGTGCGAGCTGCTTTCCTTTCACTTGATGTCCCCTGAAGCTGTCACACATGTCGTGGAGCGTGTAACCGAACTGTACACTCGTGGCGCTTGACAATCGAAACACTCAGCCAAGTGCAGACCAAGACGAAATCGGCCACAATGACGTTTTCGAAAAGCATGTGCAAAAGCATTTCGGCCACCAGTTTTGATGAGGCGTCAAAACACTTCGCCTCTAATTGAAGCGGTCATAACAAAGCGTAAAAAACGAGCGCGCGCCTTTTCAGCCGGATTCGAATTCAATCGACTTGAATTGAAGTTTATTTGGAATTACGATATTGATTGCTAAATTGTTTGATTGAAAGTTAAAGTGGAAGAAAGAAAAGTAAAAAGAGGCTTTGCAAGAGCTTTCAAAATTGGGCTTGAAATTGGGCTTGAAATTGCGCCTCATTGTTGGCGATTAAGTTGTAATTCTAGACTTTTGAGCACGAAGAGTGATTTTCTAAGAAGGCTTTTATAGTTTGCCATATCTTTGCAGAACAAGCTATGCTATATTATCAAAATAAATATGAATATTTTCGCTTTCGAACTTGAAAGTAAGGTTCAAATATTTGCTCGCAGAATTTGAAACAGTGCCTCAATTCCCATCATAGTTTTCACGTTGTCAATTGATTATTCTTATGACTTTGTGCAACAGCAGAATATTTTTGTCCGTTTCCTTCACTTTTGATAGTGTCGATTGTTCAGCTCTGTTTTGAAAAAATTAACTTCCATATTCCGAATAGAAATTGGCTTGAGTAAAACACTATATGGCATGAATGCTCCTAATCAAAGAGTGTTGCTCGAGTTTAACCACATCCTAAGTTCTTTAGGCCTAGATCTCTCGTTGTCAAAAAAACTTTCCGAAATGTTTTAAAATGCTATCTATCACACAATCGCTGATGTTAAGTTTAAACTGACTATAAGTTCCAATATAGTCCAGTTATAGTCTGTAAGGATTTTCTAAAGACTGAATCAAATAAATAAATTCGCTTTATAGCTTGTTTGTGGATTCATAGGATATGGCAAGCAACCAGCATTTGGATGGATTTAATCCATTCGGCTCTATGTCGTACAATAATTTAAAGAAAGTTCTCTGACTAGCGTGCCGTAGAACCGCTCATAATGAATTATTATACAACTAATACAAAATTAAACCCATTCCAACAACATTACTTGAGGTGCACAGTTAGACTTCTATTGTTTTTGGCCATTTAAATTATAATTTTTGTTAGCAACTCAAGGTCTTTTAGCCACAAACAAAAAAGCTACAAACGTTAAGCTTACAATTTGTAGGCATATGAGAGTAACCAGAAAAATTTCTCTGTGGAAAATCATGCGCAAATCTGTTGTCAGACCATGACATTTGCCTTCCTAGTTGTGTTGGCGAGACTTGTTGTTGCACAACGCCATGCGTATAGCATGTTTACTACGGCACCGAGTGACTTCGTCCATCTCCAAACATTTTATCTTAGTCAATCTAGCTTGATGGCGCGCTCATTGCTAAAAATTCTACGAACTTCAAATGAAAGATTACAATTTTAGTTGAACGGGCCGAAATTCCGCGTACGATCCCATAAAATCCCAAGCTCACGTAACATAAATTACACGATGTTCATCGTCACGCGCACAGCATTTCAACTCAGTCTGACCTCATTCGCGATCTGAAGCTTTAGCAGATTTTTAACGTACATATACATGCATATACATATGTAGGCAGAAGCAGCACACCAAAATTACAAAGAACGCCAGCGGAACGAAGAAGAAGAAGATGAAGCGGCAATTGTGCAACAAAGAAAATCGCCGGCAATCCTTCAGATCCATTACAAGTTGACACTTTTGACATAACACAAGTGCGTGCAATAATGAGCACACACACACATATGTACATACATACATACATACAGTAAGGCGAGGTGTGATAGAAAAGCACTCAGCGCATACACTCGCCTCAATTTGTATTTGTTGTGCATATATTTATGTGTGAGTGTGTGAGTGTGCGAGTGTGGCAACGACCAAGGTAGAAAGGTAGAAAGCATTGAAAAAAAAGCTACGCATCTGCACGCACTCAATCATGTTGCAGGCCATGACACTTTTGATAGCATCTCCAGCTCCAGTTCGAGTTGCCGTTCCAGTTGCAGCTTCGCGCTGCCTTCATATGCCATGCACGCAAACACGCATGGACGCTCGCTTCGTGGCTGAAAATGCTTAAGAAGTGCTGCAGAGTTTTACGAAAAGAAATAGCTAGAGATGATCTATTCTGAGTACTCTATAGTAGGCATATGTATGCACTAGGAATCCGAATGTTTGGCAAATTTTGGAAAACGTAATTTACTGAATTTCGGAACTCCAGAATGAAATCCCAGCTCAGTGCTACTTTATCTGCAATTTTTTTGTTACAAATGTGTACAAAGGCTGTATGAATGAATATTTTACAAATTCAGCAGATGGCTTCCAATTATAGAATTTAAAACATAAACAAGGCGTTTGGGAAAAACTCTGTAAAGCTTGAACTATTTTATTTTAGTTATTTTCGTCGATGCCCCGAAAATTGGAAGGCTCTAAGCTAGAATGCACTCAGCGTATAGCGGCAAACCTGGCTGTAGACAATCCTGACTATTTAAAATTTTTTTGTCTTTTGGTCAAAAAAGCGTTGTTTGTGGTGGACGAAAAGCGGCCGTCTTCAAAGATTTTCTACTTACAGATTGCTCTGTTTTCAATTACAAACGAGACAATGACTTTGCACAGCAATTAAATGCCGAAAGCACTTTCTCACATTTGTCTTTTGTGTGAGTGTTTAGATGTAGGAGTGTGTGTGTGTGTGCTTGTGTTTGATTGTGTGTGTGATTTTTACCCTTTTTGAAATAACAATTCTTTGGGTTGGTTCTTCTGTTTCGGTCGCTTCGAAATGGCACATACAACACTTATACATATGTACAGATATACAATACATGTATAGTATGCCTACATATAAACATAAGTAATATCCCTGATACTTATACAAACGTTGAGCATGTGCCTTCATCATAGACATTTTTCCAGTTGCGCGGCTATTGTGGCATATTGTCGCTTGCCTCTACTCGCATTTCGGCAGTGCTTTTAAACAACTTATGCTATTGTTGTTGTTGTTGCGAGTTCTTTTGTGGCAAATGCCATTTGTCCATCATTTGACAAGAACTTGTTCTCAAACGCTCAACAAGTACGCTTGCAACAAAAGTCACAAACTTTACTCGTTACTCAACAAAAACAGCAACAGCATTTCAGTATCGGTGTATGTGTGTGTGTGTGTTTATGTGTATGTGTGCGTATGACTTGATTTGGGTTTTTGTCTTGCGTTATAATTTTTGACATTGACGAAGCAGTCTTTCTAATGAAATTGTCATAATTCTGGTATGTTGCTCACTACTTCCCCCTCCCCCTCTCCCCCGCACACCATCACACAAACCGACAACAATACAGTCACTGCTACAGTGTTGAATTCAAATTCAAAGCGCATGCAACACATGTTACGTTTCAATGCTTTTCTCTCTACTTTTCAGCTGGTGTATGACATGTAATGATGACTACTTTGTCATACTTTGTCAAAGCGTTCGTTTGCCTTTTTCAACGCTTTCGGCCGCTCTGTGCTTTGTGTGGCAATGATCATCAAAATGTTTCATTTGACTTGACATTCCTTTCAAAAATGTCACAAATATTTTTTTTACATATTATTTGAAAAGTGCATAAATAACGGTATACAATTGGAACTGTTATGTTGGTTAGTTCTTAAGCAGAGCTTCAAAGAGATGAAAGCTTCAAAGATAGTGTATCAAGCAATATCTGCAAGTATCTTCCACCGCTAAATTTGTCAATAACAGCCCACTACGGAGCTGCGACTTTACCTAGTCCCTAGGTCCTGGGGCCATAACGTACCTTAAGGTTCGGGCTTACGTAAAAGGTTCCTTCAGGCGCCTCTGCTTTGCGCGCGCCGTCTCCACTCCCTGGGTTCAAATTGTTTCTTTGCGCCGAGAGAGCGATGAATTGGCAATTCTCCGAGAATATTCTTTGCCATGAAAAGCTCAACCGGCTCTCAACCGACTCGCTTAATGTAGGTCCCGTTAACTTGTGCAAAATATGACAAGCACACACAAGTTAATGCGAGAAAGCTAGGTCAAGCCCACACGGGCTGTTGCGCCAGTAAATTTTTATTATTATAAAAAAATTTATTATTATAAATATAATTTCTTTTCTAATTGAAATGAAAAAGCAATCAAATTACTACTTTGGAAAATTTAGTTTTAAAGCGAGTGCCGAAGAATTAAACAATTTTGAATTCTTAGAGCAAATCCCAGGTAAGTAACAAAACTATCAATAGTTAGCTATAGAATCGATTCTCAGTAGGATAAAAAAGACACACGAATTGAGTTCGAGCATGAGTTCATTTTAACTCCGCAGTCACTTTCCGAGATTGTACTTCACCATCTGGTATTGTGCTGGTAATTGCAAGATTTATCTTAAACTCGAATCTTCAGTGTTTTTTTTTGTAAACTGCGGCAAGGCCCACCAACATGGTCTACTAGTACGCCGCATGTTAGTCTTAATGAAAATTTGATTAGCTCGACGACCCGGCGCAAAAACTGAGCTCAAAGATAAAACCGAATCGCCGCCGGAGATCGCGCTACTTTTTGGTACTCAGGTTTTTGTAGCTTCACTAGAAATTCGCTGTAAATCATGACAATTTTTATTTTTTTCTTCTATTTTTTCCTAAAACATTCATCGTACTTAATTGTTTAATTTTTTGTTTTGCTACTATACGGATGTGTGAGTGTGTCACACACCAGGCTTATTATAAAAGACCGGCTCATATCTGTGCTTGGCATGTTTCTGCTTTATTGCTGTATTTCGTCTTTTTAGTATTAAACGGAAAAGCAGTAAAATCTTAACTGTGTGCTATATTTTTTATCAGTATATGCTTCTCAACGTATGCATGTTAAATGACCGCGGCGCATAAAGATACTTCCTCTTATACTTGGCGGTACGAGTGTGTAATAGTTCGGTATCTGATTATGTCGACTAAACGAAAACGTAAACCCTTTTTTGTTGCACTTTTCATTTTGAATTCTATTTAAGACAGAGATGCTTAAATGTAATAAAATAGATTCGCCCTGTGCTGAAATCCGTTTCGGAACAGGAATTGAAATTCGAGTAGAATTTAAAAAGTTGTTCCGCATTCTTGACGGCAGCTTGACCACGAACTTAATTCGCTGCTTTTATAAACCACGTACCTACTTCCGGTTAGCACTAAATTGCAATTCTCTAAATACATAATTTTTTAATATTTTTTAATGTATGTATATAGTATAACGGGCATAGCTATCAACCGACTTCAATTTGAACTGAAAATCTCACATATTGGTGCATCAATGTATCATTGTCTAAGGTTTCAGCTGAATACCCAACGCTGCTGGTTAGGAGTTAGTTTTCGCTGGAAGCTCAATTAAATAAAATTAAAAATTTTACAGTCACGAATTGTGGGTGTGGCACTATGCTGATATGAACAAAACATGCTGGGCAAACTTAATTGAAACATTATAATTGGTTTTCGAAACATGAACATTTCGTTTCGCAGTTTAAATAGGGAATTTCAGTTTCACAGTTGGAAGTTAAATACGATTTAAATAGCCGACTGTGGATATTTAAGTACGGCACAGAGTTGCAATCGGAAACAAATAAACAGCTGATTTCGGATGTGCAAGCAAGCTGCGTCGACAATATTGCAATTTATAAGAGATCAAATTAAACATAAAACTGCATGGTATAGCACATATAAATGATCCCGTAGTATTATAAATAATATAAACTGTGGATTCTTTGCACAATATCCAATAATTCACTTCTTTCGGCCGACGAAAAATTTTTAGCTCGCGCTGCCTCCATAATTGAACAATTGAACATATGTTTTTGGCAAGTTGTGTCAACCTTTAATTGTCAAATATTCGAAGTTGCCATTCATTAGTCCGTATTTAAATAAATGCACTGTGAAACTCAAGAAAAGTTAAACTAGATTTAAACTCAATTCGCAAATTAGATTTGAACATCCACTGTGAAACTGGCCCTTAGAATGCTTTTTCAGATTTCTGCTTAGATACATTCCGCTCCAACAAAACGAATATGTAAGCGTTTGTTCTGCTGTCTTTGCTTTTCCGAAGGCAGTGTGTAATTCAACGTGAGGCTTCGTTGAACCAATCGAGAAAGAAAGAAAACGTACGTATGAATATTTTGGACATATACGGTCCATTTTTTTGCTATCATAAAAAGTTTACAATATTTTAAAGCACATTTATAGAATTTCGAGAAATAAAACCATAATTTTGTGTTGAAACTATTTTTTCAAAACGTCATTCATGCTTTTTGCTTATTCAAGCTTTTTTGCGACTACTCATTTTGCGCATATGCATCCATGCCTCACATAGCGACATCGCCTTCAAGCAATTACATTCCACGGGTTTGAGTGGCCTCTTTTTCGGTTTGCTACATTCCGAGTATGCCGGATAGGGTGCACAGATTTTCTTGCACCCGGATGGGCCACGCTCCTTCTTACACTTCGGCGGATCGCGCACGCCACGGCAACGAGGCATTTTTATCTTTTGACACTTTTTATTCGATTTGTTGGTGCATTCCTCCTGCACGGCCATGGAACATGCTGTCTTCGGTCGATCCTTGCGACGGCGCTTCTTCATCTGCGGCATCTTGAGCTGATCGAAGCAGCATATCGGCTTTTTCTTTATTTTGAGCCTAGGACACTCGACCCAAGTCTGTTGGTATTTGCGTTTCGCCTTGTCCGATATTTTGTAGTACAGCTCGTCGAAGCGAGGCAGCACATCGGGGCAGGGATCGAGGCAACACTCCGGATTGTGCCACATTGACTTGAATGGACTTTCCGTGTCCTTTGCCTTCTGCTTCTTTTTCATACAATCGCTGTTTGCCAAATTTTCCTTTGAGCATTTGGGCATCTTTTTGTCGGAGCACATAACGCGACTGGCTAGAAAGCGTGCCGTTGAGCTTTGCATTTGTGTGGTGGGCAATAGAGCAGGACGTGGACACAGTGCATGTGCGATTTTTGGAGAGGACAAAATTCTGGCGCTGGCCAAGTTAGACACGACTCTGGTCAGCAATGCAGAAATCGAGATCATCGTTATGCAATTTTTAATTTTGTTGAATTTGGTTGGTCGAATTTTGGTGGCCGAAAGTGTTTTTTTTATTTGCTTCGTGTTTAAACGTAGTAAAAAATTTTGAACAATGAAAATGAATTTTGAAGCAAGAATCTTTGAAAGAAAAACATTTTGTTTTACGGAAAAATTTCATTTTGTCAACGGCACAGTGAGCGCAGTGGATATTCCCATGGAAACTTGTACGGGTATGCATGAATTGCAGCAATTCGGATAAATTCTGGATTGCTGCGGAGTGTGCGGAGTAAGCAACAGATTTCGAAGCCTAGGAAATGTATCATGTAAAACTGCAGAACATTGCGGACGTAGCCCCAAAGGAAATTTCTTTCTAGCTCTTGAAGCGCAGCAGCCAAATGGATCTGTAAATAGCTGGAGAACTGCCACTATAGGCTTTTGAGGCGCACCAGTTTTGTTAGGCTATTAAAAAAATGTAGCACTCTACTGGCTTTGGTGTTCCATATTTTCCGCGGGGGCACCCAGTAGCCTGCTAGCTGCATGTTTGTAAACCTACTGATTGCAGGACAATCACATAGGATGTGCACGGACGTTTCAGTGCCTGCTTTGCATAGTCGGCACATATCGGATAGACCCATCTTCATCATGTGGTATCGAAGGCTACAGTGTTCTGTGAGATAGCGTCTGAAGATGCGGAGGTCTTTCATAATCAACCTTATAAGTCCCATGCCACGAGTCTTGTTGGGGTTAGAAGTCTCTATGTTTGCCTCTGTCTTTAGTTGTTAGTGCAGTAGGCATTAAACTTAGATTTCTGCCATTTCCTTAACACTTTCGCTGTATGAGCCTTAGACAATCCGCAGAAGGTGTTCAGAACCAATGAAGGGTTTTAGTGCTCCAAAGCTGGGAGACTAGATCCCTATTCCAAATACAAAACAATCTAATTTAGCGAAATGTTATACTTTTGAAATCTCAGCTATTCAAGGTTTTCGGAAACTGATTGTTGCTTCCATTCGGAGCAGTTGAAGTCATACTTCCAACCAGTCCAGCAATAAACTTGTCGGCCAATTCTAGGGCCGTTCGAACAGCAAAAAGAAACCGCATTTTTCAAAAACCTTCGTGGGCAAAGGTGAAGGACAAAGTAACTCAAGCCTCTAATTCAAACACTATTTTTTTTAAATATGCCATATCATTTGCTGCTACTTCCCTCTTCTCTCCTCCAACAACATATAGCGAATGCTGCGAACGAACTTTGCTGCAGCAACAGCAACAACAGCAACAACAGCAACAACAGCAACATAAACGTTCAACACAAAGAAACAGTTTACAATAAGAAAAAAGAAGAAGAAAAGGTGCAGAGAATTTTAATCCCGTAATGATTGATAATCATTCGCGCACTTTTCGGTAATATGAAAGCTTTGTCACACGCTGTTCCACGCTGTTCCAAAATGCAGCGTGAAAATAGGCCCACACGAGGCAAAAGTTGGTAGCTGCAGTTGTTGCACAAAGCGCTTTGTTTGCAGCTAATGTTTGCACTTAATACACAGCCACACAATGCACAAGCTGTACGTGTGTGTGTGTGTGTGTATGTGTCTTAGCGTATTTCAGGCAGGGCAGAAAGGCTAAATTATGTTGTTGCCGTTGCTGTTGCCATTGTTAAGTTGTTGTCTCAAAGATGCACCATTAAAAAGCTTAAATGTCTATGCTTCAGCCTGGGCAGGCTTTTCATCTTGGGCTCTTTTTTCTGCTGTGTAGACTAGCAGAAACGTTTATGCCTCATTTTACGTGGTCTTAAGCGCTGTCTTTCAGCTGCGTAGTGTGCCACTTGTAGAGCAAGGGATTTAACTGTATTTGAGAGGGAGAGAGAGAGCAAAAAAGTGAAGTTTTCTAAGAATCTTTTTAAAATTTGAGCATGTTATTTCAGTGGACACAAACCATAAGAGTCTAACTCGAGTTGGGACAAAATCTAGTTTTTAGTACCATCGTGTCTTAATCTATATGCTACCATTCCTCTAGATCTGCTCCACAGCGACTACTTGCTTTATGCAGGCATCAATAAGGTGCTCCAGGGAAAGAAATTTTGGCTCAAATGAAGAAGTGATTGTCGAAACTGAAGCCTATTTTGGGAGCAAACACAAATCGTTCTACCAACAAGTAAGGAAGTATCAGTCGGGTTTCACCGACAGAGTAATACCCTACACCATGTTCCCAAGTGGGGTGATAATTCACTGAAATTGTGGGCGTATTTGATTTACAATCTACATAGTGAGCGGACCACGCCCATTTTTGGCAGACTACAAGATATATCTAATAGGACTATACATGCCAAATATTGATGCTCTGGCAGGTGTACAACAGATGTTATCGGCATATTTATTTTACTGCCCCCATGGTGGGCGGACCACGCCCATTTCTGGAGAATTAAAAGATATTCTTACCAGGAACTAAGTAACCAAATCTAGACGCTCTGGTGTATATATTATGGAAGTTAAGAGGGTTTTTCGTTTATCGCCTATATAGTGGGCGCACCACGCCCATTTTCTTCTATGGCATCTAAGACCTATATATCAACTTGGGAACCGAATTTCATTCATTTATATTCGTAACTAGTCAATTGGGAGCCATTTTACCGGAAAAAGTTTGCCGCCTATATAGTGGGCGGACCACGCCCATTTTTTCGTATGACATAGATAACCGCCCCCTTAACTTGAGTACCAAGTATTATTCTTTTCAATGATTAATTAGACAAATTACAGCAATTTGATCGCAAAAAACCCGAGGTAGAGGGACTTATAGGTCCATTGGGGGCGTATCCTTCGACCGATTTGAATAATTTTAACACTTTACCTAACCCGAAGTTCACTGTCACTGTGTACCAAATTTGGTCCAAATCGGGCAACTCCTTCTTTCTTTTTTTTGCGTACACGCAGACAGACAGACAGACGGACGGACAGACGGACAGACGGACAGACGGACAACCGGAAATGAAAAGAGAAAGTGTTTCTGATCATTTCTATATACTTATGTCTATACCTAGGAAGGCTGCTTTAATGCGTTACAATTTTGGCACAAAGTTATTATACCCTATTACCATAGGTGTAGGGTATAAAAAGGCAACAACAAGTTCAAGGAGCGTTGGAATGCATGTAAATATCACCCTTGAAGGAGAATATGTTGATGAATAAAATCAAATTAAAAACGAAAAATTTTTTTCTTAGAAACTTTTGGGGTATTGTGATATATGTGAGTTTATCTGAAGGCAGTGCTATGCATTGGAGCAGGAGTGGCCAAGCCGCGGCTCACCTTGTACATTTTGCCGGCCAATCTTCGGGCTATTTCCGAACATTTCCTATATATGCGGCCCGCGAGATCATTTGAGTTGGATACCCTTCAAATTCACCCCCGAGCTGCGTTTGTCTTTTTCGTTGATCTCTCGTTTTGTTTGCTTGATTGTGGCATCTTTTAGTGTATAGCATACACAATACATGCATATGTGTGACACACACACACACGCAATGTCACCTTAATGATGAGTTGAAATTTAATAAAGCTGCTTTAAGCAATAATTTATCATTTCGCTGTGGATTAGTGGAGTTAAAAATTACTATCTATAGACTAGGCCAAATGCGGCGTGTCTGTCTGTCTGTGGCAACTCTCAACGAAAGCGGCCCAACAAACAACGAAAGGAGTGTCAAATATAAAGCGACACATTGCCACTTTGTGGCATGATTAGCATTTTAATTTATTGACAATGCGCGCCGATATTTCTCTTTGCCCATCTTTCTCCCTACTCAATGGGCTCATTATGCTTTTAGCTATTTCTTTTTTCTTTACAAGCGTGGAAATATTCAGCAGAAAAACACAAGCAGTCCAAAAAAGTAGAAAACAGCTTACCGCATTACTTTGTGCCGCATTTGCATATAATTTCTACATGTAGATAAAGAGTTGCTACACGCTTTCGGCAACAATCTTTTCAGCTGGCTTTTTCTTAAAATTGTTCACATTTTATTTAGTACTAGAATATTGTATTTTAATTTTAATTATTTTCATGCGTTGTTAGCAATTTCGTGAGTTTCGCCTGTGGCCTTAAAATTACACTCCTTTATGACATGTTCTTCGTTTATCGCCTTGCCTCTGAGCGCTCGCAAAGGCGCGTATCTCTAAAGGCTTGAATGCGTCTTGATGGTGTGCAAGTCGATCTCTCCTGTTCTTCTTCTTCGGTGTATGGTTGGTTGCACGCGCTATCCTAATGGCTACACCTTCAATTGCGATCGCCAGCGTTGGACCCCATGCCAATGTGCGACTGACTGCCGCATATGCCACATGCGGCATGTGGCAACTTGGTTCGGTAATGGGGGAAAATAATTTACAGTTAAATTTGCAGCACAGTTTGGCGGCACCGTGGGCAAAAGCGCTTCTGTATAGTAACAAATGTTATTGTAGTTTTTCAATTGAGTAGCATCAAAGAATTTACCAAAAGAATTAAAGATTTTTTTTTATAGAAGAAAAAAATCAAGAAATAAAAAATATTTTAAGGAAGCATATGATATATGCAGGATTTCAAAAAAGCGGAAACCAAGTTCTTACGATAACTTCTGTATTCCAAACAGAAGAAAATAAAAATCGTATGTATAAAATGTTAGGTATGCTTTATTCTTAAAAAGTTCTTTAAAAAAAGGAAAATCTGGAAATATTCTTTTCGAATATGTATGTTTAAATACAATTGGAAGGTATAATCCCTTATATGAAAGGATCCATATTACAAAACTTGAAATGAAATTACTAGCGTTATAAAATCCACGCCAGGCGGCTGGAAATATGAATAGTGTTTATAGTCCTGATGGTTCTGATTCTGTAAAAGGCAATCATTTTGATATTAATAATACGCCATGCTCTTCAAAAATGTCAAATGTCAAAAATGTCAGTAAAATCATGGAAATCGTCGAGTCTGATTGTCTGGTAAGCACTGTTTCGATTGCCCAGGAGGACCTAAATTAAATCATTCTAACTATGCTAATGGGTTTCTTTATACTACACCTAATATTAATTCGGAAATAATAATAACTACGTTCATCCGAGCATTTCTAAGCCGCAAGCTTGGCATTGGTTTCTGTAAAAAAATAGGCATTGGTCGGACGTTAAGTATTATTCTATTTTTCGGAATGGTATGAATTTTAAAATAAGGAAATTTAAAAAAATTGCATCTGCATTGAAATTCATTTCAGCCCACTGAAACCAGCCAGCAACAAAAATGAACAGCTTTGACGCTGAGCTGCGCCCAGCTGCGAAGACGCACAAGCTCTGAAAATCGCGGCACGGCCCTCAAATAACTTTGGCACTCGTCCCAAAGTCAAGGCGGGATTAAGAAATTATAAAAGCTGCCGCGCGCCCCACGCATTTCAGGCAAGAAATTAATTTGTTCGGCAACGGCGAAAGCAGCAGACCCTCTGAAAGGCGTGCATGCGTGGAACTTGGAACTTGCCCGGAGCGACCGCTGACCCACTGCGCAGGCGCGTCCGCAGCGAGGTGTGAAATTCTGTGCGGCCAAAGCGGGCAGCCGCCAGAAATTGTCGCTCGTCCTGGGCTGCAGCCTGCAACAGCGAAAGCCTTCTTGCCGCCGCTGCCTTCATTTTCAGTTTACAAACTGCCAAAAGTGCAAATTAAGACATAATAAAACGCATAAAATGCATAATTTATTAAAAGCGGTTAATTTTTTGGAGGGAAAAATTTTTGGAAAAAATGCCAAAATTTGCGCGCCAACTTTTTGGCATATTTCGAGCGCAACGACAGCAACAACAATAGCGATCTCTAATGATGGTGCCCGCAGCAGCGCAATCGCTACGTAAGCCATCAGTCACCATTGGCAGCGTGGTTGTGGTGCGCGTCGGAGGCGGCGTCGCCGTCATGCCACAAATGACAAATGGCCGCACTTTATCTCAGGCGCCCGTGACAACATAAAGTGATGTTAACTGTACTCTACACTCACACACTCGCATAGATGTTGTGCCTGTAGTCGTATTTCGGGCTCAATTACCTCGTTCACTTGGCTTATCACAAATATTTAAGCAGTTGCTCTTCACTTTTTGGTACATTTGAAACATTTTCCAGCTTGTTCTTTCTTTCCGTCCATCAGCCACGCTTGGCCGCCACGCAGACGTGCGCGCTTGCTCCATAATTGCCGCCACATTGCAACATTGCCAGCACCAATTTGAAAGTTATGCGCTTAAATGATTTGTGCATTAATTTGCAAGCCCAAATTGCGCATAATCTCCGTTCATAACGTGATCGATAGCGGCAAATTGGCGTGCTCTTTGCCACGTTGCATTAAAGCCTTGAAGGATTTATTAGCTTGTGCAAAATTTTTGCCCGATTAAAAGATACACTCGGCAGGAATTAATAGCAGCTAGCTGATAAAAATGTCTCAAAAATATTTGAAGTTTGTAGAATTTGAAAAAGTTCAAAGAGTTGACTAAGTTGAAACACTTTTAAGCAAGCCACGTTCGGGTTTTCTATAAAATAGAATAGATAGCAGATTACAGGCCTGTTTTTTTCGAAAATATATTTTCAAAGGCGATTCTAAACAAATTTCAACAAGTCACTTGATATTATTCAATATTTTATGTAAATTTTTATAAATTCTATGATGATAATTTCTATTATGATATTTTGCTTGTGTACACATAGAGTGTAACGCACATATACTTATGTACTTGTTTTTAAGTCTACATACTCGTTTCGCACCTCTTCGAAACATACATGGCAAACTCATATGCATTTGTAACTAAAGCTTGTTCATGTCAATATATTTCAAATCACTCGCATGACATTGACATGTGAATTAGACATCTGACAACTTAAAGATACAAACATAAATCCGCTAGCAAAAAGAAAACCAACAACAACTCAGTTTTTGTTTCCTTGTAACGAAAAAGGTTGCATGTCACCAGTGACGTTATTAGTTCAAATCAAACATAACCTTTCAAAAGTCCGCCTTTGTATTCACACCAAACGCAATGCGATTCAACTTGTTGGGCATTTTGAAATTGGAGTTCCATTCGTCTGTTCCGTCCAGCGATTCGCTTGTTGTGGGCATTTAATCTCTACTTTTGTTCACCGCTTTCAATCACATTAATTCTACAATCTCTGCTGTCAGTTAAGCTCTTCAAATGGTTTGTTTGTCGCAGCAAAAGTGTGAAGTAAGCCGATTTCGTTACATTAGTTAAGTGTCGTATTGGCAGTTATGCGAGATATCGTATTTTTAGATTTTAATCCAATCGATTTTTAGTAACGAAAGAAGAATTATTGAACATAGCAACCGAGGCGGCACAATTGAGGCATACAGGCGACATGTGTACAGATGCGCTCATTCTCAGTAACTTTTTATACCCTACACCTATGGTAATAGGGTATAATAACTTTGTGCCAAAATTGTAACGCATTAAAGGAGCCTTCCTAGGTATAGACATAAGTATATAGAAATGATCAGAAACACTTTCTCTTTTCATTTCCGGTTGTCCGTCTGTCCGTCTGTCCGTCTGTCCGTCTGTCTGCGTGTATGCAAAAAAAAGAAAGAAGGAGTTGTTCGATTTGGACCAAATTTGGTATACAGTTACAGTGAACCTCGGGTTAGGTAAAGTGTTAAAATTATTCAAATTACCCAAAGGACACGCCCACAACGGGTCTGTAAGTCCCACTACCTCGGATTTTTTTCGGTAAAATGGCTATAATTTGTGTAATTACTCATGGAAAAGATTAATACTTGGTATTCAAGTTAAGAGGTAGGTCTTCTATATCTCAGGAAAAAATGGGCGTGATCCGCCCACTATATAGCCGGCAAAATTTTTTCGGTAAAATGGTTACCAATTGACTAGTTACGAATATAAATGAATGAAATTCGGTTCCCAAGTTGATATATAGGTCTTAGATGCCATACAAGAAAATGGGCGTGGTGCGCCCACTATATAGGCGATAAACAAAAAATCTTCTTAACTTCCATAATATATACACCAGAGAGTCCAGATTTGGTTACTTCGTTCCTGGTAGGAATATCTTTTAATTCTCCAGAAATGGGCGTGGTCCGCCCACCATGGGGGCAGTAAAATAAATATGCCGATAACATCTGTTGTACACTCGCCAGAGCATCAATATTTGGCATGTATAGTCCTATTAGGTATATCTTGTAGTCTGCCAAAAATGGGCATGGTCCGCCCACTATGTAGATTGTAAATCAAATGCACCCACAATTTCAGTGAATTATCACCCCACTTGGGAACATGGTGTAGGGTATTACTCTGTCGGTGAAACCCGACTGATACTTCCTTACTTGTTATAATCATAATCATTTAAAAATTCATAAAAAATTTATTCATAATAAAATCTGATAGCTTTGTTTTGCACTTATTATGCTCGTACATTCACTGCTATTATTCTGAACGCAGCTGTAAATGTGAAGATAATGTGTATCAGAGTGAGCGAGTCATAATAGTCAAAATTTTCTATCAAGGAAAAATGAAAACAGTATCAATTGAAGATCAATTAATTGTGACTTTACCGACAGAATTGGCATGTTACAGTCACAAATAAAAATATAAACTTCGGAAGGTGGGAAGGGGTAACCTAGTATGTTGTCAAAATGTTGCAGTGTTAGAAAACTGACATTGAGGTTTCTACGCAATCATAATTTGTGGTTCTACCATCGTCAAATCGTTAAATAGCAGGATCTTAATGGCCAATTGACAGCGGAACATCGGGAGAGGATTCGGTCTGTACTGGATTTGGACATACATATGTATGTATGTATGATTGCATTTTTCTTCTTTTTTTAAATAAAGTAAAAGGCTGGAACAAGCTGACTCTCTTTTGTCGTCATATAACGATCGCTTATTAAAGTAATCAGTTGCTCTTTAATATTCCTACCAAAGAATAGGAAACTACTATTTTTTGAGTTACTAGCTGAAATAATTAATGCTAAAAAATATCCATCAAGGCGTGAACATTTCATTTAACTGAAGCACGTATAAGCTTGAAACCTGAAAAATGAAAATCGTTTCAGGCAGCGAGTCTCTAACCAGAGCATACTCTATATTCAACATAGAACTTGTATGCTGATACATTTTCAAGCTTTATCTATGGCTAAATGTATTGGGGCATCAAGATCGAGAGCGAAGCTTTGTTAAAGAAAACATTTTATGGCACTCCGCATCTCCGCACCATACGTACAAACAAAAGCTGTTCCCACACACCACACAGGCACAACTTGAAAATTGCTTACAGTAGCCGTTCCCAAAACACACAGATATAAAATAGTTCAGATAAAGATATACACGCATGCATGCAACTGGCTGTGAGTGCCACAAGTGCTCGACATACTTCAAATGAGTACGGAACTTCCCAGACGGAACTGAAGTGTTTACTTAACAAGCAATATTCATTAGCAATGATCGGCAGTTTTGATTTGTTTTAATAAAATTTGCATAAAATTTGTTGCTGCGGTCAAATAAAAGCAAGACACTTGCATGGACGCGATCATGATCAGTGAACTGCCGAAGAGGCAACAAAAGGAAAAAGATCAACATTTATTAACAATTACTATGCCGCAGCTACCAATGCTGCTACCATCATTGCTACCAACAAACACTTCAGAGCTGGCGTTTGTACGTGTTGAATTTGTATACTTTAGTTGGGCGTCTGAAGAAGAGTTCTGTGTGAAGGACCGCTTGAGCGGAGTGCGCTCTCAATGCAAGTAAGCAATTATGAAGAATGAGGATTTATATGGAATGCATGAAGGAATGCGAACTGGTGGGACTAGCGTAGAGATGCGAGCAAAGACGTCTGGAGAGAAACCCTATGTTAGGCCGAAACCCGTTAAAGGGTTGCTAGTTAAGTAGAAATTTTCTTCAAGCGAAGCAGTCGTTACTTGAAAGTTTCAAACAAAATTGTCTTGTATATCAGAAAGCGTACAGTGCTTCCATAAGCATTGAGTGTGTTAAAAAATTTAAAAAGGGTTTCTTAAGATTTCCAAACGAATTCCACAGCTTTAGTTGAATCAAAATTTCTACAAACAGATTTGAAACATGTTTGAGCATTTTTCTAAAATCAAAAGCATACTCATCGAATTGTATATATGTATATCGATTAATGCAGCATTATAATTGAATTTGCATGCTTATTAGCTTTTAATAAATATGCAAATTATGGCTTAAAATCAACAAAGTGGTAGCCAAAATTGATCATAAATAAGAGGATTTGCATATATAGACAGCCATGGAATGCTGAACCCAAGCATGGACTGCTACGATTTTCACAGACAAATTATTATGAAAACCAATTTATTGTAAACTGGGCGTGTATTCAGAGTAGATTTGCTGTTAACTCAGCTGGCGTATGTTGGTCTTCAAGGCTTGGTAACAGTAGAAGTAACTTAGTCAAGGGTGCTTCTTACTTTGCTATTGAAAAGCGGGCAAATTCAACTAACAAATGCTTTAAAAACTTGCTTTTTTTATCACTTTTTAGGTCACTATTAATTTTTCGTCTTTTAATAAAATGGCACACATTCGCATAGCTTTGAGGCTTTTGCCAGGAATGTGCGGAATATGCGCATCCAAATTCGCGGAGCTATCTCAAACTTCGAATACGAATCCGCGAGTTCATGAAATTGTTACGTGAGCAAGAGTGAATATTAGTACTTTCTATCATAGCATGCAGATTTTTCACAACCCTTATTTTCCCGCAGACGTTCTAATAACAGAGTTGTTTATTGAATTTTGTTTAATAAACTGAATATTTGTAAAATCGATTTGAATACAAGAAATATTCATTTATTTACCTTTACGATGCTCATTCTCATTCGCGGATACGAGATTTCGAATGCCCATCAAAACTATGCCCGAAATCAGGAATTCAGGTATTTGGCTATTTCGAAATGAACTATTCGACTAAGGTCAGGTATTCGGCAGAGCAAACCAAAAATTTGTCTGAAAATTAAACAACTTTGATTGTACAAACACCTCTGCGTTAGCAGATTTGTATAAAAATCCCTGTACACTGCTGCATAAGAAGCTTGAATTAAATTCAGCACTTTGCAAGCCGTGCTTAAAGCAATTGTCCCGGTCATATTGGATTCCCGAATAAATTCCAGTATTTGGTTTCGCTCATAAAGCGCACTCTTCCTCTTCAGCTATGGCTAAAAATCCATATCAGATCGCTCTTTAATTTAAACTACGCATGCGTTTTGATGAAGTTTTCGAAACGTCACCCGGCACAGCCCTGGTTTATACTTATTAACAGTCTTTCAACAAAATCATACCAATTCGATTATTATGCAAATTGCTTGTTGTTGTGTGTGTTGTTTTTGTTGTGGTCATTTTAATCGTGCTTTCAACACGTTCATTTTTCATATCATACGCAAATGTTTATTTTGCAGTTATATTGGCATTATTATGGAAATATAATATCAAATACAAAAGCAGCAGCTTTAAATTTACATCGTCATTCTGCTGCAGCTTTGAGAAAAGGAAAAAAATAACTGGCGTAATAACCTCGGGCCCTGTTGTCTTGCACAAGTAATAATTAAATATGCGCTGTATGAAGTTTTTGATTAAATTGAAATGATTAAAATGGAATTAGTAATTTCAAATGAAAAACAATGCACTCAAAATATTTAAAATTGTTTGCAATGCTACTTTAATACGAATATAAATCAGGATTTGGCAGGTGAGAAGTGTTTAAAGCTTTTTTCAAATAAAGCTAACAAGCTGGTATTTTTTAAGCTGAAGCAGCGAACCTTCAGCGTTTTTATAATACAAATTTATGATGTTTTGCTTCAATTTCAAACTGATTTGTCTTTATTTAAATTGCTATTAATAAACGAATATTTTACTAAGTATTATACGTGCTAATGTTGAAAAGGTTTCAAAGAAGGTATATAGCTTACCATTCACTTTTATACTATCGGCAAGTCATTAATTGCAAGTTTAGAAAGGAATTTTTTGGAATCCCTTCTGTCATAGAAAAAGGCAACAACAGCATATTCCTGTATTTAAGTTTATTATATTCCCGTATTTAAGTTTACAACAACAAAAATTATTAGAATTGTTTTTTCCTACTGATTTTCCTTTCGGTTTTGGTCAGAAAACCTCATCAGCGGCTTTTCAATGTGAATTCCAATTATTTCTACAACGATGCAAAAACATTTATACGAAAGTCTGTGATATTCAGCATTTGCGCCCTGATCCCATGTCATGGTATGCGAAGATGCTTACCAGCTGTATATAGCTTTCGTTTTGTATATGTATGTATGTATGTACCTCATACCTTTATGCCGGTTAAGATGACATTTTTATACCCTACACCTATGGTAATAGGGTATAATAACTTTGTGCGAAAATTGTAACGCATTAAAGGAGCGGTCCTAGGTATAGACATAAGTATATAGAAATGATCAGAATCACTTTCTCTTTTGATTTCCGGTTGTCCGTCTGTCCGTCTGTCCGTCCGTCTGTCCGTCCGTCTGCGTGTACGCAAAAAAAAGAAAGAAGGAGTTGTCCGATTTGGACCAAATTTGGTACACAGTCACAGTGAACCTCGGGTTAGGTAAAGTGTTAAAATTATTCAAATCGGTCGAAGGATACGCCCCCAATGGACCTATAAGTCCCTCTACCTCGGGTTTTTTGCGATCAAATTGCTGTAATTTGTCTAATTACTCATTGAAAAGAATAATACTTGGTATTCAAGTTAAGGGGGCGGTCATATATGTTATACGAAAAAATGGGCGTGGTCCGCCCACTATATAGGCGGCAAAATTTTTCCGGTAAAATGGCTCCCAATTGACTAGTTACGAATATAAATGAATGAAATTCGGTTGCTAAGTTTATATATAGGTCTTAGATACCATACAAGAAAATGGGTGTGGTCCGCCCACTATATAGGCGATAAACGAAAAATCCTCTTAACTTCCATAATATATACACCAGAGAGTCCAGATTTGGTTACTTCGTTCCTGGTAGGAATATCTTTTAACTCACCAGAAATGGGCGTGGTCCGCCCTCCATGGGGGCAGTAAAATAAATATGCCGATAACATCTGTTGTACACCTGTCAGAGCATCAATATTTGGCATATATAGTCCTATTAGTTATATATTACAGTCTGCCAAAAATGGGAGTGGTCCGCCCACTATGTAGATTGTAAATCAAATGCACCCACAATTTCAGTGAATTATCACCCTACTTGGGAACATGGTGTAGGGTATTACTCTGTCGGTGAAACCCGACTGATACTTCCTTACTTGTTTACTATTTCGAATTATTCGATCTTTCAACTAAATTAAATAATTTCTCAGCTCTTATCTATTAACCAAATTGTTGCAATAACTTCGCGGGATCATGCAGTGGGGCAACAAGGGGATTAGGTTGATAAACATATGTTGAATTTAATATCTGTAGCCATGTTCATGCCGAAGTCACTTACCATTCGACTTTAATTTCCAAAGAAAACTGAAAGCTTCGCCACGCTGTCCAATTGAGCTCTATTTCTGCATAAGCTAGATTTATATGTGAAACCCAAGCTCTTCCAGAAATTACCTAAGCGAGTTATTCCTAGCAGAAATTTGTCATATTTATGTGCAGCTAAATTCGGCCGATAGCAACCTTGGCAGCAGTGACAAAAAAAGGGTAGGTATTCACACAAAAGATTAAGAGACATGTTCAAGAGTCGATGCAGATACATCACAGCGTACAGCAAATGTTATCTAATGCGCGGAATCAGTTTGTCCACTTGAGAATGAGAGAAATGTGGAAATATGAGCAAATTTTTGGGTAAGAAAGAATTTATAAAAAAAAGTTGCATAAAAGAGCAAATAATTTTTGGCAACAGCAATAAAAAAACAGATATCAACGTCAAGATACGCTTAAAAACGAAAATCTACGAAAAAAGGTTTAAAATGAAGTTGATAAAAAGCAAAAACAAAAATGATTTATCATAATGTAAGAGCGACGCGCACAAGCAACGGGATATCAAGCAAACTGAAAAAGGAAATAGTGTATATGAAAAGCAATAAAACGGCTCGCTCGAAAATTGTTTTCGTGTTAAACGATAAACGCTGCCGGTTGGATGCCACCATCAACAGCGACAACAACAACACTGCGCAGTCAAGGTAACGCAAAGGTAACAATGCTAAAAACAGCGTGAAGATATGACAGCGTGCCGAGTTAACTGCTCTGCTCACAATGTCAACGCTTCATAAAAATAACAGAAATATAAATTAAAAAGCGTGCTCAACTTGAGAGTATGTAATATATACATACATATATATGTAAGCTTCTGCAAACATATAGACACGCAGATACGATTCCTTGCTGTAAGAAGCTGCAAATTATTGTAGCTGAATGCTATTCTACTTGCTTAGTTGTAGCAGAACGAGAACGGAACGTTGAGACCAGCAGCAGCAATGCGAATCCCTGCTCCCTGCTCCCTTCGACAAAAATATTAAAAATATTGCATTTTTGAAATTGTGTTTTTATTTTGAAATGTTAAATTATGAGGGGACAGCCGACAGACTAACTGCGCAAGCGCGAATTCGTTCAGCAACCAGTCAGACTCTCTGCCTGGACAGGCTGCTGCGTCTCGCTGCATGTGCTCTCACTGCTCATCCCAGTAGGGAAAAGGTCAAGCAGGCTCAAATTTTGAAAATGATCTTTCCTTTTGGCCAAGCAGTCAGCTCTTTCGTTGCCTTCGTATCGTTTATGTCTCAGAACCCATGCAAATGTTTGGCTGTTTCTTTGCACCAATTCATTTAGAAGTCAAAGGCAATTGCCGACGAGTCTTGAAACATTTACCATTTCATCTATAGCTTTAGCAGCCGCTCGACTATCTAATAATATATAACAAGTATGCTTGCTCCATTAGTTTGTCTGCAAAGATGCAAATTTATTGCTTTGTATATCGAGCCGTTCCCGCGTTTTTATCGTATGAGCCATTTTTACCGAAATTGATTTTATTCACGTAATCAATAGTAGGTACTACACATTAGTCATCCGTCCCTAAAATCTGACATCTCTACGATGAACCGTTACAAAGTTATAGAAAAAACAATTTTATCGTATCTCCACTTCGAATTTTTCTTTCCTTTTTTGTTCCCGCATCTTTGTATGCATTACGATAAAAATTTCATTTTTTGTGTGTAAAGTTGAATTCAAATTTTATTGGAAAGGTGTGTTTGAATAATTTTTGAAAGTGAATAGTGGCCTGTGTACAGAAAAAAGTATTTCTGTTAAATTTTAGTAATTCTGAATGGGACAGAATTGCGTTTCCGTTTATACACGGAACTTACTTACTTAGGTTGGTCACGACAATCCGTTACTGGGTTACAACCTGATGTACGGCCTCTCTGCAGGCGCCCCTTGCCACGCGCGTGCCTATCCAGTTGGAAATCCAAGCTTTGCCTTCTCTACTTGGTCTTTCCATCGTAGGCATTGCCCCCGCGCCATTCCTACCCTCCAACTGCCGCTTCGAACACCTTCTTTGCTGGAGCTCCTTCGTCCATATGCACGACATGGCCCACTTTTGTAGAAAATAGTACCATCACGGTGCACACCGGATTTCCGTAACACACTGTCCATCAGGAAGTTGAAGAGGTAGCAGGATAGTGGATCGCATTATCTGAAGCCTCTAACTTAAAGGATCGGAGAGTTTCTTTCCTATCTTGACGGAGATTTGTGTGCTACTTAACGTCATTCTGCACAGCCTCGCCAGCTTATTAGGAATACCGAGCTCAGGCAATGTCTTATCGGGCTATCGATGGTGGACCAAGAGATGGTGGTGTGGTTTTGATATTCGTGGGTCTTCTTCAGGATTTGGCGTAGTGTGCAGATCTGGTCGATTGTGGATTTGCCAGGTCTAAAGTCGCACTGATAAGGTTCAATCAGTGCTATGACGAATGGCTTCACTCTTTCACACAGTACACTCGACAGGACCTTATATGAGATGGCAATAAGGCTAATACCCCGGTAGTTTGAGCAAATCGTCGGGTCGCCTTTCTTTAACACAGGACAGAGCACACCAAGATTCCAATCGCTGGGCATACTTTCAGCAAGCCATATTTTGCAGAGAAGCTGGTGCATGCGCCCTACCAGCTTGCGACCTTGACCTCGTTATAGCTAGGCGATGGTATGTCATCATCGTCGTCAATTGGTGGTATCGGGAACCTGCCTCCGTTGGCGGAATTGGTGTCATCGCCTGCTAATAAGCTGGAGAAGTGTTTCTTTCATAACATTAGTATGCTCGGTTACCCTTTTCAGCCGTTTTCGTCTGGACAGGAAGTCTTTAATCCTTCGGTTCGACGCTTAACCTTTTGGCAGAATTTTCAGGCGTTTCCGCAATAAGACACTTTTATCTGAGCTTTTTATTTCTTTTATGAAATTTAATTTAATTTCTTTTAATTATTTACTTTTATTGAATTTTAATTTAATTTCATTTTACTTGAAAGTAAGAATATTTTGTATTTAATAACAAATGAAAATTCACTATTCCAACGAGAAATCTCTTTTTTTTTTTTTAAAAAACGATTTTATCGTATGAGCCATTTCAATACTTGAAACGCTTGAAACAGAGCCCGCACAAATTATCGTATGTCCATAAAAACGCCAATACGCTTTGCTGAAGTCGCTAAAATTACCTTCCCAAGTGTGCTACCCTAAATAAAGTGCATATACCAAATTTCATGCAAATATGTTACGGCAATGCAGAGAAAACTAAAAAAACGCCTCCTGTAAAATTTGGTTTTTGGCTCATACGATAAAAACGCGGGAACGGCTCGATATATTGGCACGTATACTACAGAGCATTTGTTTATACCAAATTAGATTCAATGCTTATCTATTGTATATAGAAATTCATATGAATGCAAGGAATTCCACACTAAAATGGAATATAGTGAGCTGACAGCTACGCTTTCTACAACTACATAGAATATTTAACTAACAAGAAGCAATATTAAAATTTTCCTAATCGATTTCGTGAGAGCTGTAATGGCATCTGCCTTGGATGTTTGCGTCAATCCACGCAGTGATTCAGAGCTTTCACGTACAAAAGAACTGAGCTCGCCTGATGGGTAGAGGCTTTTTCCACTTTCTAACTGGCTATCAATTAAAAAAAGTGCGTGCTAGATTTTGATAAATTGCTCAAAAAACAAACTACTAAATTGAGAAACAACCTATGGATCCAACAACTACTATTTTGTCTGCGTTCCCAAATCAGTTGTTATAATCTGTGTCACAAATTCTTCCATATTCTTAGCCTATATTAGTTTCAGAGAATTTAATTGTCAATATTCGCAATGGAAATAAATCTGCATGAAGAAAAGTTGGGAGATTTGATATTTGAAGTTTTCGTATTTCATTTCTTAGAGAAAGAATTTCTCGGTTGTTCAAAATCGTATGAAAATTCATCGTTCGGGCTAATGAAAAGTCTTTTAGCTCTCAGCATTACCACTTGGCTTACCATATGCGACTCTTCTTCTTGGGCATTTTCTGCGGCTGTGCGTGTGTGCGCCAGAAGCGCGCGATCATATTACGCTGCTTGCTTACGCAGCAGGCATGGCCTTTAACGGTCTTCCAACACTTAACGCCCGCCTTGTTTTATCCACTTTTTTTTTTGGTACAGAAATTATGAATTGCCTTGGAGGTCGCCCCAGTGCGTTAAGGTTGCCAGCAGCACAATCGCGACCGCAGGGCGTAGATGACAATCTGACGTCATTTTCATATTGCGGATGCTGTGCTCGGTGGTTTTGTCCCGGGCATCAGCGTGTGATGTTGCTTGTGAACTCTGCATGCTTGCACTTATCAGATCTTTCTGGTGCCTACCCCAAGCAGACAGATAAGTTGCAACGACTATCTCAGGCGCTTTCCAGAAAAACAAAGTCTACTGGGCTCCAATCTTTTACTGCTGTGAGGCAATTAAAATGCTAAGGCAAATAAGCAGACAAACAGGAGGCAGACAGACAGAAAGACCAAATAACCAAACTGAGAGCAAGACAGACAATACGACAATTTCATTGATTAGATGACACCCCATGGCGCGTTTCGTGCCATACAAGTCTCTCGTATAAATTATCTTCGTCCCAGAAAAACATCTCGACGTGCATAGCGTTTTCTCCGTCTCTCTCTTTTGACTGTCTTTACTTGGTATCTGCAGCAGAAATATTAATTTGTGCCTTTGTTTTTCGTCATAAATTCTTTCGTGCGCACATCTTCCCAGTTTGGGTCGCCTGCGTTGGCGCATATCAGCGCTGTGTCCCCAGATAACTCATGACCTGTCAGACGGTAGTCTCAAATTTCATGTTTGACTTATAACAATTTACCTGATAATGCAGCATTCTGTATTTTGTTTTTGTTTTTGTTTTTGTTGGCTGAAGAGTGGCTGAGAAGGCGATTGAGATTGTTCGTTTGTTGTCTTTTCTTTTCCAATTTTATGACAGAAAATATGATGCAGTGAAATTGCAAGAAAACGCATTTTCAAGCATATTATTTAATAGAATCTTATATAGTAGAAGTGAAACTACTGCCAATGTATAAGGTCGGCGGAGGCGAGATACAGTGAAGCAGTGGGCCAAAAGGCCAAAGTGTCTGGTGCCTAGGCGTCATCTTAACTTTAATAATAATGAATTAATTCAAAGCCAGCTCAACATTTTTAAAACCAGATTAATTTTTAGGGTTACGTTCCCCTAAAAGGGAAAAAACGGGAACACTTATAAGGTCACTTTTGTTTTGGGAGTGTGTATATAAAACGACCTTATTTTCATCGTAGAAACCTGAAATTTTGCACGTGGTTAGGTCTTGATAATCTAAACACATTTTCACTATAAAAAGTTAAGAAATATTTTTAGAAATATTTTTTTATAATTTTTAAAAGTTTTCGGGTCGGACAAAAAAAATTAAAATATTTTTAAAACGTATCGTGTGGGGTATCGTTAGAAAGGACTACGTTCATAGATTATAAAATGTATTTTATTTTTATTTTATGTAAACGGGTTAGAAATATATAGTTAAAAAGGTGAAAAAAACAGACCTGTCCCCACATGATCCCATCTGCGCACGCCATTTCTGAACCGAAAATTTTGATCAAATCAGGCTTACTAGGTATTTGATCACGCATGACTGAATGGCTGCCCCTTTTTTAAAATTTTTAATTTTTTAATTTTTTTTTAATTTAAGATGACCCCCTCAGAAAAAAATTTTTGTTGTTTATATCGAGTGGGGTATCATTACAAAGTGCTACGTCCATTGATTCCAAACATATTTTTTATTTTATATTATGTAAACGGGTTAGAAAGATATAGTTAAAAAAACAGACCTGTCCCCACATGATCCAACACGCTCAAGACATTTCTCAAGCTAAAATTTTTATAAAATCGGAGTTACTAGATATTTTATCACGCATTACCGTAAGGGTGCAGTTTTTTCGATTTTTTAATTTTAAAATTTTTTTTTGATTTAAGATGACCCCCTCAGAAAAAATTTTTTGTTGTTTATATCGAGTTGGGTATCATTAGGGCTACGTCCATGGATTCCAAACATATTTTTTTTATAATTTTCGGTGAAGTGGTTTCGAAGATATAGGACAAAATGTCGAAGAAATGAACAAAACCCCCCTTGCCTTTCTTCATTTCTTAAGCTAAAATTTTGATAAAATCATAGTTAGTAGGTCATTAGTCATAGATTACTGGAAAACTGCAACTTTTTTCGACAAATTTGTTTTTCTATTTTTTAAAATTTAATTTAAGATTACCATAGTAAAAAATTTCCTCAGCGAAAAATTTTTGTTGTTTACATATTGTGGGGTCTCGTTAGAAAGGGCTACGTCCGTGGATTCCTAAAATGTTTTTTTTATAATTTTAGGTGAATTGGTTTCGAAGATGTAGGCCAAAATGTGGAAAATTGTGTGGCCAGACGGGCAAAGAGAAACTAAATTCGAAGGCTAAAAAGGGTATTTCTGGTACGGAACCCTCAGTGAGCGAGCCCGAATCGCACTTGACTGCTTTTTTTTCATTTGAAAAGTTGGTTCTAATGAAAGCTAATTGTAATTTGAAGTGAAAAATGTCATGTATTTTGTTTTTTCTTTCTTGTTCTGTAAAAATCTTTGTTCTGGTTCTTAAATATGTGTATATCAATGTTTGTTTGTGAATTCGAAATTTACTTGTACTTTAGGCTAAAATTCTTAAAATAATTAAAAAGAATCAAAAATAATCAAAAAGAATGAAAAGTAATCTTTATGAGTAGTCGATTATTTTTTGCTTAATTTTGATTATATTTTGATTCTTTTTAGTAATCCCAAGTAATCCCTGATTATATTTTGATTATTTGTAATCGTAATCAACGATTACGTTTGTAAACACAAAAGAATCGTAATCGTAATCGTAATCAATTATTTTACATTTTTAAGAAAATAATCGAATTACTAATCATTATGTTTAATAATCATTATTTAACAGCTATGGTTCCATGTGAATGCATCGCTTAGTAGTCGCAGATTCATCTACATGCGTTACAAGCTGGTTTAAGAGTATAATTCCAATTTATACAAAAAAAAGTTATTTACAGAATGCAGAACGGAAATGTACGCATGGCCCATAGCTGTTAAATAATGATTAGTAATCATAATGATTAGTAATTCGATTATTTTGTTAAAAATGTAAAATAATTGATTACGATTACGATTCTTTTGTGTTTATAATCGTAATCGTTGATTACGATTACAAATAATCAAAATATAATCAGGGATTACTTGGGATTACTAAAAAGAATCAAAAAATAATCAAAATTAAGCAAAAAATAATCGACTACTTATAAAGAATTACTTTTGATTCTTTTTTGATTCTTTTTGGTAATGAATTTCAGCCGCAATCGAATATAAAATGTGTAATGACCTAGATTTATGCCTGATTTAAGCCCGGTCAAATAAAATTAGATATAATATTAAATCACATCAAATACGTAAATTATAAGATGAGCACTATGTACGATGCGCTGTATTTTATTAAGAGTCTTGATTCAAACTAAAAACTAACATAACTCTACCTACGCTAGTCCCTACGCTTAGCACAATTTGGTGGCAGCGTTGTTGTTGTTGCTGCAGTTCGCGCTGTTGTTGTACCGCTTGCGGTAAGCATGCAGTTGCTCTTGATTCAGCGCTAGTCGGTACGCTTGCAGCTGCTGTTGTTGTAGTGCTTGCCGGTATGTCTGCAATTGCTCTTGTTTCAGCGCTCGTCGGTAAGCTTGCAGTAGCAAAAGCGGACAGAACTGTGCGAGCTGCCAAGGAAATCGTTTGAACAGTGTTATGTTAAATTTTTGTCCCACGTGCTTCAGTGAAAAATTTTTCACTCATGAAACTTGAGCAAGAATTTAAAGCAAACCAATCTTTAAGCTCAAAAGCATATGAGCAGCAGAAACCAATCAACAGATTTCAATATGCCAAAGAAAGTGCTAAAGTCTGTTGCAGCGCCTCTCAAAACAGAGAGAATGTCCATCACTACAGGACACCGTTAAGCACGATCTACGAACCCAACTGACGCACCAACTATACTGCTACTTGAATGACAGTTCAAGTAATGATATGATTTGGCAGAAGTCCGAATTGTTAAAGAAACCATTTCTTTCAGTTAACACGCCTTTAACGTCATCAGCGCCAGTTGAAAGACTATTTTCTTTTGCTGGTATAGTAAATAGTCATTTTTCATTTGAAAAGTTGGTTCTAATGAAAGCTAATTGTAATTTGAGGTGAAAAATGTCATGTATTTTGTTTTTTCTTTCTTGTTCTGTAAAAATCTTTGTTCTGATTCTTAAATATATGTATATCAATGTTTGTTTGTGAATTCGAAATTTACTTGTACTTTAGGCTAAAATTCTTAAAATAATTAAAAAGAATCAAAAATAATCAAAAAGAATCAAAAGTAATCTTTATAAGTAGTCGATTATTTTTTGCTTAATTTTGATTATTTTTTGATTCTTTTTAGTAATCCCAAGTAATCCCTGATTATATTTTGATTATTTGTAATCGTAATCAATTACTAATCAAAATTTCACGATCGAGGACTATATAATCAATTACGATTCTTTTTAAAAGTAATGTAATCGATTACTAATCGTAATCGCAATTTTACAGCTATGGCATGGCCTTTACGCATGCCACACGAAGGCACACACACACACGCACATTCATGCATGCACGCCTATAAAACTATGAATGTGCGTGTATGTGCATATAAAATGCTGTTTTCCATTGGAGCTGCAACCAACTACAACAACAACAAAAAACTGCTTGCCTCGTAAAATGCCAAAAGATTTTAATTAGCCAAAAAGTAATTTAAGTCTTAAGGTCAAAACGTAAAAGGGACCAACACAAGAATAAAGAACAAAGTTTTTACGAGCGACACGTCCCGAAGTGCGCAGGACCATCAGAAATACAAATACACACACACATATACAAATTAACAAGCTGGTCGTAAGCTGCGGACATGATTCTTTTTAATTTTCGCGTGAAATGCAAAGTGAATCAACGACGGATATTTAATATTTTTGATATTTTACGAGCATCGCTTGAACTGAACCGAGCTGAGCAGTTCACACAAAAAGATATTCTGTATGCAACAGATTACGAGTAGCATGGGCGAGTAGTGAGAACTTGGGCCAGGGGGCGCTGCTTAAAAATGCAATACATTTATTATGACAATTTTTAAAAGCTCTTTTTACACTTCATGTGAACTAGCAGTGTTTTATTTATCAACGATATTTCCCTATGCCCGAAAAAATCGACAATTGTCATATGCCGATGACTTGAAATATTAAAAAAAATCATGCATCCGTTCGATATCTATAATTTGCAAAAAGATCTGAATAATGTAATTGCACTTTCAAAAATCCTCTTATCACTCAATCTTAAAATAATAAATGATTGAACGGAGTCAAAAAAATTTTATTAAGTTTCCTTTCGTTCATTTCGTCACAATGAATTGGCAATTCGACGAGAGCATTCTTTGTCTTGAAAAGCTTCTCAACCGTTCGGATGCGGTTATTTGTAAGTCCCGTACATTGAAGCCATTGCTGTACTCTCATTCTGTACTCAATTCTTAGTTCTTAGTGTTATTAATATACATACTTTGCTTAATGTTAGTTTGAAGTGCTACTCTGTTAGTCTCGAAGTATTCCTTTTATATATGTATGTATACACAGACTGAATTAACATTGGAGAAGGAAGAGGGTATTAAGCAGCAAAGACGGCATATTGGCTACACCCATGTTAAGCATGCATATAGTGCTACTCTCTGACAGACATAAAGATGGACAGACAGACAGACAGACAGACAGACAGACAGACAGACAGACAGACAGACAGACAGACAGACAGACAGACAGACAGACAGACAGACAGACAGACAAACATCCGAATGGACAGACATAAAGATTAAATCTGTTTGTGTGGCGGCGCGGGCTGAAAATTAAGAAATTCATGCACAATGCATCGCTTTTGCTGGTCTGGTCGCTCCGATCTTTTTACGGATTTAACACATCGTACGTGCGAAGCTTATAAGTGACGGACCACAAGCTGCAACAACGGATGCAAATGCCACAGCGCCGCCAGCGTCATTCGCGTCGTCCGTGTCGCACATATCAGCGCATTACAACTTGTTGACGCGCAGCAATAAAATTGAATCAAATGCAACGCTTGCGATGAGTAATAAAAAAGTGACTGCAACAACAACAATCACAACAACAACAATCACAACAACAACAATCACAACAACATAGGTAGAGCATGTGGCAGGAAGGCCATAAAGCAGCAGCCAACCAAAAGTGCTGCCAGCCATTCCAGGCATACATATGTACCTAGGCCCTATGCAACTGAGTGAGGGGAGGGGAGGGGCGGGCGCGTACGAGAGCAGTGCGTAAGGCAAATTAAATCAAATCGCATCGGAAGGAAAATTATGACCCGCACTAAAAGCCATTTTATGATGCGCGCCTATGATTAAACATACGACTTGTTGCAATGAAGTTGCAATGAAGTTGCAATTAAGTTGCAATGTTGCAGGCAGCTCTTACTCGGGCAATGTTCATTACGCTTGCCGTTTTTTGTTCGATTTGCCACACCGTGCACTAATTGAGCGGTCAACGGCCGCATGTGGCAAGTAGTAAAGGCGCTGGGTAGACGCGCGTAGCTCATTAAACGCATTAGCCGCACAGACAGGCAGACGCAAGTAGGCGTGACTTCTGTTTTTCTGTTCAAATACATATGAATAGTAGTCTTCAACATGGCAACCTGAAACAGCAGACAACGGCCAACGACCGTAACAGATTGCGGGATAGAGTAGCAGAAGCTTAAGTAACAAGCACTGCTTGACTATAGCATTTAAACATATACTACTATTTTGATGTCCTTAAAATAGTCAACTTGTATCTGCTCGCTGTCATCAGCACTTTAATGCTCGGCAGAAGAGAAGCAGTTAATTATTTGAAATGACCGTGACGTTAAACTAAGAAAATATGAACATCAGCCGTAACAGAAAGGGGCATCCACATATATGTATATGTAAAAGATAAATAGCTGAAGAGAGAAGTAGCTGAAATTAGTAAAGAACCTGCAGCCAGCAGGAACAGAGCAGAACTTGTTAAATTTCAGAATGAAGCAAGTACCTACCAATTTTCAAACATTCAGTTAATTTTCTTCAAAGTCATGGCAGTAGCGGAAACAAGAAAGCAACAAGCGCAGTCTTTCTCGTACTAGAAAGTTTTATTTTGTGCTTTTCGTACTTAAGAGTTTTTACCATTGGCTTTCACAGCAGTCACAACAATGTGAAATAGTATGCCAAAGTCAAGACAAAAAAAAGTCAACAAAAAACATATTGCAAGAAAATATTTTCATGTGGAAATCGAGTCTAGGCTTTAAAGCATGGAGCAGAAAAAGAAGACTTTTAATAAATCATAATTCTAAGCAAAAATATATTGGGTCATATAAATATTATTCACGATTTTTGTTACAAGATGATGTTGTTGGTACCCACAAATCTGGCAACACTAGCCCGATTATGTCAAAAGATCTCATGTTTGGAAGGTGGCATTTCAGGCTACATTTATTATTAAGCCAGTTGCGTAATTCGTTAATAGGGTAAAAAGTTCCAATAGATTTTCAATAAAGACAATTTTTATTCAAAAATATGCCAAAAAACGGCGGATACTTTTTATATACTAACATTGATCAATGTTAGTTTCCTTATAAGCAGGTTAAAGTAAGCAAAGCAAAATATGAAAAATGTAAGGAATGCCTTCCGTGTGGGCATTTAAAGTTGAGGGTCAGCAATTAACTCGCGGCGGCAACTGCAAATAAACGCAAAATTAAAGCGCAATGAAAACATGATTTTATAAAAATCTAACACTTTAAGACGCCACTGCAGCTTCTTCTTCTTCTTCTTCTGCTACAGCAGCACCTTACCAGATATAAATAAATGACGGCATTGCAGAAAAAGCGAAGCACCAAGGAAGCACAGGAGCGCCCGCTGCTGTTAAATGCAATGATTGAGCGCATAATTGGCATTACGCAACAGCGCGCCCGCCAACTTGCCACAACGCAGCAACGCAGCAACACAGACAGCAATTGCTGCCACTGCGCCTGCGCGCCCCGGCGAGCACACTTGACACATTTCAGGTGTAAATAACACGTTGCACGTTATCGGTGCAACAAATGCAATTGCAAATTATTAACATATGCTGCCGCAGATACAAGCTGCAGATATAGATACAGAGGCACTCACACAGCCAGACACACGCCGCTAATGGCTGCTGCACACACTCGTATGCAAAACTTGATTTATTTCTGCTTCGGCGCAAAACTGGAGCAGCTGCCTCTGCACCGGCCTCGCCGGCACGCTCTCAAGCTGCAATTTCTAACCCAACACTTAACAATTTCCTACGATAAAAATCTATGATAGCAGCTACAAAAACCAACAACTTTTCCTGACTGCTGACTGCATAATTTTTGACGCCTTCAGACGCGCGACGAGATTTCTAAAAAAAAAAAATTTCAACTGAGCTGCTATATACTCATATACGACAGTAGATTCCAGCTTCAGCTTCGATATCACATAAATATTTCAACTCAATAATAACGTTTTCTTTGAAGTTAATTTTAGTTACTTTTCTGTTAAAATCGAACTGAATTTTTTTGTTTCAATCAAATTTAATATAATGATAAAAAAATATTATTAGTTTTCAGATAACATTTCATTGGCATTGTGTAAAACTAGTGAAATATTTGTGCAAAAAGCAAATTTTGAATAATTTTTTGGAGCGATTTTATTTATTTAGCTTAGTTGGAGCTTATAGAGAAAGCATTCGATCTACTTTATTGAGCAAAAATAAATAGCTTTAAGAAGTTGAAATTTAGCATCAAATTGACACAAATGCACAAATTGTTTTAGCAAAAAAAATTCTTTTTCTATGCACTTTCAGCAAAATATGCAAATTCTAAAATTTTCACTTTTCGAACTAATTCTGATTAAGCTGATGGCATTCAGCAAAACTAAAGGCTTGTTTGCACATGCTTACAAACTGCGAACGCATTTCCACGTAGACTCGTCACTGCTTGCCGCGAGCTAGCTCAGTCTGCTTCAGCCTACAGCCTGCTGTGATGGAGAGTGAGTTTATTCAAGATTTCGCAATCGCCATTATGCCATTCTTCACCCCCCCTCAAAAAGTTAAACATGCTCGTATTTCAAAAATGCATGCTGTTTTGCACATAAATTTTCGAGCGGACTTTTAATGAGTCTCGAAAATTAAATGCTAACTTTGCCGCCATTGTGCAGGTCAGTTTTTATTGCCGCTTTGCATAATTTATAGCAGTCAATTTTGAAGTTTGCTCACATCGAAGTCGGGCTTACGGACTTGAGCGCGGCGAGCACATTTAATGCCACTAAACAACACACGCACACACACATGCACAAGCAAACAATATAAATGGCCATATGTATGCCGGAGTGCATGTGCCCATGTGCCAGCAGCTTAGTCGTAGTTGTGGCATTTGGACTAAGGCACTTGGCGCTTTGGCCGCCGTTTTGCAGCGCTAAGCCTGCAACTTTGTTAAGCCAAGCTGCAGAAAAAAAGAAATCGTTTGACAGATATGGAGCAAATGCCGCTGCCACGTTTTGCGGCCAATTGGCTGTTGTGCCTCGGCGGCTGCCAGCTGCATTGCCGGGCCGTGGCTAGCAGCGAGTTTTTGCATTTGTCGCCCTGATCCTTTTCAATTGATTGTCAGTTGCATTGCGAATTGCTCGTGCCGTTTACGTGTGTTGCACCTTGTGGCCGCTTGGACGGATTAAACTGCGCCGAATTGCAACAATGTTACACTTTCACTTTTTAATGTTGCGGCAAATGAAAGACTTTGTTAACTGCTACTCAAAGTGGACAGTTGGCAAATCTCCGAGCGCATATTTTGCCATGATAATAGAGCTTCTCAAAAAAAAAAGAATCTTAACCTTCATCTGCCCCTGGTGTAGAAAACTACACATCGAGCATGTACTTTTGGAATTTTCTCCAAAACGGCTTAATGAAATTTTTCCAAATTTTATGACTTTATCAACAGCATCGATTTACAGCTAAAATTGCATTTTTATCATAAACGGAAATTTTTTGGAGCCTTTATAAGAAAACTTACATTGTTGTCCCTTGTGTAGATTTCTACACAATGAAGTTAACATATGTTCGTGAGGTTTTGGCGGGAAAAAATACTGTTTTTTCTGCGTGTAAATATAAATCAGTGAATAAAAACAAAGTTGTGAAATACATTTATAAAATTATAAATTAAAAAAGCTCGCGTTAATGGCATAGGATATGCTTCTTTACTCTTCTTCCCGCCGAACATTGAAAAATTATTTTTAACGTATTCGAATGCCTTTGTCATTGCAAAACATGGTGAGGGCTACAAAAAGGTTGACTAAAACTTATTGCAAACATATAAATATTGGTGTCTTAAATTTAACTGGTGTATATAGGCCAGTTTTTAGAGCAATGGCTTTGAAATTCGTGTAGTAGTTGAGTACCAAATACATATAATATTAGATCTTGACGGAACCACAAGAGCCGAACAAGGCCGCCAAATTTTCAAAGCAATAATGTTATATGTGAATCAAGTTATACGATTTCATGATGCAATGAATAGAAGGCAGCAAAAATCATCAGAAAAGTATGCTCCGATTCGTGAGAAATATGATAAGTGGTCTAGTTTACTGGTGAAATTTTATAACTCACATGAATGCGTTGCCACTCAGTTTTCGAGGAAGATGCATGTTCCGCCAGTATATGCCATAAAAGCATGAAAAATAGGGCATAATGTTTTGGTTGAGTGCATGCTCGACCACATGTTATACCCGTATATGGCAGCCAGATCTGGTATGCCTGGATCGGAAACTACAGCATCTTTACTATCAAATGCTACAAGCCATATCCCATCAAAAAGATCAAAAACCGTTCCGCCACAAGCAAGGGGCATATCAAGATGCCATATATGCTACGAAAACAATTTCTATCTAAAAACAATTTATATGAAACTATTTTCTGTTCTTTTTTAAAAATTGCATGCTAAAAAGACAACTATCGAAATGTTTGCATAAAATGCATTCAAGAAAAGCTACTGCAAACTAGTTTTATGTTTAAATAAAAAATGCTTACCGTTCGTACATGGCTGTCGAATAAAATTATAGTTGCCTTTGACTTGTGCTAAAATTAGATCGTTCACAAACCAGTTAATGCCAGAAAGCTAGAGCCAAGTCTCATTCTACAGTCTATTGCACTAATTAAGGAATGCGCACGAAAAAATTTTAACAAAGATAATTTAAAAAAAAACAAAGTAGTTAAATCGTAAATCCAAATTTTGCGAATAATTTTTTATTTCACTTCACTTTATATCAATTATTTCCAAAAAAAAAATTTTTGTTTATAAGGAAGTTTTGCACCTTTCAGAAATTGCCTCCATGTTAGCCTTCAAGGTAGTTTCATTAGTCACTTTTGTGTGTACTTAATAAGTCAATAATATTCCGGTACCTGCATACCAACCGAAGAAGGGCTGCTCTCCAGGCGACCCTACTTCAACGCGCACGCCTTTCCCATTTGGAAGTTGAAGCTATTCGCTTTCATTAAAATCTGGCAAGCTAGTTTCCATATTTTTCTTTGAACATTTTCGCTTGCAGTGAAAAGCCCAGAAACTGTAACAAATTGACGAATTGCAATGCGAAGTGTGAAGTGTGTGATTCACTGCCTTTCGCCAATTACACCACATGCAAAGTACTCTGCAACAGTTTGGAGGAAGCATGCTTCTGGCCGGTTGATAAAAATCAATGCCGACAGCATCAATCAGCAGCGAAATAGTGAAAGTGAAATCCATTTGAAGCGCAACAAGTTGTTAACGAGATATTGCCATGAGGCTCAATATATTGTATAAAGTGGCAACAATTTTTCAACTGTGCAACACACACACACAGCAGACAACATAAAATTATCGGCGGCAAAATTATGCTGAGCGCGATTACAGAAAATTTCAAATTGCCACAGAGTTGCAAGCTCAAATGCATGTGCAACATGAGCAGCAGCAGCAAAGACGAGGCTTGAGGAGAACGTCCTCTGGTAAAGCTCTACCTGCTTTGAAGAAATGTTCACCTTTTACCTTTTGTTGTAAATAAATTGTAATACTTTTACTTTATTCTACAAAAGGAAGGCATTCTTTCAATAAATATGATTGACTGTCATATCTTTTAAAAATTTGCAAATGCCGAAAAAACATAAACTTGTATAATTTGGAAAATATTTTTAAGGATTATAATACTTTTTGAAATAATTTTGAAGTATTTACTATATCGAAAATTTCAACAACATCTAATAGAAACCTATTAAACAGCTTAAAATGTGTCATTAAAATATGAGGCCTGTAACTTTATAGCACGTAGTTTTCGACTTTATCGTTTTTTGTCGATTTATGAATTAACTTTCTTATAAAAGCTAAGCATTTTACAATAAAACTTGCACATATTTTTTGGTAACACTAAAAGTACAAAGAAATTTACTGAACTGCTTAAGTGAACTATCGTTAAAAAGGGCTAGCTAAATAGATTCCAAAAATAATTTTGTTCAAAATTTTAGGTGAATTGGTCTTGAAGATATAGCTCAAAATGTCGAAATGCATGAACAGACGGGCTGGGGGAAATGAAATTGTAATGGTATAGGGCGTAGTTCCTATACGGATCCCTGTATGGGCGAGCATGACTCGAACCTGACTGCTTTTTTTTTTGTTCTGCATCTGGTAACCCTACTTGCAGCAAATTGTTGCCGCAGCAAATGTGCTAATAAATTGGCCAGCAATCGCAAGGCGACACTGCAACAGCAATCAGCTTGGCTTGTTGCAAGCTCTTGGCTTATTACGGCCGAGTTGAAAGCTGATGATGCCACATCAGCGTGCAACATGATATAATATGCGGCAATATGCATATTAACTGCTGCGGCATGTGTGTGAAAATGCCATAATGCGGCATGAAACAATAAGGCGACTTTCAGATGCACGTGCAACAGTTGTAAATGGCGTTGCATGCCACATTGAGCCACTAATTTACAACGAAAATGCCAGAAACAATGGGAAATGATTTCGGCACTTACATATATATGCGCACAACAATGCGGCGTGGGAGTGTGTCGCACACAAGCGTAAGTTGACTTTGCTGCAACGTTGGCGGCATATCATGCCACATTTCATACACTCGCATTAGCTTTGACATGTTGCAAGTGCTCAGAAAACTGAAGTGTATGCAGCAACAACAAAAGCACATAATGGTTAACTGCCGCGTTGGCCAACAATCAACGCATTTAAAGTCTAACACACACACACATACATATGTGCATACACATGATGCACCATGTTGCACACTTGTATTGCGTTACTTTGTCAAGTTGATGTAAGACGAGATTTCGAAACTGCACTGACCCAATTCTCAGACTTTTCTTCCTCTTCAGCTGCATGTCTAGCTTGTGTTAGTGTGTTTAGGTGTGTATTGGTGTGGCATAAGGTATCTGCTTGATTTGTAAACTGTGGCGCGTCTGTTGCGGCAAGTGCGGCTGCGCTGCAAGAAGTGCTCCGCTGAAGACACTTTCTCATTTTGGCTATGAAACGCCTGCCCTGCTGCTTGTTGTTGCTGTTGTTGCTGCTGCTGATATATTGGCCACCTTTGTGAATTTCACTTGCCAGCGTTGCATGTTTCAATGTGTGTGCATTTGCCTTGCACCGAGTTGCAGCTTGCACTTCAAGTGGCAACTGCTGCGCCCAAGCTGATCTGAATGGAGCTAAGTCCATCATTTCACTTTTGATGAAGCACTCTTAAGTGAAACTGCTTGGAAGATGGCTACAGCAATACCGTGCCAATAAAACAGCGCTACAAAAATTTCCAGCAATCTTTTTATACCCTACACCTATGGTAATAGGGTATAATAACTTTGTGCGAAAATTGTAACGCATTAAAGGAGCCCTCCTAGGTATAGACATAAGTATATAGAAATGATCAGAAACATTTTCTCTTTTGATTTCCGGTTGTCCGTCTGTCCGTCTGTCCGTCTGTCTGTCTGTCTGTCTGTCTGTCTGTCTGTCTGTCTGTCCGTCTGCGTGTTCGGAAAAAATAGGAAGAAGGAGTTGTCCGATTTGAACCAAATTTGGTACACAGTCACAGTGAACCTCGGGTTAGGTAAAGTGTTAAAATTAGTTAAATCGGTCTAAGGACACGCCCACAATGGGCCTGTAAGTCCCACTACCTCGGGTTTTTTTCGATTAAATTGCTATAATTTGTCTAATTACACATGCAAAGGAATAATACTTGGTATTTATGACAAGGTGTAGACCCTGTGTAAAATACCAAAAAATGGGCGTGGTCCGCCCACTATATAGGCGGTAAAATTGTGCCGGTAAAATGGCTCCCAATTGACTAGTTACGAATATAAATGAATGAAATTCGGTTCCCAAGTTGATATATACGTCTTAGATACGATACAAGAAAATGGGCGTGGTCCGCCCACTATATAGGCGATAAACGAAAAATCCTCTTAACTTCCATAATATATACACCAGAGCGTCCAGAATTGGTTACTTCGTTCCTGGTAGGAATACCTTTTAATTCTCCAGAAATGGGCGTGGTCCGCCCACCATGAGGGTAGTAAAATAAATATGCCGATAACAACTGTTCTACACCTGTCAGAGCATCAATATTTGGCATGTATAGTCCTATTAGGTATATCTTTTAGTCTGCCAAAAATGGGCGTGGTCCGCCCACTATGTAGGTTGTAAATCAAATGCACCCACAATTTCAGTGAATTATCACCCCCCTTGGGAACATGGTGTAGGGTATTACTCTGTCGGTGAAACCCGACTGATACTTCCTTACTTGTTTAAACATAATTTTAGTAAGCCAATATCTGCCCATGAGTTAAGAGCCTGTTAAAAAATGTTTGTTTCAATTCCGAACGACTTTCAGTTGCAATAGGCAATTGGGTAAGTCTTAAGCTGCGTTCCTGCTGAGCATTAACTGCTATAGATAAATGGTCTGAATGCCTCTAAATGTGCACTTAAAGCTCAGCATGAACGCTGCATTAGCTGAAGAAGATGCCTCAGTACGTATGCCATTGAAAATGCCTGTATCGATGCTTAATATTGAAATCTTGGAGCAAACGTGACCAGTTTTCATACTCAATTTGAGTCTTTAAGCTTCGAGATCATGTTTGATCACATTTTATATCGTACCCTTTCAATAACAATTTAAAACAAGTAAGGAAGTATCAGTCGGGTTTCACCGACAGAGTAATACCCTACACCAAGTAACCGAATAGAGCGATAATCCACTGAAAGAAATGAAATTGTGGGTGCATGTAATTTACAACCTACATAGTGGGCGGATCACGCCCATTTTTGGAAAATAAAAAGGTATTCTTACCAGGAATGAAGTAACCAAATCTGGATGCTCTAGTGTATATATTATGGAAGTTAGGAAGATTTTCCGTTTATCGCCTATATAGTGGGCGGACCACGCCCATTTTCTTGTATGGCATCTAAGACCTATATATCAACTTGGGAACCGAATTTTATTCATTTATATTCGTAACTAGTCAATTGGGAGCCATTTTACCGAAAAAATTTTGCCGGCTATATAGTGGGCGGACCACGCCCATTTTTTCCTGAGATATAGAAGACCTACCTCTTAACTTGAATACCAAGTATTATTCTTTTCCATGAGTAATTACACAAATTATAGCCATTTTACCGAAAAAAATCCGAGGTAGTGGGACTTACAGACCCGTTGTGGGCGTGTCCTTCAGGTAATTTGAATAATTTTAACACTTTACCTAACCCGAGGTTCACTGTAACTGTGTACCAAATTTGGTCAAAATCGGACAACTCCTTCTTTCTTTTTTTTGCATACACGCAGACGGACAGACAGACAGACAGACAGACAGACGGACAGACGAACAGACGGACAACCGGAAATGAAAAGAGAAAGTGTTTGTGATCATTTCTATATACTTATGTCTATACCTAGGACCGCTCCTTTAATGCGTTACAATTTTCGCACAAAGTTATTATACCCTATTACCATAGGTGTAGGGTATAAAAATATAGAATAATCTACATTGACCATAGATATTACTTCATTTTAATGGAATCACTTTATTATTAATAATAATGACATCATCTGTATTATAAGAACAAGTTCTTTTCATATACAAAGATTTACGATAGTTCCAATAAAGAACTTTACAAAAATTTTGTAGCGGACCTAGGAGCATGTTCCCAAGGCTACAAAAGAGAACGCAGTTCTAGAATCTCAACTTTCAAGGCACTATAAAAATTCAGCAGTAGATACGTGTGGCTATTTGCATGCATGCACATGCCTCACAACGTTGCCAGTTAACAGACTTCAGACTAATGAAGAAATATTTATTTTGAAAACTAAACAAGCACTGGAAATTATTGGGATCATTAATTTTAAAAAGGAAGATAAACAAAAACAAAAACACATACACTTGCATATACATATACATGCATCTGTATATAAATCAACAGCCTTAAGTATGCAAAAACAAAACTGACCTCACATAAATTGCCGCTTCCAAAGGCGCAGCCAAGAAAACAAGCAATTTTGAAGATCAATGTTTATTTGTGCAAGGGTAGAATGCATTATTGGCCGCCAGCATACAACAGCAACATTACACCAGCAAAGGCAGCAACAACAGCAGCAGCAACAACAACAACAACAACAGCAGCACTGCGCATGCGACTGCAGGCAATCGTCAATGCGACACGCAATGGCAATTAATGAAGCTGAAACTAAACAAAAAGATATTTTCAATGGAAGTCTTCGAGACAAGATCGCTGCATGAAGGCCAGACCGTTCTGGAATGGGAAACTAAACTTCCTAGCGTAGCTAAAAAGTAAACAAAGTTCACTACGAATAATTTGGTGACTATATAAATTCTTAGAGTGATCATGGATTATCTCAAAGTAGGCAACATTTGCATAACCTCAAATTTTGATATATCATTTGGAATGATACAAACGAAATATTGAGCGCTTCTAACAAACCTTAAGTTTGGCTACCACCACACCAAAACATCAAATCTAGTTCCGGTCATACTAACTTCGATTTTGTTGAAGCATTATCACTAACAGCTGTAACGAAGGAATCTACAAATTTATGCTATCGCCGTATCCGAGCAGAATAGAAAGCTTTACATTCATTTTCCCAGTGTTTTTAAAAGCAAAATATTTTCATTCATATTTCCAATTTTTTTATAAGCATTTGTTTTTCGTTTACAAAACTTTGAAAATCTTCATCATTTAGAAAATGACAAATAAAATTAAAATTTTCATGTTTGCTTTTTTGCTTCAAAATTCACGTTTTTCAACAGTTGTTTTCGCTTGTGACCTCCCAATTCGACCGTCACAATTTTTGTCACAATTGATACGTTTCGAGCTTTTGATTTCTGTTCCGAATAAGGAAAAGTAAAAATTGTGACGAAATGCTCTATTGTGACGAAATGAGTATTGTTACGGTTGCCGGAATAGAGCTGTTAATGGATCGTGCGTGCCTACTCTTTGATTGCAGAGATCTCTGCGCCGAAAGCTTTGCGACGCCTAATTTCACTTTTTTGACATTTTAAAACAAAGCTGAAAATTTATTTTGGAAAAAATTGTTTAGCAGCATGCATAAAAAACTTGCTCATGCATAAAAGAAAGCAAACTTTTAAACAAAATCCAATTGAACTTTCTCGAATTTTAATATTCAACATTTCGTAAATTAATTACAAGCTTTTTTTTCCAAAGAAAGCATTTATAGAAATTAGATTATAAAAATAAGATTTTTCAAAGAAAGTTGTTTGGTTTGCTGAGTATTAATTTAACTAAGAAAATTCAGAATTTTTTTCGTTAGTGCATTGATAAGAAATTGGAGTTCCGGTTGCAGTTATAGCGCGCTAGTGTAGGCCAGCCAAAGGTTCGCCGCAGTCCAATGGAGGCATGTATCTCAAGAATTCAGCATGCTTGCTGATTGCTGAAAGGCCGTGGCATTAAGACGTCAACGTCAACGTCAGTTGGTCAACATGCTCTCAATTGTTTGGTGCTGTCGCCTCGAGTTGTTGTTGTTGTTGTGCTGCTTTTGGTATGCAGCCCGCCTTAAGGCTGGGCTGGGCTGTGCGGGTCCGGTGTTTACTTTGCTTATGTTTCAAATTTTCAATTTGAGTGTTTGCTTGAGGCAACCGAAGTGTAAACACACTTCGAGGCCGAACAAGGCGACGATAGCTGATCCTTGGACTGCGGCATTCTTATGCCCACAGGCGCGATCAACACCACATTCAGAGGCACAACAGTAACACGAGCAGAGTGCCTCGGCAGCCAAGTTCCGTATGACAATGGCTGGCAAATTTGCGTGCGCTGCGAATGCCAGCAATTCTCTGCTGCGCCTCCTCTCCACACTCAAGTGCGGGCACTGTGTGCGTGTGCAAGTGTTGCAGGAACGTGACGGCCATTGGCATACGCCAACAGTTGCACTGACGCCTGCAACGCATCAGACAATTGTCATGTCATTGTTGTTGTTGCTCACTTCTTTCGCTTCACTTCGTTCGTGTGGCTTGAGCGAATGGCTTAAATTAAGTTGTCAGCCTTGCTCGTTTGCGCTTTTTAATGTCAACAGGTAATCAACTTGAGCTTGTGCTAAATTTAGCGCGTCTGATTTGCCAATTCTTTAGTTATACTAAGCAATATACGAAATTTCAAAGAGGAAGAGATATATCGGTTACAATATTTCTGTCAAATTAGGCGAATTTCGAAATATATAGTAAGAGTGAATTTAATTTCATATATCTATTGATGAAAAAAGATGATTCACAAGAAAAGTGGGCGGTAGTTTAAAGCGGTTATGCGCTCTGAATTTTGGCAGATCCATTGAACATTCAGAATGAAGGAAAATAAATGTAATTGAACTGATGAATGAACTGAGAAATGAGCCGGATTATACTAAAATTTTAGTATAATTCAGTATTAATGCGCTTATTGGTTGGTTTCTTCAGTGGTGGGTTTATACATAGATTAAAATTTGGGCTGAACAGATATAATTTTGGGTTTTCTATTTATTAGTGAAGTGTTAATCAAACTTATATAAAAAATATCATAGATTTCTGTTTTCATCGGAAATAATCTTGCTTTTCTGCTTAACAGAATCATTTCGATTTTTAGATATTGAAGGAATAAGCACTGCCTCATATTGAGGAAACTTGAAAGGAAACGCGAGAATGTGGGCTTTTGTGCGCCTGAATGGACTTTATGCCTAAATGAGCTGAGCATTTTTAAAGTATTACAGCATTTTCACCACTGGCCAACAACACGTACTGCCAACACTTCTGCAGCCCAAGCAACTGTTGTCGTGTAGCTGTGCAAAGACTTGCTCATATTTCTTGTGGAACCGCGTGCTCACTGCAACTTCTTCAAGCTGTAACCACTTGCGGCACCCTCAAGCCATTTACAACGGTTCAACGCCATTTTGCCTGCAACAACAACAGCAACAACTACAATAACAGCAACTGCAACACAAAGCGCTGCTAATGCATTCGTTCCAAGGGCGGTCGCAGCAATTTGCCAAACGCTTGCGAGGTTTCTGCCTTCCACCTTCTTTCTAAGGAGATATTGTCGCAATAGCAGAAAAAAAGCACTAAAAGCAGCGTTGCAGCAGCAGCAGCAGAAATAATAATGTGCAGCAATATATCAGCGGCTAGTTAAGCTGCAACTACGGGCCCAGCTGCTGCTGTCGGACTGGGTTGCTTCATTGTCGCCTTTGAAGATTTGCTTGCAGCAGCGCCACGAATTCTTCATCTTTTTTGGCTTATGGGCTTCGCTATTGAAGTGCTAAAATCACTTCCGTGTATGTGACTGCAGTGTGCTGCCAGTGGTGAGGGGAGGAGGGGGGGGGGGGGGGGGGGAGTTCAGGCAGCGACGTGTATTTTTCACGTCTCTTTTTTACGAATTATGAGTGTGAGTCTCTGTTAAAAGGATGGCAGCATAGACTCGTGCATATAAATTGTTATCATTAACTGCAGTATTTTAAAGAAAGATAATGCTTGTAATTCGAAAAAAATTCAAAACTTTTTGTAATATCTATAAAGGTGTTTGTCTACAATTCCTTCGGTTAAAAATGTTTGCCATTTGAAAAGAAGCTTTAGAAGTGTATACATAGGCAATTATATTTTTGACAAAGTACTTCAAGTAATGAATAAAAGCAAAGAACTCTATCAAACAAAATTAAAAGAAGCTATTTGTGACAAAAATATTTAGAGTTTTAATTAATTTCAAAAACAGATCAATCAATCAGAAAATAAGCAGCGATTGCAACTTACAAAGAGTAGCATTTAACAATTTGGTAAAGTTTCAAGTTAATAGGTACAATAGTTATCGAATAAAAATCTACAAAAATCTAGCACAAGCTGATGGGACCTACCAATTTATTCTGATGCATACGCATACGAACGGAAATGATCAACTTTCTATTCATGCCAAAAAATACTGTTGGAGAGTTGTCAACTTCGTTGCGAGAGATGACTGAGGGTTCTTTCTTTTATGATATATGTCAGTGCGCATTCGATCCAGCGACTTCACGCATCAGGCACCGAACCGCACTTATTCACTGAACCCGTGCGACGTATGCCTTATTACTCTGCAAAATAGATGCACGTCAGACAAAGCTGCCAGCTTCTCGAACTTCTTGCAGCAGCTACTCAACCAGAACCTGCCATACGGCAGCAATCAAATTGAGCAAGAGCAAAAAAGAATTGCGACGGCGATTGCCTAAGATTAAGGTGTAAGACTAATGTTCGAAAGAAGAAAAAAAAAGAAAATGCAAAAAGGAATTTTCGCCAAGACGGTAGACAAAGTGCAACAAGTTGCCAGGGCACAGCGAGGCGAGAACTGCTATTTTAAGCGTGGCTCTACCAGCTGATGTGGCATGCCACCAAGCAGCAAGCCGACGAGCAGCAACAACGCCAACAACAGCAACGAGAGATGGAGCAGCAGCAATTTACACCAGTCCCTGGGATGCCTGGCCAGTGACCACGCAAGAACTATGGGCCTAACTGTTTCTGGCGGCATATAATGTTGCCTGAGATGCGCAACAGTGATGCCACCGCCACAAACACCTATTGCTTTTCTCCTAGCTGAGAGGGGGGCGGGTGTTCTCTGCAATGCCTGACAACTTGTTTGGTTGTTCTTGTTCTTGTACATAGTTGTTGTTGGCTGCAACATTACGTGGCAAATTAAGTTGGCACTCTTTAATAAGATGATGATGGCTCAGCTTGATATATCAGCTAGCCAGCCAGCCAGCGAGTGAGCATCGCCTGGCAGAGGCCAAGCAGGCCAGCATCAAAGCTGTAAGGTGCAGCATGCAGGCGCAATCATGCACACACACACACACACACAGTAACACATATGCCTAAGTGCATTGCGCAAAACATGCAACAGCATACTAGCGCTTGCCACTTGTGGCAGCACCGTCGAAATTATTCTTCACCTTTTTTTGGCTGCTTAGATCGCAGATCGCATTCGCAGCAGTCCTGTCCTTTTGGCGGCTTGTTGTGCATTTGATGCATTGCCGTTCACATTCATTATGTGGAATTTTTGCTTAGATCAAGCCAATAATTTTTCCGATTTTACTTAGGTACTTGGCAATCACACTTGCACTCAGGCATTTCATGTGGCATGCAAGGCGGAAGGAAAAAGGTGCACAGTTTTTTTCATTCAAAAAACTTGTCAGTGCAAAGAAATGGAATTGCGTTAATGGAAATATTCTCTAAAAAATGCGAATATATTTAATAGTCAGCTTTTGTGCAGACACTTACTAGTTTCTTACTTATTTTCTTGAATGCCTTTTCATTTGTGCACCTTTACAATTTGTCAAGTTGGCTATGACTTTTATCGAAATGTTTCCTTCTCAGGAAAATGCTGCTTAAGTTGCTTGTGAAAAATCTCCCAATAAATGTCACTTTTTCCAAAGGAAGTTTTCTTCCCTTTTTGAACATTATTCAGAAGAGGAGGATTGAGAAAAGGGAAACAAATTCCCAGCGAGGTTTTATACAGAATAGCAAAATTGGGGAAAGGGAAAACAATTCCGACGGAGATTCTATTCAGAATTGGGCTGATTGTATAGGGAATCGTTTGGAATGCCTTCTTTAAAGGTCTTCAAAATAAATTTATTAGCATTTTCGCTGAATTGGTTAAAAAGATAGCAGCAACCTGTTATTTGAAATTTATTTCAGCATGAAACACGTTATAATAACTTCATTCTGTTGACTCCGATAATGGAGATGCTTGTGTTCTACATATAAAAACCATTGTTCATGTTTGACCCCTTTTGCATGACAAGTAATACTTCTAGAGATCAGCTGAACTCTTCAATGATGGCCAGCTTTTATTTGACTCAAACACTCTTAACAAAATTTCAAGCTCTAAGTAATCCAAGTCCATCAGCATAGAGCGTAATTTCCGTGGCAACATTCTGTGGCATTGCTGCTTTTGGACTCATAAATGATTTTACGTTGGTATTCATGCATGTGTATGTGCATTTTGGCAGTTACTTTTTTAACGCTGACTGCTTTTGCTATCATTGCAATTTATCTGAGAACGCGTTGCAGGCGCGTCAACGCGTGTCGGCAAATTGAAAGCGCTGCGTCCATGGCGGATTCGCATATGGGAGGGAGTGTGTGAAAAGTGTGCGGTACGTGTTGATGATGATATGTTGCTGTGTGTGAGTGTGTGTGTGTGGGGCTTAACGAGTGTGAAATATGTTGGCATCAGGAATTTCCGTGATATGAGGCGATGTAATGTGAATATCTGTAGATATCATATATGTATGTATGTGATCATCTATACATATGTATATATATATAATTGGCGCAACAGATCATGTAATCGAGACTTTGATCTAGCTTTCTCACATTAACTTGTGTCTGCTCCTTCTATTTTGCCACAAGTTAAGGGGACCTATAAATGTATTCTAAAGCCGCAAACTTTTTGTTTTATGGCGAAGCATGCTCTCGGAAAGTTGCCAATTCTTCGCGAGAGATGGCGCCGCGCAAAGTAAATTTTTGTTAACAATCAGGCAGGTTCCAGAATTCGAGTGAAAGTGAAATCGAAAGTGATTTTGAAATCGAGTGAAAATGTTTTTGGTGTTCTAGAAACCGAACGATTTCAATTTCACATGTTCATTTTCAACTCGATATAATTTTTCTTCTCGCTGAATTTCCGATCAGCTGATCGTTGTCAAACAAAATAAAAATTAAAACAGAAATTGTTTATATTGTGAAAAATGAGTGCATTCGTTGCATATACCATTAAATTTAATGTAAATAAACAGGAAATAAATAAATAAAAAGATTTTTTGGATGTGGTGCCTTTTATTTTCATCATTGCTGTCAATAAGAGCTGTTTCTTCGTGGAATTGTTTACTTCCTTAAATTGGTTCCAAATTTGTTTTGTGTAGTTAAGATTTTCTTTGCCTTCTTGCAGTATTTTCCTCATTTTCTGCGAAATTGTTGCTATTGAACTAGTTTGCTCCTTAATATATTTTGTTGTACTAGAATCGGCAGCCTTTGGCTCGTGTCCACGTTTTCGTGAGCCTCGATTACTAGGAGAGTTAGCGTTACTATACTTGTCGAAACGTGGTATCGATGGGCCCCGCTCGTCATTCGGGTTCCAGTTGGGTTCGTGAAGCTTCTGCCCATAAATGCGAATTGTACTCCATTTCGGGCCTAATATAGGCGGTGCAGATAGTGCAGAGATCAGCCGGTGTAAAATATTTTTTACAGCGCTTTAAAAAGCTTAAGCACCTACCAGCTTCTTTGGCAATATCGAAAATGTGGTCGTTTAAACGCAGATAAAATTTGATCGACAAGCCTAGAACATAAAGAGCTGCCGACTCTACAATATTTAACACCCATGAACACAGGAGTTTGGAAAGGGGAGGATGTTTGCTTGTGTGAGAGACAATTGAAGGCCTTTGTTAAGTGTGTCATTCATATTACGTCGCTTCCTCTCAATCTCCGCAGAGCTTGGGCGACCTGCAAATGAATATGAATGACAAAAGCTGCTGTCATCCGCAAACGAATATACAGGATTCTTAGTCAACGAGAAGAGGTCATTGATAAAGGCAAGGAGAAGAAAGGGTGCCAGGACCGAACCCTGCGGTACTCCTGTGTTTAAGGAGTACTCGTTAGAAGCGATACCGTCTATCACAACTCGAATAGAACGGCCGCTCAGGAAGCTCGTTATCCATCGAGCGAAGCAATCACCGATGCCGTAAGCAACTAGTTTACCAACTAGTGCTTCATGCCAAACTCTATCAAAAGCTTTGGAGATATCCAATGCAACGACCTTGCTTTCACCAAGTTGTTGAATGGACTGATTCCATTTCTCAACAAGGAAGGCCATAAGGTCGCCCGTGCTTTCCTCATAAAAATTAAATTTTCCAATTAATCGTGCATATTTCTATTCATTTTACTTTAATATTCTTTAATTTACCTACATTTTCATACAACTACTTTTAATTTCACTTTCTGCCGCTGAAGTGATTTCAATTCACATTTTTTTTTGTCGAATTCGGTTTCTAGAACCTGAAAAATCAGTCGGAATTCATTTTCAAAAATGAGTCGAATTTGAAAAGTAAAAAGTGAAATACAGAACACCAAAAAGCGAATTCGATTCGATTTCGAGTCAATTTCACTCGAAAGTGAAATCTGGAACCTGCCTGTATATTTTATAAAAAATGTATACAATAAATTATCATACAAATTAGCACTAGTATCAATGGCTTTCGGCTGGATTAGTTTTTTGATTGGCCAAATTTAAAGAAACCTTTTCATATGCATAAAAATGCTTGTTTTGTTTGCATCGCTGCTTGGCTGCGATTTATCACAAGTGCAACAGCAGGCGCTTCTAGATTTTGTTGGCAACCTTGTTTTGAGCTACTTCGCAGAAGGCAGCCATTCCCAGAGGCAACGTGAATGCTCTGCCACAAGCGCTAATCCTTTGCATCAGCATTGCAAGCTTCGCGGCATCTTCTCAGCACTTTGCCGATTGTTTTTTTTTATGCTGCTGCCATTTTCATATTATCACTTCACCCGTAGCTTTATCTTTTTCCATTTTGTTGTAATTTAGCATTCATGCCTGTCTCATTTTCCTGTGTGCCGCAATTTTTCCCTTTGGATTCCTTTGCTCGCGCATGCAACTGTGTGAAGTAGTTGCATGCCTGAGTGTGTGTGTGTATGTGTGTGCACCTGTGTCGGTGAGTTGGTTACGCTGTAATCCGCTTGTCGCATCTGCTGGCATTTTGCACACGTACCGACGCATCCTTCACACGCGCTATTAAGCTTATCTTCCAATGCAGATATTCTGCACTTTCGGCTTCTTCTTCAAGTCTGCCGTGGCATATCTGCCACAGTCTTAACAGCCACAGACATGCCGCCTTAAGTGGCGGGTGTTGAAACTTGTTTTTATTTCAGCGCGATAACCCGAAATGCCGGCAAACTTAATTTGATTCTTTATAAGCTAACCTTTTGAATTGCAGCGCCCATAAAGATTGCCTCAGAATTGCAAATCCCTTGAGTAGAAATCCAAGCTATCCGAAACAGCTCACTGAGCTCTTAGCATTTTGTGCGTGTGTGTATCGTTCGATGTTGCCCAGCGTCAGCATATCAGAAACCAATTTTGTTAAGCATTTTTCATAAAATTTTGTACAACCACACACTGAGAAGGTTGACGCTTTTCTCATTCCCGATTATATTATAATTCCAAGCATTGAGCAGCTACTCTGTATTTCGCTTCGAAAGTATTATTTGAGTCGACTACATTTGGGAATTCTGATGTGCTCTTTAAACAGCAGTTGACGAAAATTCTGCAAAATATCTCTACATATGAAATATGACTGGGAAAAGTTTTCCGATATTTGCAATTCGCAGATGTTTTTTCCCATTTTCGAATGCTTCAAATAGAAATACAGTCCAACCGCACTGGAAATTTTCAGATTCTACAAAAAATAAAATTATATAAAAAAAACTTTTCAAAAATAAGCTTTAATTTATTTAATGTACTAAAAAGTAGAAAATAAATTATTTTTAAGTCACCTGTATCTTACTATCCATAAAAGCTTGGGGCGCTCATGTGTTCAATATTTGTCAACCAGTTACCACAATATTTTATTTAAATAATTTTTTGCAAATAGATTCTAGTAATGAAAGATATTTTGAATATGGATATTGAGCGCACAAGCTTTTATTAATAGTAAGATACAGGTGACTTGGAAACAATTTATTTTCTACTTTTTAGTACATTAAATAAATTAAAGCTTATTTTTAAAAAGTTTTTTTTATATAATTTTATTTTCTACTTTTTAGTCTTCCATAAATTCAATTTTAGAGCTCTGAAATTTTTCACAAAAAGAATTTAAAACTTGCAGAGCAGTACACAATATTTAGGGTATTCACAGTGTTTCCTATCGTCATATGTCATATCCTTAATTTAACAAATAATACGGCTGTGATCGACCCTAATATTCATGGCCAATTTGTGGCGCGATGAGTTGTTGTTGTTTTGCTTGCAAGGCGCGGCGAGTAAGTTCCTATCGTTTTTCATTGATGTGTGGTGTACCTATAATTATAAACTGAAACCCAAGTGTGAAGTTGCTTGAAAAGTGCCACGCCCCTTGTCCTACGCCCATAAAATTTTACCAGTGGGACGAAGCATCCAAGAGGGGCCTGTATACGGAACTTCAATGCTGCACGACCTTTAGTTCAAAAGCTATTCTATATAAACTATTTTGTTTGTATGGGCGGTGCCACGCCCCCTTATCCAGTGCCCGCCTTATTTTCTCAGTAGAAGGATAAGGATATGTAGTAAGTTCCTACCGAGTTTCATTGATGTGTGATGTGTAGTTCTAAAGTTATACACGAATCTGGAGTTGATAAAAAAGTGCCACGCCCCTTATCCTACGCCCATAAAATTTTACCAGTGGGACGACACATCCAAGAGGCGACTGCATACGAAATTTCAATGCTGCACGACCTTTAGTTCCAAAGCAAATCGAGATCTAAAATTTTGTTTGTATGGGGGGTGCCACGCCCCCTTATCCTACGCCCATAAAATTTTACCAGTGGGACGACACATCCAAGAGGCGACTGCATACGAAATTTCAATGCTGCACGACCTTTAGTTCCAAAGCTAATCGAGATCAAAAATTTTGTTTGTATGGGGGTGCCACGCCCCCTTATCCAGTGCCCCCTTATTTTCTCAGTAGAAGGATATGGATATGTAGTAAGTTCCTACCGAGTTTCATTGATGTATGATGTGTAGTTCTAAAGTTATACACAAATCTGGAGTTTATAAAAAAGTGCCACGCCCCTTATCCTACGCCCACAAAATTTATTGATTCATATATTGGGCTCTAGGTTAGGCATGTATGCAAAATTTCAGATCTCTAAGTAGTCGGGAAGTGGGTGAAAAATTGATTACTAGATTTGACGACATACAAACATATATACCTGATTTGAACCTAATATAAAGCTTATAATTAGGCTAATATATGAGAGCATATAAATTCCTTTCAAAATTTGCTTTTATGACTGTAAATTTTTAATTAACTTCACTAGTAACCGGTCACAAGACTGCCTTATACGTTACCGAGTACGCTCTAGTAGCGTAGGACCTTCCAATTTTGGTGCCTCAAAAATACCAGAAAATTCTTCATAAAAGAACATTGAAAAAACCAACAAGCAAAGAAATGAAAATGGTAATGAGCGGAATTATCAGGAGCGCGCTCTACAGATTTAAATAAAATTTAATTAGACAGTTCCTTTGCTCTGTGATTTAATTTTATTATATTTAAAATGGTCAGCAAAAAAGCAGCATGGAATTGCTTAGCGTTTTCTTGTCTTTTAAACGCCCTTGTGTTATGTTTGTTTGCGTTGCATTGACGAAAAAAAGTATCCTATTATATCATTTGCTGAAGGAGTCCCTAAAATTTTCTTAAGCGTTGGGCTCCGAATCTTGCAGTCGCGTCGCCGCTAGTGACGAGAGAGCGTTGCCAACAACCGGAAGATCCAATGCGCTTGCTTTCTGCTGTTTAACACACTTGCATATTGCTCATAAAATAGCTGCTTAACATATACAAAATTCAGCTAATTAAACTCACAAATTTATGATGGCTAAATTTGCCAAGGGCTGCCATGGAACATGCCACCTTATGGTGTCGCAAATTCTTTGTAAACAAAATGCCAGTAAATAGCCACGAAATTGCACGCGCTTCGAAGGGGCACAATAAAATGGAATATTTATAAGGATATTGCGCGCATGTGCAAAGAGTGCCTCTGAATTCGGTGGCGGTACTTGGCGGCAAGGCGTATTAAATTTTATAGAGCTGCGCTGAAAACGCCTCAAAAGCGGTTAACATAAACAGAAATATTAGCCGCCGAGAAAGACAAAAGCAGAAGCTAGCAGTGACATGGTAGACGCCATAAAACTGCACACATGCACCCACGCCGTGTAGTGGTGGCAAGGAGGCATAGTAGCGGGGCGTGCTGTGTAGTCGGCATAGGCGTTGACAGACAATCTGTCGCTGTAAACACGGCAACCTTGCCAGGCAATATGTTGCTGTTAGCGGGCGAGCTCGCCTCTTCTGAGCTATTGCCGCTTTGAGAGATTGTCTCTTTGAGGTACCTACTACTACTTTTACCTGCTTCCCTCTGCCAGTCTCAAGATGAGATGGCAGCAATGTCAATTTTGTTTTACGACAATTCATGCGAAAGGCGCTGGGAAGCAAGACACTGATTCCGAAGGATTGTGCATTTTTAATTGCTTTCGTGTTGCCAAATTTATGACAGCAATAAAATGTCACTTTTCGTTTTATTAGCCAAAATATGCTTCTGGTTGTAAATATTGTTTGGACAAATATTTGTCCCTTGGCTTGGGCAGTTATCATGCTGGGTTTCAGTGGAAGTGCAACAGTTCAGAAAATATAAGGAAGATCGGAGCAGCGAAATGCGGATTTAAGACATAAGAACTAAAATGCATTTTTCAATGTTGCTGTTAATTAATTTAATTTATATTTTTGAACTTTTTCTTTTACTAGTTGCAGCATTTTTGCAAAAAGTGCAACTCAATGCATGTGCTTCCGGTTCTACAAGTTCTACGGAAATTTTTCCACTTAAAGAAAGTTCTGAAAGAATTCGATGAAAGACTTTGAGATTCGATTCACATCTTATTGTTTCAAAATAATTTCTCATCTTGATTTAACTTTAATGTAGTTTATATTTTATACACGTTTTTAAGTCTGGTTGAATGTATAAAAGTCTGGCAACGATTTTATGAAAGTGCAACATTGTAATCGACTGGCAACGCCGACTCGACGAAGCTCGCTACTTGTGCTGACGTGTTAGTGCTAAGACGAGCAAATGAACGTATGTTTTCCTTCAAGGAAATCCTACAATAATTAAGTGACAATATCGATTTGTAGTTTCAACAAAAGAAGACTGTTAAGGATTGTTATAAAGCTGGCGCAACTCTGCAGCAGCACAATAAATATCTTAGTTGAACTCTCTAGAATGATGCAGATCGACGATATGTAACAGTCTATTGCTACTGATTTTCCCAGTGCACCCAACCTGCCACACTATAGTGGCACTATATGCCAGATACCAGCAGAAATGCGCAGAAATGGTAGCATTATTGTCCAGTAAAGTGCATCATGCTGCGTGAACTCATTTAAAATATCAACTTACAATCTTAATAGCAAAGCTGAGAGCGCATATTTCATCCAATTGTAGAAACGGCGCATAAAAGTAGCATCAAATCAAAAAGAATGAAGAGAAAGAGCAAATTTTACTTACGTTACGCTTTAATGGTGTAATTTTTCATTTTTGTTATGTGCATTAACCTTTTTATGGCAGAACTGTGAACTTTGAAGCAGTGATACTTCTTTCTGGTAACGAAAGAAATTTCGATGTAAATATATAGATACATTTATATATCAAACTTCAGAAAGACACAGAAACATTCTCGTATATGAAATAGCACTGCTCTGTGATTGATTAAATAGTTTTTAATAAAAAAATACATATTGCTTAATGCGATCGATTATATTGTGTATATTTACATATATAGTAGTTTACATGACCTAACGAATAACAACTTAGACTAAATTCTCACTTTAGGCAAGAGCATTGTAAATTCTGTCTGATCGAATCAGAGAGCTTGCAAGAATCTGGGCCGGACCGCCTTGAGGCGTGTTGCATAAACTAAGAGCTCCAAGCCACGGAAAAGACTTTTTGAATCAATGGAAACGCCAATACAAAGAGTGGAGCTCATTAACACACTGGTAATTTTTACAGCTAAAAAACTGCAAACTTGTATGTATACTTGTAAGTGTTTTTGAGAAAATTAAATTTTCAGCTGATACAGATGCCAAACCAATCAAGCTAAATCCCTACAATTTAAGATCCCTTAATGTAAAGCAATTTTTTGCCTACAATTGTCGATTCCAATTTGTGAGTAAAAGTGAATACTTTTAGTGCTTTATATCTAGTCCGCCTTGAAACGAACTGACCCGCTCGTACGTTAAATAGCCCACTTACTTCAATAAATACGTTTAATTACAGAAATAGTATATTGCATTGTCGACAGCTTCAGAGTGCCAGCTGTGAGCCCACATGCAAATGCTAGAAATATTTCAAAATTTCAAAGCACGATTCCCCCCTCCAGCTCGAAATTGTGTCAATCACACCTTCAAAACTCATTAAGAGCAGCCAAGTGGCTGCAAATGAAGAAGCACTCTTGCGCTCAAGTGTGTCCGTCTGTGGCATACCAAATGGGGCAAACGAAAAAACGCCATGACAATTTCGGCTGTAAATTGTTTGCATATGTGTGTCTGTGTGTGTGTGTGTCTGCCGACTAGCAGTTTTATCGATAAATTGAACCTTGAGCCTTGAATTGCCTCAAAACGGAGCTGAAATATGTCAGCGGCTGTTGCTGCTTGGTGCACTTGCTCCGAGTCGCTGCGAACAGCAGGCGAAATATCTATTAAATTTCTTGTGGCGCGGGGGACGACGGTCGCGTTGCTACCCACGCGAACAAATTTCCAATGCGACGGCAAGCGAATGAAGGCAATGCATTGAAATTTAATATGGTCCACAAAATTAATTTTAAATAGTAGCACATATGAGGCTCCGGAGAAGAACGCCGCTGGTGATGAGTTTTAAAGGCATTATAATGCTGATAAGTGGGGAGTGGCTTCTCATGCTAATGCATATTTTTGCTACCTTTAAGTATAAAATGAATATAATATAATATCTTTTCGAATCAGGAAATGTGCTTTGAAATTACATTTTCTTCAATGTCATTATTTTTTGTATGCATGGTTTTGCATTTTTTGAGTAAACTGCAGATATCTGGCAAAATTTTTCGAATTTTATGTCAAATATTTAAATATAAGCGATCGAACCCATTTTCTTCTTGCCCGTCTGTTCATAAATATTTCGACATTTTCAGCTATATCTTCGAAACCAATTCACAGAAAATTATGAGAAAAATATTTTTGGAACTCATGACCGCGGACATTTCTATAAATACTCCACGAGATATTAAACAAAAATCATTTTTTACCAGTAATGGGGAGAGGTAAGAAGAAGCATTCTCCCGATTTCTCTATCCGAGATTCGGCATCGATTTCGAACTGAAATAACAAGTGCAATTATTAAACTAGAGAGTAAAGCAGCCCCTTAGCAAGCCCTTCCCACTATGCCAGCAGCTCGCAGTCGGTGGGGGAGTATTGCACTGAGTTTCGAAAGCTTCTGTGCCCGTATTTCTTTTTCCAGTTGCTGTAGGGGAACACATGCTGCTCTGCAGCAGCTACCACTCTGCTGCCGCTGCGACTGCATTTGACGCGAATGCCGCGGCGGCGGTCTCAGCCAACAATGACACAGTTGGTGGTGCTTTTATTTTGCTGACGATTTCATAAAAATCGTTTTAAAAATAAAATTTATGTGCATTTTCGAAATCAGTATCTGAAATTCTTAAGCGAGCGGCAATACTAAAGATTTGTATGCTGTCTTTTTAATTTTTCTGATCTGTGCTGTTGTGTTATTGGGCTGCGCTGTCGTGCCACTCTCAATGGAGTGGTATGCCACAAATGATATCAAGAGTTGGGGGCACGCCTTATTTACTCGGTAGACTCTAGTCTTTGCCACGCTGCCATGCAATAAACACACACACACACACAAACGTATGCAGTTAAGGCACTCATACACATTCAAAGAAATGACTATTGATTTGGTTTCTTGAATGAAATTTCTTTTTTAATGTGTCGAAATTTGTTCCAAATCAACTTTTATGCCTGCTCTGCCTACGTACAACTTCTTCGAGGTGCCCAACTTTGCCCCTTTCACAGCTTTGAATCTGGGCGGTTCGCTTAGAAATTTGTTTCGAAAAATTTATACGGCGGCAGTTTGTATTTTGAGTTAATATGCCATAAAAAGATCGTAATTTAAGTTATTGATTGGCAGAGAGGTTCGTTGCTTTTGGGCTCTTTTTTCATTTAATAATTTTAAAGTATTGTTTGCTTTTATTGCATATATCACATATTTGTTGAGAATTTGAAATAGTTTCAATGCTTATAAGAAAATTCTTACTGATTTTATGGCACACATTTGTTATTTTATTGTACTCTTGCTTTGTCTGTTATAAACATGAAAGATCGAAGTCCAGAATATTGCTGGAATTTTTGTTAGGAAAATGCTGGGGGCTTATATTGTGTCATATATAAGTACATATATAAAAAGTATTCGCGGTTTTTTGGTATATATTTGAACAAAAATTATCTTTATTAAAAATAAATTTTAATCATGTAGTACAATATTTTACGATTTAGAACATAAAAGATCGTAATACAGAATCTTAAATACTATATGACTGCGAACTTTATCTTTTTGCACACATTTTCTATTTCTAATTAATGCCTTTTGTGCACTGAATAGATGAATTCTCTTTTTCGTAGTAAATAGAAGAATACGAAGTAGTCAAGTTCGACAAATTCGAACCGAAAGTATTGCTATGGCTCTATTATTGAGGATAATAATTTATTTGTGTGATTCCAAAAAATGATTATAATAAACTTGTTTGCAACTTATTTATAACTTTATAATAGATCAACATAAAAGTCGACTAGCTTTACTCTGAAATCTTAAAATTATTTTTGTAAGTTCAAGTTTTGATTACGCCACAAGCGTCTCCATTGGACATTGATGTGAAGGAAAAAGTTGGTTGACCAAATATGTATAGTATTTTCCGATTAAGGGTTGGAATTTGTGAAAAGTTGTGCGAATAGGCGTGATTTCAAGAGGATTGCGTTAAAAACAATTTTAGAATATCTTCAGAGGATAGCAAAGTGAAAAGTCTCCATTGGTCCATCTCTTCTTAACACGTACACATATAGAAATAACTACATACCTAAGTTGAATAGCAAAGTAGTTTTATAGAAAAACCAAAATTTTTTACATTTTTACCTTACAATTTTTATGCATCTTGAATTAGTGATGATTTATCTATTGTACTTTTTGCTGGACATCATATAAGTGCATATGGAATTCGCTCAGCGAGGACTGCCAAATTCACAATGCTCAAAATCCTTTTGCTAAGCTGCATTACACGTACCACGCCTTTGTAGCACAAGTTTCATAGGAAATAGTTTAAAAAAAAAGAAATTGCGAAATTCCGTTGTAATCCTTTGAAAACGCACAGGCACAGGCATATTGCAATTCGCAGTAGCACGAGCATAGCCCTTCATTTATGCATATGTAGAATTGTGCGTGGTCCTTCCTGTTTTAGAAAACTAAAAAGGCTGCCACATAATACCATTGCAGAGTATCAGCATCAGCGATGCACAGAGAATTGTGCATCCAAATCCTGAGAGCGTTGCTGTTGGCATAGCGAGCAGTCTAAGCTAGCAAAATGATGGAATGATCACGTGCGTTTTTTTTGTTTTCTATCTGTGGGTTCCAACTAGTTGCTGCGTCTGCTCTTTGTTGTTTCCATTACAACGGCTTGGAGATTTTTAAAAAAGTGCTCCGCTTGAATATGGCTTTTGTTACGCCACGGGATTAATTTAATGTGTGGCATTTGAAAGTGAGCAGTTGTGCAGATGTGGCAAATGTGGTTTCTGCAGCACAATAGCAAAAACCGCTTGGCTTTTCATTAGAGTTGCCACAAATAGTAGCATGCTCTTTTTTTATTAATGCCATTTGTGGCACTTCCCCAAGCACAGCTGCTGCATGAGCCGAGAGTGAACGTGCTTGGGCCACACGCAAGCGCATCAGAAATTAAAGCATGTTTTTCTTTATGAGTAGATTTTATTTCTGAATAATTAGTCAAATGTTTATTTGTTTATGAGCGTTTGAGTGCAAGAACGTTGAAATATGTTGAAATAATATTCAGTTCAGTTACTTGCTTACTTACATAGCATCACAGCCTGTTGTAGTTCTCCTCACCACGTGTCAGCTCTCTCCAGGCGCCTTTTCTAGTTCCTGGTTCCAAGCTTAGCTCTAGCTTTTTCCACTTGGTTCGCCCATCGTAGATTCTATTTCCCTATTCTATTCAGATCAGTTCAGTGCTTCGCAGTTTTTTTCAACCACTGATTCGGCTCCTAAATCTGTTCAACAGAAACTTTATATTGAGAAAAGTGCTTAGGTTCATGGTTCGATCGTTGTTTTTAGCACAGGTTGAGTGGTATTAGAAATTCAGAACTACCAAATCGCTTGGCATTTGACCGCTTGATAATTGATCAATGCTAGCATTATATGTATGTATATCTGGAAACTGCTGCTTTCATTCATCTTTTTCCCAGCCAATACACACAGCTAAGTAAATGCCCCGATTTTATGAAATTCCACTTTAATTTTCATTGGCACGTTCCACAAAATCTACAATTTAGTTCGAAAGAGCGTAACGGCAGCAGTTCCAAAAATTTCACGCTCCCTAAAATTATCTAGGGAAAATGTCAAATGACCTTGGCTCACGCTCTGACAGACATAAGGAAGCTGTGAAAAATTGACAACAGTACAGCAATAAAATCTCATAAAATTCAAAATACCAGTCAGGCATAAGGATGTTGGCAACAACAGCGAGGAAAGTGAGAGAAATTGGAAATTATTATAGTAAAGCCAACATGGGGTGCTCGCAAGCGTGCAAGATCACCCGCGGCGCTGTCGAGACGCCAAAAGGAAGCAGCAGTGAGAGCTGTCGTAGACAAAAAGGTGCACGCGCCTTAAAGCGGCAGGTATTTATGTGTATGTAGGCATGTGTGTATTCGTTTTATTGCACGCTCACGAGAAAAGATGAGGTACATTTTCATTTCCTGCGCTGAGCCGCAGCCAAAGCGTGGAAGTACGCTTGATATATGAAATTGTCTAGTTCATATATTTATATGCACAACAGCAGCGAGAAATGCAAAAGGCCAAACAGCAGGATCAGCGACGATTTCAGCGTTATCTTATTCGGTTTCTTCATGGGTTCAGTCCATGTAAAAGGCCCCGCGACTACTCTATACACTGAGTACGCTCTAGCGTAGGGCCTCCCAATTTTCGGGTCCTGGAAAAGACAAGAAAATTCTTTCTGTTGTGTTTGATTGCAATGCTTCGACGAAAGGTCTCGAAATTGTCCTTGGCGTAGGGCCCCGAATCTTCCAGTAGAAAACTCATTGGCTCGCACTGAACCTACCAAGTTCCTGCTGAAGGCTTTAGCACAGAATAATTTCCAGCGAAGAAAGCAATTATAAAGATAGTGCCCAGGTTCAGAGCTGCACTAGAGCGCATGCTGCTCTATGAAATCCTTCCAAGAATTGTGTTCCGTTTTTAATTGCACTTAGGGCAAACAAATATTGTCTTGAAGTTTCGCGGCAGCCTTTAAATTCGCTACGCTCAGCTCAAGTGCCGTCCGCATCAGCGCATGTTGTCCTACGACATGTCATATCTCTGCTTCTTATACCTGCGTCTGCCTGTTTAACTGCTCACACTGCGTTATTCCTTGCGAGCAGCATTGCTCCCTGCATGACTTCCGCTTATTCTCTGCAATTCGCCATGCTGACATAAATTTGCTTTCCAAACTAAATGCTATGAGCCGGCAGCACTTTTGCCACGCTACCACCCATCAATTTTATATTGATAGCTCAAGCATTCGCGTGCCTTGGAAAGCAATGGCATCTCCTCATAGCTAGTTCGATATATTCATAGTACATAGGGCTGTAAGTGTGGCTGCCACTACTGCTACGGAGTAATCATGCTTAGTCCTCTAACCGGCAAAACAAACTGAAACAAATTAGCATATAAATTTTTTCCGGGTAGATTACGGGCTAAAATATAATAGTTCAAGATTCTCAGGTTAATTGCTTCTCTAGTTTAGTCACCAGATTAGAAATAAGAAAGGCTGCCTCAGGGAATCTTTATGGGTTAAAGTCTAAAAAAATATTCAGTTGTATTTTTGTATATGCTGCGGTTTTTATTGAGAACAATTAAGGAAAATCCTAGTATACAATACTGAAGAAGTGAGAAGTAGATTATTTTCTTTGAACCAATCTTGATTGCGGATTTTGCGCTCGAGCATTCAGACGATCTTCTCACACAAAAATTACAATAAAAAAGAAATATTTAACAGCTGATTGCATTTGTAAGACGATCCAAATGTCAATAAACGCGTTAGGGAGGGATGTCCTTACAGTTTACACCGAAAAAAAATCACAGCTATGGAATGGTTGAGCATTAAAGATAGCTGCCTCAGTGTAGCCATACCGATCAGAAGGTTAAGACTATTCTCGGTATTTGGAAGCTTCATGACTTTGGCACGGTTTTTAAATTTTTTTACATGAGGTGGAAAGCATTGAAGGCCTCTTGTCAGTGCGAGACTTCAACTCGCTGAAACCAGCTCACGTCCCAACGGTTTTACACTCCTGAAACTATTGTTAAGTATTTCGTCGGAAGGCCGTGTGAGCATAGCTCAAGCGTCTGTTTCTATGTAAATGTCGTCTTCAGTGCGGTTTTTTTTTATTACCCGCTTTTTATCGGGTCACCTCTTTATCAGTCTTAACTATGCTGGGCATCTGACGGCAGGTCAGAGATTTCAAAAATTTTAGATCGATTTTAGCTTCAGCTCTGCGCTTAAAACTTAAGCAGTTAACTGAATTCTAATGTGCATAAGTAACCACGAGCAGTGGCACATTCTGCGCATTGCATAAGTGACCTACAAGCGTTTCCTCCCCACGGAAAAATCATTTTCAGAATTGCAGAAATTTTGACCAAGAAAAACCGGCAGCTCAGTTTAAAAGAAATAAAGAAAATAAGAGAAAATTTGTTTTAGCCCAGCGTCGTAAACTTATTCTACGAAAATCCATTGACGCAGCCTTCAAGCGACTGCTTTAGAGCTTTGTTTTCCCCTCTTTTTGCTACGGCATAGCTCCGCGCTGACAAACTTTCTGATTGCACTTGCTGTGCAACTTCGGTTGGCAACACTGTTTTATTACTGTTTGGCCGACTTAATTTATGTTTGCAACTATGCTAAGGAACTCTCATAAAAATGCCAAACTCGCTCGCTTAGGCCTGAAGTGCTTAACTGCACCGGCTGCAGTTAGTTGCGCCGCAAATCACACATCAAATCCAACAGGCAGACCAGCTCCCCCCTCTCTCTCAGCATATGACAAAAATTTGCATTCTAATGTCTAGTAAAAATACTAAAATTGTCAACTCAGCGCAACTAAAATGGCTGAGCGGTTCAAGCGGCGTCTGCAATCTTAGCTGTGGGCACTTGCTTGCGCGGGCAGCGCGCGGGGGGCGACCTTGCTCCGCCAGACTAGCGGCTAAGGCCACATAATAAATGAGGCTTAGAAGAGACTGGCACTTTGTATGCGCACGCAATGGACGCCGGTGGAGGGCAGCATTTACTGCTCTATTGCCGGCGCGAGACGTCGCTGTTGCCACTTTAACTGCTGCTTCTTCTTGCTATACCAAAGGCAACAGCAACGACAACAACAACAACGGCGAGGCATGTAAGTCCATTCGTCGACATAATAATTTTATGCGCTAAGTCCTAAGAGGATTTATGAATCGCCTGCTGTAATCCGATTACTATTCGGCGTCTTGCGGCGCTCGTGCAGCGGCAGGGTGTCGTCCCTGTGCGGGGGGGACAGCGGGGAAGCAAGGCGCAGTTGAGGCTTTTTTGTCATTTGCCTGGGCTGCGGACGTCTGAAGTTAACTGTCTGCGCTGTAATTTTTGGCTTTCACGCAACTCAGCGGCGTTGCATGCCACGGCGCGCTGCCTCCAGTCTGCACCCTGCTGCCTGTTCTCTTCTGCCTGCTCCCTACTGCTCGCCATGCCTATGCAACACTGCAATAATTTGTCGACAACTTCTGTATGCTGGGCTCTGCCTTGCCCTTCCCTGTTCTGCCCTTCCCTTCCTTTCCTCTTTGCCATAAGATGGGCCTCCTTACTATTGCAGGTACAATGCGTCTGCGTGGAGACAGACGCCGCCAACATTTGCATAAAAAGTGCGTTTTAATGTTTTTTGAGGCAGGCGGTTTTTCATGTAGCGTCCTTTGTCCCAACAAAATAATCAGCAACTCAGCTGCCAGACGGTCTGTGCCTTCGCCTTTAGCCAGACATTCAGACATTCGGATTGGCATTTATGCTTGTTGCTTCTGTGTCTGCGGAGGTTCACGCCCAGACAGCATATTAGTGAGCTGGAACATGCAAGACATGTCGAAGCTTTCTTGAAACTGAATTTGAAAACTGAAAGTTGTTAAATCGCATCCCTTCAAATGCGCTGCAAATTGCATTCATCATATTTTTATACATTGAAAAAATCTGCTGATTTTTTGTAGCCTTTCAAATGCGTTTTAAACTATTGAACAGCTCAAAAAATTTTTTTTTTTCGAACGCCATCAGAATGTGGAATTAGCTTTCTTTGAGGAGCTATACGCAGTTAGGTTAGGTTAGGCTCGATACATATATTTAACTATATACACAGAATACTTTTACGCAATCCATGACGGTTTTCAACCCCAAACTGGCAAAGGTTGAAGAGAACTTAGTCGAACTGAAACTTGAAACGCGTTTTTTTTTCAAAACTATGTTTTCAAAGACGGTGATCACGATTTCGTAAGAACAGCTCAACCGATCAGTCTCAAATTTTCCCACAAGCTTCAAAGAATATATTCCTTAGTATTTGATCGAAGAGCTTTTCCCCGCTGATAAATATTTTTAGTTTTATAAACAATTAAAAGTCAAATTCACATACAATTTTTCTAATATAATTTTTCTTTAAACCGCCATTTTGTTAAGAATTTATGTTTCGCTTATTCGAACAATAGTTGCAAATTTTTTGTGTGAATTTAGGGGAGTTATATTGACTCAATGCTTATTTTAGACATTGGACCAATTTTCTAGAACTGCTGCAGAATCTGAAAATAATATAAATTGCATTTCACGCTCATACGTCAGAGTCTGAAAGAGACAATTTAAAATTTTTCTATATCATTATAGCATAAATAGGCCACCACGCTGCGTCCAACAGACAGGCCAATTTATTTCGATTTCCACACGCTACTCAAGGCGCATTTTCACGTGACATTTGTCCGGCTGGCCTTTAGTAACGCTCATTGTGCGCATGTGTGTGTGTGTGTGTGTGCAATTGTGTGAGTGCAGCTAAATGTCTTTGGCAATAATTGTAAATGCGTATCAACGCAGCTTCCAGGTGGGTGTAGGCTACTAAATACCAGCGAGGGACCAGCGACCAGGGATGCGCATGCGCACACGCGCCGCTGCCCACTGAGCGCGTCCGCTGGCGGCAGGCGAGCGGGCAAAAAATTCAGTGTGACTAAAGTGTCATTGTGCGAGGCTGCGCGACTGTTCGCCATTCGCTATGCCGGCGGAAGCGACGGAAATCTCAGACAGGCAGGCGTGCAGCCGGCCAGACCGATAGCAGGCACAGTGGCAACAAATTGTCCATTGTAAACTCCTTAAAAAGAGAGAAATATGTGCAAAACTAATTTGCATGCTCATAAAACGACATTTTACTACCGGACGACACGACTCGCTGCTACTGCCCTGCACATGTACATATGTAAGCATTGTTGATGACTTGTCGTAAAGAATTGCCTTAGCATTTTGCCACGACCAAATTCAAGGTTAGTCAGTGTCCGATGTTAGTATGGGCACTGTCTGGATTTTAACAAATCAGCAACCAAATGACTTTATTCGCGAAAACTTTCGTAGATTATTGTTTTGTTGCCATAACACTTTTTGAATGGGCGGCCCCGCGACTACCCCATACGCTGAGTACGCTCTAGCGTAGTGCCTTCCAATTTTCGGGGCCTCGAAGACAAGAACATTCCATTTTAAACAAACAAACAAACAATACCGATACATCTGCAGAGCGTATCGTTACACCCCAGTAAAAATTCACAGCAGATTTTTAAAATTTTTTACTCTACATTTCAAGCCGATTTCTTGAAGAGAGATTTGAATCCATGCAGGCTCTTTCATCGAATTTCGATTTCAAATTGAACGCTCGAAGCCAGTTTCAGTAGAATAGTGTGACAACTTTGGCAGAGAAATTGACGAGCATTACCTCTAAGAATACATATTAATGCGTCCAGGCTCCACTCTGAAAGTTTCTTATCAGCGAAAGTGGAAATGAACGGAAATATCGAAAAGTTCTCTACCACGGAAGTCCGCCGTATCAAATTCAATAAAATTGAATTGTGATTTATTTTTGTTTTTGAAGGTCAGCGAAAAAACACAAAGAAACTGTTCAGCGTTTTATTGTCTTTTATTTAAGTTGCCGAAAAAATGCCTCTTGAAACGCGAAGAAAGGTGTCTTCAATTTGGTTTATTTATGATGTGATCTGTGGATATATTGATTGTCCTAATTTGCTGAAGCTTATAAATTTTAATGTTCCTTTGAAATCTCTTAGACGTTTTAAAATTTTCTATACTGATGCCTTTAAGTCAAACTATGCCTTGAATGAGCCAATTCCAAGATCTCTTTTAGAAATAAATAATATAAGCGTTAGATTTAATATTGATTTTTCAATGTCTAGAAATGAATATAAATCTGCTGTATTATCTTTCCTTTCCCAGATAATAGTTTATCTTTACAAGTTTTACTTATTTTATATCTAGTCTGTAAGGTTTACTGTAAACCATAGACTTAATAAATAAATGAATTGAATTGAAATTGTCTTAAGCATAGGGCCCCGAATCTTCCAGTCGCGGCAGCGTGAATGCAAAAGCATTTGACTACTGCAAGTCGTAACATTGAATTTGGTAATTGGGCAATCATATGGCTAGCATTTGAAGGAATAGTCTAAGATTTTAATTACTTTTCAGTTCTCATTATAATTCGAACTCAGCCTCTACAATTTTTGCATGCACCAACCAAAGAATTCTTTTCCAAAAACCTCTTTAAAATGTTTCTGGAATTGACAACTTGGCCATAAAATACAAAATATTATGGACATGGCCTTCTGCTGGACAACGGCATGTGGCAAGCGGGCATAAAGCAGCCAGCGTCGGCACGGAAGGCAATGGCAGCCGCCGAGCATTTTGACATTCAAACGTCAGTTCGCCGATTTTATGTCGGAGGCTTTTGCCTGTGATTTGTGTGTGGTGGCCGGCTGCTTTAAATGTAATTAACTTTCAGGGGCACTGCTTTCTTCGGAGCCAGCGGGCATGTGTCTACTGTGCCTTCTGTTTTGGCATTTGTGTTCATGGCTGCTGCCGGCTTTGGCTACAAATTGTTGGCAAAATACGCTCTTAACCTCGAGTCCTCGAGTGCGCCTGCTCATTGTGCGGCTGCAGTGCACGCTGTTTGCCTTGCCGGGTTGCCAGCATCGTTCAGGCTCGCCATCGCTGTTTTTTTTTTTGTTCCTTCCATTTACAAGCAGTTAACGCTTTGCTATTGTGCATTTGCGACAGTATTAAATATTGGCAACCGCTTGCGGTTTTCGTTCTTACATGCTGTTGAGCGTTTTCAGGTGCTCAGCCGCAGGACATTCGTATTCTTTTTATTTTGACAACAGACTCACACTGTGAAAGCAGCAGCTGCTGCCGTGACTGCTACTGCTAGTAGGCGCATTCAAATGCATACTTGGCGCTGATATCAGCATTTCTTGAAAATGTAGAAAATAACGATTGAAAGATACCATGCACCTTTCTATGCGTGTGAAGTGTGAATTTTCCAGCAATTATATTTACTATAAAACTATATGCTGCTGTATACTAAAATGAAGAGCCATCCATTTAAAAAAAGAGATAAATTTATTTAGCATAATCTTTCAATTAGACGTATGTACCTACTACCAAAACACTGCCACTTAAAATTTGAGCTTGGAAAATGGACTGTGCCGATGGGATCAAGGGGGGACAGATCAGTTTGGCTCTCATTTTGAGCTATATCTTTATAACGCGTTTACTTAAAATTAATTAAATTTAATAAATATTTTTGGAATTTATAGACCTAGCCCTTTCTTACGATACCCCACACGATACGATATAAAAATATATTTTTTTGGCCGACCCAACTTTCTTTAAAAATTGAATAAAAAATTTCTTAACTGCTTATAGTCAACATATTTTCACGTTATGAAGACCTAACATGATAGCAAATTCCTTTGAAAAAAGGATGTTTATGCACAGACCTCCGAAAACAAAAGTGACCTTATAAAAGTTTCCGATTTTTCACGAAGGGAACGAAGCCCTAGAAATGAGAGGAGATGCCACTTGAGGCAAGATTTTTCATGCATCGCTTGTGGCAGGGGGTCGAGTTTATTATCTTTGCCATATGATGAAATTGCTCGCGGAGATCGGCACATGTGCGGCAACAAAGTCTGACGTCGTTACGCATTTTCGCAAATGCCACGCAAGCGCAAAAGTAAGCAAATGCGCAACAACTCCCGCAGCTGCCACATGCGTCGGCACGCAACTCAAATCGCATGCGCAATTGCAATTGGCCACGCTTCTTTGCATTCGGGCCGTTTTTACGGCTGCGCTGCGGAAACGAAAGGACATTTCATTAGCACTTCTGCATCTTTCACGCATTTCAAACAAATTCAGCTCAGCTCTAAGCCGCTGCCGCTCTGCTGTGAGCGGCCTTTTCGTTACGCCCGAAGGAGTTTGTTTGCGTGTGCGGCGATCCCTTCGAAAATTGCCTGCGACTCTTCCTCGGCTTTCTTCAACTCTGACTGCAACATGTTGCAGCGGGCCGTTGAAAATTTCGTTCGTCACATTTGATTTGCTGCTCGCTTTTTGTTGTTTTTGTTGTCTGTTGGTTTGTTTGCTTTTGTGGGTTTTTTGTTGTCGCCTGCTCTTGCTCCTGGGTGTCGGCTCGAATGTTTAATTGTTCGTAAAATATGTGTCAACCTCGTAAATCCCCAGGAGTTTAGTGCCTTGTCAGGCTACAGATGTGGAACCAATCTCTACAGCGCACGCATTTTTCAGTTATTCTTTGAGACGGCGCAGCTTTGATTTTCTTCAAAGTATTCGTTTTGTAGAAAAATTTAGTGTTTTAACTAATTTTCGTATTTTATTATAATTTATATATTAATAAAGTGTCAAATCGTTAAACAGAAGAAAATAGCAATGGGAGGGATCATAAGAACAAGGTCCAATCCTTTTTGGCCTAAGTGATGTCCCCGATGTCTACCTACCTACATAAGGTCCAATATTCGGTGTAGGAACCAAAAGAAAGAAGCCCAATGTAAGCTTGTAGCCAGAGATTGGATAAATCGCTCGAAAAGCAGAACTGTCTGAAGAGACCTAGTACGTAGGAGCAAGAGCTGCAAAAGCTCGTGATGGCCAAATAAATTTAAAAAGTAATCGTTAGTTTGACCAGAGGAGCGATGGTCTATTTACTACTATTATTATACCATCATTCTGTTCCAAAGAGGCATCACAACTCAATAAGTTATGCCGAAGAGCGCACAAAGGAGAACAGATTTCTTGTTATTTCTGTAATCCCTGTAATTTTTTTAAATTTATCTTATACATTAAAAAAAACACTTACACGCTTTGGGCGCACTTCAAGTGCCAATAACTTCAACCAGTCTTTTCAAGTTTAATTTGGCGGCGTGTTTCAAATCACTGCAAAACGCCCATAACCGAAATACATTTGTATCTCTGCCTCAGCTGTCGTCTGCCATGAATTTAGAGCTCATTTTTCGTTGCAGCGGTAATTCCAGTAAAAATTAAAAATGCATTTGTAAATTAATGAGCGCGACTTAATTGCAAGCCTAAGGCCACGCCTGCCAAACAAATCAAGTGAGTAACGAAAGCGCTTAGCGCTTTCACACTTCCCAGCAGTAATCTCAATTGTCTGTCTGCCTCCTGCTTCCTCGGTGCACCTTTATGCATACGTACAGTGTGAAGAGTGTGTATAAAAGTGCATAAAAATATCAAAGTTTTAAAATATTGAATACAATGCAACTGTTTGCTTTAGATTGTATTGAAAAATAATTTATGTAGAAGCGAAGGGGGTATGTCACGCCAGCAAGCATAGATGGAGTTGCCCATAGTAGTTTAACATTTAAGGTTGGTAGCACTTTTTTGCGTACGAGCGATGATCACTTTTCTACGAATACCTAGCAGGCGTTCGTATTCATAGCATTCGTACGATAGATTGTGTGATAGGGGAGAATGATTTTACTCACACAGTTGCCTTTAAATATATTGATAGTTAAAGTCATAACTATTCTCTTTCTTCGAAATTTCAATGAAATTGATTTCTTATTATTTAATCATATTGAATTTCAATTGACTGACTTGAATTTTTTTAAAGATTTCATTATTTGCAAAATTTTTTATGGAAGTTGAACCAATTGAATTGAAATATTTTTCATAAAAAAGAGCAAATTTTTGTGACATCAAAAAGAGTGTTTTATATTTGTTGCACGTCTTTGTTGTACTCGTTACACTGTGCGACGGTCACCAAATAAGCACAGGAAGAAGGTATGTGAAAAAAATGAGCTAAGCGCAGCAAATTGTGTCCCACTTCAGGGCAAAATATTTTCGCGGCTCAGCTGCGGCCCAAATTACTGCCAAAAGGGGCGGGGCAGTTGCAGCGAGTTAAGCCTTCACCTGCTGCAATTGTTATCACTCATAATTCTTTACGCTTGTGATTTTATTGCCGTGAAATTGCCAATAATTACCAGCAGACCAACAACAACAACAGCAACAACAACAATGCATCTTGATTTTGTTGCAGCTTGCAGCGTGCGTTGCATTGCGTTGAAAGCGTTGCAATGTAATTTTCATGCGTTAAATAATGCAACGCAAGTGTGAACTTGTTGTGGCGGATGTCTGTTGTTGTTGTTGTTGTTGCTGGTGTTGCTGGCACACGCATACCAAACGCATTTCAGATTTTATCGCCTTAATCATTTGGTCGCTGCACTGCGCCTGCCTCTGCCTCAGTGTTGCAGCGCTGTTGCATGCCTCAAGATTGCAACTTAATTAAGCAGCCACGAAATTGATGTGAACGCCGGCAGCGATTTAAATCCATAAAGAGATTGAGTGCTGCATCGAAAATATGGAATACAAGTAATATATAAAGTATGGAAATCAATAATTTCGATCAGAAGATGCCGACGTATGGCTTCCTTATGAAAATGCCCATGGAACTTTAACTAACTTCACACAGCAGAAAAAAAATATCTCCACAAGGTACTCAAGCGTCTTACTTAGCTGCTACACGACAAATGTTCACAATTATTATGGTCTTTGTCTTTGTCGTAGCCAGATTTGTATACACCAACGCGTTTGTGTTATTATTTTTATGACAAGGAATAGTCTCGGAGAGTGGCCAATTCTTTGCGAGAGATGGCGCCATGCAAAGTAACAAATTCTCTTTCATTTCGATGGCATGAGCCAGCTGTGAATCGAACCAGCCACCTAAACTAAATTCCCTACTAAATTCTTGAATTATCTTATTCCATGTAGGCTACTTTTGGACATGATATTTAGAAGAATGACTACAAATTTTAATTCAAGTCTGAGCATCTTTGGCATCTTTGGCTCTTTCACTCTCAGTTCATCTTGTTGCCACATTTCCCCATTAACTTATATTTAAGCATACTCACAGTGCTCAATGCTTCCTTCTCTATTGCTAGAACAAATCCCAACACAAAATATGCTTCTCTATCTAAGCTTGTCTTCTGTAAAAACAAAATTGTACGCTTACAAAAGGAAAGTGAAAATAATAAAAAAAACATTTCAAAGGATTATCACGTAAATTGAGTAACCTATACAATCACATGCACACACACACTCAGGCATTGTCATCAACAAAAGTGGTATTAAAAGGTATTTAAAGTGGGTAAAAAATTTGTTATAAAAACGCGCTCAGGATACACGCCAGAATCCTGCGCAACATAAAAAAGCGACTCGCATGCACATAACACACACACACACACCAACAGCTCACGGCTTACCCAAATACATGTACACGTTGGCCGCACAGATTGCTGCTCATTTGAAATTAATCCGTAATCTTTTTACAATTGATTGCATGTGCGTTGGCATGTCACACACACAGACAAACAAACACAATCAAAAGGCTTACTTTTTTTGGGACTGAAATAGCAATAACAGTAAAAAGCCGCGCAAAAATATTTAAAATTGGTTCTTGAGAGGGCGCAACTAACAAAATCTGTTGTGCTGGCTTAACAAAATTTGCTGAAGACCGCTCGAAACAATGGCGTCACTTTATTTGCATGTGTGTGTGTGTGTGTGTGTTTGTGCCCGCCAGCGTAAAATGGCAAACGTTCAAATTGTTATACCCTACACCTATGGTAATAGGGTATAATAACTTTGTGCCAAAATTGTAACGCATTAAAGGAGCCTTCCTAGGTATAGACATAAGTATATAGAAATGATCAGAAACACTTTCTCTTTTCATTTCCGGTTGTCCGTCTGTCCGTCTGTCCGTCTGTCCGTCTGTCCGTCTGCGTGTATGCAAAAAAAAGAAAGAAGGAGTTGTCCGATTTGGACCAAATTTGGTACACAGTTACATTGAACCTCGGGTTAGGTAAAGTGTTAAAATTAGTCAAATCGGTTAAAGGACACGCCCACAATGGGCCTGTAAGTCCCACTACCTCGGGTTTTTTTCGGTAAAATGGCTATAATTTGTGTAATTACTCATGGAAAAGATTAATACTTGGTATTCAAGTTAAGAGGTAGGTCTTCTATATCTCAGGAAAAAATGGGCGTGATCCGCCCACTATATAGCCGGCAACATTTTTTCGGTAAAATGGTTACCAATTGACTAGTTACGAATATAAATGAATGAAATTCGGTTCCCAAGTTGATATATAGGTCTTAGATGCCATACAAGAAAATGGGCGTGGTCCGCCCACTATATAGGCGATAAACAAAAAATCTTCTTAACTTCCATAATATATACACCAGAGAGTCCAGATTTGGTTACTTCGTTCCTGGTAGGAATATCTTTTAATTCTCCAGAAATGGGCGTGGTCCGCCCACCATGGGGGCAGTAAAATAAATATGCCGATAACATCTGTTGTACACTCGCCAGAGCATCAATATTTGGCATGTATAGTCCTATTAGGTATATCTTGTAGTCTGCCAAAAATGGGCGTGGTCCGCCCACTATGTAGGTTGTAAATCAAATGCACCCACAATTTCAGTGAATTATCACCCCACTTGGGAACATGGTGTAGGGTATTACTCTGTCGGTGAAACCCGACTGATACTTCCTTACTTGTGTATGTTTAAAACTCTTTTAGGAGGGCAATCATGTATCAATAAAATAATAGCTTTAAATGCAGTACAGTGATAATTTTAAACTTAAACTGCTTTCCTGAAAAAATTGAATAACTGACTTAGGCGGTTATGACTTGTTCAATTTCGACCTACCGCAATGCGGCGCACACATGCAAGAACCCACGTGTTTGTGTGTGTGCTGTTAGCCAAATCAGCTGACAAATTACACTGCAGGAAAACTAATTAGATATGACACTAGTAAAGTAACTAGTTCCAGACAAAGCACAACTAGTTCAAAATCGAGCCCATTATAAACTAATTTACTATTATTGAATGGCTAGAAATGAATTCATAAGTTTCTTAAACTCTTTCTTTTCCTCGATAAAAGTATATCTTTATAACTATTCTGTTAAATATCTAGTCTGTAAAGCTCCTGTAAACCATAGACTTTTAGATATTCGAATCAGTTAGGAATGAACTAGCTGCACTTCATTATCAATTCACCAGAATAATTGCAATTATTGCGCTGTTATGTTAACATTGTTGCTGTATCTTGTAGTACCTTCGTCTCTATATTTGAAATTTTTTATTACAAGAGCTTGTATCAAAAAGGCAAACAAAATTGTATTACAAAGAATTCTTGTGACGAAGCAAAGCTTCTTCGGCATGAAATCAGGCGAAAAGCTCATGTAAAATGTTCATGTTTATCGAAAAACATATTACCTAATTATGGCAGCCCGGGGGCAGAAAAGCTGTAACCGCGCATGCTGCCATGCAACATGCCACCAATTTGCCGTGGAAAATGCGAAAATGTGAAAATGCGAAAATGTGAGAAATCCGCTTTGAACATGCTCGTGAAACAAGCAGCAGACAAAAATGTAAATGCAGCACGCACTGCGGCCAAAGCCGAACGGAAGTAGCTACTTTAACCAGCTTAATTTGAAAGCGGAAACAAAATCTGCGGGGCAGCAGGAAGACAGCAGCTCGAATTGTGCATTCTGCTTCGATGCGCAGCTCATTTTTCCAGTTCAATTTTCTAGAACGCTGCGCCAAAGGAAATGAAAATGAAAAAGTTGCAAATTGCTGGAAAGAGAATTGAAACGCGCCGGAAGCGGAAAGCTGCGAATTCAGGTGAAAAGCGGGCGCGCTGTGGTGCTGAGATTTGAGTGGTGGCATGCTGTAATTTCGTGTGATTCAATTGCGAGTGAAACAGAATTCGCCGAGTCAGCGAAAAAGGCAGGAGCAGGCAAGCAGCGCTTTGCCAATGCGGAAGGCGAAAGGCGAAATGGGAAGGGGCAAAGCTCTTGGGTCGGCGTGGCAGCATTGGAGGGCACACTCGTTTGCCGCGCAAATTAGGCAAATGTTCGAATTGTATGAAGCAGAAAATCCAATTATTCATTGTTGATTTATTTCTAAGCGGTGCTCGCTGTTAAAAGGATTTCCCCTGTTGGGGACTTGTACAAGCGATTTCGAAACAAAATCAAGTTTCTTTGCCATTGGCAGGAAAGCTTTTTGATGCTTCCAAATTTTTTGCTTAATTGAAAGAAATCATGCGCGTTGCTTAAGCTAATAGCCCATTTTAAAGGTATTGAAAGGCATTTTTGTTGTTGTATATAGTCACTTCCTTTTTCTGTTAGCTTCAATAATGAGCTAAGACAACAGCTAAGCTTGACTAAGTTTGATGCTCCTAAATAATTCAAAATTTTGTGAATACATCTACAGCATGAAATATTGGGTCATATAAAAAGTATACGCCGTTTTTTGGTACATTTTAAACAAAAACTGTCTTCATTGAAAATCAATTTAAATCAAGAATATATTGGCCATTATAATTAATGTTCCTTTGCCATTTGCCCTTTATTCGTTGGAAAATCAATCGATACCATGTAATTGAATTGTGACTCTCGCCAGAGTAGGACTATTAATCGATTAAAGTTGTTGATTAAGCTTTGAAAAACTAAAAAAGGTGGCTGCAACGCTTAAAAAGAGTTGTTCTAATCCACTTTAAAATTGGTTTTGAAAGCGTTGCGAAAAAAGTCAGAGTTTGGTCTGTCAGGAGAAATACAAAATCGTCATTTTGCTTTCTTTGCTATCGTAATATGTTTCAGTTTCGCAGACACCACCAACAGCAGACCATACACACACACGCGCGCACACTTGAAGCGCTCTTGAAGTAGCAAATCCACGCTCTTTTATTAGCGCAAATCATTGCACAATTAAGCCAAACAAACAACGTTTTGCGCAAAAGATGAAAGTGCCGCGACGACGCATTCGAGGCAAACTATTGAACGATTTGGCCAAAACACTTTGCCAAACAATATAAACAAAAGCAATGGAGTGACCGGGCAACAACAATTGCAAGCGCACAAAATGCGTTTCAAATTGAAGCAAATAAGCCGACAAACAAGGCCAATAATGCGGCGCACATGAGTCGCGACGGCCAGAAGAGCCGAGCAAACAGCGCGGAAGTGCGAGTACCTGAGCGGCGACTTCAGTGGCCGCGCCGGCGCAGAGGGGCCAAACTGATTGTTGCAATATTTTTGTATCTTTTGACAAAATGCACACAAAAAGATAATCCAAAAGAAAACAAACAAAACAAAACAACTTACAAAGTGGCATACAACGCACACACACACACACATGCACATGCAGTTGACACAACAATGGCTCATTTACTGGGGCTGCAAGTACTCCTCAGTCCAGCCGGCTATTTAATGTGCGTGTGTTTGGTTGCTCGCTTAGGTGGGGATTTAATTGTAAATACAATACATAAAAATGTTTGAAATACTCCTGAGAAAAGTGCACTGTACAATGGCGATGAAGAAGGGGCGCGGTGCAGTGCGAGAGAAAGGAAATGGCCAGCGACGTGTGTGACATTTTTTGGTGGCAAGGAGCAACGTAGTAAGCAGGGTTAACTCGTAGTAAAAAGTTGAACAGTTTGCGATTTTTCGCTGACTTTTGAGGGATGCAGAGCATCTATACACATATGTAATATGAGTATAAACAGATACGAATTCAGAATATCTTTTGAACATTTGCCTTCGGTGTTGTGGCTAATTTGCTCAAACGAAATTCGAACTCCTCTTAAGGGGATATAAGAGACTTTTAGGCAAGCAAGAAAATGTTTGAATGGAAGAGTCAATTCTAAAATATTTGTTAATAGGAGCTCAAAATATATTTAAACTAGTTCAATTGAGTGTCAAAAGGTTCTGGAAAAATCGACATATGCCAGCGATCAATAGCGCTATATAGAGACAATAGCTTTGCTTTCGCACTAAACAGATTTACAGCCCTATTCCAGCATTAAAATTTTAATTGATTGTGAAATGTTGAAGCTGGCTGTTAGCCAGATTTAGTGCCAGATTTAGTCAGATTTTACAGCACTTAGTCAGAATTTACAGCACTCGCAAATATTTCTAAATGAGAGGGCAGATAAGAGATTAGCTAAACTTCTCTCTTTGTCAGAAGTTAGTCAGAAGCTCAGTCAATCAATCAGTTTGCTGGAAAATCATTAAAAAACTGTAAAATCATCAGATGGTCTGCATTTACAAACATAAATTGAAAGTGAAAACGATAAAAAGAAAAAATATATTTCGCTTTTCTGGGGCAATGGAACGGAGCTAGTATAAATATTTCCCTTCTCTGCTCTTCAAAGGTAAAAGTATATTCCGGAACAATTCGAATTTCTTATTTGAAACATTTTATGAAATTTCTTTGGCAATTTAAGTGCTCTGATTCGATATCTCAAAATATAAGATGGCTTAGTCATTCGGCACACTGTGGCAATTTTGTCAAACACACTTGCATATATGTACTTATGTACTTGGCTTCTATATCGAAAATGACCAAAAAGATAAAGAATTGTTCGAACTATACTTTGTAGCAACATTCCAAGCAATAAGAGTGTCATATGCCCTACATGAAATGTGCATGCTACGCATCTGCACAGAGAAAGATTCCTTTGTTATTCGAAAGCAGCTTCTGCTGCTCATCCTTGTGCGTTTCCAATCCGGTGGCTCACTATGGCCTCACAAAATGTCAAATTAATGTAAAAGAATTGCTAGTAATTTTTCATTTTACAATGCGGCCACAAAGCAACAGTGACATCAAACAAACAACTCAGCGCTGGAGGGGGTGCTTCGGTGAGGCTGCGGTTTGACAGAACATGCCACACATCGAGCCACCGTTCCAGCAGACGAGCGACACTTTGTGTCTTGTGTGTGCCAATGATGACATTTGCGTTTTCGCCCATAGTGCTCAGTTCTCAGCTAGAGTGTGTGTAGAGAGGCCTTCAGTGCGGTCCGTAATCGCATTAGGGATTGCGCGCCACAAAAGGCCGAAAAGGCGGTAGTCTGCCGGCCCAGCTCTTGTGCCATTATCTGCTATGAGAATGGCGTAGTCATACTTTGTGGCAAAAAGAGAAAAATATAATTTCTATAAACTTTTCTGCGCTATGCCCCGTATAAACCGGGCCGTTATGCTTGGCCGAAACAATTTAATAGATACACTCGCTGCAATGACAATGACAAAATGCGGCAATTAGCCTGATGATGTGTGGCATTCCTTTTGTCGCTTTGCTGTTTTCGTCTTGATAAAGTGCTACCTTAACGAATTAGTTAATAAAGGTGGGAAGATTGCGTTTACATCTTTTCAAAGTCGCTGATGAATTGGCAAAAACTGGCCGCAAACACCCACAATTTTTGGCACTTTTGGTGGAAAGGGCATTTTTTTATCTAAGAGCGCATGCAGGAATTTAACCATCAACTGGGAAGCTAGAAAAATTATTCGAATAATTCGCATACTACTCGTACTCTAACAGCTCAATGCTTCCAGGCCTGCAAAACGAATCGCTATCTAATCGCCAAGGAACCATCTATGAGTGTTCTATTAAGCCAATCATTGATCCAACGCTGAACTATCACTATCTTTTCATAGAAGAAGCCTTTAAAAGATATTGAAGTCAGCATTTTACATAAAGATTTTCATTTTCTCTTGGCTTTTCATGGACTCTTGTTTAGTTTTTTATTAAATGAATAAACGCTTATCTAACGGCACACACACACACACACACACACACACACACACACACACACACACACACACACACACACACACACACACACACACACACACACACACCGGCCAAACTGAAGGATAAACTTTAGTTTCAAAATATTCCTGCATTTGCAACGCTTTCAGATTTTAGAGCAAGCGAACTGCCCCCTACCGCCTTTAAAATTTCGAAGCCACAAATAAAACAGCAAATTAAATTAAATTAAATTAAAAGTGCTTAACTAAATGGCGCGAAATTAGAATTAGTTGAGTAGCAAAACAGCCAAATGGACGACGGTAGACAAGAAGCTGGCTGAATGCAAGGAATTTGACGCACAAGTGGAACTAATGGCCAGTAGCGGCAGGCGTGAGTGCGGGGCAGATGTGGGCTAAACGGTGGCAGCGCAACTCCGAGTGTGTGTGTGTGAGTGTACGTGTCGGAGCCGCCAAGTCTGTGCTGTCAGAGCGTATAATTCCACTTCCGCTGGCAAGCAAGCAGGCAGACAGACAACTTCTGCGTGCAGGTGACTGACAAAGGCGGCGATGACGCTGAACCTGACGATGAGCATTTGGGCGGCTGCAGTTGACGTGTGTGGGCAACATCTTTGAACTGCGGCAAGCAGCGTCAACAACGCCCACAAAGATGCCACATGCGTAAGAGTCGAGCCCTCTCGTCTCTGGCAGTGCTGCAAATGCGTTTGCACAAAAGTGACGCAAGTGCTTTGGCCGCTGCCTGTCAACCCCGCCGACACTTGGCTCCACTTGACGCTCTGCTCGACTTCAAAGCGTGCCCCAGCGCCGCGCTTTGCCGCCTTTAATTATACATGCAACATGCAAAGTACACTTGCTGCAAGGAACATAGCGCGTTTTTGTCTCTTCTGCCAGAGAAAAGTAAGTGGGCAACGCAGAGGCGTCTTACGCCACTTTGGGACTCCTGTTCCTACCCGATTTTGGACGCATTCAATTCTATTGACAAAAAATTTACGAATTCAAAATATTGTCTAACAATTTGTAGTTAATTAATTCCCCCCTCCCTTTACACTTTTAACAGCAATTGAGCAAAAACATTTAGGGAATTCACAAGTGCCGTCGTAAAATACGATCTTAAGAAATTATTTGTTTGTGAGGACCCTTTTTTGTGTTTTTCCATTTTGTTCGCTTTTTGCCAAATTTAAATAAAATAAAATTTGAACATAAATTTTCTGTTTCTTTTTCTTTTTCGTTTTTGTAATACAAAACACAAAAATACTAGAAGGAAAACGTTATATTGTCATATTTAAAATTTATATGGGAAAATACGACAAAAATTTTACAACTTTCATTGTTAGGTTAGGTTATTTTTAAATAAAACCCAGTAGATGAAGAAATTCCAAACCTTTACGTGTGGGTGATGCATTCTGATATCTCATCGAATCTTGAAATTCAACAACTGTAATAAAATCTGAAAATATAAGACGTCGTATTATACAACTTCTGAATACGATCGCTTGTGAATTCCCTTATTATAATACAGTCGAACTTCCATAACTCGAATCTCTATTATCCAAAAGAAAAGTTTGACTTATGGAGACTTCGACTTACGGAAATTCATTTATTTGCTCTCTAAACGCTGTTGCCACCCGAATTAGTTCGGATACTAGAAAAATCGAGTTATAGAAGTTCGAGTTAAGGAAGTTCGACTATATATACACACATTATAATGTCTTCTAACTTGAATCTTTCTATGTGGCGCTTCTAATTCCAGCAGCTAAGCCCTTCTGCAATTTTTGCTGGCTGCGTCGCTGCCTTTCGCTGCCGATGGCACAGGGAACACACGCTCGCTGCAGTCTTCTCATACGGAATACAATCGTGGCAATGAATTCAAACGAGGCGTAACAAGCCAGCGGCTGAGAGCCTACGAAGCGGTGTAAAGGCTGGCAGCGGGGGTGCAAATGTGCATCACATTTTTGACACTTTTGCAAGGCACACACACACACACACATGCATGCCATGCACACAGCCATAAGCGCAAGCAAGGCGAAAAGGCGATCAATAATCTCTGCCGGCAATTCAAAGTCAAGAAGTCAAAGGACGACGAACAACGGCGCTGAATGGAGGCAGTACAATTTGTTACACTTGTTACATGCTTCAAACGCTCGCCGCTGCAGATTCTGCCAGAGTGAGATAGCGAGATTACGTAGTAGTAGATGCAGCAAACGTTCCCAGGATATGCGGCACAGACACAGCGGCGCATTGGAACGCACTTCAAAAGCGGATGGCAGCGCTACTCTTGCCATTGGAAGACTTGGACGCAGAGCATTTCCGGCTTCTGATGGGTTGCCAATGCGGCAGCGCTTTGTTCGCTTGTCACAGTCTCTGCGCCAATTAGCACAATTTCCCTTTTTGCTGTCATTGTGTCGCTCTCCGTGTGAGCGATTATTTTGCGGTAGGTCCTGGCCGGGCTCTGCTCCCTGCTGCCTGCTGCATAGCTGCGGCGTTACTAATACGAAATTCGTTCCGAAAATGTGCGCAGTTTAGGCTGCATGTGTGATCCTGCTGCAGTTGCTGTGATGACAATTGTCCATTCTGTCCTGCGCTTTGCGAGCGTCCTTTGAATCGTCCAGACCGCATGCTTAGTATTCAGTTGCGCGGCGGCACATGCAGCGTTTTATGAATCTGCCAACTAAACTTTTGTTCAAGAAATGCTCGAATCCATTTGCGAAATTCTGAAATAATGGACCATGTTCTGTTTTGCTAAAATCAGTGGTCTCAAGTCATAACCGCCAAAGTCTGTTTTTCAGCAGAGCAGTTTAAAGATTAAAATTCTCACTGAAGTATGTATAAAAGCTAGGTTTTTTATGGATAGTTGCTGTCCTAAAAAAAATACAAACATGAAAATTGGACGGCATATAGATACGGACGATGGCATTGAAAACTCAATTTTGTTCTAACTTGCCTTTAACGGTCATGGTCTGTGACCACGAAAATATCAGGTGTAGGTATAAGGAAATCCATTATTTTTCCAACAGACGACTTTGGCAATCACGCGATGCATAAGCGCGATTGAGTAACTTGAGATGGCATTAGAAAGATAAGATTTCGTGCTAAAAAATCTTTTTAGACAGTTTTGTGATTGCTTGACTCAGTTTTGTTGGAGCCTCTTTAATAAGTGAACAAAATCATAACAAATGACTCAACATTTTGTTTTCGTTTTTGAGTAAAATACGTTTTTGCATACTGTAACTTCTGTAAAATTATTGTTGAAAAAATCTTAACACCTACGCGCAGAGAGTGCTTTAAACCGCTCTTGATAGATAACCCAAATAAGCGCTCCTCTGACCGACTTTGCACGCCAGGCTGCACGTGACTAAAGCAAATTTAATTTAATTTGCCATTTTGCTGCAAGCAGCCCTTAGGGAAATCTGCCACTGCCGCTGCTGCTCAGGCTTCTGCTGTCGCTTTTGCCGCTCCATCAAAGTCAAAATGCGTACAACACTTTCTGTAATAAAAATAATCAGCTGCAAATAGAAATGAGCTCGAAGATATTTCCCCAATGCACAGCGCACACATACACACAAACGTACAGGCATTGCATAATGTATCTGTGCAAAAATATCTATGTTTATATGTATATGTGTGTGAAAGTTGCAACAAAATCTCATACACTTGACTAATTCGTTATCGTTTATGCACTTCAATAAGCAAAATTTCTGAAATCCCTATTGGGCAAATCCTTATAGGATTCAGTCTAGCAAATAATAAAGCAGACAAGGACCCAATTGTAAAAAACCAACACGAACACACAAATGCACAGAAATATATATATGAGCAGTTTGCATGTATGTGTATGCCAATATACATGCACATAGATATATACAAGGAAAGCTGTGACATGCTTTGCATTTCCATACAAAGCGCTTAAACGCGCACAAACTGTGCTTTGGACTAGGAACCAGGGATGTCAGCACTAAGGAATCACAATCTCACAGTATTACAAAATGTTTGAGATTAATAACATATTTTTATAGCAGAAAAGCACTTATTCTCTAGTTGAAATATTGGAATTTTTTGAAATGATTTGCATATCTTTTGAAATCTGATTCTGCAAAAATGATTTCAATCTGAAAATATCACAAAACTGTTTTTTTGAAACGCTTTCATTTGAAGTCATGAAATTGTAAGTTTAAAAAAATTATGGTACTTTAGAATCCCGGCTTTGACAAACACACATAAGTCAGAGAGCGCATCAGAATGAGCGTCAGAGATAAATCCTCCAGTATAATGAAGTCAGTAGTAGTAGTGAAGATGAATTGATGATGCGCTCTGCTCACTAACGATGCTCTTGTTGTGCTTGTCAGATGCGTAGAGAGCATTTTTATTGGTGATAGGGGTTCCAGGGGAAAGTAGGGATTGATGGCAGCCTGCAGGATAAAGCAGGAGTTCATCGTTTTACAAATCTACATCAAATTTCATGGGTCAAATCATAACAACTAACAAAAGAAATTTGAAAAAATTTTCAATGCAAATGTTACTTAAATTTCAAGCTTTAGCTTAGTTTTATAAATTAGGTTATAAATATTTATATAAATAATTTGAAATCGCTTTTTTTTATGAAAACCAATTATATTACGTATATACACACATCGAGGCATTGTTTAAAGAGGACAGAGATCCTGGAAAGCAATGCCTGCATACGACTCTGGTAGTTTTGTGCTTGCCGTTGTGCTTTTTGCATAACATATTTGTATCTGTGTCGGTGCAAAAATCTGTGTGTGTGTGTGTTTCTAGTGCAAGCTCTGCTCGTTCTAAATTTGCATATCTCTGCCCGTACTTTTATGATTGACTGCTTCATCTAATGCCCCATTCGGGATGCTAGTGAAAGTTTTCTTCTTTGCTCTTCTTCTCTTGCTCTGTTTTTGCATTCGTAAGCTGCTTTCTTTGCTGTTGGTTGCATCTGTTTCAAATTCAGCACGCTTCTGCAATTGCAATTGCCGCACTCTCCGGGGACACTGGCTGCCATCGGTGTGTCTCTGGGCTAATGAAATTGAAATGTGCGCAAATCTGTGTCAATGCATTTGCCATCGGTTTCATTTGGTTGCATGAAAAACTGCAGTGGAAGGGTGGAAGAGTATCGAACCAATTTGGAACAAATTTATAATTGGAATAGCATTAAAACGAAGCAGCTGAAAGTGTGCAAAAGTTTTAGTTATAAGTTGCAGAAGAAGAAGATTATGTTCCAAATTTATAATTGAAATCCGAAATCATTTTTTTAAAACCATAGAAAACCAGAGAAGATCACAAAAATCTTTCGAATTTAACTCAAAAACCAAGTATCATTCTTTCGAAGTGTGAATTAATTTGATTCTGGCATATAATTCAAATATAGCTTTATCGCTCCAAACTATGTACTTGTTTAATTATTCATTTGAAACGAGTATTCTTTGAGCAAAATCAAAAAGCACGACACCTCTTCCAAACCTAACCTGTAAAAATTTGCCTTCTTCGTCAGCTCAAGTCTTTTATAATATGACAATCTAGAGCATAAAAATTTGAAACAAATTCCCTGTTGTGAAATTCCCCAGACCCATTTTTTTGACATTTTGCACTAACATGATCTATTTAATTGGCAAATATAGACTTTCTTTTCAGATAATTTGAAAATCTGCCACCACAAGACAATTCATTTTGAAATCTGTATAAAAATTTGTTAGCTTTGATATCATAAGTAGAGTAAGCCTGATAATAGAATTTTGCCTTTTATTGAAAAGAGCAATTTTTTCAAGCATGCCCGTAAGCCTTGAAGAGGATACTTTAACAAAAGTTTCAAAAGCTAGTTCCATATGAGAGGTACATACCGATTCGCTTAAGCCATTGCTATAGAGGGCCGCCCGTTGTTGATCTTCTACATTTTACAGCACATAAAACCGGTGGAAATGTGGTCTTAGCCAGCACTGGGCCAGCTTGGAGATGCCCTCATTTCGTGGATTTTCCCAAACTAGGCTGCAATCGTTCACACAATTGTGAAGCTGCATCTGTGTGTGTGTATGTTTGTGTATCTTTTAGCAATACACTTTGCTAACATGTGTGCCAAAACTGCTCCACATTGTTCGTACACGCTTATTTGCAATCTTCTGATTTGCCATCTTTTAGTTCAACGCCATGCCGCCGGAGCAGTCAACCAACTTTTCACAGCAGCCGCCGACATTCGTTCCACAGTCGCATTTCGAATTGGATTCAATGCAGTTTGTATCTAGCTATCTTTTTTTGTGTTGCTGTGGCTCTTTGGGCTTTCTTGTTCTCTGATTCCAACAGTTCTACATGTCGACAGTCTGCTGCATGTGCATGTGTTTGTGCGTGTGTGTGTGTTGTCTGTGTGTGTGTTTCTGCTGGTGCGGTATTGTTGTTTGCAGCTGTACGGAATTTCATTTGGCTTAGTGCGTTTTCAGCAGATATTCTTTCAGTTTTCAGTTGAGTGTGGCACATCAATCCGTTACGGGGGGCTGCATCCAAACACACATCCTTATTCACACAATTGCCTTGAAGTTCGTGGTGTGTGTGTGTGTGTGTGTGCGATTTTGCAGCTATTTCCATTGCCTGCATGCGCTTCTTCCAGCCTTGATTGCTTTTGATTTTAGCAAGCGCTTAAAATATGTGCCTATGTGTGTGTGTGTGTGTGTGTGAGTAGTTGTAGTTCTTTATAATTTCACTTTTCATGGTATTGGTATATGGAAATGAACGTGGTGTAATATACATTTTGCAATTTTATTCAAACGATTTTAAAGAGTTTAATTGGACAGCTTTGTCAACAACAAGCTAGTTGATGCGGTCTGAGACAGGCCTTGACACCAGGCCTCCTCGCATCAGCGACCCCTAGTGGAATAATATAAACTGTACCAGATAGATTGTCAAACCTTACAATTGCCAAAAAATATTTTGATTTTCTTTTCTCCTTCTTCGTTATATGTCTTAACCCATCCGAGACATTAGTACAAAAAAGTTTATAAAACAATTGTTAGTATTTGTAGTTATGGTTTGTCTTCAGGCTCAAGGTCTTCCTAATTAAAAAACGTTCGATGAATTTTAATTATTTATTCTAGGCCAATATTTCGACGTCCATCGGATGTCATCATCAGGGCCACTGAATATAAAAATATATATACAACATATTTTAACAAATTGTACAAAAACAAAAACCTATTAAACAAGAAGGATTGACCTATTACTTACATATATGGAAAATGAACTTGACACAGAAATAAATATAACAATTAAAATTAAACAAACAAACAATTTTACAAAAAACTAAAAACTAACACTACGTGCAGTCAGTGTTGCTGCGTCCTCGTCTGGTTTCTAACTAATTTCGTTGACTGAGTCCTCTGTTTTTCTACCAGGTGTCTGTAAATATGAGCGCATTTGTCTGTGTCTGTTTTGAAATTTAGTCGTAAGTGTGCTGGTGTATTAATAATATGTAGCATTTCCAGGGTATATCTCCGTACGTAGTTTGTCTCTTGTTGCAGCACTCTTACATTTTCAAAATCTGGGGTATGGTTAAGTGTTGTACAGTGTTGTGCCAAGGCTGTTTTTTGCTCCATAGGTTTTGTACGTGATTTGTGATCCGATTTATGTGATGATATTCTAGTTTTTAATTTTGATTTAGTGGTGCCTACGTAGATTTTATTGCAATTATTCGATCCGTCTCCTTTGCATGTTATTTTATATATTAAGTCTGATTTTTCTCCTATGTCCATTTTAGCTTTGGTGTTGCTGTAAACTTGTCCCAGTGTATTAACTGTTTTGGTTGTTATTTTGCACTTGTCAGTGTCGTAGCACTTCGCTGTAATGATCCTCTCAGTCATTCCAGGTATATACGTCATAGATTTGTATATTTTGGGTGGTAGTTCCGTATTTTGTCCATTGTTATCCTTCCTCCTGGAGTGTTTTTTAATTAAATCCAACGTTGTTTTCGTAGGGAATCCGTTTTTTGTTAGTATGTCCATGACCTTCTTGATGTTGTTTTTGTGAAACCGCGCGTCGCTAATTGTTAGTACTCTGTTTATAAAATTGCTCGCCGTGTTCATAATTATCTTCTTGGTGTGTTTAGAATTGTAATTTATCAGGCGTCCCGAGGCAGTGTGCTTTTGGTACCAGTCGATCACCAATTTGTCCTCCATTCTTATTACCAACGTGTCCAAATAAGATAATGTCCCATTATTCTCTAGTTCTTTGGTAAATTTTATGTTGCGATGAAATCCGTTAAGAGCATTTAAAGTATCGTCAATTTTGTCACGTTTTACAATTGCAAACAGGTCATCCACATATTTAGTCAGTACTCTAGGTCTATCATTTAACTCGTCCATAACTGTATCTAACAGTTCTTCCATCACGATATCCGCTAAAATTGGGGATATCGGGGATCCCATTGGCATTCCTTTTTGCTGCATGAAGATTTTATTCTTATATTTAAAATATCTGTTGTCTTTTGTGCAGAATTTTAATGAGTCCATAAATTGTCCCTGGGTCATTTTTGTATGTAGTTTTATCGTGTCCCATTTCTTTTCAATCGTCTTGATTGCAAACTCAACCGGAATGCTTGGAAATAGTGAGACCACGTCAAAAGAGATCATCGTTTCATCTACGGATATATGCATATTGTTTATTTTCCTTTTAAATTCAGTCGCGTCTCTCACATTGTACTGTGAGCCATCCGTTAAATTTTTTAAAATATTTGCTATGTATTTACATAGTCCATGTGACGGTGAATTGGTAGCGGAGCATATCGGTCTTAATGGAATATTGTCTTTGTGGATTTTTGGAAGTCCGTAAATTCTGGGAGCAATCGCCGTTTTGGTTGTTAATTTATATTTTTCTTGTGTAGTAATTATATTGTTTTTATGTAGTTTGTTAATTAACTCGTTGTTCCTTTGTTGTAATGTGGATGTCGGATCTCGTTGTGATAATTTATATGTTGCTGTATCCCAGAGTATTGTATTCATTCTTGTGTCATAGTCATGCTTGTTCATTGCAACTGTAACATTGCCCTTGTCAGCATTCAAAATTAGAATGTTTTTATTTTTATTTAAGAACTTTTTTGTTTCGTCCAATGTATCCAATATTAGTTTATCTTTAGGGTTCACACGCATTTTGTTTACGTGGTTGTCCATTAGATTTGTTAGTTTCGTTCTCGCGATTTCTCGTTGTTCTTTACTTTGTATTGTGTTTATGCAGTCCTCTGCCTCCGCAATGCATTTGAATAGTGGGAACCGTGCGGGTGTAAGCGGTAGTGCAAACTTCGGACCAAGCGAGAGTAACCACTGTATGTTTGTTGGGACATCAACATCTGTTTTGTTTACGAACCAGTCAGTGTTTAAGTGTAAGTGAAATTGTTCTCTTTGTTGTGCTTGTAGTTTAGCAGCTTTCTTTTTGTGTGTGCTTTTAATGTGTGTTGTCAGCTTGTCATATAGAAGTCTCTCGCTCTCAAAAAAGAGTTCGGCATCGTGGTCCGTTAGTTCATGTTTAATTGTTGTTACAATTTTTTCCAGTTTATTTTTGTTGTGTTCCAACGCGTAGTGTTTTTGTTGTATGAGTAAGTTTAGAATTTTAATGTGAAAGGTGTCAATGTGGGTGAAAAGTGCTCTTCTTGTTTTTGGTAATAGCCAGTGGTTTGTTTTGAAAATATTGTTTACATTCTTCGTCGTGTTTTTTATAAAATTGGGTACTGTACCAGCTGATCTGCATCTGATGAGAAAAGTTATTGTTGATTTTAAGTTTACATCCTTCTTTGCAATAGTCTTGTGTTTGTTGATTAATTTGTTGATGTTGTTGTTGTTATATTTTTCTTTCAGTGTGTTGTATAGCGTCATGTTTGATGCTATATTGCGGCGTGCCTTCCGTAAATAATGAATAAGTGTGTTTTATTCGACCTATGTGTAATATGTAGTTATGGTTTGTCTTCAGGCTCAAGGTCTTCCTAATTAAAAAACGTTCGATGAATTTTAATTATTTATTCTAGGCCAATATTTCGACGTCCATCGGATGTCATCATCAGGGCCACTGAGTATAAAAATATATATACAACATATTTTAACAAATTGTACAAAAACAAAAACCTATTAAACAAGAAGGATTGACCTATTACTTACATATATGGAAAATGAACTTGACACAGAAATAAATATAACAATTAAAATTAAACAAACAAACAATTTTACAAAAAACTAAAAACTAACACTACGTGCAGTCAGTGTTGCTGCGTCCTCGTCTGGTTTCTAACTAATTTCGTTGACTGAGTCCTCTGTTTTTCTACCAGGTGTCTGTAAATATGAGCGCATTTGTCTGTGTCTGTTTTGAAATTTAGTCGTAAGTGTGCTGGTGTATTAATAATATGTAGCATTTCCAGGGTATATCTCCGTACGTAGTTTGTCTCTTGTTGCAGCACTCTTATATTTTCAAAATCTGGGGTATGGTTAAGTGTTGTACAGTGTTGTGCCAAGGCCAACAAACATACAGTGGTTACTCTCGCTTGGTCCGAAGTTTGCACTACCGCTTACACCCGCACGGTTCCCACTATTCAAATGCATTGCGGAGGCAGAGGACTGCATAAACACAATACAAAGTAAAGAACAACGAGAAATCGCGAGAACGAAACTAACAAATCTAATGGACAACCACGTAAACAAAATGCGTGTGAACCCTAAAGATAAACTAATATTGGATACATTGGACGAAACAAAAAAGTTCTTAAATAAAAATAAAAACATTCTAATTTTGAATGCTGACAAGGGCAATGTTACAGTTGCAATGAACAAGCATGACTATGACACAAGAATGAATACAATACTCTGGGATACAGCAACATATAAATTATCACAACGAGATCCGACATCCACATTACAACAAAGGAACAACGAGTTAATTAACAAACTACATAAAAACAATATAATTACTACACAAGAAAAATATAAATTAACAACCAAAACGGCGATTGCTCCCAGAATTTACGGACTTCCAAAAATCCACAAAGACAATATTCCATTAAGACCGATATGCTCCGCTACCAATTCACCGTCACATGGACTATGTAAATACATAGCAAATATTTTAAAAAATTTAACGGATGGCTCACAGTACAATGTGAGAGACGCGACTGAATTTAAAAGGAAAATAAACAATATGCATATATCCGTAGATGAAACGATGATCTCTTTTGACGTGGTCTCACTATTTCCAAGCATTCCGGTTGAGTTTGCAATCAAGACGATTGAAAAGAAATGGGACACGATAAAACTACATACAAAAATGACCCAGGGACAATTTATGGACTCATTAAAATTCTGCACAAAAGACAACAGATATTTTAAATATAAGAATAAAATCTTCATGCAGCAAAAAGGAATGCCAATGGGATCCCCGATATCCCCAATTTTAGCGGATATCGTGATGGAAGAACTGTTAGATACAGTTATGGACGAGTTAAATGATAGACCTAGAGTACTGACTAAATATGTGGATGACCTGTTTGCAATTGTAAAACGTGACAAAATTGACGATACTTTAAATGCTCTTAACGGATTTCATCGCAACATAAAATTTACCAAAGAACTAGAGAATAATGGGACATTATCTTATTTGGACACGTTGGTAATAAGAATGGAGGACAAATTGGTGATCGACTGGTACCAAAAGCACACTGCCTCGGGACGCCTGATAAATTACAATTCTAAACACACCAAGAAGATAATTATGAACACGGCGAGCAATTTTATAAACAGAGTACTAACAATTAGCGACGCGCGGTTTCACAAAAACAACATCAAGAAGGTCATGGACATACTAACAAAAAACGGATTCCCTACGAAAACAACGTTGGATTTAATTAAAAACAAGTAAGGAAGTATCAGTCGGGTTTCACCGACAGAGTAATACCCTACACCATGTTCCCAAGTTGGGTGATAATTCACTGAAATTGTGGGTGCATTTGATTTACAACCTACATAGTGGGCGGACCACGCCCATTTTTGGCAGACTACAAGATATACCTAATAGGACTATACATGCCAAATATTGATGCTCTGGCGAGTGTACAACAGATGTTATCGGCATATTTATTTTACTGCCCCCATGGTGGGCGGACCACGCCCATTTCTGGAGAATTAAAAGATATTAATACCAGGAACGAAGTAACCAAATCTGGACTCTCTGGTGTATATATTATGGAAGTTAAGAAGATTTTTTGTTTATCGCCTATATAGTGGGCGGACCACGCCCATTTTCTTGTATGGCATCTAAGACCTATATATCAACTTGGGAACCGAATTTCATTCATTTATATTCGTAACTAGTCAATTGATAACCATTTTACCGAAAAAATTTTGCCGGCTATATAGTGGGCGGATCACGCCCATTTTTTCCTGAGATATAGAAGACCTACCTCTTAACTTGAATACCAAGTATTAATCTTTTCCATGAGTAATTACACAAATTATAGCCATTTAACCGAAAAAAACCCGAGGTAGTGGGACTTACAGGCCCATTGTGGGCGTGTCCTTTAACCGATTTGACTAATTTTAACACTTTACCTAACCCGAGGTTCACTGTAACTGTGTACCAAATTTGGTCCAAATCGGACAACTCCTTCTTTCTTTTTTTTGCATACACGCAGACGGACAGACGGACAGACGGACAGACGGACAGACGGACAACCGGAAATGAAAAGAGAAAGTGTTTCTGATCATTTCTATATACTTATGTCTATACCTAGGAAGGCTCCTTTAATGCGTTACAATTTTGGCACAAAGTTATTATACCCTATTACCATAGGTGTAGGGTATAACAAGTAAGGAAGCAATCAGTCGGGTTTCACCGACAGAGTAATACCCTACACCATGTTCCCAAGTGGGGTGATAATTCACTGAAATTGTGGGCGTATTTGATTTACAATCTACATAGTGAGCGGACCACGCCCATTTTTGGCAGACTACAAGATATAACTAATAGGACTATACATGCCAAATATTGATGCTCTGACAGGTGTACACCAGATGTTATCGGCATATTTATTTTACTGCCCCCATGGTGGGCGGACCACGCCCATTTCTGGAGAATTAAAAGATATTCCTACCAGGAACGAAGTAACCAAATCTGGACTCTCTGGTGTATATATTATGGAAGTTAAGAGGATTTTTTGTTTATCGCCTATATAGTGGGCGGACCACGCCCATTTTCTTGTATGGCATCTAAGACCTATATATCAACTTGGGAACCGAATTTCATTCATTTATATTCGTAACGAGTCAATTGGGAGCCATTTTACCGAAAAAATTTTGCCGGCTATATAGTGGGCGGACCACGCCCATTTTTTCCTGAGATATAGAAGACCTACCTCTTAACTTGAATACCAAGTATTATTCTTTTCCATGAGTAATTACACAAATTATAGCAATTTTACCGAAAAAAACCCGAGGTAGAGGGACTTATAGGTCCATTGGGGGCGTATCCTTCGACCGATTTGAATAATTTTAACACTTTACCTAACCCGAGGTTCACTGTGACTGTGTACCAAATTTGGTCCAAATCGAACAACTCCTTCTTTCTTTTTTTTGCGTACACGCAGACAGACAGACAGACGGACGGACAGACGGACAGACGGACAGACGGACAACCGGAAATGAAAAGAGAAAGTGTTTCTGATCATTTCTATATACTTATGTCTATACCTAGGAAGGCTCCTTTAATGCGTTACAATTTTGGCACAAAGTTATTATACCCTATTACCATAGGTGTAGGGTATAAACACTCCAGGAGGAAGGATAACAATGGACAAAATACGGAACTACCACCCAAAATATACAAATCTATGACGTATATACCTGGAATGACTGAGAGGATCATTACAGCGAAGTGCTACGACACTGACAAGTGCAAAATAACAACCAAAACAGTTAATACACTGGGACAAGTTTACAGCAACACCAAAGCTAAAATGGACATAGGAGAAAAATCAGACTTAATATATAAAATAACATGCAAAGGAGACGGATCGAATAATTGCAATAAAATCTACGTAGGCACCACTAAATCAAAATTAACAAGTAAGGAAGTATCAGTCGGGTTTCACCGACAGAGTAATACCCTACACCATGTTCCCAAGTGGGGTGATAATTCACTGAAATTGTGGGTGCATTTGATTTACAACCTACATAGTGGGCGGACCACGCCCATTTTTGGCAGACTACAAGATATACCTAATAGGACTATACATGCCAAATATTGATGCTCTGGCGGGTGTACAACAGATGTTAACGGCATATTTATTTTACTGCCTCCATGGTGGGCGGACCACGCCCATTTCTGGAGAATTAAAATATATTCCTACCAGGAACGAAGTAACCAAATCTGGACTCTCTGGTGTATATATTATGGAAGTTAAGAAGATTTTTTGTTTATCGCCTATATAGTGGGCGGACCACGCCCATTTTCTTGTATGGCATCTAAGACCTATATATCAACTTGGGAACCGAATTTCATTCATTTATATTCGTAACTAGTCAATTGGGAACCATTTTACCGAAAAATTTTTGCCGGCTATATAGTGGGCGGATCACGCCCATTTTTTCCTGAGATATAGAAGACCTACCTCTTAACTTGAATACCAAGTATTAATCTTTTCCATGAGTAATTACACAAATTATAGCCATTTTACCGAAAAAAATTCGAGGTAGTGGGACTTACAGACCCGTTGTGGGCGTGTCCTTCGGGTAATTTGAATAATTTTAACACTTTACCTAACCCGGGGTTCACTGTAACTGTATACCAAATTTGGTCCAAATCGAACAACTCCTTCTTTCTTTTTTTTGCATACACGCAGACAGACAGACAGACGGACAGACGGACAACCGGAAATGAAAAGAGAAAGTGTTTCTGATCATTTCTATATACTTATGTCTATACCTAGGACGGCTCCTTTAATGCGTTACAATTTTGGCACAAAGTTATTATACCCTATTACCATAGGTGTAGGGTATAAAAACTAGAATATCATCACATAAATCGGATCACAAATCACGTACAAAACCTATGGAGCAAAAAACAGCCTTGGCACAACACTGTACAACACTTAACCATACCCCAGATTTTGAAAATGTAAGAGTGCTGCAACAAGAGACAAACTACGTACGGAGATATACCCTGGAAATGCTACATATTATTAATACACCAGCACACTTACGACTAAATTTCAAAACAGACACAGACAAATGCGCTCATATTTACAGACACCTGGTAGAAAAACAGAGGACTCAGTCAACGAAATTAGTTAGAAACCAGACGAGGACGCAGCAACACTGACTGCACGTAGTGTTAGTTTTTAGTTTTTTGTAAAATTGTTTGTTTGTTTAATTTTAATTGTTATATTTATTTCTGTGTCAAGTTCATTTTCCATATATGTAAGTAATAGGTCAATCCTTCTTGTTTAATAGGTTTTTGTTTTTGTACAATTTGTTAAAATATGTTGTATATATATTTTTATATTCAGTGGCCCTGATGATGACATCCGATGGACGTCGAAATATTGGCCTAGAATAAATAATTAAAATTCATCGAACGTTTTTTAATTAGGAAGACCTTGAGCCTGAAGACAAACCATAACTACATATTACACATAGGTCGAATAAAACACACTTATTCAATTGTTAGTATTTTTTTATCTCGTAAAGACCACCAGAACTTCGCATTGCCCCAAAGAAATTTTCTAATACGTCTTGATTTAATCTTCTATTCAAAAGGTAGGTCATTCTAAACTTTTAATGAAGATATTTATACAGTAAATTTAGGGAGGTATTATTTATTACCACAAGAGTTGGGCATTGATGTTTTTTCTTTTAACTTTTTTCTTCAAACGCAAACTCAAACTGAAAACGGGTTAATATTTTTGACAATTATCAGGTATGACAATAGAATGTCATTCCTATCTGGTACACTTGATATTATTACACTATGCAGCGACCAATCACTTGTACACTGAGCCACCGCGGTGACATAATCTTAATGGAAGCCGAAATTCCTGTAGAAAATAATTTTGCTTTTAAAATTGCAAACTAAAACGGAAAAGACCGCTCACAATTGATGGCAAATGTTTACAATTGCACAAATTTGCAATTTAAATGGCACAAGATTGTGAATAGGGCAATTAAAATTCTTTCGAAATATACATATTTTAAATGATTGATCGATTGCAATGAAATTAGTGCAATATAGCAGGAAATTTCCAAATAGCTTTCAGCTTCACTAAATTGAATATATGTATCTATGAGTGTATATGTGTATGTATGTAGAAGTATGAGCACTCACTCACATTCGATTCGAAAGTGTTTTTAATTGAGTGCCCAAAATTAATGCTCGTGATAAAATTAATCAAATTAATTAAGAGGAAAAGTGTTGCAAAGTACCACTTATATATTAATACGCAACACTTTGACACTTCGCTGTGCTACGCTGTGCGCTTTTCCCGCTCGTCCGCTGGGCACACATTTCAGAAAAATTTAACAGAAGGGGCGGTATCACAATGTCCGGCCGCCTACCGTTTAAAATTTCCATTAAACAATCAGCTTGACACATCAGCGCCTCCCCGCCTTTCCACTCGCAGCGGCTCCGAATGCTAGTCTGGTTTTCCCGCTTCAATGTTGCCTTTAATGATTTATGTCGATTCTATCGGCTCGAAGAGGCTAGAAAAGCACCAAGAAAAGCTGTTAACCCAATTTGTTTTAATTAAAAGCACTCTAGAACGCAATAATCAAAAAGTTAAAAGCGCATAAATGCATTCAAATGGAATCGTGTACAATGGCTCGGCCATGTCGGGCGCATGCGACACCACACACCAAGCGGCTGTTTGTGTGGCAATCGGGAAGCGCGGCTCCAGTGGGCATGAGCCGCCTGCACTGGCTGCCTCATAATGTCGATGCTGATAATTTTAATGACAGGCGCAGTGGAAATACGCTCCGGCTTCACTGTCAGCGGTATCAATACAACAATTTGAATTGTGTCAGTTAAAAATCAATTTCTGTGCATTTTAAGTAGATGCTTCGTTTCCAATGATGGAAGCTTCAAAAGTGAGCAGCATGCGCCGAAATTTTGGGTGCGCTACTCTGCAGACTGAATCCAACTGAAGTCTGGAACAAACCATCGGTCTATAATAATAAACAATAACTAATGTTCAGCAATCGTTCGGATTCGAACCAAAGTTAAAGCTTCAGTGCATTTTGAAGTAAAAAATTGCATTTTTGATTTTCTTTCATCAATTTAGTTTAATTTCTTAAACCTTATGAACAAGTTTCTCCACGCTTATAAGCTGTGCTCAACCGTTAGCAATTTATCTCACCAGAGCTGATACCGTTATTCGCTATATTTATAAAACCCATACAATAGCGGCAAGGTGTACTGTTTTTGTGAATATTATAAAAACCAATCAAGATTCCAGATTTGAGGCTTCGCCGTGGCTCATTGGAGAAGCGCTCGGTTCCTGATGCGTGGAGTCGCTGGATCGAATCCTAGTTTCACATACCCTCTAAAAATAGTCAGCAAGAAAGTTAATTAAAAAGCTTACCGTTCGGACACGGCTGTAGAATAAATGTGTAGGTCCCGGTAACTTGTGCTTAAAATAGATCGTGCCTGAGCCTCATTCTTCGGGCTGTTGCGCCTATTATATATGCATATATACAACACTGATGCGTACATCAAAATTCTTCAAATAATCTTTGCCGAGATTGATGGCGCAGCTTTAAGCTTGTTAGTTTTTTTAATTGATGTGTCTTAGGAGCAACATTATCAGCGAGTGGAATTGGGCGTGAGCCCGAGTGTAGGGTGCAAAAATAGGTTAAGCCGCGCGCTTATCTGACAGCCGACGCACATGTTGCCCCTTTGTGCCGCAGCGAATTCGAAAGGCTTTTTCGACAAGTCTTGGGGCTCGCTATATATCTAACGCAAGTGCATGTGTGCATGTGTATGTAAGTAGGTGGTCTTTTATGCATTTTGTTTGAGCCGAACGAACAAATTCTCCAAAAGTTTATCACGAATGTGTCACGCATTTGATTGTCGATTTGTTTGACACTTTAAAGTGTCATAAAGTGTCGGCCGCACACTGGAATGGGCGTACATCTCCCTCTGGCCTCCAAGTGTGAGTGCACTAGATATGCGCCCAAAGCGGTTCGACTCTGTTTTTGGGAGTTCCATGCATTGTATATGCCTTTGCTTGCTCGCACATAACTTCTACGCGAAAGCGGCTTAACTGAAATGAATCGCTTTCGTTGCAGCGATAAGCCGGCATTAGTGTGGAAATTACAATAGCTTTAATTGATCTCTTGTGGCCGCACGTAAGTGCGTGCGTGCACCTAATCCCTCTCGAATTGGCCTAAACTCGTGGATTATGGCTTATTTAGGCATTTGGCTTTTATGTCGTTGTGCAGTTGGCTTTTTGTAGCTTCGCACTTAGAATCACTCAAAATGCCATTAAATCTTGAAATGAAAGAGTAGTGCGTATTTTCGAAAATGCTCAACCAAATATTTATATATATTCTCACTTCATCTGAAGTTTTGCGTGAGTGGGTCTTTTATGCTGTTGTTGTATTATTGAAATGCATACAATTTTCGTTAGATTTTACGTGTGTTGATTTGTTGAACTGCGACTGCAACGTGGTCTCTAGCTTAGATTTTGATTTAAAATTTGTTCTGATATTCATTTGGAAAAAAATGCTTACTGGGCGTCAATATTTAAACAATAATAGAGGGACTCTTTTGATGTTGCTCTAAACTTTGATAGCACTTGGCAACGTGGCAATTGGTTTCCAATTACAAGCACCGTTTCTTTGGAATAAGCCTCGATTCCTATGTTCAACTACGTAATGAAAATCGTTGGTTTATGTAAAACTGAAGCCGCCGCTATTGACTATTTTTGAAACCTATTCAACGTTCTTTAGAGATTAAAAACAAACTAGTTTTAGTTTAAAAGCCGAATAGATGAAACACTAACAAAAAACGTAGTTAAGTTTATTTTGTATAAAAGAATCATTTTCGATAGGCGCCCGCAGTGACTCAGTGGATAAGTGCTTTGTCTCTGATGCGAGAGTTTCGATCTCCAGCAGACTCATGTTATAAGTAAATCCAAATTTATTTACACTTTCTGAATGTACTACCTATAAAATAAGTAATCTTATACTCAACTCATATTTTCGGAATTTTGAATTTGAGCTTTTTAAATATAAACTGGAAAAGCCTTTCGGAAGTTCCACGCGCTTGAGACTATTTTAAACTATTTTAAAACTAACTGATTTCTTTAAGGCATACAATTTTGTTTGAAATAATGCAAAAAGTTCAAACAATTTATTTTTATATAAATTTATCCCATAGTTGCTGGTTATTTTTCTTGCTTAGTATGGCCAAAAGCAAGATAAGAGGCTAGCTGAATTCCAAGTTGCAGCGCCGTCGATGACAATTAATCAATTTCAATAATGCTCTTGAGCGCCTGCACCAAGCGAGCTGCGGTCACATCCCAACGCCAGCAGGTCAAGCACACATGCATGCGAACATAACAAACTTGCCGTTTTCCACACATACACATGCACGCACACATACACACATATGTATGGCAGTGGGAGTCGAAGCAGAGAAGCTCATCAATTAAACACTTGTGCCACATGCCACGTGCTTTCGAAAGCCAAGCATGTAACAGTATGAAGCGCACACACACACACACACACACACACACACACACACGCAAGAGCATATACAGCTATGTGCAGTTGTGCAGCTGTATGTGTGCGCATTGTGTTGCACATGGTACAATGTAGGCGCAATCATTTTTCATAATTTCCACACTGCGCCGCTGATCGCACAGAGCCTACCCCAATGTGGCAATGTGGCAAGAATGTGCCTGCGCGGCAATCAGCGGCCACTTCCTCTCACTTGGCCCAGACACACACCTGCAAGCAATAGCCGCGGCGGCAGCAGGCAGCAGCAGTGACCGCCAATGCCAGAAGTCAACTTAATTAATTTTTACGCTTCCGCAGCGCTGCTCGCTGGCCGCTGCCGTGGCAGCAGCGAGTCGCCTTCGCCTTCGCACGCACTCGAGCTTGCGGGCCAGTTTTGATTCAAGCTACATCCGCACCAATTTAAAGTGAGCGGCTCTCGCACTCGTGCAACATGCAACGTGCCACTCGCAGCAACATGCAACGAGCCGTGAAGGCGCACAGGAAGTGCAGGGGCAGTGTGTCGATGCAGCATTAATCCTGCCCAGATTGCGCCCAAGACTGATGCTGAGTGGATTTTCACTGAAAGCAGCAGCACTGCCAGCGGTGGCAGGAAAAGCGGCAGCAGCGCCACGAGTAGCTGCAATAGTAGCAATACGTTCATGTCCTCCGGCAGTTGACGCTGTTCGCTTTTGACTGCTCCGCTCCCCCACTCTTTTCACTCAGCCGCTGCAGCAGCAGCATTGGCGGCAGGTGTTGCTGATAACTGATTAAACAGAGGCATTTCGCATTTGCCGCCTGCTGGCAAGGGAGCTGGCAACTCCTCCATTATTGCACATTGTTTGAGGGAAATATTGAAACTGAACGGCCCAAATGAAATATCGTGCAAATGGAGAAATCAGATCAGTGGCAGGCAAGGAAAATGGGCAGCAGAGGCGTTTCAGCTTAACTCGAGTTGACTCAACTTATCCAGAACGAATAACTCTAGAGAAGCTTGGACGAAGTTGGGATTGAGATTTGGTGCATTCATATTTAGACTTTTATAGTGGATTAAACATTTTCGAAGCTGCTTCAGTTTCTTAGCCATAATTAGGTGACATAGTAGGCATGTCAGACATCAATAACTCCATCTATAGGCATCGGCAATGAATGCTTATAATGTCAAAGGAAGCCTGGAAGCAATTATGATTTCCACAATAGAAATCGCATCATATAAATTTTCTTTTTGTTCATGATTATTTTTGTATCAATAATAGAAATGACTACGAAATGTGATCTTCAAGCACAAACATATATATTTAATAATTAGTTGGGGAACACTGAAATATATTTGGGATTTCTTAGGAGATTTCCGACGTTAGGGCTCCTGATGATGCATTTTTCCACGTCACGTTTAACAGGTTGAGTGCCATGTGAGACCAAGTACATAGGTCTCACAGCCCCAAGGTGCTTTCAGGGTGCGTGATGACACCCTGATCTCACAGCATATAGTTTGAAATTTAGTTTTGTGGTGCTGTGTTGGCTTCCCAACGGCCATATAAAACAGTGTATTCCTGAAATACTCGATCTATTACATCTTCCAAACTATTGGCCTGTAGGTGTAAGACCAAAAAATAGATATTTTGAATACTTGAATGATATTCTACCGAATTCTGTACGAAAATTATGGTGGTCACTGTGACAAATTTTTTTTCTCATATGTCGGCGCTCAACGTGTTAAATCAAATGCCCTTTTGATAGTGTTATAAATTAAAAGTTGATTTGATATTGGAATATTATTGTTTTCTTTTTTCCCATTCTAATCTAAATTTTAACATTTCGGTTCGCTCTTCGCCTTCTTCTTTGATCAGCTGTCAGATTGCAATTCAGGGTTGCAATCGCATAGCAAATATAAACTACGGGTTTTAGGTGTTGTGTTTTTGCAAAGATTCTGTATATTTTGTTAGTGAAGAGTAAAAATATGCTAAAAAATTTGCAATTGCAAAAATACTACACCATTTGCACAAGATTGTGAGTTGGGCTAGTATGTATATTTTGCAATGTCAGTGTGCATGTTCTCGTATGCATATGAAGTATTGAGGAACTGTTCCCAATAAAGTGGCACCATCGTTGAGGCAGTCGCCAACTTGCTGTGCATATGTTGCAGTTGAAAAATGAACTTGCCGCTTGCGACAGTGTTGCATGCTTTTTCATTTGCATCTGTCACCTTGCCAGCTGTCTGCAAGCCACACGCCCGCACGCCCGCTCGCCACTGCCATGCGAGCGAGCAACAATATTAGCCATTTTGAAGGCAGCCCAAAAACGATTTATAACAAATTCAATTGCAATTTATCGCACATGTTGGCGCCGGTGCGCGTTGCTACGTCCTGTTGCAGCAGTTGCTAGTCGCAGCCGAAATTGAAATTGAAATTTGCCTCATTTTGGAGTAAGGTGTGTGTGCGTCACGCCTGTACCTGGCCGTCGAGGCCCACATGCCACATGATATATAATTTCAATTAATTTGAATATTTCGAATTTCAATTTAAACTGGTTCGGTTTTTATCAACAACGACAAATTATTGCAAAACTACGACAATTCACTGGCAATTAAATTTGATTGCATATTTTGTTGCCAATTAATTAGAGCAGCTTTAAGCACACCAAGCCAATTTGATAATGTCAATTATGTACATATGCGAGTTATAGATTTTCAAAAGTTATTTCAATGCTTTTATTTGAACAAAGTATTTTCTAATAAGAAATGCGCCTTTAAACTTGTAATTATTTGCATTGATTATGCGTATTGGCTTAGTTACTGTACAAAATATATGCTTCTACTTCCGGCTTAGCTTCAAACAAAAAGCAACTCAATTACAACAAAAGTTTGTTGCAAATGCCTGCAAAGAGTATTGAAAGGCTTCATATATAAAACTTCAGACGACGAAATGAAGCATATGAAGTTTGAGAATTAAATAAAATATTTTAGGTGTATTTCAATCAATAAAATTCAAAGAGTGCACCAAAAGAAGCTGAGCTTGGAATTCTTGCCGAACTGAAGCCGATTTTTCGATTGAACACTAATCTATATGATGCTAGTAAATGTTAAGACTGAGAATAGTTTTTTAATATATATGATTTGGAAGTACTTGTAATTACTTAAACACGTTAATATTTCCGTGCTAATTTTTCTTGACCTTCTTCTTTTATACGCAGAAAATTTTTATTTTGCAAATTCTGTTTCACTTTCATTGATGTTGTTGCTGCAAATATCAGAAATGTCTGAGAACAACAGAAAAATGTGCAGCACGAGAAAATATTGTAGCCGCCCTAATGCGTTTTACCTCTCTTGCCGAAAAAACTCGACTTTTTGGAAAGAATACTTTGCGTTTGTAAATTGAAGCAAACGAACTTCGAGAAGGCGCTTTTAAAGTTCTTATGTCATAAAACTGACGCTACAAAAATTACTCTAAATGGATTTTCGAAATTAAATTGTTCTAATGCATGTGTAGCCCATAAGTGGTTGCGCTCTTACAAGGCCGAGGAAGGGCTGATATGCTCTCTCTCTCTCATGTATCTGACGCAACGCTTGCACCATTCAAAATCGTAAGTAATTTGTAAAGCCTCAAAAGGCGAACAAAACGATTCAGAAACCGCTTGAAAGAGATATAATCCGCAATAATGTGCAATGCTAGAGATTTTATCACACACACACACACGCACACACACACACATGCAGGCGCATAAGCGAGCTGAAGCTGCACTAAATGCAAACCAATTGGGAGCGTGTGCACTGCACGCCACTTCAGTGCGCGCCTAAGCAGCTCACATAAATTATATGCCATTTTTTCGGCGCGCCGGCAGCGGGCGGCGAGGGGCAATTGCACTTACACACGCACAGCTTTTCGCGCTGCGAGTGCAGTCCTGTGAAAATCCGCTTAAGTCGCATGAAAAAGCGTAAAACTCACAAAAATTGTGCGCCGCCTGCACTTCGCCCCGCTGCAGCCGCCGCCGCCGCCATCGACGAGGGAGCCGCATCTTTGGCTGCTGGCGGCATATGCGGCGCATTTTTGCTCGTTGTGCCGGGTTGGGGATGCGGCGGCGGTAGCCACTTTAGGCAGAAATTAAAAACACAAAGAAGCTGTAAAAGTGTTGGCTGGGGGGAGGGGGAGGGGGGTTGGCGGCTGCAGCTTCTGTTGAGCTGCGAAACACATGTCACAGATTTGTTTCACTTTCGGAAGCACTTAAGCACTCAGCGAACTTGTTGGCAGCGCAGCAGGGGGAGCGGCAAATGCACGGCATAATAAATGCAAAATGTCGCATTAAGAAAGGAAAGGGGCGGCGGAGAAGGGGCCTGGTGCGAGCGGCAGGCAGGCAGGCAGCCGAGCGTCAACCGCCCAAAAACAAATTGATTATTCCCCTTTGACATTTAAGTACATTATTTATGCGCCTTCCTTTGGCGTTGCGGCCAGCAACAGCCGCAAGCAGCCAGCAACAGCCTCAAGCAGCCAGCAGCCGCATACACGGCGAGACGATGCATCATGTTGCTGCCGCACATCATTATATCCGCCCGCAGGCAGTTGCTGTTACACGTATTTTGCTTATCTGTCTGACTGTCTGCCGTTTATTTTCCAAAAAGTGTGAAAAAGTGTGAAAACTTGTTGCTGCCACATTTGCCACATTTGTTCAGTTGCTCTTTGTTGTTTTGTTTTTTAGCAGCTTTCTTTGTTTTCAGTGTCGTTTCAACTTTTAATCGCATTAAAGCTTAACGGCATCACGTCGCAAGTGATTAATAATTTTTTGTTGTATTTACAATAAATTCTTGAATGCAAGTGGTCAGCCGCTGGCTTTGTTCGGCCGTCGTCGGCAGTTTAATGCCGCTGCTTCTGGCAACTTGTGCAGTGCTTCAAAAACGCTGGTTCGCCTTTTTAAAGTGAGCTAAATTTATTACTCAAGCAAGAAAGAAACTGATGGAAGGTTGCATCGAGGCTGCATGTATGAAAGAAGGTCGACTCATTTAGCTACAACTTTGGGATGCAGTGCAAGCTGCCAGTTGGAACATGTGTTCTTCGTGCTGCCACTTAAGCATCTAACAGACAAAAGTGCTCAGCTGTAGATTTAAAAAAGTATTATTAAACGTTAATTGTCTCAAGGCCAGTTCGAGGGTTAAGGGAATTGAAAATTTTGGTCATGTTTTTAGGCACATTTGAGCACATTTCTTTGCAACAAAGAAAATGCACAAAGCAATCGAGACTTTTGTAAATTGTAGCATATACAGTGGCGAAAAGTTAAATCCGTACATTTAAAAATTATATGTACATTTTTTCTTTTTAACTTTCCATACACGAAGCTGTGCCAAAACTTACTTTGAAAGCGCATATGCATAGGAACCAAGTGGAAAAGGCCCTAACTAAGCTTGCAACCAGCGACTGGAGAAGAGGTGCGCAAAGCTGAATCGCGTGAAGAGACCTAATGCGTAGGATCGAGACTGGCAATAGCTTGTAATGGCCATATACATACATACGTAAGTAAGTAAGTGCTCTTCTCATACAGAACGAGTGACTAGTGTCTTAAAAAACGGCAGCATGGGTGCCATTCAACTTTTTATTATATACATAAGTATGTATGTATGCATATTTGGTTGGTCTGTCTATAAGTCTAGCTATTAATCGCTCTTCCTGCAGCTCTGCCTCTACAAACACCCTTTTTATGTTCCTACACAGACTTGGCTTGATAAACAAAGATCGAAACATAAAATCGGTTTCTTATGCTATATAATTCATTTTTATATAATTACACTAATTAAGCACTAATCGATTGATGCAAGTGCTCGTATAATAGCTTTTTAACTTTCAGCTGTGGCAATTTTGTGCTAAAATGTGCAAATAAATTGCGAATTTCGCATAGATGCCAACATGAATTATGAATTTAAATATTCATAAAGGCCAGATGAAGAAGCAGAAGACACCAAAGCGCAGCACAGAACACCGCAGCCGCAGGGGAATGCGTTATCAGAGCAGAGTAGGTGCGGTGTGGGGCGACCCTACCCTTTTGCGAACCGGCAAAGCCAGCCACCTGCAGTTGCCTCGTCGGCGCTGGCATGCATGTGGTGGGTATGCATGTATGTATGCATGTGTGTGTGACAAGGCTGCATGCCACGAACCCATTGAAATTCCAGAGCGTGAATGATTTTGATTTATGGACTGTCGCAAAATAGTTGAATGCGTGCAAAATTTATTTTTATTCCTCAACAGCGGCAAAATCAGCAACAGCAGCGGCGGCAACAATTGCAGCCAGCAGCAAAAGGAGCAGCGCGCATTTCCCTGTAAGAGCAAGCGGCATATCTTAACACAATCATAGCCAAGCGGCGGCAGTAATCAATTTTGCCTTGTGTTGGACACAGTTGGTCACATGTGGCAGGTTGGCAGGCAGCCACCAAGGTGCCTGCGCACAGGAACTAGCTGCGGCCCGCCAGATATCGATCGATATGCTTTAATAAATATGATAATATGCGAGCGCGTCGACTGCGGCGGCCATGGCCAGAGTGGAGCAGCGTCGGTAGCCTGCAATAAAGCGTAGTGCCAGTTGCTGGCGACTAATTAATGTTACACCCGGGATGCGTTATGTGCGCCAGCCGCACTTGCCACCGATGCACTGCAACAGCAACAGGCACCAACACACACTCACATGTGTGCATGCAGTGTTGCGAGCTTGCTCGTTGTCAGTGGGTCTGCAACGGGTGCCATGGCAAGCAACCTGGTCTGCTCTGAGAAACGTAGCTTGTGGAGGGGTACGGGAATGTAATATGGCATCTATATATGTAGGTACATGCCATTATTTAGCTTTATGCATATTTGATTCTGAAAATATGAATACATATTTATATAGTTTAAAATTTTCTACAGATCTGTCCAGCCAACGCAATATTTTGATATAGCAATTAGCTTTTATAGTCGATTCGACCGACAGATCAAGTCATGCCATTTTTTACATTTTATAAAAAACACATTTTAATTTTTGTAAAATAAATTTTTATATTAAAATTGGTTCACACGGTAAGTCGTTTAGTTTAAATAGCTACCTTTTGGTATGCAGTTAGTTGTAGTGGATAGTCAATTCGGGAATTTATCCATTTGTCGACTCTTTCATAAAAATATTCGACTTTTGAAGGTCGACTTTCATTCTTCTTCTTCTTAATTGGTCAATTACAATCCCTTTACGGCTTACGATCTGACGCAGAGCTTTTATCCGTCAACTTTGGCATATGGCAAAGAGTCAAACGTCGACGAATTCTTTCGAAAATTTCTTTTCGACTTTTTATATTTGATTGGTGCAATTTCAAAGAAAAAACTGATATCTTCAACGTATAAAATCTTCAAGTCATGCTTTACTTCAGATTGATAATAAATTTTATTTAATTTGCTGTTTGGATTTTTGTTGTGAGGAAAAATGACGCTGAATTTTCCACATTTATGTTTTAATATTTCATATAGATATTGTCAAACTTAAAGTCGAAAAACCGACTAAATAGAAATAAAATATTGAGGAAAAGTCGAAGGTCGACTATTTCGTTCGATAGTTTTATTTTATGAATTGAAATCATTCGCATGTATTTCTGAATCAATCTCTTAAATAAATAATGTTCAGCGTGTCTGAATCTGTTGCGCTTTTAGCATAGTTTACTTCTCAAAGCTTACAAGCCATAAGAGCATCTGCAATAAGGAGTGCTGCCATTAATTGAATTGTTCACAGCTTGGATTCCTGTAATTTGTATTCGTGTGCTTCCAGACTGCGCTTAACTGCCCTATCCCTAGCCAGCCTCATTTATGTTCAGGTTCAGAAGGCCTCATGCACATGAATGCTGCAATTTTTAATTCAATTTAGTAAGGTGGCAACGTTGTTACATGCACACTGACACTTGCAATGCCAGAGCACCACCAAACTCGTCGTGTTGGGCCGTCTCGGTATTGTAAGACGACAAATGATATATGGTTATTTCTCGAGTTGGTGGCAATGCTCCGCTTGAGAGCGAATTCGGAATTTATTTTATTTAGCGTATGAAAACTAGATTTTATGGCACATTAATTGTTGTTGTTGTGACTTTATGCTGCAAGTTGATTTATGCTTTGTAAGTTGTTTCAGAATTTATGCAATGTAATGATGGAATTCATTACCTTTAATAACTTGCTTGATGCGCAACTAATTTGTTGGATAATATTCATCGTAAAACAACATTACTAGTAATTGAAAGCATGATTACAATTTAAGAAATGTTAATCGGAACTGTTATAAATTGCAAAATAATCAAGTAAACTCGAAACTTTGGTTTAATATACAAATATAACTCTCACGGTTTGTACATAAATTAAATCAACGCAATCTTTAAAGCTATTGAAGTGAGGTTGTGAAGTTGGGCCATGAGAAAGGTTACAAGTCATATAAGCAATCTTCATAATCATGTACAAAAAGGAATCCAAAATATATTTCTTCTTGTTGGAAACAAGAAATTTACTAGCACGCAGACAGGCATTTGTACATTCTATTGATCTTCTTCTCCTTCTTGAGTGTTCAATAACAACCCGATGCCGGGTTACGACCTGACGTGGGGCAGCTCTATATGGGCCTCTGCTACTCGAGCGCCTTTTGCAGTTTGAAATGTTAAGCGTTGCCAGCGCCTCCTCTACTTATCAAATCAAATAAAATCAAATAAAATCAAACCAAATCAAATCAAATCAAATCAAATCAAATTATTATTAATATCGAATCGAATAAATATCAATAATTTATGCTCTCATAATTTTTGTATACATTGTCAAATCATTTATAAGAAGCACTTTTTGATTGCGGCAGAATTCCAAAAGTATGCTGCTGTTCTCATGAAGCGATTTGCATTTGAAGCTGCCTTACAACAATAAAATATGCACTTTGGTAAACTCAAAATGCTAAAGACGCCATATAAATTATAAACTTCTTGAGCACAAATACAAAACACAATTGACAGCCTTAACAAAAAGCGGAAATGTGCGCAGAGTTGTGTGAGCATTAAGTGGAGGTAGCTGAGTGGCGTGGAGACGCTTAAGAAGCAAATGATTTGTTTGGACTAAAGCGGGCGAGGGCCTTTAAAACTGATTTAACGATGCCTCTAATCCTTTAAGTTATTGTCGAGGGAATTTCATTCAAAACAAAATTCCACACTGATCAGAGATCCCAATCGCCAACACAATCGGCGGCTACAGCGAGCAAGCTGGTAGCCAAATGCATGCAGACCCTTCCGCTGGTAGCCACAGTTCGCGCATGCGCATGACTGCCAACCAGATCAAAAACCAGATACAGATGCGCGCTGAATTCGTCTGTGACACTTTGTATGGCGACAGCACGATCGATCGCCAGACTCGATCGTTGCGATCGCCAGCCACTGCTTCCGCGGCATGGGTGGATCTTTAGTTGCAGCAGATCAATGGCCACATTTATTTATTGTCTCGCTTTGTAAGTAAGAAGCTGAAAGGAGTTATTATTATGATTCTTTGAAATTCAAATACGAATACAAATGCGCAAGACCCAACCAAATGCCATATTATTTATTGTTGCAGCGAGTTATTGGCGGCTGCCAGCAGATGCCGTCATAATCCCGTGAGAGAGCAAACCATAAAATTTCTGGTTCGAGCTTGTAATATTTTGATGGAGTCATAAAAGCGTTTCGTAAATGTGTGGAGATTGCTCTGTTCTTCCATCAATACCAGGGTCGTAGACAGGAACTTCATTCACGAAGGATGCAGTGAGTCATTTTTGTGGAAGATCTTACAAAAACCAGCATAATTATGCAATAAAAAAGGAGAAGTTCTGAACAAAATAAAACTGAAGAGTCAAAAGTCGCAACAGATCAGTTGGGAATCAGATCCAAACTCCAACATTTCTTAGGCTGAGAATTATAAACTGAAGTTTAAAAATTTGGAACCTTATTTAAATAGCAAGAATGACAACTAATTCAATTCATATTTTCTTAATTTCATATCAAGTTTTTTCAAATTAATTTCAAATCTTTTGAATACCGATTTATGCATTTTGATATTGAATTTCAAATCATCGAAATCGGAAATGTGTACAATAAAAGTTAGAGGCATTCTCCATATATTGCCCATATTGTATGAAGAGTCTAAGAAATTCGAAATATGAAAACTTTTAAATATTGAAATTTAAAATTTTATAATTTCGAACTCCAAAAATTTCATAATGAATATATCATTTGTCTTAAAGTCTTGTCTTTTAACATGCCGCCCAACTGAGAAGAGTTAAAATCTTGATAAATATGGCATCTAAACAAAATTAGAATATGTCAATGGCAACTTAAAAGTTGTGCTCAAGATAGTTGCATACAAGTACACTCTGTAATCTCAGATAATAAATGCTACTAATTGAGTTCCTTAGAATTTTACTTAAGATTCTTAATCAAATCTTCGCAAAATTTCTGGAAGAATGAATGCAAATTACGCCTGCATTTCGAGGAAAAAAATACAATGGCATTGCAAATTTGCTATTGCAAATTATAGTGCGCTTTCATCCGCAGCTCCTCGTTTGCTAAGTCTCTCGGCATTCGCCGTCGCTGCTGCTACTGTGAATAATAGAGCAATTGCAATTTCAAGTGGCAGCTAACTGCGCTTTAAGTGCAGCTACGGCCAATTTAATAACCGCGGCAGCGCTGGAAGAGAGCCTCAATAAATACGCGCCATCACACGCATTCAATATGACAAATTAATGGCGCACATAAAAGTTTGTTAACCCAACAAATGAGCAATAGCAGCAACTGAAACGAGCAGCGGCGCAGGCGCAGACGCGGCTGTCGTTGAAGTTGCCGCCGCAGTCGCGCATGCGTGAGCCAGGCAGCTTGAAGACGGCAGCACTTAGTATCACTTCACAGCAAATCAAACATACGCTCGCATGTATCTAGATGCATACACTCGCTGTTATAAGTTAGTAATGCTAACGAAAAATTCTGTAATTAAAACTAATTAGCTAGTAAAATAAGACACAATTAGGTAATATACAAAAAATCGTTAAATTAAATCCTATTAATTGGAAATCAACTGAAATATTAATAACGACAACTCAACTTTTTTACAATTGCCAATAATAGAAAAATTGTTTAGCAGAGAGCTAATTTACACAGCGATTTCTTCTCTAATCCAGAAACTTGAGATGCTCGCAGGGTTCGGAACACCCACAATATATGATTTCCAATAGAAAGACGAAGGTCATCGGATGAAATTTCCAACACGCACACGTTGCCTTCATTTTGGAAATTAATGAAAAAGTACTAGCCTGCAGTCTAGATAACCACTCAGAGCATAAAGTCTTTTAGCCTTAATCTGTTTATCAGTATTCAGGTTCGCCAGGGGCACTCTATCAAAGAGGTTCTTCATAAAGTGGTCCAGCCAAACATTTCTCTGCACCTTTTAAATATATCTTTAAAGCATGCAAAAATTTAGATCATTGCAAATTACAAAAAACTAACACTTGATCTCTACCTTTTTTGGTTTGTTTGGGGTGAGCCGCTCTTAATTATGAATATTATTCAATTTTATCAACACTGTCCCTCAAAGAATGGTAAGCTGTAGTAAGACTATTCGCTCAGTTCAAAGAAGCTACACATAAACACTGTTGGGTCCTCCCTCAGCGATATCAGAGTGGCATTCGTTTCTGTATGACATTTTAATTAGAGAAGTTCTATTAACTAACTAACCTTAGTGGTACTGCTGAATATTTTTGTGTGTGCAGGCGAGTTCGTAAGGCTGTGCCATGCCTCATGTGGCATCATCATCAAATGCGCGGCCGCTTCGTGCTGCGCTAATAAATGTAATTTTCGAACTGGCCTGGCGGCTACCAGTTTTCCACAAATGCTAAATTAACACTTCAGCCTGCATGCGTAATGCCCCACCGCAGCTTCCCCTCGTCCAGTCGCTCGGCGTATTGCATTTCCGCTTTGCAGCAGCAGCAACGGCAGCGTTGTCGTCTGCCATTAATTTTTTTATGGTGTTATGCACTTTTCTATGCTAACTTTTAAACACATTTGATTGCGCTTTGCTGGCAACTCTCTTACCAGATATTCCCGTACATGAATGGCTAATTTCCGTGGCAGCTGCTTCAATGCTTGGAAATGATAAAATTCGAGGATATTGCGTATTTTTAATGCTTTTAGCGGCTAGCAGCTCTTTTGACAACTAGCTTAGCTCAAACGTTACCAAGAAGAGCATAAGAAGGCAACGTAGTAGGTAGAAGACACTAATTTTCAGCTCATTCACAGGAATTTAGTAGCGCACTAGCAATAATACGTGAGCAAAAGTGTTCGGAATCATATGCGAGAAATCACTGGTTCGATCCCCAGCAGATTGAAGCCTTGTAAAAAGGAAAGAGAATTCATTTTAAAATTGTCTCTCTGTGCGGCACCAACTCTAGCGAAGAATTGGCAACTCTCCGAGTTTAATCTTTACTATGAATAATAAAGCTTCTCAATAATATATCAGTCTTTTTGTAATCCGCAGGTCTAACCAGAGTTGTTGCAAGTAGGGGAGAGGGGGGTGCCTTCGTCTACTTTTTTTTGAAGGCCTATATTTCAGAAGGTAATGAAAATATTTAAAAACCGGTTAGACTGTTACAATACCTCATTATTTAACAATAAAATGTTATACTAAAATTTCTTTAAAAAGTTCCGTTTGTATTATTTTTTTCATGATTAGTAAAAAAAGTCATTTCGCTGAATGTGCCCTCATGCCAGGGTAGCTTCGGCATTTGGCGGGGCACTTTCGGCATTCACTCTTTAAGGTACCATAAGGTAATACAGAATCTTGTTTAGACTAGATAAGACATGTTTTTGGTTACATAACACGTTTTTATTATATTTTGCATTAAAAAAATATAAAAAAATCATGTTTAAGAGCTTCAAAAAAAGGTAGTTATTGTAAAATTTTTTTTATAAATTTTTTTTTATATATAAAGTTTAAAGCGCTGAGATCGACCCTAATATTAATTTTGTGTGGTTACGGGAGGTTTAAGCCAGGTTCGAGGGTCTTGGAAGCCTCAACTCGATTTCGATTTTTAGTACCTGTGAAGTTATATTGACGAATGTGCCCCATGAAAAAAAGACGAGTCCAACCTGGTGTCACTTTTTTTTCTTTTTATTTTTTTACTCCTAATTTCAGTGTTTTATTTTCACATAAAACACTTTTATTTACACAATAATTAGTATTCAAGTAATACTAATACAAATTAGATTGAAATAATGATATATGTACACCACAAACTTCTTACGTTACCGACCTGAAAATTCGGCAACGAAGCGCGAAAACACAAAATCAAATGTAACTTTGTCAGCTGTTCAGATAGAGATGGCAAACTTTGTGAGGGGTATTTATGCTAGTGATGGGTTAGTTTTTACTAATAAACAGTTATGTCCGATGACTCCTTCATACCGAAATCGCATTTGACGAATGTGCCCCAAGGACGAAGGCACCCCCCTCTCCCCTACTCGCAAAAAAATCCTGATCTTCAAAATACAATTTTAGTTCAGAGAAGACAAGACGCACAGTTCAAACTAACATCACAAAGTCCCACACAGACAATGTGAGTACCTACGTCATAATTACCAGGAATTGAAGAACGTGATTGTGGCGAGCTGAAATCACAAAAATTCTCAGGAAATTTTAAAAACCTCCGAACCGAAATCTGAGCAGCCAAATAAAATCATAAATTAAATGAAAAAAGTGTGAATTCTGATCGTATTGTCCGACAACACAAGCACACGCGCGCATACCGAATCCGATGCAGATACAGATGTACACAAGGAGTGAATTGAAAAGGGGCCATGGTAAGCCGTCGCAGCGATGCTGAATATCACGGTCCAGCCATCTACCGACCGCGAGCGCATTCAAAGGAAACCGAATTTTCGTGGCCGCCCAGCAGCCGCATCACACCCGCAATTGCAGGAAGTTAAGTCAGAAGATTTGGCAGTTTTGTAGAAAAAAGAAGAAAAAAGTGCGCAGATAGCGATCTGGCAGCACAGCGCACGAAAGTGAGAGGCTGCGCAGCGGCACGTAACTGGCGTCACGTAGCCTTATCAAAGGTGGCAACAACGCCAACGCCGGAGCAAATAAATAAACACACGTCAGCGTGCGACTGGACAGAGTGTCACCGGGTTGTATCTTCATATCCGTGCATAATTTACGTGCGCCCACATTTGGGTAGCAGCGCTCGATGACTGCTCCCGGTGTGCGCTGTTGCGCTGGTAGAGAGTATCTCACTACGCTGTGGCAGCGAGCGGTGTGTCTGCACGTGTCCTTCATTTCTGCACGTTCTCCAGACTTATCACAATATTTTCATGTTCAGCTCTTGTGCTTTTTGCCACATTATAGCCCACTTCTTGTAAGTACGAGTCTGCAGGCGCAGCTTAGACATCCCTTTTGCATCCTGCCGGCTGGAATGAGAGAAATTGTTAAGTACTTGTAAATGTTTTCGAAATATGTATTTATTTGCAATTATTATGCCTGACACGTTCCAGCTGCATGTTGCTCCAATAGCATTATTTGCATTTATAATGTGAACTGCCATGAGATGAACTTACGACGGGTGTCCCTCCATGCACACATGCTGAGTGGCTACTTGCGTTTGCTACTCTTTAGTAGCAATATTTATAGGTTGGCAATCACTTAAGCACTTACGATAATTGACTGCAGTTATTTGTGCGAAAGAACTTATACCTACTCATGCTAGCTGATAAGGCAGATGGAGCTGTCAATAAATGGATTTAATCTTCATTAGAGTTGGAGTAAATTTTTTTTTACTATTTTTGAAGAAAAATTTCAATTTTCTTTCCAAAAAATGCCCTCAATAAAAGCCAAATTTGTGATTTTTTACGATGCAATAACCGTTAGGTGTTATATCGGGGAAAGCGTATTAAGAGCTAAGATATACTAGCTTAGATATTCGTCTTTGGTCTGTCCAATTCCATTGCAAATTTATGCTATACATAAAAGGGAATCCAACTCTTTCTGGAGTGGAGCTGCACGGAGTTGGTCTAGCTCCGACTGCAGTTCAAGGCAGGGTTATATGATATTGTTCCGGCGCATGTTTTGGTCCGAAAGAAAAAAGTAAGAATTGTTTAATTCATGGATTCTGTCGAAAAGATTAAACACGGTTTCGGTAATGGTTCGCATCAACTCCGCTGAAACAGCGGTTGACTCGGTTCAAAGCCAGTTTGCAGGCCTGTTTTAATTGCACAAATGATCAAACTTAAAAAACATGTCATGTCTGCTCTTCATGTCTGCTTTGAAGTGAGACCTAACTTGCTTCAATGATACTCTTTCTAACTACGTTCAGTTTGGTTTCACTTTGCACGTACCACTGCTTATCAGCGATCTGCTGAGAGACAAGAAAATCTCCGATATGAGTAAAAAATTTAGACGAAATTGGTCTACACGTGCGAGTAAAAAGAAATGGATGATCCTCCATTGAAATTGCAGGTGAGCGACAGAGGCTACTGACAAATTTCCAATGCTAGATCTAAGAAGAAGTTTACTTTCTTCTCAGAATAGAATCGTGCGTGGAGAGAATAAGGATCTGCCACTTGTTTGATATCGGCTTTCTCATTAGTATGCCTCATTTGTAGCGAAAACGGTCTACTTTTCGTCTCTCATTTGGCGCCTGCTTCCCGAATGAACTGCATGTTTTGATATGATTGGAGTTTATGAGCTCATAAAATATTTGACATTTTTCTTAGACTTGCTAGTTAGAATTATGCATCGAATTTTTATTATGAGAAAGTGTGTTCGCTGGAAAAATCAAGTAGAGATCGAACATTCTTCTTCTTCAAGCCGAAGACTGCGTACGCGTAGCTGCAGCCCGGTAATGGGCTGTTATCGAACAACAAGGAGGAAGAAGCAGCCTCTTTGCGCATTATTTCATTTCTTTTTTATTGAACCGACGATTGAAGTTTAACATTCCACTTTAAGAATTCTCAGCTGCAGTTTGAATTATGTGCAAATTTGAGACGCTTCATAATGCCAGGCAAGCTGCAATGATGCACAAAAGTCGTGCTTAAGCCAACCTACATGAAAGTCTTCGGAGTGAGGTGCAGGCTCCGTGCGAGAAGTGCTCCGCAGATATCATTCCAATCAAGAATTGCTTACAATTAGCATGAATTTCGCTAACGGTTTCTGCCTGAATGTGTCCAGCGCAGCAAGGCGGGCGGGAAATGGCAGCTAATGGAGCGCATTTTCTCACTTGCACAATCCGGCAACAACAAAAGCAGACGCTAACTCAAATTACGCTAACGCCAGAAATCCTGAGCCACTTTGCCAAGGTGCCAACACGCTATCACGACGTCTCGTATAGCCTGGCAGCAGGCGGGCAGGCAGCCTGGACTAGTGCAAGAGGTAGCAGCAGCAGCCGGGCATGAACAACATGGCCAAAGTGGCAGTTCAAAACGTTTTTATTACATGAGCGAAACAGCGCAGAGTTACATGAAATCGTTACAGCAATGGAATTCGCTTGTATTCGGAAATACGCGCTGCTCACTCGCAGACAGTTCAGGCACGATCCGCAGCAGCGAACTTCTAGCAGCGGCGAACGGATTCAGCGTTCACGAGTGCCTTGGCTGCTTAGCTTCGTTGGCAGGCTGATCGCAAAAGATGGTGTTGTTGTGCTCGTATCCACCCACCGATTATGTAGTTTAGATACAATTTCATTTGGTGCCTGTGCCCCCGCGCCCATACCTTTCAGGCCATCTAATGTATGGCAGTCAACGGAGATGCGCAGTCTTAGAAAATAAAACTTTCCGTTTATGGCTAATGGCTGAGAAAGCTTAAAAAATATAGTATAAAATGCAGGTATGCAATTTATGGCACTATAACGACTTATTTATGCCCTACAATAGAGTCAAACAGAATGGTTGGCTGAGCATGAGCAGTAAGCAAATAGAAAATGTTAAATGATTGTTATTACAACAGCTCTCATTCACTTAATGGCAGCCAAGTTGGAGCTAAAATATTCGATGGTGAAGGCATGTGCACACGCCTATATTGCGGATCTATATTGCGGACAGGCTCAAACATGATTGCGCCTGAAAGGAATCTATTACGTTCTAAGCATTGCCTTTTGAAATCGATTAGAAGTCATCAAAAGTGTTTGACTGTTGCCTAATTTCAGAGCTTCACTTACGGATACAAGCATGCAACTGCTTTGATCTTAACCAAGAATTTACACGAATCGCTCTAAAGATAGGCCAAACATAACTTTTCATTGGAAAAAAATTCAACTTTTTGGTGTCAATTTGTACGGACAAGGCACCATATTGTTTATTTGAGCAAGTGAGTATTGAATAATTGGTCACTTGTTCCTAGAGATTTCGCCTAAGAGAGCGTCTGGAGAGTAGCACCACGTCCGATCGTAAGCCAGCAACGGGTTATAACTGACCGTTTATTGTGAAGTAAAAGTATATGCTTTGCAATATCAGCATTTCGGCATGGGTTTTTGGGACCGGGGTTGCGGGTTTGCTAAGAGCGGTATCGAAACCCCAACTTGTTTATCGTACAATTTCAAAGCATGTGGCAAAGCTAAAATAACTTGATATACAGTCTGCAACGTAGGGTGCCAAGAGTCCTCGCTGTTGCGCAACAATGGCACCACAAATTCTAGCACGATTTTGCTAAATAAGCTCGTATTTTATATATTTCGTGGGCTTGGCGGCGAGTGAACTACGCTTGATGAGTCGATGGAAGATGCTGCTCACTTGCCTAACACCAAAACCAGCAACAACAACAACAGCAACCGAAAGTTCACAGAAAGACAAACTATTTCATTCACACTTTCCAACTCTTTTTTGCCGCGGCCGTCAGTTTGGATGATAGGTAACGCGCACACGTTGGTGCTGCTAACACGACTCTTACCCTCGCGGAGTAAGTGCCTCCTTTTGTGTACGAAGGATGCGGCGTTTTGTTGCTATTGCCGTGCGCTTTCAAGCCATTTTTATAGGCATTTTATAGTTATTTAATAGTTCTGGTATGCCATAATGTTGCCCTCGATCAGCGCGCCTCGGCCGCCTCTTCAGCTGCCAGATGCAGCTGTGAAATACGATGCGGCAAATTGTGTTGAACGAACTGACTTCAGCAGCAAGTTGAGTAAAGTAAGTGGTTGTGTGCCGCTTTATCTCATTAAAAACTCATCAATAAATTAGCTTTGATTATTGATTTGAGCTCTGCAATGAACCCTCCTCTCACTGGCAGCACGGCGAGTGGTGGCGGCGCCCTTTGTAACACATTTTATTGGCCATTACGAAAGTTATGTGCTATTCACGGTGGCGAATGAGAGGCGGCATTAAGATGAAATTATGAACTGACCAGGTCAATCACTCGAAATGCCGTATTCTATGTATATAGATACATGCATTCGTATCTTTGTACCCACAGAAAAGGGGTTTTCTTGAATTCAGTTCTTTGAAAAAGTTGACCAGCTAGTGAGAAAATGTCGGGGCTTTGTAGTTAAAGCCGCTGTAAGCGAGATGTTTTAAAAACCTTTACTAAGCTTTTACAAAGCAAGTCGTGGAATGTCATAAAAGTCAATGGAATTAAAAAATAAGCATAAACATGCTATAAGTAATAATTGTTGAAAAACTTTCAAGCTTAAGATCTTTTAAGATGATTTTGAAATTGTTTTGTATAAAGTGCACCCCACCAGAGGGTGCTCTGGAAGCTCAGCCACACTTTTACTTTGATCCATTCTGTTGCTCGTAAATTTTAAAATGGAAAAGCCCACCACACAATTTTCAATGTAATTCCATTTGGAAAATGTTGGTATGCTTTCGATACAGCTACACTTTAGACACGTACCAGCTGCCAATATGCGCCTACTTGACCTCTGACCCCCACATTCCAATGCATTTTTAATATGCCTTTACATGTTTATTGCAATTCCTGGCGCATTCGAAATGAGGGCAAACACTTTGGCAAGAAAAAGAAACGTTAATAAAAAGAACTATAATTTTCACTTACCAACACAAATATAAAATGCAAAGAGCTGGAAACACATTTCCACTTTACAATGCCGTTTGTCCTTGCTATCTTTCATGCTCAATTATTGGCATATCAAAAAAAGGGAAAATAGTAAAGTAGAGTTTGTTTGCTTTGTTTAAGTGGAGTCTCTTTGGTGTGTGTGTGTGCCCGCGTGCACTTGTGTTGAGCGCACTGTTGACACGTACTCCTTTGGCCAAAGACAATGTTGCCAAGTGACATGAATATTGATTAGTTGCGTGCCACATGAGATCGCGCGTGTAAGGAGCTGCTCTAATGTATGCTGTCTGCTCTTATGTGAGTGATCTTTGAATATTTGTTCAGGAACATTTTACGGCACACACACAGACACTCAAAAGCATATTGATTACCCACTCGGCACAAAGTCACTCTAAGATATCGAGAAAGACTGAATGAAGGTTTTGCGAAGAAAGTCATCGCTAATGGTTAAGTGATGGAATCGGGAAACACGCGAAAAACGAAGGTTCAATTCTTGTATAGCGAAAACTTTCTTTCATGATATCTTTGTCGAAATCATTTCAAATGCTTCTGCTTCGCACAATTCGTTGCTTAAAAATATTAGAATAGACATTGAAAAGTCACTGATGAGGTCTTCTGGCAAAAACCGAAATAGCTATAGGACTATAGGTACCCATGATAGAAAGGAAAAAGCAATTCTATTTATTTTTTTAGTTGTACTCCTAAATCTATTTATTTTTACACTGGATTAGGCTGTTATTATATATTTTATGGCAGAAGTTAGTTCAACAGACGCTTCTTTAAAGTTTCAAGGGTTGACCTACCCATAATATCACATAATAATCTATCTTTCATGCATTATAGAAAATCGCGTTTACTTTCTTCCAGCACAGACTGTGGCATATTTTCCGCTGTGCGCTACTAAAATCGTATTAAATACATATGCAATATAACAATTTGAATTTGGAACGAATGTCGTTTTTTTTAACGAATGCCATGCAGGCGAGAAGGCACCTGTCGTCGCAGCCGTTGAGCAAGTGCGCTGACCCAACGAGAGTGTTTGCGATGCTCAACCCTGCATGCACTTAAACCTTTCTTCTTTCTGCACTGTACTTTTAAAGCACTCAAATATGACATATTACAATTCAGCTGTTTGTCAAATTGCTTTAGGCAGCCGTCTGCCCTTTCAACTGTGCCTGAGTGACATATCCTCTCGAAAATCTAACCTAAACTGTCATAATACTTTTTGAATTCCAACTGCCAACACTCGCTTGCCATTATCTTGCCGGGCCTTTTCCACTTTCGCGTATTATCATTCAATTTGTCACGCTCGCTCGTGATACATTCCACCGCTCCCCCAAACTCTGTATGCCACAATTTTTGTTTTGTTTCTCAAATTGATGTTTATCTCATTATGACAATTATGGCAGAAAAATGTAATTTTCATTTCGTTTTTTAAATAATTTCATTAGAATTTCACGTCTGCACATTTACCTTTCCCACTAAACACCACTGCAATCAGATAGACATTTCCACTTTCCATGCCGACATCATGTGTCATGGTCACGGCAACCCAACCTGTCAGAAGTTGTGACAAGTCATTATCTTTGAGGGCATCTCTACTTCAGTGAAATTTTTGACAGGTTTGAGTTATTTTTCTGGCCTAAGCAGAGTCTTCCATTGTTATCCTTTCCAAACTGAGCTGTATGCATAAAGATTTTTTAATTTTTTAATACTTTCTTGATACGATTAATGGCTTTTAGCTAGTATTTTAAGCGGCGCAGAGGACTTGTGCTCGGATTCAGATGCGAGGGATAGCAGATTCCATTACTGAAGCTTTTTGAGAATCGAAAAGTGCACCAAAATTTATTATCGAAATGGCAACATTGTTTAGAAACTGAGAAAATGAAGTGAATATCGCTATACACTTGAAAAACGTGGCAAATGTTTTTGAATCCTCAAACAGCTTAAGTAAATTCACTAGAAACAATTTGCTCAAATTCTCACTTGAAGGATTAGGAAGTAGCTTCAACCCGAGGATTTATATAAATCACTAGAAATCTCTGAGAACACCTTTTGGAAAATTAAAATAAATATGCTTATGATTTTCAAGCTTACGTTGACCGCTGCTTGGCTAAGCCACTATTCTGCTTGGTTAAGAAAACAAGCCTTCATAAGCCACCAGCAATTACCAGCATTAGAACGAACCTGTTCTAATCTCTTCTTGCGCCTTTTGGCGCTCTTGAAAGGATTTCGTCTGCCACAGAAAGTAAAGGAAAGAAATTTGGCAACAGCCTGGCAAAAGGATCAGCAATCGCGCACGGCATAAGCCGCTGAACCCGGTTAATGCCATTAGACAAGGCATGACGCGGTTTTAGCACTTTGCGGCGAACACTTTTGTGGTAGCGAGCTACAGGCTGAGCACGAGCAGCCTGCGGTGATTATCGATCGCAGCCACAAATGGCTTTTATGGCTTTCAAAAGATACAGGTAGAGTGATATGAGCCGATGTTGGGTTGATCCCTCTGTCTGTCGGTCTGCTTGTCTCTGTCTGACCTGTCGAAATGCATTTTAAATTTCGTTGCGCGTCCGTCTCTTCAGGCAAGTGTCAGTGTGATTCACCTGACGTTTTATGACATGCCAAGTAAATATTATATATCTTCTATATCTATTGTTTTATGCTCAGCTGCGCCTGCATGCAATCCCAGTGTCTAGGGCGATTCCAATGCCCAGCCAAGTTGCATTTCAGGCTCAGGGATTCTCAATGCGATTACAATATTGTAAAGGCGGACAAAGATTGTGCATTCCCATATACCATAGCCAAGGACAGAGAGAGAAAGAGAGAGAGAGAGAGATGAGCATGATAATGCATCGGAATTTGTGCAATGTGCGTGTGTTCCAGGCGGCTCTGCCAGTTGCAGTCTCGGCTTTTGTTAGCAGTTTAACACTCCTTGCCGCCGCGGCCAGTTTATTTGGAAATGATTTCAAATTGAGTTTTAACATGTCTTTTATAATTAGTTGATTTTTTTCGAAGCTGCACCACTTGCATCCATTTTCGGTAACCTAAGCCTTCATTAGCGTCTGGCTGTGGTTATGATTTTGATTGAATTGCGGTTTACTTCAACAATTTACAGCAGTTCCATTTACACTTCAGCGATTTGTAATGCATTCATTATATTATATTTTTATCGTTGGGTCGCTTTTTTGGTGTTGCCTCAATTACGTTCCATTTGCTGGCACTCTTTTTTCCAAAAGCACATAAGTACATTTCTCCCCATTGGAGTTGATGGCCAGAGCGGCAGCACCTTTCTTTTGCGGTCTACAAGTAATTGCGCATTTAATTTGTTAATTTCTTTGGCGTTCTTTGTTTGCTCGCCTCTTAATGCTGGCAACTTGTGGTTTCGGTTTTTCTTTCTCTCACAATAGAATTACACAAATTAGATCTTTAAATGCTTGCGGCTATCTAATGTGGCATGGCAGTTACATTACAATGCTTTTGGACGTTCATAGTTGCAACTGATGGCTTCAAAGTTTAATAATTTCATTAGCTGCGGTTTGTCGTAATTGCTTAATTTCTAATGCGTTTTTTTGAGCAACATTCTGATTGCAACAATTTTCTACGAAATTTCTCTATGAGCAACTTGCGCTTCTAAGTAGCCATTATGTTTCGAAATGGCTGGCGAACGTATTTAATTTGATACTTTAAATTCTTTATGCCGCAGATTAGCAGCGTTTATTGTTACGTCTCTATTAGCTTTTCAGTTTTAGTATAAAACACAATATGATCCGTTTATTTTGAAAGTGGGGCAAGTGCATTTTTTCAAACAATAAAGATAATGGTAGTTATAGATAAAACTTATGATCTTTTTATGGATTAACAATTTATAGTAAAAACATTTCATGTCATATTTTATGCTCATCTGCCAAATATTTAAAAATGGCATATTCTAAATCTATATTTGATCAAAGAGCTTAATATAATTTAAAATAGTCGACAGCAGAGAGTATCCTAGAAATCATTTACAAAATTGCTGCTCAGCATTGCCACTTATTACATAAAACAAATAATTGAAGGGTGCTACGTGCAAGTATTTCAGCAATAAACATTTACATGTACCTGCCCCAACAGAACGTTGCAAGTACGTAGCATTTCAGGGCCATCAAAATTCCATGAAAGTAATTAAATCAAAATTTAATGTGCTCACAATTCTGGCTCACTGTGACGATCGCATTTTTGTGTGTGAATGTGTGTGCATGGAATTTTGATGATGTGTGCACAATCAAAATGTGTTCAGTATAAAACAAATTGAATAGAAATATTTATAAATAAAGAGTCACTCTAATCGAAGCCACATGCCTTGAGTGTTTCTTACAACCTTCCGAAGAGAAGGGCGCTAATAAACAACAACAAATGACATTCAACAACAAAAGTGAGTACCTATGTGGAAAGATTAATTGATACATGTTCATTTGTGTTGTTGTTTTTGTTGTTGTCAAAATGCAACGAAATAATGCGCAACAACAAAAATATTATATACAATAGACAGGACATTTTTTTATCGGACAATAAATAATACTCTTAACTACAAAAGTCTAACAATCTGCTGAAGGCGTTGGTATGGATGCGAATACTTAATGCACAATATGAAGACGAAGTCCAGGAGCGTGCTTGCCGTATTGTTGAGCGTTGCCACATGCACGCACACACATTACATACATCAACAACAAATATAATACTGAACATTTCTTTGATTTAAATGGAGGCTTAAGTAATCAAATTGCTTGGCATCCAGAAAAGATATAAAGACTTGCATGCCGGCAGCTTGTAGAGCAACTGAAGAGCTGTTGAAATAGGAAGCAAACATTTTAGAAAAAAGTCGATGGGACTTTCAGCATTTCATTTGTTACAAACAATTTTTATGCATTCTTCAATTACACGATTAAATAAACTTTCTTCATATGAAAACCAGCACTTCATCGGAAGCAGATTTTTTTTTTAAATTAAATTTCGAACAGCTTGTGAATTCAGGCGTATTCGAGTGGTCACTTAACAAATGGGAAGAAATGTGGTCACATATTTTTGCACTAAAACATGTAAACAAGTCATATGCTCAGTGCGAAAGTAACCAAAAAAAAAAACAGTATTCGTGAACCAGCGCATCTTTGCGGAAATATAAATATATATTAAGATTTCTTTCTTTAATATAATGGCTCTAGCCAAAAGCCCGTAAATTAAAGTGTCAAGAAATTCGGCGGCAAAATCGTTCAAACGGCAGGAAACAGATTGTACAGATTGAACAGCGTTGCACTTAAAATATCAGCAGCACAAACGTCAAACGAAATGACAGTTTAAACGTAACATTTTGGGGAAAAATACAAAATAAAATATCTGCTGCTATGCGCATGCAACAATAATGTCGGGCATAATGTGGCATGCCACAAATATTAATTGCTTCATTACCGCGGAAAAAAGTCGAGCGCCGACAAGCGTTGGGGCAATTTATTAAATTGCCGCTGAAGCGATGAACTAAAGTGCGCTGCAGTGCACCGAAATGAGCCATGGAAAACACATGCCAAAAAGTTTCCCAATGAAAAATGCGCAGCCAGCAATGATGGACAGCAGAACAATGTCGATTTGACAGCAGGCTAATTGAATTGTTTTCGTATTTTTTCGAAGAGCCACAACTTTCGTGTAGAGCTGGCATAGCTTCTTAAGGGACTGCATCTATGTATGTATGTTCGAGGAAGAAGTGAAGAAGATGTGCGCCGCAGACGGCAGACAGTACCGACAGAACTTTGTCATGGCAACTTTTGACATGGCGGCTGTGTAGACAGCGCACGCTAATAGTGTCAAAAGTTTAATGATGGCGCGCCGTCCAGCGAATGAGCAGAGTGCCAGCTCGAAATGTGGACAGGTGTCTGAGTATTTTCGACAGCGAGGATTTACGCTTTATGGCAGATAATTTCTTCAAACATTGTAAGATTATTTGTAGCTAAAAAGTTCAATTCAGTTTTGAATTGTTTGTGTTATTTTTAGAAGTAATCATTTGTGGAAATTTATTGCCATCATATCTACAGAAATTTTACATTTCAATAATATTAAGTGTAGTTAAGGGAAATCCATTATTTTTCCAATAGAATGCTTTAGTAATCTGTATTTAGCGTTATATAAGTGGAATGGGGTTATCGGATTGGCTGGTGTTAGAAAGACAAAAGTTCTAAAAAACTTTTGAAGAATTTTTGTGCTCGACTCAGTTTTGTTTGAGCGCGCATCAAAGATGAACATCATCCTAATTGAAAAGGAGGCATAACGTCCGAGCACATTTTGTGCGACTGTCCGGCAATTAGTAGGCTAAGAAACACCCATCTAGAAGGCTACTCAGTGCCCTCACGGAAAATATGGAACACCAAACCCAGTAAAGTGCTACTTTTCATTAAGAGCCTAACACAACTGGGTTAGATACAGGCCAGCACAAAAGATCCATTCGGCGGTCGCGGTGCGCAACAAAGACCTTCTAACAATAACAATAATAACAAAAATGAACATGAGCAAAGACAAAATATGACATATTTTTAAGTTTTTCTTCTACTATAATGAAACGAAAACGCAAACCAGACGGCTGAAAATGTGAATATTGTTTATGGTGCTGCTATTTCCAAGCCGCAAGACCTGGAGTCAAGGAGGACCCCAGACCAGTGACGAGATTAGTATCTTCACTGACGGATCGAAAATGGCAGGCAGTGTAGGAGCTGGATTCTTCATAGAAGAATTCAACCTCAAACAATCATTTTGTTTACCCAACTATGCAAGTGTCTTCCAGGCTGAGATACTAGCAATTCTAGAAGCGTCGAGATCCGCACGCTCTTTAGAAACGGGTAAAATAAAAATGTCAATTTACTCTGATAGCCAGGCTGTTTTACAGGCTCTATCCTCAACCACTACTCGGTCGAATCTGGTGGAGGAATGTAGGATGGAACTGTCAACCCTGGCCAGAAGATTTACAGTAACCCTGGTATGGGTACCGGGTCACAGAAATATACCGGGTAATGAAACTGCTCATGAATTGGCGAAGCAAGGCTCTACGCTCGAAGATTCAAGCGCGGCCGACGTGGGTGCTTCGATAAGGGAGATTAAAGGCCCAATAGCAGAACACTACCTCTCCAAAGCAAAACGGAAATGCAGGACCACCAAAGATATATGGTGCACGTATGACATCGGAAAAACACGCACTCTTCTCAGAATTAACAAAAAAGATGTAAATAGGCTTACTGCCGTTTGCACAGGGCATTGGGCGGTAGGCAGACATGCTGCAAAACTTGGCATTCCCGTCAATCGGTACTGTCGCAGCTGCGAAGACCTGAATGAAGAGGAAACGATAGACCACTTTTGGTGCAAATGCTCTGCCCTAGCAAGGGGGAGGCTCAAAACACTAGGAAAAGGTTTCCTAGAGAACATCAAGGACATCCAAGGTATGGATATCATGAAAATTCTAAACTTCTTGAATTCCGCCAAATGGCTGTAGGTTGCTCGAGGCGTGGTAACAAAACGGCACTCAGTGCTAATTGATAGTCACTAGGACTAGGTCGATAGGACTAGCCACACAAACCAACCAACCATGGTGCTGCTGCTTCTGATACTTAAGCAGGAAATCACGCGCAATATTGGGTACGTCGATTCCGTTCTGCTAATTTTGTTATAAAAGATGCATCAACCCTCTGGAAGGCTAAATGTCGAAAATGCGTATAAAATCATGGAAATCGTCCGACCGTCATGTGAGCGTTGTTTCAGTTGCTCAGGAGGACCTAAATAGGATCATTCTAAGTATACTAAATAAAGCCTTTAATTTCATGCAAAAATATTTGATTTCTTTATACTACACCTAAGACGTGTTATATGTACAATTGGGGAGTTCACAGTTCCGTGCTATCTAGTGTGCTTTCCTTGCCGCCTGCTAAATTAAACCCACTTTGCCATCTGGCAACGTTTTTTGTTGTTGCTTTGCACGCAAACAAGAAATACCACTAGCTGAAAAAATTGACATGCGTTGGATCGTGTTTTTCTTTCGTCATAAGCTGGCATTTCTCATCAGCTGTCTTATTCACGAAAATGGAAACAGATTTGGAGCAAATTTTATTGAATTCTCAGAGAATAATCACACACTACTTCCATTTTGATGGAATATTGCTTTTTGGGAGAGATATAAATACTTAATAATCGCTTTAGTAAACACTTGTAATGCGATTGTGGCAAATTAAGAATGGTCCACGAAACAGGGGCGCTCAGAGTTTTATTTTATTATCGTGCTGAAGTTGCCAGTTGGGAAATTTAGAAGGAAACTGTGAATACCCCAAATATAATACCCACGTAACGTTTGTGCAAGATATGGAACATGCATTCGCTTGTGAAGTCGACAGATAATACGAGCTATTGGTCTTAATATTCGTGCATATATGTATTCATATACTTATTGTGTGTGAGTTAGCATATCTGCTTTCCGCAGTTTAACTAAATTCACTTGCTTATAAGCATTTTGAAAGCATTGAGCAAATAATTTGATGCTTTCATTGCGCACAATTAGCAGCCATTTGCTAATTAGTCTGTTTGCCTTTTGTGCAGCTGTTTGCTTGTGCTTTGCTGTGTTGTCTGCCCCTTATTTCGATCTGCCATTAAATGTTTCCACATCAAAAACGTTTCAAACTTTGCCGCTTCTTCTAGCCAGTCCGTTTCATCTTCAGTGTACATTATACCGCCAGCAACAATTCCATTCCCTCTTATACTTATTTTTAGAGTCTTCGTGTGGGCACACGCTAATGATTCAATTTGAACACTAAAAAGCGAACTTTGATTTTATTAATTCTTGTGGCTGCGGCGAGAAATACTGGTTTCTTGTTTCAGTATTCGTGGATTCCTTTATGCGTCCAAGTAGCATAAAATATTCAGTGTGGGTGCAGATATTAAAGAAATGGTTTGAAATACAAAGAAGCTGAAGAAATCATTTTTGGGCTGCGTGGGTGCATTTTTAGGATAGCTCATGCAAATGTTGCTGTTATATTATCAAAAATATTCTGAATACCTTTTCTATGAGTTTTTTTATAAGCTTTATACTAGGTTCACTTTGCGCAAGTTAAAAAATGAGAAGAAGTTGATCTAAGCGGAATTGACACGCACTTCCACAACGAGTAAGTCAATCTTGTCGCATTATCTCAAGGTAATGTTAGGTATAAGCCAAGAAATTGAATGAGAAATAAATTTTTCCAAATGTATAGAATTGTTCGGTAACCCTGAATATTCTGGCAATGTGTTTAATGCTGACGAATTTATTTAGCGCTTCACATTCTTTTTATTTCTACTTCAAAAGCGGGAGCATATCGTCCTTCAAACAGACTTCCACGCTCACTGCGCCGATGGCTTGCATAAACTTTTCAATTTGTCCAACCACAAATTGCGAACCTATTTTATGACAATGTGCTGTTGAGCTAGCATGATGGCAATGTCATGCGGCAAGTAGAGCCGCAGCCTCTATCAATGCATTGCAACTGACATAAAAAAATCTCATTTGTCGCATTGTACAATGCAAAATCCATGGCTGCCACAATCATTGCGGAATGTGGCTGCTGCAGCGAGGGGCTTTGCCGCGACACCGAATGAAAGTAAATACAAATCTCGACGCTGGCACATCCTTAAATTAGGTCAAAATAAGCGCGGCCACTGCAGCCGCCCACTCAACTTTTGTGCAACAGTTAAATGAGCCTGCGGTGGCAGCGGTTAGTTGCTGTCCGCTGCTGCGGCTCGTTGCAGCAATATTGTGTTCGCCATTGGCAATTTCAGCTGTCGCATTAAAGCTGGCCAGTTGACCCACTAATTGTGTCATCATGTGTGCGCGTTCGATTTCGTTAAAAGCGCTTTTGTGTCTGTTTTAATTGTAAACGCTGCGATTGCTGCAGCTGCTGTTGCCGCTGCTGTCGTGTCCCTGTGATTTGATTTCCAATTTGTGCAGTTTGTGGCAAGAACGTAAACCAAAATGTGAAATTTAAAAGCACTGGCAAAACTGATGCAAGTTAAGCAAGGCGCATTATATATAGCAAAAGCGTGAAAAATCTCTGACTGCTGATGGAATAGTGGTCGAACTAATTGTTGTTGTGTATATACGTACAGGCTGATGCAAGGCCAGTGCACATATCGCTCCCTAAATACTAAAGAGTCACTGTTTGGTTTAACGTTATAATGTATTTATTAAGTAATTAATTAGAATGATACTTTCTACTGGGCAGCAGCTTGCTAACTTGCTGACCGACTTCGGCAAGAACCAAAAAGCAAAAAAAAATATTGGTTGGTGTTGCCAGATTGACAAAACACTTAAGTACTAAAAATTCATATATTACAACACGCGTCCTTGAATTTTCAGCATTATGGACAAATATTCATTTTCATACAATAAGTTTACAATTTATGTATACATTAACTTGCTTCTTACATACTAAATAGTTTACATTCAAATTTCATTTTCATCTAATAATCAATTTATGTATTTTTTTTTTTTTTTTCGAATCAAATTAGGTTCAACGAATTTCTATTTTTTACAAATTTATATTTATCTAGGCTTTTTGTTAGAATATCAGCCAAATTAGATTGAGAATCAATTTTTACAATATCCATTACACCATTTTCGTAGTTTTCGTTAATATAATGATATTGCACTTCAATGTGCTTTGAATTTTTTGTGAAATTGCCAAATTTCGCAATTGCCACTGCGCCAGAGTTATCCTCATATATTTTGATCGGTTTCTCTAATTCTAGATCAAATGACTCGTTTAACAAATTTCTTAGAAACAAAACTTCTGTTATTGCTTCAGACATTGCAGTGTATTCTGCGAAAGTTGAGCATTTAGTTACTGTATTCTGTTTTCGCGTTTTCCAATAAACAACATTGCCGTATAGTCTTATTATAAATCCTGTTGTCGATTTTCTGTCAATATTATCTCCTGCGTAATCCGAATCAACCATACAGTCTAAAAGCTCATCTTTCAAATTTTTATCAGAATATGTTAATTTTAAATCCTTTGTTTTGTACAAATATTTAAGAATTCTCAATGCATACTTATAATGTGTTTCGTTGTAGCAACTTTGGAATCTACTCAAGTAGTTAACGCTGTAGGAAATATCTGGCATCGTGCCAGTGCTAATGTACAATAATTCTCCAATTAAATTTTTGTATTTTATTCTTTCAGGTATTTCCCTTGCTTGTTCTAATTTTAGATTACTCTCCATTGGAGTATCATACAATTTTGCATTTTCCAAGTTGTATTTTACAGCCAAAGATTCAATATATCTTGTTTGACTCAATGTCATTAATTTTCTATCATCACTATACTTTATATCAATGCCTATATAATTACTGATTTTTCCTAAGTCTTTCATTGCAAATCTCTGCATCAAGCTAGCTTTAACTTCATTTATTTTGTTTTTGTCTTTACAGCAAATTAGCAGATCATCAACAAAAACTAAGATATATATTGGATCTTTGCTTGTATTATTTACATATAAACAATAGTCATGATTGCTTTTCACAAAATTTAGTTTTTCCACATATTCATTGAAACACTCATACCACGCTCTTGGACTTTCTCTGAGACCATACAATGCCTTTTGTAATTTGCAAACTTTATTTCTGCCAGTTTCGTAACCTATAGGTTCATTTATAAAAACTTCCGTTTTGAGAGCACCGTTAAGGAAAGCTGTCTCAACATCCATTTGTTCAATAAACAAATTATTTGTGCAACAATAACTTAGTAAGATTTTTAAAGTTTCCATTTTACCTACTGGTGAATATACGTTTTCTAGACACTCTTTTTGTTGAAAACCTCTAACTACTAATCTCGCTTTAAATGTATTATCAGTTTTTCTTTTATAAACCCATTTTACATCTATGATTTTCTTATCTTTCGGTTTATCAACAATATCCCAAGTTTTATTTTTCTTTAAACTTTCTATTTCAGAATTCATAGCCTCTTTCCACTCACTCGATTCTTTGGAGTTAATCGCTTCCTCAAATGTATTCGGTACATTCGCATTTACATAATTTACATAAATATGGTGTGTTACAGGATTTCCATACCTGTTTACAGGATTTCTTTCTCTACTCAAAATTCTTTTTTCTATACAATCTTCATTTTTGTTTTTAGGATCATTCGATTCATTAGTAATATCTCTTTCATCATCATTGTCGCCGCTGACATCATTATTTTCATACGCAATAGTTTTATTCAATTCCTTAGCAAACTCGTCAGAATTTTCAGTAGTCTGGTTGTCAAAGCTTAAACTTATAAAATCATCATCATTACAATTTTCGATTTCATTATGATGAATTTTTTGCAAACAAATTAGTTCTGTTCCCTCTTCCACCACTTGAACATGCCTAGCATTGATTATTTTATTATTTACAAGAACTCTGTAACTATTATCATTATACCCTACCAATATGCCTAGTTTTGCTTTATCATCCCACTTACTTTTTCTCAACGCCTCAGGTGTTCTTACAAACATTCTACAGCCATAAATTTTTAAATGCTTAACATTGGGTTTTGTGCCAAAAAATATCTCATAAGGAGTTTTATTTTCCCTAGTATTGGCTATTGTACGGTTCTTTAAATAAGCGACTGTCTTTATTATTTCAGGCCAAAACCTGTGATTTATTTTTGCTTCTCGTGCTAAACATCTACCCATATCCATTGCCGATCTATTGTATCTCTCCGCGACTCCATTTAATTCATGTACATAGGGTGGACACGGTAATAATTCAATTCCATTTTTTTTAACAAATTCATAAATTTGACTATTAAGATATTCTTTACCATTATCGCATCTCAATTTCTTTATTGTTTTGCTAAACTGGTTTTGAACCAAGTTAACAAATTCTATAAAACAATCTGCTGTTTCGTTTTTGCTTTTAATACAATAAATTTTCGCGCATTTACTGTAATCATCTATGAAAGTCAAAAAGTACTTTTCACCGCGATTGCCGATAGTACTATGAGGTCCATTCAAATCTGTATGAATTAGTTATAAAATTTCAGTAGACTGAGTCCTATTATTTTCAAATGGTACATTAGCCATTTTGCTTTGAATGCAATTCGCACATTTCATAATACTATTTCCTAATTTTTCTGGCAACCCTTCTACTAATTTATCTTTAACTAATTTATTTAAATATTGAAAGTTTACATGTCCTAACGCTCTATGCCATTTCTCTTTGTCTGTTAATCTTACTGCGTTTGCACAAATATTATTGTTTTCATTATTGTACAAAAGGCTTTTTACTCTGTATAAACCATCAATCTTATTTGCAACAGCTGTTAATTTTCGATTTTTGTTATAAATTTTTGCATTGTGACCACTCGCTACAATCGTACTATTTTCTGTTATTTTCGAACAACTTAATAAGTTCCTTTTAATTCCTTCGACAAAATAAACATTTTTCAAGTCTACTTTTACTTCATTATTATAATTTTTAAAGATAATTCTTACTGTACCCTTCTTTGTAGCTTGTAAATGCTTACCATTTGGCAATTTCACATGAATAGGGTTTATTAAATCTATGTATTCACTAAAATAATCTTCATTGTTTATAATGTGGTCTGAGCTACCACTGTCTAGTAACCATTCGACCTCGTTGTTGACACACTTACTTTCTTCTGGTTCTTTTCCATTTTCTTCAGTCACAGTAGTTGTCCATGATTCATGCGGCTCCTCCTGGTGCTGCTCGCTGGTCGATGATGACGCTGATGCTGGATGACCTTGGCCTCTACCTCGGATATAACCTCGTTGAGACGCACCTCTGTTTTGTCCTCTAGATAGAACACGCTGAGTTCTTGAATTCCACTGCACTCCTCTGCCTCGGCTATTGTGCGGTCCTCGTCCTTGACTGTTCTTCGATTCGTGCCAGCAATCCTTTTTGTAATGACCCATTTTGCCACACTGAAAACACTCGCCTTTTGTTTTTATTGTAAACGTGCTTACACTGGTCTTCTTTTCATTGTCGCTTTTGCTTAAGTTTTTTTCTTTAATTTTTGACTTCACATATTCGACAGTCCTCTGCTCATCAGGCACTAAGTCGATGAAATCTCCAATGAAGCTATAGTTTGGCGGTAGGGCTTTGATCAGGTATCTCATCTTTTCTTCTTCTTTCAACGTAGCACCGGCCGATTTCAACTCGTTACAAGCTTTTTCGAATTCAATAAAAAATTCTTCTACATTGTGGAAATTTTTGAGTTTGACGTCTTCCAATTTTCCCCTATTTATAATTTGCAGGGATGTTGATTTGGCCGAGTACATTTTTTCCAATTTCGACATTATTGCATAAGTTGTTGTACATTCACTAATGTACTCTAGTTGCTTATCTGACAACGCGCTAATTAAAATTGTCTTTGCTTTTAGATCATTTTTCCTCCAAATACCTTCGTTTTCTTCAATACTTCTTTCTCTTTTTGCTGGTTCGTTGCATTCCTTGTACTCCAAAATGTTCATAAGCCTAAATTTCCAGCTAGAAAAATTTACTCCGTCAAACACTGGAATGCTCACGTCGTCGATTTTTGCTATTCTCGCCATTTCTTCGAATTCTCCAATTCTCAATTTATTTTCAGCTTCGCCTTTTAATGGCAATGTATGTAAATCTTCCTCTTTTGATTCGTCCAGTTGGTCATCAGTGAAATGATCTTCACTTGAACTCGAACTTTCCAACCTCGCTTCTAGCTTGGCGTCGTTCATGTGCTTAACCTCACTTTGCCTCGCGCACGATTTTTTTTTTCTTCCTTCTTGAACGATTTCAGCCCCTTTTTTTTTTGGCACCTGGTTTTCAGCGTATTCCTCAGCAGTAACTAATTAACCTTGTTCTGCTACCATGTTTGGTTTAACGTTATAATGTATTTATTAAGTAATTAATTAGAATGATACTTTCTACTGGGCAGCAGCATGCTAACTTGCTGACCGACTTCGGCAAGAACCAAAAAGCAAAAAAAAATATTGGTTGGTGTTGCCAGATTGACAAAACACTTAAGTACTAAAAATTCATATATTACAACAGTCACAACTCGAAATTTTCCAAAATCGACCTTTTATTAAGTTGGATCACTTTTTTATCAGCCATCAATTGAACAGTTCCATGACTTGGTCTTTCATTTGATTCCTGTTGGACAAGCTCATCTTGCCTTTCAACTTGAGTTCATAGACTTCCACTGTTCTTACAGCTATTGGAATATTGCATTTCTACGCAGAATTGCTCGCATTTTTACTGCAACACTGCAAGATTGCCTCAAATTAATGGGCAGCTTCCGCAGGCAATTCCGAAACGATTAAAATGTGCCCTTTAATTATTGACAGAATTTCATGGCTCAAACACACAAATGCAACAATTAAAGTTTAACAGCTCTTTCGCTTTGCTTCGCTGCCACAGCCAACGCTTCCAGGCTTCCTCCAGTCGTGCATTCATAAATTAATTAAATTCACTTGCAGTTGACACTTGCGAGCGACTGCAGCGGCAGTGGCAGTGGCAGTGGCAGCGTCAGTGGAGCATGGCGCGTTAATTCCATTGCGCCCTGCGGATTTATGACGGCAGCGCATCAACAACAGCAATTACGTGGCAGCAACGCCGCAGCGACAATTATCAAAGTTCATTGTTGCAGCAAGAGCCACTTTTGTCTTGCTGCAGTTGTGCAGCGTAATGGGATGACTTCACGCGCAGCAGCCACAGCTAAGGCACAATTATGGCAACAACAACAGACGACGCCAGTGCGGCTTGCCTCTCAATAGCCGATTTGCCGCGCTGCTCGCTGCCACAGACAATATGATGATTTAGTGCGCGCAAATTGTGGGTTACACGTTCATGCCACCTTGCCTCCTGCACTAGAGGCGCATGTGTGCGTTTTGTGCAACTTTGGTTGACAGAGTGCGAGTCCGCTACCCGCTTCCAGCTGCCTTGATTCATAAAGAATGCATTAATTTCAATCGGCAACAATTGAATTGCACACCCGGTGCGCTTGAATCGATCCTTTGCGCCGCGCCTCTGAGCCACAACTGCCCTAGCTGCTTCTCAAGGATGTTTGGTATTGATTGTGACTATTTCCTGGCTATAAGAAGCAAACACTTCAAAGAGGCGTGCGTATTTCTGTCTGATATTGCATCTTATTTACTTTTGTGATGATATTTGGAATAATATGTATTCTTCTCCGATAGAAAAGGAAATTTAATTACAATTTTTAAAAACTAGTTTAGTAGCACTGGCTTCTAGGGCCTTCGGCTAGGTAAGTGAGTATATGAATAGCAAGGAATATGGAAGCTCCCGTATCTATAAATTGAAATATCTACTTTTATAGCATAATGTAGAGATCGAGACAGTTTAATGGCTGAGGCCGTGCTTTCTCGCAATAAATTGTATAAGCTCGTTCAAGTTTAGCACAAGTTAACGACACCTTCAAGTTAATTCCATATATGTATAGACGAGCTCGAACGGGCTTAAGAGGATCGCTTTATTTTCATGGCAAAGAATATTCTTACAGAGTTGCCAATTCAGTGAAAGAGATGGCAGCGAACAAAGCTACAATTTGTAATGCATACTCTTTTTTAGTTTGCATGAGTCCGACAGGCATTGAACCAGCAACCCTGCTCATCTGACAGCCAGCACACAGCCACTGAGCCACTGCAGCGCCTAAGGAGAAGGAGTGAAATGGTTGCAACAATTTAATAATTTATATTTTCTGAAACTGCAATCAATCTATAATTAACTTCACAAACTAAAACGAACTCGCGTCAGATTCTGCAGCGAAGTGCAGAAATTCGTAAATATTGTGGAGACTACGAACACGAATCAAAGCCCCTGGGCCAGCGGAAGTAATCAATATTCAAAAGGAAAACAAGAGTCATACCAACAAGTTTCAATAATAATTTTTGTAGCGCTGTGTGCTTACCTGCGTGCCACGCTGGTAGTCCAAATGTGGCAGCTACAGGTGTTGTTGTTGCCGGCTGCGGCGTTGACTTTTGTGGTGCTACTAGACGCGCAATCGAGCAAAGCTGTAAATGAATTGCTGCAACAATGTCTGGAAAGTGTTTAGCTGCTGCTAGTTGCTCTGAAAGCGGCTGCTCAACTTGCCACAATTGCTTGCAACACAAACGCAAACTCATCATTAGAGGCGTGGACATAATTTTTCATTGAGTGCAACCAAGTGAGAATACAAAAAAAATTACATGTTGGCAGCAAGACAGACACACACACACACACACACACTCAGACAGAAGGTTGTTAGAAAGTCCACAGTGCGCGCAGCAGGATATGGCACCTATGCCAGCGGGAAAGAGAGCTCGCTGGAGTTGAGAAAAATTCAATTTGTTTTGAACACTGTAAGAAAAAGTGTTTTGCTTATAAATAATAGGGAAACGCTATAATTAACTGCAATTTGAGCGGCAACCAGATCTCGTATCCCTTGCAGAGCCCAGTCCAGCCCAGCCACTTGCCACGCAGCCTCATTATGCCGCCGCTGATACCTGGCAATTATGTGCGGCGCCTCAATGAAGTCGGGCTGCGCTGCTGGCACACATTTCTTGAAATTGCAGCAGCTAATCAATTTTGTTCCTCCGTGGCAGTGGCTGCCGCGCCAAAACGTGACTGCCATTTGACACCTTCCGCAGGTGTCGCTGCCTGTTGAAATGTTATTGGTCTCTTCATGCTCTTCCGAAATTGCTCGAATTTCAAACTTTTCCAGCCGAATGACATGCAATTTCGCTGCAATCGTGTGTATATTTATTTTTGGCGAATTCATGCGGCACCGCTTTATTTTGACACCTGCTGATTTGGCACCTCGTTGGCAGCTGAGCCCTGCACATGCCTAATTACAGACTGCCACTTCACGCCAGTCCTTTTGCAGCCTTTGCCAAGGCGCTGAGTGCTGCTAGCTTTAAATTTGATGCAGACAGGCACATGATGCAGATACAGATACAACATGGGCATTTCAATATCAAGACGAGCAACTGATGTGGAAAACATTGAAACGCTTCGAATGGTTTCGGTTCAGCTTATTTCACTTAGGTGCTCGAATACCTGTGTCCATTTTCAAATATTGTAAGTTATAGAAAACTGAACAGATTAAATTTTAATCTAACTTGTGTTAAAATATTCAGTTAAAATTACTATCAAATCTATCAACATTGATAATGACAATTGCATTTACTAGTACAAAAAACATTTGACAATCTTTGCATAAATGTATTTTCAGTTTAAGAACTCGTTTCTTTAACAATCCTTGGTTGAAATTTGAAGGCTGATAGATGATTATGCACATATACATTGAATCAAAAAAGCTTAGGTTCAGGCAACGTTTTTGATAAAATGCGTACTAAAATATCTATTAATCACTATTTCGATGAACTTTTTGAAATAAATTCTGTATTACTATTTGATCAAATGTGCCTGTATAAAAATTATACCCCAATAAATTTTGAAAAAACCATAATTTTCATCATTTTGCATTTTAATTTTATACGCAGCAGCTGCTGCCTATTTCTCTTATCTGTGTATCGAAATCCTTACAAAATATAACAACAGTCGGCTCGCATATAAGTACATATCCTTGTATTTTCATACACTCACATGTCGTTTTTATTTGCCGCAATATGAAGACCTTATCAACTCTTTTCAAATTTCAATCTTTCAACTATTGAGGCTTCGTTTTTCTACTCTAAAGCATGCAATCTACATCTTTACCACAAAAGAGCGTGCAACATTTGGTTCTACGCATAGTTGTGTGCTATCTTGCCACATCTTTTGCATTGTTTTTGTTTAGAGATCATGATACGACTGCCAGTTCTTTTCTTGCATTGCTTTACTTGAGTTTCTTTGAATTTCCGCTGTCAGTTTACAAATCCCACCACACGAACGCATCCTTTTAGCGACATATGCATGTATCTACAAGTTGGTAGGTGTCACCTCTATATATGATACCGAGTGATCTAATCTTTACTCGTACAAAACATTCAATAGGAAAAAAATAAACGCCCATTCTGTTTTTTTTTTTCGCTTGCTCTATAAGCACACAAGAAGTGAAATGTACCCGAACATTGAACCCCTTCTTTGACAACTGCTCCGATACTATGATGTAATTGAACGAAGCGAATAAATAATTTTTAACAAAATGGCGGTTTTCCAAAAAAATGACGATTTTTTATTAAAATTTTGGCCTTAAATTGTTCATAGATTGTAAAACATTTATCAGCGGGAAGAAACCTTCAGTTTTTACCGAAAGTATATTTTGGTAGCTTCTGTGAGTACCTACTTAGTTTGTAGCTGATCGGTTAAGCCGTTTCTGAGAAATCTTTGTCAGCGCCTTTGAAAACACATTTTATAGAAAAACTCACTAAAAAACTGAAATTTTTTGGGAAAATTCGAACTGCATATTACCTCTAATAAGCAAAAAGCACACATGCACGATTATCCATGGACATAATTTGGATTGTTTGATATGAATGCCTCAACTTCATTAGAAATACCAAGAGTTTCGCCAGAGCAATAAATAAAGGAGCAAGACTCGATTATGAAGAGTGAATTCAAGAACTGTGCAACCACATTGCGTGTGTTGAAACATAAGCGCCACATACAAAGAAAATTCCAAAAATATTTTAAAGAAGAAAAAACAACGAATATTTTAAGCCCTAAATCGAACCTTAGAAATGACAAATGTCAAAACAAAGAAGACACACGCATACAAGCCCTCAAATCGAAGGACAACAGCGGAATGCGAGCCCCCCTAAACAATGTCAATACTTAATCATGCCTGAATTGTGCGCCGCCAGTAAATATTTTCAAGTTGTCAACATTCAAAATATTTCCACGAATAAATGCGCTTGATTGGAGGCACACAGAAAAGGAAACTCTCTGGCCAAAAGTGAATACTTACGTAATAATTGATGGTTACACAAGTGCACAGATATACATACATACATACAGAGGGACACTCGAGGAAAATTCCTGGTCTCAACAACCGAACCTATACGCCGTACACGAAAAACTCCAAGAACAAAGCAGCAGCAGCAGCACCACCAAGGAAAAACTAATGATCGATATCTCAGAAACAATAAGAACTTGAAGAACTACACGACAATGAGATGACAATGGACGCATGCTGATGAGAATCTGAGGATTTAATTTCTGCCATTTGTGGTAAGGTATAGAAGGCAGAGGGAGGGAGCACAGGTAAGCCGGAGACAGTGAGCAAGCAATTTCGAGCGTAGTCGAAGGAACATTGAAGTAGGGCCTAAACACTTGCAGATTCGATCACACAAAAAAGTCGAGCTTCTCTTTCTTTTACAAAAAGCTGAAGAAGAAGATTACAAAAAAAAGTGCCAAAAAATGTATGAGTAAACCTGAAACAGATGTTGCATTTTATGGTAAAAATCCTCAATTAATTGTGGTGTTTAAACATATGCATCGATAAAGAGATAATGCAGGAGCGCCAAATATTATGTGAGTCCATTTTAATTTCCAACAACACTCTAAAAGCTTAAGCGCTGACCACATATACAATCGTCGATCCTAATAGGCTATAAATTTTCAATATGGTCATTGAAACACATAACAAAATTTAATTTGAGTCAATTGCACTTTTTTTGTCTGTCATAGTTTGGAGACATGCCATTTTAAGAAGTGGCTTAGTATACAGGCTTTCTGAAAACGCACATCGATTTGAATCGATTTGAATAAAATCTTACTTCAGAAAATTTGGAATGAGATTAAGAATAAAATAGAGTGTAGATAGTATAAATATTTTCAGATTTTCTAGATGAAGCCATCAATGGAAATGGGTCGAAGTTCCTAAACATAAAACCCCTGGCATACAAACACTTGCCTACGTATCTGCTGAAGTATGGAATACCTGAAAGGAACGAATGTTGTCACATACCTTGAACTGATGCTGGAAATTGATAAAAATCATGCTGGTCTGTGTTGTTGTTGTTGTTATTTCTTCGTCGTACCACAGCAGAGACCCAAGCAGAAACAAAGCCGAAAGAAAAACGAAATCAATTTGGTGGGTTTGTCAACCAGCAGAGGATTAAAGTGAAAATCCTGCCAGCCAGCGCACAAGCCTGTCATTAGTAAAAAATTTGTACGCATGCGCAAAATATCAATTTCCACACGAAAGTGCTTGCATACACGAATCCATATCTGATCTAGTTTAGGGTTCTTACGTCTTCTCGTCCAGAGACAATTGCTGTAATCAAGTAACTAGAATGCGCTCAGGCTGAAGTAGAACACGACGAAGCAGCAAGAGAAGAAGGTGTTGCCGCTGGCAAATGCTTATCTGTGATCTTGTCAGCATGATCAGCTTTTAGGATTTCACAAAGTGGGCTTGCTCATGCCGAACAAGCCTCTTTGGCTGTGCATGCGTCGCTTCGCTGGAAAAATCGCTGCCAAGTGAAGCGAGTTGTCAACAGCTGGAACTGAGGCAGAACTACACACACGCAGGCGTGCAAATCTCTGTGCAGGATCGCAACGCAAAAGGAGGATCGTCTCTTTTTGCAATTGTGCAAATGCCGCCGATAGCTCGCAATGATAAGCGTTTTGTGTTTGGTCTCCGTGGTTTCAATTACAATAAAATGCGTGTACTTTGGGCATATTCAATGAGAGATCTTCGCGAGCAAGGCATTTTCTACCAAGCAGACACTCAAAGAGAAAACCGCTGCGACAGTGATCCTGAAAGCCCGATATGCCAGCAATTGTCAATTGCGTGGGAACATGCGCTTTGTTGCATTCGGCAGCAGCTGTGCTGTCGTCAGTGAGCCAGCCAATCCTTGCATCCTTCGGCGTGTAGCCTGAAATAAGTCCCAGCTGTTCGCCCCTACTCACATCTCCTGCAAAACCACAACAAACTGTTGTTGGTTGCACGCAATGCAGCCTAATTACACCGACAGCGAAACACGTAAAGGGGTTTCAAACTGGGGTAGCTGCAACTCCTTTGGTTCTTACAATTCCATTCAAAGTTTTCTTCTGGAAGGGAGCCCTTCGAAAAAGGGCTACAAGCTACGTGCCTGTCATCCGTTAAAGCTAATCTACCGTTGCGATCCTCAATGATCACACTTGCCCAAGCACAAATACTCGTGCATGCATATATGCATGTGTGTGTGTGTGCGTCTCTAGCTTAACCGCAAAGCATTTAATCATTGTCACACGTGAACTCCGTCGAAGACTTCTTTGAGACTTGACAGGCTTGCAAAGTTTCCTTCTTAATTTCTGTCTGTTGCACGTTCGCTGTTCATTCCCCCTTACCAAGACTCAATGTTGCAGGGCAAAGAGTTTCCATCTTAAAATCTGTGCTTAATGAGTTCATGAACTCATTTATCTTCTCAGCTTAAAATATTTTGGGCTCTTCGTCTCTGGCTTGTTCTCAGCATTGCCTTAAGTTGAAAATTTTTTTGCGTGTGTGGTATCGCTTTACATTTTATACTTTTTTGCGACTTTTGAGGTAATCAATATGAGTCTTCCAGAGTGTGAAAATTTCATAACGATACATTTGCAAGTGTCTGCTTCATTAAGAAACGTGTCGCCGCTAAAAATGGAAGAGTCTGAAGAAAACGGATCTGCCTTACTTGGACTTATGTATAAATGTACACTTATGCCAAATATTGATGCTCTGACAGGTGTACCAAACTTGTGGAGGGCGAGCCATGCTCATTTTTTGAGAATTTCAAAATGTTTTTACCAGCAATGAAGCTGCCGTATTATAGAAGTTATGAGAGTATTCTGTTTTCTGTCTATAAAGTGTTCCGGCCATGCCCAATTTTTCGTATGATTTAGAAGGCCTGCACTTTACCTTAAAAATCAAACATAATTTCTTTAAATGGGTATTTAAACAAATTTAAGCAATTTTAAAAAAGAAAATCCAAGGCAGTGGGACTTACAGAACCTTTGTGGGCATATCCTTCAGCCGATTCTACTACAATATTTTTATGCAATTAACTACAATCAATTTTGTTCTGTTTTATATGCAATCGAATAGTTTGAATGCCACTACAGACAGCTGCATTGTTATACTTGCTCAAATGTGACTCTCAATTAGAACACTCGTTACGGAATTCCAAAGATACCAATAATAAATACAAATCTAAATTACTAACAAATTCCGTAACTAATGAAGAAGAAATTCCAACAAAAAGACATGAGCATAACTAATAAGGGAAATTGTGTAGAAAAAAATTATAGAGAGAAAAAGTAGTAATACAACGTTCATATACAAATAGATGGGTATAGGAATTTATGTTATGTCAATAATATGCTGGCAGCAAGGACATTACACAACCCATCGAGCAAAAGGCACAACAGGTAGGCAGAAAGCACTAACCGCTGCTACCGTTGAAGGGCTCAACAAATAAATACAATCTCTTGTGACATACCTTGCTGGTCAACACATGCACGCATTAAACACACACACACACATATGCATTATGAGGACATCATGATCATCGTGCAGGCAATCATAAGCAGAGGCAAATAATAATCTCAAGAGATACAATGTTCGGAGCGGAGCTCAACTAATGATGACACACATTTCATATCTAGATGATGCTACTGCTGCCTTCAACTGCTGCTCGACAGCCACTTCCAACTACTACAACTACAACTACAAATGTGTTAGTGCAGGCGAGGTTGGCAGCAATGAGAAATGGAATATAATAAAAGCTGAAAAGAAATCCCTAACGCAGTTGTCAAAATAAACACTCACTTTCATATGTGTGCAAGAGTGTGTGTGTGTGCTGGTATAGCTGTGGGCATGTAGTTACCGAGGACATTCTTGCTTTTTGCCACCAACTGAACGACGGGTCGACCCGGTGTGCGGTTGCACTAACAAACTACGCTGGCAGCATTAACATTTTCAGCTGTTCCTTGTTTGCGTCTGTTTGTGTGTGTGTGTGCATGTGTGTATATGTTAGCTGCTTTAGTCTGGCTTATTATCGAAAATAACAAATAGACTTGACCGTGCCAGCCACACACGCTCTTGTGTGCGTGTTCATGTGAGTGTGTGCGTGGCACTTCCTATCTTATCTCGTTATGGTCATCTTTTCATTTTGGCCAAGTTATCTGCCCACAAGCATAAAATGTGCTTTTATTACTTGCTCATAACGAGTAGTAAAGAGGATTTTGCTTGCTTTTGTCTACTTCACATTTCTTTTTATTTCAAGTTTTCACTTCGTTCTTCTTGCTCAGGGAAGTGATAAGCTGATTTTATTTACGAATAAGACTTTCGTTCATATTTTTCGTAAAAAAAAGAAATTTCAATGCGGAAAAGTTGTGTGCTTTTGAAGTAATTCTTTTTACAAAATTTTTAAATTTTTAGTGAGTTGCACTAACTAACAGTAGGGTTTTGTACAGTGTTTCTCAATATCGGGGATTATAATATGCATTTATAATTTGACTTTGTTCCGCAGCTATACCTTGAAAATCCATCAATTCAATTCCTTATGTTGTCTCATTTGTGAGCGTGAGCTAAGTGGCAAGCTTCAGATATACATATATGTAATATATCTGTATATCTAGCTTAATTTCAAGAACTCTTTCAAAATTTTACATTAATTTTATAGTACGAATCCCGAGACAAGTCAATGACATTACAATTATTGCCCGAACTACTACTTTCCCAAAATGTCATCAGAATTTCCGTTCATTTGTATTATTTTAACTTGACACAAAAATTGTCTTTTATTATGTTGCTAATTACAATATCAAACATTTGAACTTTTAATTTAGATTGATGACATTAATTTGTCTGAAATGCCAAAACGAAACGAGCCACAAACACAACCAAAGGGTATGATGTATGTGTAGACAGCAGTGCACTGAAATGCTCGCAATGAGCGGGAAGCAACAAAATAGAGGCAAGTACAATCAAGACAACAACAAATATGCTTGCAACAGTATGCCACAGCACCAAGCCACTGCGGGCAATCATATGTTGTAGTATGTGGGTGCAGCCGCAATAAACAAGCACACACCCCACTAAAGGCTCGAATTGCTGGAGTAGCAAGTGGCAAGCCACTCAGCCAGAGCCATACAAAATTGACAAGTTTTATACTCGAGAAGCGCACAATGAGGGCACAATAAATAATAAATCTCCATTTAGAGAGGAAATAAAGATTTGTGCAATGACAGATGTTCATAAATATAGACAAACACACATATGTATGTATATAGATACAAGTGACGCTTACGAGTTGTGCATGGACAGCAGATAATGGTAAGAATTTCGTATATTTTCCATGTTGAAAGCGTTTTTTCTATTGTCTAGAAATATAGTGAATTTTATGATGGATTTCAATTTGTTAGCGGCTATTTGTATATGATTCTATGGCATTGAGTTGTAGCGTGCACTTTGGAGAACTAATAAATCAGTAGGTACATATGAAACGACTACACTTGCTATTCAAGTTCTGTATGAATTGGCTTGAAAGCATATTGTGACATGAGTTACAAAATTAAATTCTGTTTATTGGATGTGTAGGTTAAAAATCAAGTGACAATGGGAATAGCTATATAATTCCTAAAATTGATCACACATTTTGATTTACGAGAAAGTTTTAGTAAATACGAAGTTTTTTACAAACTATAACCGGACAAAATGAAGTAGCTTTCAAAAGTAAACAACTCCCCTGCGTTTCTAGGGGCTTCCATTCCTACTTAAAGTACGTCTCAAAAGTAAAACAACTTCTTGTTGTAGGTACAGTTGCCGTCCTTCTCACACTCATCTGAAGTTAAGACTTCTAAATACTTTCATCTCCCTGTAACTCTTTCTGTGGTACTTACGAAAAATTGGCCAAGAAGCAAGCGATGTTGCTTTAGCAGAAAAAGAACTCACTCGTTTCCCGGCCCACTACGAAGACTCTCTTCTTACATATCATTATCAATAAACATTGTTAATCGTTGTAGAAAATATTCTTCTTTTAAGTTATGCGACTAGCTACAAAGTAGGCATTTTCTACACTATGCCTACGCTACTGACATCTGTTGGCGGACATAGTCACTAAAATGGTCCAATAACGTGGGTGTATAATTTTAACTAATTGGAATTTTATTGGAATGATGCTAAAAGAACATTCCAACTGGAATTTTAGCACTTCCGATTGAGTACTAAATTATCGATAGTTATTGAACTGAAAATCGCTAGCATATGCTTGAGTGTGAGTGTGTGTGAACGGAAGAAGAAGAAGGTCAAGCAGCAGTAATAGCCTCTGAAACTACACAAGAGGAATATGTGTAAAGAAAAGGAACAAGAAGGCAAACTAACTGCAGCTAATTGAGGCACGAGGGCTACTTTAATGGAAGCTGCATCTTCTCATTAGTTTGCTTTGTTCAGCTAAAGATTGCATTGCAGAGCAGTTGCAACAGCTTGATAAGTGCAACAAGCAATTAGCACATGTTCGCGCAAATGCATAAATATTCATATTAGAGCAAAATAATTGAAGAAAAGATAACACTTTGGTTGGAAGATGGCAGGCCAGCATTTGCGAGCAAGAGCTAGAGCTAGCTGCTAGATTCCCACTTCGCATGTGGCAGAAAGGGGCAACGAACTCACACACACACACACACACACACACACACACACACACACACACACACACACACACACACACAGACGAATAGTCACACATATTGCTGTAAGTGTGTACAATTTTCTGCACGCACTCAGCCAAAAAGCGTTAATTACACTAATTATGGGCGACGGCTACGTCTGCCGTTCATGGCCTCCCCAAAAGGAAATCGTAGAGGCGGGCATGCGCGAAAGCAAAAGCGGAGCGCTTTGATGTATGCCACAAGCACAGACGCACAAACACTGGCGCACATATAAATGCTAAATATTTCTGACACACCTTTCCAAATAAAGATTATGCATGCAAGCCGTTGCTCAGCATTAATCGGCTATTATGCACCCTACATACAATGCGGACGCTCACTTTTAAGGGACAAAGCACCTTTTGCCTTTCGACTGGGCATACGGTATAAGAAATAAAGCTCTCTTTTCAGAGATTTTGAAAATATCTTGGCTCACAAGCCGGAAAAGTCTAATTCAATACTTCATTCAAACATTTAGTACAAATCAAATAAATAATACGAGCGGAGTGTGATGCAATCTCGATATCATAATAAGAAACGAACGAATTGAGCTCAAATATTTTTTATTTCTCAATGTAATCCCCCATAACCTGATTCGGTGTCCGATTTTCTACAACATTGTCGCGTCACTCATCACGATCGTCTGTCTAATCTAATTACAAAAGAAATCATTAACGTAAATATGTGAGATTTAATATTTATGATAACGTGATTATTTAATGAAATTATGAAGTTACCTACTTCATTAGTAAAATACTCCAATGCCGAGAACAGATTTAACTCTTCTCGTAGTTGGAAAAAATTTCCAGATACTTATGCAATGCGCGATTTGCAAGGAAACTTTTGGTCTATCTTAAGTGACATTTATTTGGGAAATTATATTAAAAATAACATAAAAGTAAATGAAATTAGAAAACGGATAACTTCTTTCAGCTTAACATATGTAAAAAAATAGTTAGCGCAAACGAGGACCGCCAATGAGGGTTTCGCCTAGCTTTCTTACACTAACTTGTTAGCACACGTTCTCTTTTGGATAAAGCTCTTTATATTTATTCGAATTATAATATTCAGACAAGCTTCCTTGGCTAAATTAAAGGTCTCCAATGAAGCTTTAAATAAAGTGCCGAAATGGTTGCCTAAGCAGTTTTATCTGCATCGATACATTCCTTAAGATTATACAAACGCTCTCTAGCACTGATATGCCAGCATCTAAAATAGTAGGGGGGGTAACACAATACGAAATAAATCAAACGCCACACACTCATATTTTAGTAGATCTTCAAGCAATTATACGAAAATTATTGAAATAAATACAATACAGAAATTGAAAGGCAGACTAGCGGCTGTCAGACAAGCGGAAGTTGTTGCTTTTGTATACGAGCCGCTCTGCGAAGCGTCTGAGCTTGGGAAATGCCCGGGTCTTTATTTTTGGGTATCTATTTGTTGAGGCCATTCAGCGTATCGAAAAAAGATTCGAGGCATAAATTTGAGAGCTGTCAAAAAGATCGGCCTATAATTATCATTAGGCCTAATTGCTTAATTTGCGTATGCCTCAAAGTGGGCACAGTACAACCACAGCAACAACAACAGCAACAAATTTGTTTTACAAACTCATACATGCTTTTGTTTTTATCTGGCAGATCGTTTCAACAAAAAAAAAAGCTGCTCATAGGCGTTTTTCACTAATTTATCGCATTTGTGCGCGCTAAAACGAAAAGTAACGCATGCAACAACAACAACAATGGCAACAACAATAGCAACAAAAACAACAACAGAAGCTGTGAATTTGTGTTTAATTGCTGCTGCTGTTGCTGCCTCATGCTAGACGCCACACTGCGTCGCTAGTGTTTTCGCAATTGTGCCCTTTTGTTGTTGTTGTGTAACTATTGTTGTCGTTGTTGTTGCTGCTGTTACAGCGGCTGCAATTATTTGCCGTCTAATTAGTATCGCACAAAACGCGTTCGCCGCCGCTAATAGTTTGTGCAAATGTTTTTGTATTAATTATAGCCATGCCGCATAATGCCGCACGGCTGCATGTGGCAAGTTGCGCCAGTTGCATGGGGCAAGTGGCATTTTGCCAGTGGCGCACATTTGCATGCTTTGCGGCAATGCATGTGAAATTATTCGGTCTGTCTGAAGTGATAAAATGTCGCACACGTTTTTTGTGGCAAGTGCGGTGGCAAGAAATGTGCTGCACAATAAAGTATTTTGAGGCACGGGCGAAGTGTGAAATTGCCCTGATGACTGCCATAAATATGCGCAGTGAAATATAATTCGGCAAGATTCTAGCGGGAAAGAATCATTTTTATAAAGCTATCGCTGAAATCGGCCTTGGTCTAGTGAATACAATTAAATCTGAAGATATACTTACGTAGCTACTCCTTTATATAGCCAATTAATCTACTGGGATAAGCCAGAATGCTTGAAATTATGAATGATGTACAAGTGAATCAGTTTCATCAACGCTTAAAAAATATATCAATTGAAGGTTATGTTGTGCAACTGTTGGAATAAAATGGATGGAGTATGAGCTTCAAAGACCGTTCGTAGTCATCACTATCAATCAGAATCTAATAAACATAATAACAAGCTTTGAACTACTTAAGAAGCAGTCTTTAGCATTCCAATTTAAGTTCTACTTGCCCGCCCGACTTTTTCCTTTGTTTTGATTGTTTTCTGTAAACAGCAGCGCTTCTCCTTGCCCGTCTGTCCATACATATTTCAGTATTTTGAACTTTATCTTCAAAACCAATTTACCTTGTATTAGAAAAGTATTTTTGGAATTCATGGACGTACCCCACACGAAAGGATATAACATTTTTTTTTTAATCCGACCCAGTCCTCTTTAAAAATTAAATTAGTATTTCCAAAAATTTCTTAACTTTATAGTGAATATATGTTGACGTTATTAAGACCCAACATCATGCCAAATTTCAGGCTTCTGCGTTGAATGAAATCTCGTTTTATGTACATCTGGGATGTAAAAATAGACAATTATGAGAACTGGTTGCAATACCAACTTCTAAGACTTATAAAATACAGCATAATATTATAAAAAATTTGATTCTTCAAACCTGGAAGGTGCTTACGCGCTCACAAGTTTGAATATTGTCATATGGCAACAATATGGAGAAAGGGTTAGACACCTTATATTTACTTAAATTTAAGTAGCTCAAGCTTATTGCCATACCAAATACTATTTGGAGCTAAAGAAAGCGCCCACTTAGAGCATCTTTCAATGCAGACAATTAAGTTTTGCTGGAAAGCGCCATAATTGACAGCTTCGATTGACAAGCCAGTTGATCTTTTGAGATGCTTGCCCTGAAGTGCGATATCGCATCTCACGCTGCTACGAAGAATATCAAACATGTATGTAGTGATTATCGCTGAAAGTGCGAGGATTTCAGTGTATTCAGCCATCCTGAAAGCTGAAGTGCAGCAATGATGATTGGCACGCCGAACAAGCGACGAAATGAATCATGCGCTGGCACAAGTGCCGAGTGTCAATTACAAGTTCTGTCAAAAATGTCAAATTTCCAAATATGAGCAGTCGTCGCCAGTGAGTCACTACTGACGGACGAAATGTGAGCGATGAGTGGGAGCGATGAAGTTGGCCGATGAGCGGGTGAAGGCACTGAAAGTGTAATCTGTATGCTGCAATCGTGCCTGCTTCCTGGCTGGCTGGCTGCAGCAAATGTGGCTGTCGTCTGTCACAGGCACTGGCAACGGTGTTGATTGCTGCGCCACCCCATCACGTCTGCCTGGCTGGATGGCTGGCTGGCAGCCGGAGCTGCTGTCAAATTTAGTGTTAGCGCGCGGTTGGCTTTATCACATCACTTAACGCTATACATCACTGTTGACTATGGCACGCACACTTACACACATACACACACAGACGCACACACATGCGAACATGTGAGAAATTTGATACAAATGGCTTCTTCCTACTTTGAGAGCATTCGGGCACACCAACTTGCACATGTCCTGCTATATATGTACATATGTCATCAGATCACATGAATTTATGCTGTCGACGGATGGCACTAAAACCTTGGATATTTTATTGCTATGTGTTGCTTACATTTTGAAGATAAAACAACATATCACTTGTCTATGAGATTAGTTTTGAAGTAGTCAAAGAACTTACACATCCACAATTGATATGATTTCAAAAAGCAATTAATATTTTTCACTTCTTCGTCTTTGCGACAACTCGGTAGGAGGTGCCAACTTCGAGCTATGACATGGCCATTGACATAATGCTAGCACTGAAACTAAGATTGTACCAGCCTCCTTCCTAGCGTCTTCAAAGTCATAAATGCACAACAAAATTCAAAAATAACTGACCACAAATTTGTAAAAATTTTTAACAAAATTTTAGCTTTAAACACTTTTTCGCAAGAACTTTTCAAAAAATGGTTTGCAGTTCCATTACAATTTTCAAACCAAAACTTCATTAGATAAGACATAAAATTATGTGCAATTTAGTTCTAGAAAAGGCTAAGGTTTGTATACTGAAAATTAATTTAGTATTTATTTATATCGAAAACGCATTTATAAGAAATGCAGTGCCAAAATTTATGAGGTTCACATTCAAATATATTGATTAAAGATAGAAACGAAAGTTTTTGATTGTCAAGAGAACGTTAGCTTGAAAAGAATCAGCACCTAAGAATTAATAAACTGGTCAAAAAGATAGCACATAGGAATTATAAAACTAGTCAAAAAGATACATATACATATGTACATACATTTAATATACATATTGATTAAAAATCAAAAGATTTATTGAAGCTGACGTTGTAGGGATTTTTTTTAAAGTGTTCAAAAGATTTTATATTTTCGAACTTCTTGCTCTAAATTACACACACACATACATACACACACGCATAACAGTACTACATGAGGATTTCGAGCGCTTTCCACCTACTAAAAAAAACACGCATAACAGAGAACTACTGCAATAAATATTTGTGCACAAAAAATGCTTTACAAATCTAAATTGTGGATTGAGGGACTCCAGCTGTGACATTTACAATGTACATACATATATAATGTAAGTATATATTTAAGTGCATATGTGGTAAACCGATGTTCAAAAAATGCTTCAATCAACGTTTTTTACCCTCTTTTGCGGCTTCTTCTTTAGATAACAGCGCAAACTTTCACTTTTGGTCAAATTCCAAATTGGTAAAAACAAATGCTGTAAAAAATGTTCATTTGTGTTGGCAATTCGCAGTGCAGAATTTCACTTGCGCGGCGAAAAGAGGCAGAAAATTGGCAAAGTCATAAATTTAAAAAGTTGACAACAGCAAGTAGCCAACTGATTGCGGACTTTTGGCCAAGATAAGAGTTGTTTGTGAGCCCGCAAGAGAGCGCAGCAAGTGGATGCACTGCGGCATTGGACTTATCGGCTGTCAAAAATCGCCACCGCAAGCACATTTACAGGCCAGAGCGCGACTGGGTGCCACTTTTTGTGGCAAATACACATTTTTATGCGGCGCAATTAATGCGCGGCACATACGAAATCGGAAACGAAAGAGAAGGGCAGAAACAAAGGAGCAAAAGGGCATATAAGGAAACAGCATGGAACAGGTAATTTGGCGCCGAATTGAGCGTGAGTTGCTGCGCAAGCGCGCACACCTTTAATTTTGATTTTCGCCTGTGCAATTGTGCTTGCAGCTCTTGCGGTTTTGATTAATGAGGCCATGTCAAGCCATCGATCTCCATTTAGCATTTCAAACTGACATGCACGCTCTGTCAAATTTGCACATGCACACACACACATACACACACATATACATACAAAAAAAATGCAAGCAAAGTTGAGCAGCAACCCAGCGGGAAAAATAAGAAGTTAATTCGAATGCCAGAAGCCGCTGAGTTGCAAAAAAGTTGTTCTTTCCAATTAGATTTCTTGAATTCCTTTCAAATGAAAAGGCCAAAAGTGGCCAAGAGATTGCCAGAGAAGCGCTTTTAAAAGAGGAGCTTGTGGAAGAGAGTAATTTCGATGCCCTGCCAACTTGCTTTAAAATAATATCTTCAAGAATAACGTAAGCTTTTATTCGACATGCAATTTTGCTTTTTTGAAATAAAATTTTTAGAATTACGTAAGTATAAGAATTTATAGCTTCTTTCCAAAGCTTCTTTCTTTCACAGGCATAGGCTTACAAAAATATTATTTGAAAATTGTTTTGTCTATTGGGAAGCATTACCGAGAGAACAAATCTCCACAAAAGGACTCCAAAGGCAAGAAAGAGTTTGCTACAATAACGAATTGCTGCAGTCAAGCCATGACTGATGGCCCTTTAGCAGTTTGAACGTAGCAAAAGGCATAAAAGACATTTAATGTTGCAACTTCAGCTATTTTGCATTGCACGAGCATGTGCATTGGCTTTGTCCCGACACATGCCACTTGCCACATCTTGTTGCATGGCAAGCTGAGTCGTTGCTCTAATGATTCCACACAAATTCTCTGAGGCCAAAATTGCTTTTATGCTTTAATTTAGACGAGCTCTCTATATGAGCCATACATATTGTTCGAAAAAAAGTTAGTATTAGTATCAAGCAATTTACGAAACTTAAAAACAATAAAGTTTTAAATACAAACATTTTAAATGTTGCAATAAACGAGACTTTTGCTATTTAACACAAGCAAAAACAACAATTGTCATGTGCCTATTTATATCTAACCCGGTCAAAATAATCAGTTTGATGTTTAGTTGTCAAAGTAATCAAATTTTAAAAATTAAATTATAAAATAAATTAGATTAAAAGAGGTTTAAAAGACTTTATTTAAATATTGAAAGTATAATAATTGATGCAACCGGTCCCAACTTGATTCCACCAAGCCAATCCGTCAGCCTCCAAAAATTTGTCTACTTTCGCTTTTAATTTTCCAATGTAAATTTTATTGATTACATCAGAAGCAAGCACGTCCGAAAATTGTTTTCCTGAGCACTTTCTTCCTCCTTTTTCCTTATATGGCCATTACAACCTATTTCAGATTTCAGCCTCACGGAGAAGGTCTTTCCAAAACCCCAAAACCCAATGCTTTGCAAGCGCCCTCTCCAGTTCCTGGTTTCAATCTTGGCTAGGGCTACTTCAACTTTATCTCTTCACCGACGAGTCGGTCTCCCTCTCCCTCAACCATCGCATTGACATCTGAGAACGTCTATGAATAACTTCTTGACAAAACATCGCATTAAAATTTCGTAGTTGCGATGTTTTCCTTCCACTATCGAAACACTTTGTAAAGCGCACAAAGGGGGGCATTTACTGTTATGTGGTAACACCTACAGTCACGCCGCCAGCTCCAAGCTCTCCAGTGACAATTCGCGACACATGCGCACAGCCAAAACAGAAAATGCCCACCAACAACTTTTAAGCCTTGCAATTTTAGTGCTTATTTTCGTATTCCTCGCTTTCTTGCTTGCGCGCGATCAAAAAGTAATTTCACACGAAAAGCGATAATCAGCGTGCTGGAGCGTTGCACGAGCATGCGGCAAGAGGTGCAAGTGGACACGCGGCTCGAGAAGCTGAGGTGAGCTGCGCGGGCAACAATGTCGCGTGTGAGGAGCGCGGACCACTGTGCTCCACAGCAAGCCACGGCCACATGCCTTAAGATTTTTTTATGTATGTGTGCGTTTATGTGTGCTTGTATTTGTGTGCCCACGCATTGACTTGCTGCAACTTAAAGCGTTTAAAGCGCGAAATTAGTTTGATGAATGAGTGGAGGCAGCGCACCTAAGCATGTGTGTGTGTGTGTGCTTTAAGTCATGCACTCAGTCACAGGAAATTCCTGTGGTTAAAAAGCGTACCTGACACACTGTTAGGTGGGCACACAATAACGGCATTTGTGGCATGTGAATTTGTGCTGGCCACCAAAATGTTGTTGCATAAGCGCATAACATAAGACTGCGTGTGTGTGAGTGTGTGTGTATTGACAACGCTTTCGTGTGCATGTCAAATTACAGCAAAGACGTCTGCAGTTTCTTTCTTTAATTGTATTAAATGATTAAAATAATCATTGCTGAAATATTCACTTTTCATTGGGGATACGATCAGATTAGTTGAGGTTATGATGGCGATCGAAGCATAACATATGTAGGTCTAGATAAGTTCAGTGCGATACTACATATAATGCCTTATAAATGTATTCGAAATTTAAAGTTCATCAATTTTTATTAGGCTTTCAAACTCGGAATTGAAAATTAGGTATAGTCTTTCGAAAAACAAGCTCTTGTTCATTGTAAATAATGCATAAATTTGACTCTGTAAAATTAAAATTACTAATACTTTACTTTATTCTTAACTGTACTGCCAAAATTGTCAAAAGCTTGCACTTTGATAGCAAAGAGGCTTCCTTATTCTAGATATAGTTTTGCGAAGTTAAAAAAAGTATTGAATTTAATTTGCCCAAAACACCTGAATCGAGTCCTTTCTCAAGCCACATATTGTAAATATTCTACAGTTTCGTTTAAAAGTTGGTTCATGTAATATTTATATTGTTTGTTATCGACTACAACTGATTTGGAGGCATGCCGCCAAGCGATACATCCGATATAGAGAAAGAAAATATTTTATTGGTTGGACTCAACTAAAATATTTATCTGCTTTAAGCGACACCAGATCACCCCAAAAATTTTATTGTCTTTCTAGATTTTTTTTTAAATTCTCGAGAGCAGCCATAAAGACATTATATTAACATACTATTTGGTTAAATGTTTAGAGCATCCAATAGTTTTCAAATATTAAGTCGCAAGACATTTACAATTGTATAGAAACTGTTTCAATACTAAATACAGTCAAAAGTTTGGTGAGGCGATTCAGCGGTCCTTTCTTATACTATATAGTAATTGTCTGAAGAAATTTACCTTTTTTCAAAAATAAATATGGCTGAAAAATCAATTAACATAATATTTTTCCAAAGGAGCTAGGCCAAAACAAACTCAGTTTTCAATACGTGAATCTTGATCGCAAAATAGGCCAAAGTTTAAACCATTCCTTTTTGGCAGACCTCAAAACTATTACGTTGAAAGTTTCATTTGCCAACTAACCCGCGACCGACGGCGCCACGTGGGAAAAAATTTAATTCATCAAGACTTTCAAATGCCAGTCAGTTCTACAAAGTCGAGCTTTCACAAACCACTGCTTCAATCTTTTAGATTGTAAAAAGTGACAATGCTCAGCCTGGATTTTGCCAAATTTCTCAGATTTACAATCGAGAAAGTAAACTCTCTGTCAGATAGAGGCGCACCTTCGTTCATTCACTTAACACTTTCTGGCCAGCGCTTTTGACAATTTTTACACAACCACACACACACACAAACAGACACTCTCGTAAATCACAATTTCGAATTTGTTGTGGGTTTGCAAAGGAGGAAGAAAAGCGCACTGTAAGCTGCTTCTATGCCGTAGCCTAGCATGTGGGCCATGTGGGCGTAGCACGTTGACACTTTTCTCCACTGGCAGACAATCGCTGGCATCGCTTTGCAGCAATTGTTGCTGTTGTTGAGCGCACTAATCAGCCCCGCACAGCAGCAGCAGCAACAACAACAAAGCAGGCCACAGCCAGATCGCTGCAATCGGTGGGTGGCTCAAGTCGCTTCACTGTTTTCTGTGGCTGCCGAGTGACCAGGTTTCTCCATGGCTGGCAACCTACTTTTGCCGTATTTTTGTGGTATTTTAATTGATTTGTCGGTGCAAGTTGTAGCAGCTTGTCTGATAGTTCTCTTAATTGCATTCTGTCTGCTGTCGCTGCACTTTCTCTGTTGCTCTGTTGTTGTGGCTTATCCCTGCTTACTCGTTTCCTGTTGCTGGGCTTGCGGTGGCATGCACTTAACGACCTCGCAAAAGGTGTTGTAATTGCACTCCGGCTCGCTACAGTCTCCGTACTCCGTCACAGCTCCGCAGGCGCCCTTTAGTTTGGTAGTGCAAACTCGCTTAGTGCGCATCTCCCAAGTAATTGCTCAAATTAAAGTTTTGCTGTTGTTTAGTTCACGTGTTGACAGTCAAATAGCAATAAGGCATTAAATTGTATGAAAATAATATCGAACACTTTATATGGCCTCTCTTTCTATGCGTGATAAGGTTTCACATTGAACTCCTTCAGATAATATTATTATTAGTAAAAAATAATCGCCATTATACGGTCAATGCAGCTCGCTATCGTGCCATGTTGGAACACTAATTTTCGCCCTGCTCCTGCTGCATTCTGTTCACCTCCTCTACCAGCATTTTTCTCATTTCTAGTTCGCTTTCAGAAGTGATATATTTTCTGCTAATGGTAACAGGCGAAGTCTTTAAAGTGTTTGCTTTCTTTCTGCTTTGGTTTGTGGATGGCAATTGCTTTCGCATGCAATCCTCAAGATTAATTGCTCAATAGTTCCTCAACTACTGTTGATGTATCTTAATTACCGCGCCACGAAAATACCTTGAATCAAACTTGCGACAGAATTTCATTGATTATTTCAACAGTTGTTTGGGAATGCCTCGTTTTAATTGCTTTCTTTAACAAGTTGATGAAATATGAAGCTGGCGTTTTCATAAAAATGTGGGCTACCGTATGAAAATTCATGTCAGCGACTGTCATAACCTAGAACAGATGTTCTCAAACAGTTCTAATATTGACTCATATAGACAGAGCGAGCTATGTACAAATTTGTATTAATAGAATCTTACATAATTCTCTGCAGCGGTATTTTTCTGCAGCTTCCATGTCCAGCAACATTAAAGAGATATTATGTATAGTTTTGAAACTAAGGGAATAGGTTTTTCAAGTCGGTGCCACATGCCTCGTGCAATATCGAGAAATGGTGCGGTCGAATGGCCAAGTGTATCGGACTTTTAATAATAGATTATATTGTATGTGTTTTTGTTTTAAGAAATTTATAAAATTTTTAGTCTAGTACCAAGCTTCTGAACGTAAATAGTTCCAATTTAGTTACCTACATCAATGGATTAATTGGGGAGTTCACAGTTGCGTGCTATCTAGTGTGCTTTCATTGCTGCCTGCTAAATTAAACCCACTTTGCCATGTGACAACGTTTTTTGTTGTTGCTTTGCACGCAAACAAGAAATACCACTAGCTGAAAAAATTGACATGCGTTGGATCGTGTTTTTCTTTCGTCAAAAGCTGGCATTTCTCATCAGCTGTTTTATTCGTGAAAATGGAAACAGATTTTGAGCAAATTTTATAGAATTCTCAGAGAATAATCACACACTACTTCCATTTTGATGGAATATAGCTTTTTGCGAGAGTAATAAATCCTTAATAATCGCTTTAGCAAACACTTGTAATGCGATTGTGACAAATTAAGAATGGTCCACGAAACAGGGACGCTCAGAGTTGTAGTTTACTATCGTGCTGAAGTTGCCAGATGGGAAATTTAGAAGGAAACTGCCCCAAATGTCTGTTTGACTTAAAGTGCTCGTTAGAGCTGCAAAGTTACATATTGATGCCCGAAAGCTAACGTTAAGAAGGAACATTTTTCGATATTGTGCCTCGGCCAGACCTTTCAGAGTTATCGAACTTTTCCTTTTTCGTGATTGCCACATTTTTGCTTGATATTCTAATACAAATTCATTAGCAAGAGCAAGCAAAATCTGGCAAAATGCAAGCTCCGGAAGAGCGCACGCATACGCGCCGGAAGTAGAAGCGTGCACGAAGAGCGGCATGGAACAATCGGTAAACGAATGCGCTCATCAGTAAAGTTATTCATAACAATGGCGCGTGACTAGAATTCAAAAAAATGCATTTTCGATGAAATGAAGCAACTGAAATATTTGTGCTTATCTCTTTTTGTCAGAAAGCTGCACTCTAGTGTGTGAAAAAGGCAAAGTTTGATGGAAAATATAAGAAAAGAAATCCACGCTTCATATCCGCGACTATTGTGTGCTACATAGATACTCGTACACATATACACTCATACAAGTGCAGCAATGCATATGATAGTGAAAAAGGCAGCACCGAAAAAAATGCAATTTTTATTAAATTTCTTCGCACTTCAGTTGCGCCTTCATAAAAATTATTGCATTGGGGTGTGTGGAACGAATTGAGCTAGTTCATAATAATCCCTCCCCCCCCCCCCCCCCCCCGCCCTCCTCGTACTACGTTCCCTCGCAGCACGTTGCTCTGCTAACAGTGTATTAAATTAAAAATGTCATACCATAAGTCGACGCTGTGCAACATTTCACTCTGCTTTGCATGCGAATATGGATAAGAGTGTTGGAGTATCTGCATATCTGTGCATCTGTGCATGTGTGTCTGCTTTGCATATCTTAAAGAAGACTCGTCTCTTTTCCTTATGCAAATTTCTGTATTCTGCCCATTGTTTGATTACGCTGCTATATCACTCGTTGATGCCTCGCTGCTCTTTTAATGCCTGTTCGCCTGCCTGCACGTTGCAGTTGGCTCCCACTGCCATTTTTGGTCACTCCATGCCATGTCGGATGCTGTGCTGCTCAAATCGCAAAGCAAGTAGGTAGGCAGATTGCTGGCTACCAGTACAAGTAGCCACTTCTCTTGAAAACTGATAATACACAAATTCAGACGCTGCAACTGAACTGCTCACGTTGTTGCGTATTTCACGTCATTGGCAAATGAGAACAAACGGACGGACGCACGAATAAGTCAACCATGAAAGTTTGGCATATTTGCCGGCGTAGTATTTTGATACTTTTTGTTTTTTTTTTAATGCGATGAGGGACTTTTTTTTTATAAATACCAAGGCATTTGTGGTTCTAATCAGAATTGGACTTATTTTATGAAATTTGTTGTTCTGCCAGAAAATAGTTGCAAGTGTAGACCGTGGTTTATGAAATGAGTTTCTGTAAAACAGATATTATAAGCGGAGAGCAGCAAGCAAACTTCAATAAAAAGAGCAGTGATATTTTTTTATTATATTTTTCTCGAGTATCTGAACATAGAAAGGCACACATTTTTCATTTAAATGCCCGCTAGCTAAGAATATTGCACAATGTCCCTATTTAAAATTGAAATTCACAATTTCAAATAATAATAAAAATTTACCTATCCAATTCACACCCAATCGCTCAACTTCACACTGCACACCTCTAAAAATCAAAATACAAAAGACGCTAAGCAAATCGCAGCTGGTTGCTTGCAAAAAATAACAATAAGTGTCGAATTTCCAACAGAGCGAGTTATTACTTTCAACGCCCCAATAAAAGTTGTCAGTGGAACGTGAAATTCATGCGTTGCCGCTGTTGTGCAATTTATGTTGATCAACAACCGGCAACAAAAGGCGCCCAATAACTGGCCGAAACTGGAGCAGCGCAACAGCAACAATCGTCGAATAGCAAAATTAGTGCCAACAGCAAGAGGCGTAGAATCGCCGCAAAGCAAGAGGATCTCATAAAATTGGCGAACATATGGAAACGCTCTCTTGATTACAGTTTACAAGCTTGGAGGCCGCTCTAGCGATTTGTTCGGTAACAAGTTTATGTTAGGTTAAGCTGGCTGCCTAGAAAGGCCACGCATAGACCCTGTTTGGTCCTTAGCGATGCCAGTTCGAGTTCCGTTTAGGAATTTAGGAATGGTCAAAGTAATGATCTGTCAGAATTTGGATGAAAAATTTTCGACAGCGTCTTTTCAATTGAATTCCAGCATATCGATACAGACAATCAGCCCAATCGGCAATTCCGGGGGAAAATTTTTTCCAAGGAAATATTTCTCTTCCCACGAAGGGAATCCTACTATCGTGAATTTCCATCGAAAAATATTTCCACTCGAAAAAGTGCTGCCAAAACCATTTCATTTTCGAAGCCAACATTCAATGAAAATAGAACAAATAATGCGGCCATAATTCTGCAGTACGTTTTCCAGAACAGTTGATAACTCCATGTGCTGTCGGTTTCGACCGCCCCCTGTGCCACTTCTGACTCTCGTGCAGCAGCACAAACAATTTATTGGAGTGTTATAATTTTAAGCATATTCTAGAAAATATGCAGTGTAAAAACACATTTCCATCAAATATGATTAAAGAAATGTTTGCAGAACAAATGTTTTAAAAATTTTGTTACAAATACAATTTACATTTCAAATTACTGATCTTTTCCTCTTCAAATTGTTGATGGAATTCAAAGCGAAAAAAAGTTTGAATTTTTCCATCGGAATTAAATTCACGATAGCAAGTTTTCCTTCGGAATTTTTCGAACATGCTTCACGACTTCACGATACCAAATTTCGGAGGAAGGGAAAAATTCCAAGGAAATATTTGTTCGCGATTGGGCTGTATAGCTTTATTGAATTTAGAAGAAGATAAAAGTAACCGCGAATCCTTAGGGAATAGATTTCGAAGCACGTTAGTGTGTTTCAACTGGAATGTATGCTTGTGGAAAAGGCAGAGAGGGAGAGGGGGGTTTAAAGACAAAAAACTGCAAATAGTGCGTAGCTGCATTGATCGCAGCATGCAACGAAGTGGCGCATTCTGAAGTGGCATGAAGTGCAGCAGAGTCGAGTGGAATTGTTGCCAACGTTGTTAGTTCAAACGTCAACATGACATGACAATAACAGCAACAACAACAATAATGCCAAAATGTGCTGCTAAAATATGGCAAACATTTTTATGGACAAGGCAAACTGTCAAGCAGCGGCCGCCTTCTCCGCCGCCACCCTTGCCATTGTTACTAGCAGCTATTTGCTGGCTTGCTCTGCTTTTCGCTTGGTCATTTGAGCAATTTGAACGGTCGAGTGAAGTGCGAGCGCGCAGACGGACGGAAAGGTGGACAGACAGCGCCGATATGCCATTTTGCATGGAGTGCTCAAAGGAGACATTGGCGGCAAATTTTTGCATGGCATGAACCACTGCGCTTGGTCAGTGCGAAATATAGCGCCAAATTGTGCCAAGCCATTTTATGGCATTTTTTGGTTGCTGCTGCGAATGATAGCTTACACACACACACACATGCAGACACATGCAGACACATGCAGACATATGCACTTATGGCAAATTGCATGCAGAGCTTTCGAATTGCCTCAGAGAATTTTTTCGCTGATTGCATTTAACAAAAGATTCAAATCGAAATGAACGCTTGGAAAAACGGTAAAATGTGGCCGCCACGCCCACGACACACTCGCAACTGCAATTGCTGCACGTGCCTCAAGCCTTTTCCCATTTTGTGCCGGTCTCTCCCAGCGTGTGCCCAGGCAATCTGCAACATGCTGCGCCATCAGCACATGCGTCACATGAGCCACGGGGTCAGGCTGCTCGCTGCTGGTAATTGGCACTACTGTCGCTGCAATATGTAGTAATGTGGCAACTGATGGCCGATGGGCACTTGAGTTAACTAAACTTATGCAGAATTTGTGGAAGGTTATGTTTTTTGAAGGTTGGAGGTTGCTCCATATATGGGTAAAGACTTGGAAAGGATTAGAGATTGGTTGTATAGCAGAAAGTAGAGCAGTTTTTATTAACAAGGTAGAAAGCATCGAAAGCTTCTATCAGTGCGAGACTTCAATCCGCTAGAATCACATCATGCTCATACGGATAAGAACTCCCGGAACTACCGTTAAGTATTACGTCGGGAGCATGGCTGCTCGAGCATCTGTCAAATGTCGTAGTCATATTTGGTTCGGTTTGCTGGTTTATTTCATCTCTTCGTGCTGCCATGGATCGTTGGGCGCAGCTGTTCAGGCAAAACGGACTGTGTCTTGCTCTAGGGTGGGTCCCACAACGGTCGGTAATACCTTAAACTTTTTTCTACGTATTAATGAATTTCTGATATTATTTCCTTTTACCCAAAACATAATTTATTCATGCTTTTTAAAGCAAAAAGGACATACATATGTAGTATGTTGTCACATTTTTGATAATATTAAGGTTTCCTTTCTTTGAATATACTTCACTGCATTGATGCTTTTTAAAGCAAAAAAGAACATATATGCCTACTGTACAACAATAACGGATCCTAGTTCATGCTCTACCTACATTCGCATGTGTTAAAGGAGTGCAGTGGCGCCGATCTCTTTCCAGCAGTGATGCAAACTCTCAAATTTCCACATGCCCTGGCCTGAATTCGCGAAATGCGGTTTTTTCATATGTAAACCAGCAATTAACAATTCGTAAAAATAAAAATTTGAATGAAAATACACAACATGTCATATAAATATTTCGCATAATAAAAAAGGCCACAGAAACCCGTTAGTCTTTACGGGATTAAGTACCTGCTCTAAAAAAATTTCTTTCAAGATAACATTATGGTTGAATTTTCATATCCAGGTATATGCAAAAGGAGCCGGCGCGCCAGTTTCCACATACTTTCAATTCATTAATATGACCCTGAGATTCCATGTTCTATTCGACCTTTTTTATGGACGAATTTTTAAGCAGTATATTCTTTCAATTCATTTCAGTTTTAAAAATGCGTTAAATCTGCTGCAAAATGAGAAAGTTGACATCACTGCTTTTAAAGCGTGTGTTCCTACCTGCTCGCAGTTGCGCTCTTCTAAGCGATACCTACTTCAGAATGGGAAATGCGGCTGTCGCCAGGAACCGAGCAAGTATTACTATAAGTACTCTGAGTTTTACTTACTTACTTATTGATACTCATACTTGGTATACTTAGTTTACTTACTTTACTTACTTTATAAGTTTGAGCAAACTGAGTGTCACTTGCGTTTAAGTATAGGTAAAAACGGCACGCGTTTTCTTTAGAGTTACTTAGAGTAACGAAAATGGCACTCGTTGCAGTTCTCTGGTCGGTATTGTATTACGGCGGACGAGACGGACAGGGTCTCCTCGCCCGTTAGTTTGTTTGTCTGTTTATCTGTCTGTCTGTCTTTTTTTTTTTAGTAGGTGGAAAGCGCCCGAAAACCTCATGTAGTGCAGGGCCCGTACGGATAGATCCTCCCTTCTGTCTGTCTGTCTTTTTGTCCATCTATCTCTCTGTCCCCTCTGTTCCTCAGTCCAACTTTTATGTGTTGCTGTTTTGCTGTCGCTTTTAATTTTCCGTAGCAATTTTCCGCCTGTCACTTGCAATTGCATAGCAAAAATATTACCAAATCATTAACTCGACATAACTGAGCCAGAGTTCGCGGGTACGCCATTTTTCGGTTTGCTCAATTGGCAAAATTTAAAAGCGCTGCACCGTCAGCGACATCAATCACTTTCCGTTTCGTTGAATATTTGGTGTGCTGGTCAATACGCTGCACCAACCCACTCTGCCTTGCCACCGCGTCCATGAACGTGATACCATTGCTCAGAGCCTCGCAACAGCTGCTACCAAGCAGCCGCCAAAAAGAATTCAGTCGTCCGCTTGTTTGACCAGCACAAGAAATTGTTGTGCATTAAAAGTGCAACAATGTCGTTGCTGTCGAAAATGTGCTTGCAACAGTTGCTACAACTACAGCTCCAGATATTGCTTTGCTTTGAAGTTGACGCTTTACATTTTGCTTACATTTTTCAAATTCTAGCCACTGCAAAAAAAGTTGCACATGTGGTCCAGCATTGCCAGCAATAAAGAGCGTGGCGGCGGAAACGCTTGCAACAGCCCAGTCCACGATGCAGTACAGCGGCGCATGCGCGCGCTTTGCTCAACATTGGCGGCGCTGATTGAAACATTGCTTTGAGCTTATCAGTGCGCTGATACATAAATTAGCAGCACATCGATATGGCTGCCTGCGTGTGCCACAAATTGTGTGTTGCAGGCTGGCGCCGCCTCTGCAGATAGCTCAAAATGTGGCTTACAGCGTTCCGCAAATTGACGAGGCAATGATTGCGCAACATTTGTGCAGGCCAGCGTAAAACTAAATGTGATTGCCTTCACAGATTTCCTCAGTCGCTGCCAAATTGAAAATTCTATGAAATGAAGCCAATCTTGGAAGAACTTAACTAGGGTATTTTTAAACTATTTGACTAAATTTTGGGCATATATAAAATTTTTAGGCTTTTCTAAATTTTCTTGTATACCATCTTTAAGTAACCTGGCTTGCAGATAACATCACCAATACTACATACACTAGAAGTGTGTTGAAGATTAGAAACTTGCTAGTAATTCTGTCATTAATCTTGTAGCATTTTTTTTTTCGTAATTAAAATCATGAAATTGGCAATTCATATTAGTACAAATATTATTAAGAACTTCCTTTTGTGTAATTGTATAATTTTCAGCTGGAGAAGGCGCATGCTTAGCAGGGACGCTTGGAGAGAAGCCATACTTCAGATCGTAGCACGGTAGCGGATTGTTCTGACCAAGCAACAAGTAAGTAACTTTTTGTATCATCCTTGTTCTCTTTTGTATTGGAACCCTGATTATAATGAGAAAAATGTTAGTGATCAAGAAAATATACATATGTACTTAGCTGAATAAAACTTCAAAGTTTATACACAATCACTTATAAAAGCAAGCATTTCTAATTAATAAATTCCACAACATTTAGAACACAAGCAAGTCTCTCACAGACATACACTTAGTTAAAGAACACTTTTCCATTTTGGTAGCAGAATAAGAATTAATGAAAATACTTTGAAAATACTTCACAATTGCCTTTAAAAATCGCTGCTGCTGTGAGTAGGATAATTCTCTTGTTGCGATTGAATTAAAGTGCAAATATTGCCACCAATGACAAATTGCAAGGAACAGTTTTGGTTAAGCACGATCTAAAGCTATACTTATTCTCCACTGCACCCTGCTGCCGCCCAAAATTAAAGCTTCAGCGAAATCGATACATTAATTTTAAAATGGCTTAAAATGGCAATATTGGCTGGCAGCACTCAGTCAGTCAGTCTCTGTCCACTGTCAGAGCGACGTGTAACCGCAGAATATGATAAATAAATAATATATTAATAATAACAAGTAAGGAAGTATCAGTCGGGTTTCACCGACAGAGTAATACCCTACACCATGTTCCCAAGTGGGGTGATAATTCACTGAAATTGTGGGTGCATTTGATTTACAACCCACATAGTGGGCGGACCACGCCCATTTTTGGCAGACTACAAGATGTACCTAATAGGACAATATATGCCAAATATTGATGCTCTGATAGGTGTACAACAGATGTTATCGGCATATTTATTTTACTGCCCCCATGGTGGGCGGACCACGCCTATTTCTGGAGAATTAAAAGATATTCCTACCAGGAACGAAGTAACTAAATCTGGACGCTCTGGTGTATATATTATGGAAGTTAAGAGGATTTTTCGTTTATCGCCTATATAGTGGGCCGACCACGCCCATTTTCTTGTATGGCATCTAAGACCTATATATCAACTTGGGAAGCGAATTTCATTCATTTATATTCGTAACTAGTCAATTGGGAGCCATTTTACCCGAAAAATTTTTCCGCCTATATAGTGGGCGGACCACGCCCATTTTTCCGTATAACATAGATGACCGCCCCTTTAACTTTAATACCAAGTATTATTCTTTTCAATGAGTAATTAGGCAAATTACACCGATTTGATCGCAAAAAACCCGAGGTAGTGGGACTTACAGGCCCATTGTAGGCGTGTCCTTTAACCGATTTGACTAATTTTAACACTTTACCTAACCCGAGGTTCACTGTGACTGTGTACCAATTTTGGTCCAAATCGGACAACTCCTTCTTTCTTTTTTTTGCATACACGCAGACAGACAGACAGACGGACAGACGGACAGACGGACAACCGGAAATGAAAAGAGAAAGTGTTTCTGATCATTTCTATATACTTATGTCTATACCTAGGAAGGCTCTTTTAATGCGTTACAATTTTGGCACAAAGTTATTATACCCTATTACCATAGGTGTAGGGTATAACAAGTAAGGAAGTATCAGTCGGGTTTCACCGACAGAGTAATACCCTACACCATGTTCCCAAGTGGGGTGATAATTCACTGAAATTGTGGGTGCATTTGATTTACAACCTACATAGTGGGCGGACCACGCCCATTTTTGGCAGACTACAAGATATACCTAATAGGACTATACATGCCAAATATTGATGCTCTGGCGGGTGTACAACAGATGTTAACGGCATATTTATTTTCCTGCCCCCATGGTGGGCGGACCACGCCCATTTCTGGAGAATTAAAAGATATTCCTACCAGGAACGAAGTAACCAAATCTGGACTCTCTGGTGTATATATTATGGAAGTTAAGAGGATTTTTTGTTTATCGTCTATATAGTGGGCGGACCACGCCCATTTTCTTGTATGGCATCTAAGACCTATATATCAACTTGGGAACCGAATTTCATTCATTTATATTCGTAATTAGTCAATTGGGAGCCATTTTACCGAAAAAATTTTGCCGGCTATATAGTGGGCGGACCACGCCCATTTTTTCCTGAAATATAGAAGACCTACCTCTTAACTTGAATACCAAGTATTAATCTTTTCCATGAGTAATTACACAAATTATAGCCATTTTACCGAAAAAAATCCGAGGTAGTGGGACTTACAGACCCGTTGTGGGCGTGTCCTTCGGGTAATTTGAATAATTTTAACACTTTACCTAACCCGAGGTTCACTGTAACTGTATACCAAATTTGGTCCAAATCGAACAACTCCTTCTTTCTTTTTTTTGCATACACGCAGACAGACAGACAGACAGACAGACAGACGGACAGACGGACAACCGGAAATGAAAAGAGAAAGTGTTTCTGATCATTTCTATATACTTATGTCTATACCTAGGACGGCTCCTTTAATGCGTTACAATTTTGGCACAAAGTTATTATACCCTATTACCATAGGTGTAGGGTATAAAAAGGCACACGTTGCACGTCGAACGTTGGCGGCGACCGCGCCGGCTCATGTTGCGGTCTGGCCCGCTTTTGATATTTATGGTAAGCAGGCGGCTACACCCACGAAATCGTAAGCAATTGTTCAGAACTGCAATAACAACATATAATAGCAACACCTCTGGAATGTACCAATGCACATACTCAGCTCGAGCGTGTTGTTGGTACTTAACACATGCAGCGCCAATGCACATACACGCTAAGAAAAAAGGCACAGAGTTGCTTAAAGCACAATATTTGCCCATATAGTATGTTTGAATAATATACAGGGTATTCACAGTTTCGTTCTTGTGGAGACCTGCAGCGGAGACTCAGCAGCGACAGAGCGCCGAGAGCGAGTGAGCGTATGTTAGCAGTTAGTCGTATTTGAGTGCTCAAGCGAGCAAGTACTAATAAAGGTTCATAAACACAGCCAAACCATTTGATATTATTAAATTGCATACTGGGAAAAGGTAGGTTATTACATTGGCGACGAGAATGGGATCTCACGCGCGCACCATATATTATATTGGATGGAATATTCCAAAGATGTCTCTAAATCGAAGCAATTACACATAAAATTTTTGACCTCATGTTCTTTTACCGTGTGTCGTATGCCAGAAGTGAGATAGCAGACAAACCACACAGGAAAACTTTGTGAATACGGCCATCAACGAGTCAAATCGAGAGGAGAGATAAGTACTTTGCAGACGACAACGAGCGAAAAGAGAAGTTCTAACCATTAGGGATGTGAAAATTGCACATCAAATTGTGAACTGATTTGTTATCGAAATTATCGCATGCCATTTAATTGGCCATATAATCGGAAAGACTTCAATTGTTGGTGCTCGAAATAAACAAGGGCTCGCAACATTTTGAAGACCATTTAATTATTTAATTGGTGAAAGAAAGCACATTAAATTGTGCACTGATATTCCATTCAATTGGAAATATATTAAGGTAAAAAAAAAGAGAAATCCAAGCATTAAATTGCATAATAAACATTTGATTGGAACTTGAAACTATTGCAGGCCATTTAATTGGTAGATGTTAGCACATTAAATTGTGCAGTGATATTCCATTCAATTGGAAACATATTAAGGTAAAATTAAAGCATTAAATTGCGTAATGAGTAATTTATTGGAATTGGGAACTGTTGCAGGCTTAACACATTAAATTGTGTACTGACGTTCCATTCAATTGGAAGCACTTCAAAGTGTGGTTTGCTGGAATCATAAAAGAAGTGAACGTTAAAATCTAAAGCTGGAAGTATGATCAGATGAGTGTTATCATGCAAACATATATTAATCGAAAATTGTTTTCACCTATTGCAGGTAAGTGCTCGCATTGAATTGCGCGTCGGGTTGAGTAAGAACATCTGGTGTAATACACATTAAATTATTATTTAAAAATGAGCGACATAAGACCATCGATAAATCGTTATTGCGGGGCGAGTAGGAAAAGTGGCTGCGATCGTTTTCTTTATATCTTCAATCAGAAGACATAAAAGATGCGGTGAAACAAAAAAGTAAGCTACTGCACTTGGGGGTCCACAATTGCAAGAAGTTATCTTCTATCTGTGTGATTATTCTATGAGAATTCAATAAAATTTTCTCAATATCTGTTTCCATTTTCACCGAATGAAACAGTTGATGAGAGATGCCAGCTTAACACGAAAGAAAAACACGATCCAATGCATGGCAATTTTTTCAACTAGTGGCATTTCTTGTTTGCGTGTAAAGCAACAACAAAAAATGTTACCAGATGGCAAAGTGGTTTTAATTTAGCGGGCGGCAAGGAAAGCACACTAGATAACACGGAACTGTGAATACCCTAATAGAAAAGACAGGCAATTATTGGCAAACTTGAAAAATATTTAAATACGCCTAGGAAAGGGGGATCTTATAAGAGCTGACTTTTCTTACTAAGAGTGATTTTATACCTATAGGTGGAATCTACAAAATTAAAACTGCAATTTTCCTGTCATATATTTACCCTGAAGTCAAATCATGTCAGTCACCTTTGCAATGAACTTCGATCGAAAATCAATTATGTGCAAAATACACGCAGGTGATTTTTGACTCGTTATACTACCTTCTTTCAGCAAATAAATGTATTTCTTTAGCTTAATTTAAGAATGTAATCGGCACGAATAAAGACGCAGTCGATTACAGACTATCAATAAATCAACAGTCGTTTCTCTACACCTTTCTCTACAACCCTGGTTTCATTGACATTTAAGCCTGGTAAACAAAGTAGCTCTGAAGACTTGGGGGATCGTTCATTTTATTACTACACATTCAGCTATTTTTATATAAACAATTCAGTTAAAATTATGAAAAAATATAGATGGAAAATATTGAACAACAAAAGTGACCTTATAAAAGTTCCGTTTTATACCCTTTTTGTTGAACGAAACCCTCAAAACTAACAACTTCTAATGCGCTCACTTTTATTCTCTGTGTATTGTTCAGCAGCTGTTGATGTTTTGGTACCTTGTTGCTATGTTGTTGCTGCTGATTGATTTTTATTATTGTCGTTAGCAACAATAACATTTTTTAACGGCTCAAGACATTGCCAACACCGCTGGATACCTGCCTCCTTGCCGTTCGGTGCACTTTTAATAAATTTCCCAGAAATCAGACATCCGCGTGAAGGCAGCAACACGCCACATTTTCTGGGCGCACATTTGCCGCGGCAATTTCCTTAAAGTGTAACGAGTTGCTAACGAAGGTCTCATATTTCACGTGTGTCGCAGGCGGCACACACTCCTCCGTTAGCATTGCCGCTGCTGCTGTCGGTGGGTGATGGAATTTATATGGTGGCAACGTTTGAACAGACAGAGATTAATTTCTGCATATGCTTTTATTGATTGTTCAGATTGTAGGCGGGGTGCAGTTCTCATGCACTCTCATATGACGATATGCAAATGTGGATATCTTTTCAGATTATGCTAATTTCGCATTTACTTTGTTACTGATATCGAAAATATACGAATCTATGCCATAGCAACATAAAACGGGCTTATGAAAAGATATCAATGACGTTTTTCTATTTTATAAGCTTTATATTAGGTTCACATCCGGTATGTATGTCGTCAAATCTAGTAATCAATTTTTCACCCACTTCCCGACTACTTAGAGATCTGAAACTTTGCATACATGCCTAATCTAGAGCCCAATACATGAATCAATAAATTTTATGGGCGTAGGATAAGGGGCGTGGCACTTTTTTATAAACTCCAGATTTGTGTATAACTTTAGAACTACACATCACACATCAATGAAACTCGGTAGGAACTTACTACATATCCCTATCCTTCTACTGAGAAAATAAGGGGAGCACTGGATAAGGGGGCGTGGCACCCCCCATACAAACAAAATTTTTGATCTCGATTAGCTTTGGAACTAAATGTCGTGCAGCATTGAAATTTCGTATGCAGTCGCCTCTTGGATGTGTTGTCCCACTGGTAAAATTTTATGGGCGTAGGATGAAAGGGCGTGGCACCCCCCATACAAACAAAATTTTTGATCTCGATTAGCTTTGGAACTAAAGGTCGTGCAGCATTGAAATTTCGTATGCAGTCGCCTCTTCGATGTGTTGTCCTACTGGTAAAATTTTATGGGCGTAGGATGAGGGGGCGTGGCACCCCCCATACAAACAAAATTTTTGATCTCGATTAGCTTTGGAACTAAAGGTCGTGCAGCATTGAAATTTCGTATGCAGTCGCCTCTTGGATGTGTTGTCCCACTGGTAAAATTTTATGGGCGTAAGATAAGGGGCGTGGCACTTTTTTATCAACTCCAGATTTGTGTATAACTTTAGAACTAAAAATCACACATCAATGAAACTCGGTAGGAACTTACTACATATCCATATCCTTCTACTGAGAAAATAAGGGGGCACTGGATAAGGGGGCGTGGCACCCCCCATACAAACAAAATTTTTGATCTCGATTAGCTTTGGAACTAAAGGTCGTGCAGCATTGAAATTTCGTATGCAGTCGCCTCTTGGATGTGTCGTCCCACTGGTAAAATTTTATGGGCGTAGGATAAGGGGCGTGTGTATAACTTTAGAACTACAAATTACACATCAATGAAACTCGGTAGGAACTTACTACATATCCATATCCTTCTACTGAGAAAATAAGGCGGGCACTGGATAAGGGGGCGTGGCACCGCCCATACAAACAAAATCGTTTATATAGAATAGCTTTGGAACTAAAGGTCGTGCAGCATTGAAATTTCGTATGCAGTCGCCTCTTGGATGTGTCGTTCCACTGGAAAAATTTATGGGCGTAGGACAAGGGGCGTGGCACTTTTCAAGCAACTACACACTTGGGCTTCAGTTTATAATTATAGGTACACCACACATCAATGAAAAACGATAGGAACTTACTTGCCGCGCCCTGCTGGCAAAATAGCAACAACTCACCGCGTCACAAATATGCCACGAATATTAGGGTCGATCACAGCCGTATTATTTGTTAAATTGAGGATATGACGATAGGAGACACTGTGAATACCCTAAATATTGTGTACTGCTCTGCAAGTTTTAAATTCTTTTTGTGAAAAATTTCAGAGCTCTAAAATTGAATTTATGGAAGACTAAAAAGTAGAAAATAAAATTATATAAAAAAAAACTTTTTAAAAATAAGCTTTAATTTATTTAATGTACTAAAAAGTAGAAAATAAATGGTTTTTAAGTCACCTGTATCTTACTATCAATAAAAGCTTGTGCGCTCAATATCCATATTCAAAATATCTTTCATTACTAGAATCTATTTGCAAAAAATTATTTAAATAAAATATTGTGGTAACTGTTTGACAAATATTGAACACATGAGCGCCCCAAGCTTTTATGGATAGTAAGATACAGGTGACTTAAAAACCATTTATTTTCTACTTTTTAGTACATTAAATAAATTAAAGCTTATTTTTAAAAAGTTTTTTTTTATATAATTTTATTTCTTTTCAGACTGTAAATGAAGCAGAAGATAGATAGAAGAATGTAAGCATATATTTTCTACATTATCAATATAGCAAATCCTACTCATGTTAGGCTGCTTAAGGCATTCGAGAAGAAGCCCACAAGAGAGTGTTAATGGTTCTTTGTAAAAATTACACAGAAATTATTTAAATTCCTAATATATACTAAACGATTTTATAAAGCAATCGCCTTCAAAAATGAAAGCCTGCTTCAGTTGCTGATCTAAATGCTTCCAGGCGCACTTTATCGATATTTTAGGAAAACAACAAATTTAGAAAAAAAGTTTGGTTTAATATTAATTCAAAAATGCTGAAACAACTCATTTTCAAAATCAAGCAAAATGAGCAGGCTTTTGTGGACTAAATATACAGTAATGTCCGACTGTCCGACCGAATGTGGCTTTTTCGGGCGAAACCCTACAAATGTTCGGCTCTCAGTCTCAGCTTTGGCCAAATCCAAAGGTGTAGCCGAAGGATAATTTTTATAATAATAAGTCTGGATGTTGCTATACTTCATACCAATTCTTCACATTGAGAAACAAAACATTAATTATTCATTCATTTCAATTTCGAAGAAGCCGAGAGCCGAACTTCGGTCGGACACTATTATATAGCGAACAGTTGATATGGCCGTGTGCGTCTTTAACGACACCACTTTCAATTAAACGTACATAAATGACCTTTTTCTTTGGTTAATAAAAGTCTATTTTGTACTGCGATGGCAAATCAAAGCTTCTTGTTAAATACCAACGTTTTTATTCCAACTGCCCTGCAGATTGCATATGAGCAGATGAAACTTGGCTAATTCAAATTGGTCGGCAAGAAAGGATCTCGTTAAAATAATTTACTGCGCATGCCAATAATCAAACGCCTGCTGCAGAATACATACACATGCATATAAGATGCACGTCTGTGTGTGTGAGTACTTCTTTCAGTGCGGCAAAATATGGCGATTTGCTAGTCGTTTTGGACGGCAGCGTGCAAAATTATACACATTAAAATAGGCTGTAGTGGACTGCGACGTGGACATGAAGCGTAGGCCTCCTTTCCGGCAAGCACCGGCAAATTTAGAAGCAACTCCTACGTGCGGCAAGCAATAAACGCAGCACACGGCGCGCTTAGTTTTCCACTTCATCAGCTCGTTCGTGGCTGCTGCAGAGCGGTCCAATTTAAGTTATGACATGGAGCGTGGCTGGCTGCAGCACTTCCAGGTAGCAGGAGGGGCAAAGCGCAGGCCGACTAAATTCAGGCGCAACGAAATGAAATGAAGGAAAGTGTGCACTAAGGCAAAAATTAGTTAGCCTTGATGATGCAGAGTGCACAGACGGGGTTGCCAAGAGTCTTCAAGTTTTTCATATTCCTCTGGAGTGGCGAACATTTCTGATGGTTTCCGAATCTAATGAAATTTGCACTAGAAACGTTAATATGGAAGGTAAATAATAGAATCTAATTGATTTCCTTGCTAATTTGGTAAAGAAATAAAGTGCAATACAGTAGCGGCTGAAAAATTAGAGCTGTCACTATTGCGAATTTTCCAAAAAGCAGAATCAGCACATTTGATGGCAATAAAGCTTGAAAGCTCTAAAATTTGAACATAAGATTCTAATTTGCAAGCGAATTCTTTTTGTACAAATCGTTAAGGTCCCGTTATTGCTCGAAATGCAGTTTTCTGTCATGCTCTTATACATTAGACAGTTCATCATAGCTTGACGAGTACTGACGCACGCGTTTTTGATTAAAAGTTCTTGATCGCTTTTTATAGCAATAAAAGGGTTACAGAAATTATAACTTTTCGCAAATTCGAAGTACCCGAAAAACCAAGTGGTTCTTATTTATGAGCTTCTTTGACCATTTATAACGTCAGGCCAAGGGCATGCTGCGAGCCCAGAAAGTGGTCCTTATAGCTAATGGTTTCACATTTCTTTACCGGATATTCCGTAGTTCCCTGGCACCCAGAGCAGGGTAGGCAAGTTGTAGAAGCCTACGCTGCTAGGCTTGGCTTTATACTCCTTAACTGTCTTGGAAGTGGTGATTGGGCCGAGCAAAGCCATAAATGCAACCTGACTGTCAATACAGACGCAAATACTTTTGCCAGAGCATCTACTCACCCTGACGAAGTCCATGGACATTAAGATAGTAAAAATGTTCGCCTGAAAGACGGATGCATGCTGTTCTAATGGAAAATTAAATTTCGTGTTTGTTGATCTCCGACCCGATGATTTAAGAATATACTGGGTATTTAATAGATTTATCTAAAGTAATTTAAATAAATTTTAGACCAAACTAGTTAATAATTTGTTTAATATATTCATAGTTATTTGTAAAACTATGCTTAATATACATCACAGTGGCTCTATACATTCCCAGCAACTTCATAAAATTTCTCTTGGAATCGAAGACAAATTAGCTGGCAACTCTGCACAAGGCGAACGAGGGCTGAACGAGCTGAAGGAACAGCGCGACGGCAGCGCGACGAACGGACCGCCGTACAAACGGACAAATTTTCTAATTTCGAAACGTGGTCAATCAACACAAAAGCAGTACGTGCTAAAATGGCAACAACAAAGGCAGCAACAACAACTGCTGCTACCACGATTTGCTGCCGGCGTTAGGACTTTGCGCTTAAAATACAAGAAAAAAAGTTCATTTGCAAATTAACTTGCTGCTAGCTGCAAGTGCTGTGCGTCATACTGCGGCGCATTTAGCATGAGTGCAACATGCGGCATGCAACGAAATGCGGCAGCAAGTTTTTGCATTGCCCAGCAGCCGACGCATGCGGGAGCGAGCGAGTTGCTGAGCAGGCGCCTTCTGCAGCGGGCGCAAATTAAATCACGTCCAAGATTAAAAATTGCGCATGAAATTATTAATTTTTCACTGGAGTAGCAGCAGCAGCAACAACAGCAGCAATCAGTGTTGCTGTTGGAGTCGGCAGCAGTTGCTGTTGCTGCATTTGGAATTCGTTATTGTCACTCGGCCTTCGCATGAAGATGCGCTGCTGGGAAGCGTTCAAACTCTGCTGCGCTCAAGTGACACGCCCCTTTTCTGTAGTTGGTAACAGCGCTATAGAGCCACTTCTAAGGAACTGCTGGAGAGGCTATGCAAATTCGAGCATCAGTCAACTTAATTGGGAAAATAGTTCTTCCATACAAAAGGATTTTGTTTCCGACTTTCAACATCATTCACAATTTTTGAGCAAGAACAAGAAAGAAAGTTTTTGAGAAAATTTAATAAGCGTCAATTGTCAGCTTTTCATTAGTTACACAGGAGAATGATGAAATTCTTCGATACCTTTTAGTAATTAGATTTTGTCAAAATTTTCCAAAATTTTAATCACAAAAAAGATGCCATTGAAATCTCTTATCTTCTGCTAAAAGCACAAAAGTTTTTTAAATTATTCGAATTGAAGGAAACTTCCTTTTACGTATAATCTAACTCATCTCTTAGCTCTTCATATGATTGCAATACAAGCGTACAAATGTTTGTCGCAGTTGCAAAAGCAATAATATCAAAACTTACGATCCATATTGTTTTTATATGCATTCATAATTTAAGAACGACGAAACTTAATACGTTTTTTTAAACTATTCAGCAAAAAATCAATAAATTGTAATTGCCAACTGGCAAACTGTGCACAAATGCCATTGCAAATCGTCGGCATATATGCAAATATTCAAATGCTGAAATGCAGCCGTCCAACAGACATGAGCACACATGACAATCGCAATTAGCCACAATCAAAATGTCATTAAAAATGCCAAATAAAATGTTGGCTTTTTCGATTATTAAAGTGCCGTACGTTGTGAGTGATTGCAGTTTGCATAATGCACAGACAGACGTATTCGTAGACACACTGGCCGCGCGGACGTACGGACGGACGGACGGCTTGACAAATTGGCTAACTGGCAGAACAACGTCGACAGATTGGCTGGCCAATAAGCCAACAAGCCAACAACAAATAGACAGATAGAAAGGCAGGCAAGCACCAAACTACCACCGCGGATCAGACATACAGACAGACAGACAGACAGACAGACAGACAGACAGACAGACAGACAGACGGACAGACAATCGAACAGATTTGTTGGCCAATACTGCCGCATTTTGCACAGGTTGCAAACTCAAATCACTTTGGCATGGAAATTAGTTATAGTCAAAATTGAAAAATTACCAATCAACTGAAATGGTACAAATCTAACGAAGCAAAGTTGAACAAACACCAAATTGCTGCATTCAACTATTCGATTGACCCAAAAATAAGGCTTGAAAAAAACGGTAAATAAAGCTAATGCAGATAGCTATGAGTTTACAATCTAGTTGCTTTTACAATGAAGCGCGAATAGCTATGAAAAGTGGGAGGGTAGTAAGAATTTGCTAACGGTTAAATGCACAAATTGATCTACTTTTGCCAGATTTCGCATACACTGACATCCATTGGCACTAAATATAACTTTTTGCTTTGTTTGCTCAATATAAACAAAGCTAAGGAGCGGCCAAACAAACTATTACTTAGATCAGGGGTAGCCAATCCAAATGATATCGCGAACCACATACATACATATGTATATGGAAAATGCTTGGAAATGGCCGGAAGATTGGTAGTAAAAAATTTTCAAAGCGGAACGCGTGTTGGCCACTCCTGACTTAAATGGCAAGAAAAATTCTATACAGAATGCCTTTCATAAAAAGGACAAGCCACCGAAAGTAAATGTAATTTTGTCGAGGAAATATAAGGAATATTAAATTTTCTTTCTCTTAGGAAAATTTGTGAAAAAGTCGATTCATAAGCATTTACAGATTGTGGCAGAAGAGGCCGGATTTGCTTATATATGTTCGAAAATCATGAATTAAAAAAAAATAAGCTCAATATATTTCACCAAATTCACAAAATGTGTCAAAAAATTATTAAAAAAATTTAAGCAATCTAGCCAATTTTTATAACATCAATTACAACAACATTGCAAACGATTTGCTGCAGCTCTATTTAACATGGCAATTCGAATTGAGGTAATTGCTTGGCATTGCAGCAACATTTGCAATAAAAGCGAATTGATTTTAGCATTACATCTGAATTGCTCATTGTTTGGAGCTGAGAACAATTCCCTTCAGTCAATTTGTTGATATTTGGCAGTGTATACGAGTTGAGGCGATCGCTCTTGTATTCATAATTGGCTTTTGAGATTGTTCAAGGATTTTGTTGCTGAGCGAAAATGAAAGTTGCTTTTGTATTGTGCTTTTTATTTCGATCCATTAAGAAGCAATGATTTCAAAAGTACTTTGCAACTACATTGGTGCAATTTATTAGAATGGTTTTCACAGACAATCTCACATGTGACTTCATCTTAAATGGGCTCATTGCTGACTTATCAGTTTGCCGCAAACCGTTTTACATTTCGCCATTTAGTTCCACTGCTCAACACCAGGTTAAAATGTCAAAGGTGCCAAAGTGCACCTTGTAAACTGCTCTGGCTCTTTCTTCGTTGCCCTTGCGGCGTTTGACTTTTGCCGTGCTTTGTGCATGTGTGTATGAGTGTATGAATGCTTCAGCGGCGGGCAGTTAATCGCGATCGAAGTGTTCTTCGTACCGCTGAGCAAGAAAGCGGCATGGAAATATCGCCTTGCACTGAACTCTTGCACTCTGCGTTTTGGCTGAGTTGTTCTCAACGCTAACGGCTCTGAGTGTAATGCACTGTAAAAAAGACTTAAAAGTGTTTCATTCGAATTTTCCATAGACGTATATTTACATATATAGCTTCAATCCTTGCTCCTTTATGTCGCGCCACGGCATTATAAATTTTTTTTTTTTATTTACTTTTATTGAACGTTTGGAATTGGAATGGTTCGGTAAATCTAGAGTTAATCCCTTCTTCAATTGCATATTGTTAGAAAGAAATTAATTATCCTGCAAAATATATTGTACGCTAAAAGATATTGCTGATGAGTTTCTAAATGCTGGCTTGTTTATAATTGCAAACTGCCTGATCTATTCCAGCAATCTTATTACTTGCTAGCTCATAATCCTCCGTGATCTACTTTTAATTTCATTTAAATGCCATATATCATATTTAAAATTGTCAACAGTAAACGCAATAAAGATGTGCAACCAGCTGAGAAACAATCGCTGCCGCACAACAACAAAAACAACAGAACAACAACAAGAGACTATGGCAAATACACACGTAAAGGCTGCTCAGCAGGCCACCAGTTCGGTGGCAATTGATTTGCATACCGCTGCGACGAGAAGAACCGCACCAGCGCAGTCGCCGCCATAAGTTCGGCGTTATTAATGATCTGCTGCAGGGTGTCGGAAATTACGGCCACAAACAGCAAACAGCCGCCATCGCAGATCACACAAGACGCGACAAGTTATCCGCAGCGAGAGAAGCGAGCAATCGACAAGAAACAAGCAAATCAAAACGCCCAACTACATGAATAATTACCATGTTAAATGCAAATAGTAATCTGTGCTTGGAGAGCCGCCAGCTCAGTTGCGGCCAACCTGCTGCCAGCGGTACAAATACAATGCAGCTGGTCGGAGCAGCAAGGTAAGACAAGCAAAGGCCTGCATCGAGCTCTGCATAAAGGTGAAAACTTCGTAGAGAAAAAATTCAAGTAAGGCTTCGGAAATTTCCAATTGTCAAGTTAGCTTAAACGTTTATATAGAATGCACTATAGAAAAGATAGCTACGATTCACTTATGCCGAATTTATTTTAAATCAAAATGCCATGCAAATTTTTTTATTCCATAATTTTTTATGTTTTATTAAAAACAACTAAGAAAGCATCAGTCGGTTTTCGACAACAGAGTAATACTCTACACCAAGTAATCAGGTAGGCTGATAATCCACTGAAGAAGAGAAATTGTTGGTGTGTTAATTGTACCGCCTGCATAGTGGACAGACCATACCCATTTTTGAAAAATTTGAAAATATTCTTTCCAGCAATGAAGTAATCAAATAGCCAAAGCACGCTGTGATAGATATATTTTTGAAGTTATGAGGATTTCCCATTTATCGCCTGTATAGTGGGCGGACCAGGCCCGGCTTTTCGTAGGGCCGCGTAGAGGAACCACTCCTTCTTTTCAATAAGCAATTATGGTTCCTACATCAACATGATCTAACTAACGTAGAAATTAGACGGTTCGACAGAGTACCTACACAATTATCTGTACAGAGAAAGGTCAACTAAGTATGTCTAAATGCTTTCTTGGGCAGGAGCACTACCTTGTGCACTTCGCTGTAGCTTCCGGACAATCATGCAACCGCTCAGACAGAATTATACGGCCACAAAATGGCGTACATATGTATCTGTTTGCAGCTGCTGTTAGTGTTTATCGTTTGGGTTTAAGTGTCCTTAGGTGGCAATCTCTTCTGCGAGCGTCTTCTGCTAGGTTTGGTGCGGCGCGACTCGACTCGACTCAGCTTGGCTTTCCAGCCAGATGACTGAAAGTTTTGTTTTACGAGCGTGTGCGCGTTGCAATAAACAACAACAATGGCGGCACAATACAAACAAACATACGCTCAAGCCTAACCCTCAAACACTCATACAAAAACTTTCGTTTAAAAAGTTTATATAAACGTCGAATTGGAAAAATAATAATGCAATCTTGTATTTACTTTTATTAAAAACATTAAACAGCTAATTCTATAAACATATTTTAAAAAACGCTACAAAAATTGCTACAACTTACATTTTTGAAAGTGCTTTTAGGCTTTTTTGTTTGTATTGCCGAAGGACGAACGCATGTTTCAGCGCTGTTGCTTCAGGGTTAATACATATTTCAGTATGAGCAGCAAGCATACACAACACTAACTTTTTTAATGGCCGCTCAGTTGACAGCGCATAAATTTTTGAAACTGTTTTACGTGCGTTTAGTTTTACAAGTAGTTTTTCGTTTTCGCCATTTAGTTGCATGCTGAAAGATAGCAGAATATATTTCAAATTGCAAGCAGCTTAAAGCTGCTACACAAGCATATTTGAACAACTACATGCTACACTCAATTCTCTCTTTTATGTGATGTAAATATGTTTCACAGAAAACCGCACAATAAAGTCTCATAATTCAGTAGAAACTGTCAATGATTTGATTTGATAGTTGCATTTCCCTTTCAAGGAAATTCAGGCCAGACTGCTTTCCAGCAGGCATTTAAAGTGTGTGGTCCTATTTCACTGACTGCAGAAGTAGCATAATTTATGCAGTCTAAAATCGAAAACTTTTAAAGATAATAATATAATAACAACTAATTAAAGAAGGGGAGTGCCATAAAAATATAAAAGGAAAAAAATGGCATAACTTGTAAATCTTGTAAAAAATACGGATAGAAATCGTATGAAAAAAACGCAAAATTTAAAAAACGCTTCAAAAAAAAAAAGAGAAACTTTAGTGTACTTGGTTATAAGGCAAGGTTTCCACTTACTATTATCGATGGTGTAGCATAGCGAAAATAAATTGAAATAATTTTTGGAAAATTACATTTTATAGTCGCTTAAAAAAGTTGACTCGAATCGGGTTCACACACTGTCTGCCCCGCCATTGTGACGTCATATATCAAGACGCACTGATATTGTGGCGAATGAACTTCTGCTGCCATGAGCGCACACACAAGCATGCGGAAAGCAGAGGCATGCCAGCTTGTGGCAGCAACAGACAATTTGTTGCAGGTGATATGATGCCGCTTATGGTTGGGTTGCGCTGGATGTGACATGATTGCAGACAGATTGCGAAAGTAAACCATAATTCGCACACAGGCAGACACACAAATAGACAATCAGTTGGAGGAGCGCGCAGAATGGGCACTACTTCTATAGATATGCCAAGCAATGTCAGGGTAACGCGATAGCTGGCAGCACTGCCAACGAAGGCAGTTGCTTTCTTGGAAGTGTCTCTTCGCCTGCGTCGATGCAGACAAACGATGCTGGTCAGCGAAACAGTTGCAAGCACACACACACTCACAGCCATACGCGTTGCCAGCGCAAAATATGGTCAATGGAATTTCTATTTTCACTTCGTTGTCGCGCACACGCCGTCGTCTTTGGGCAATGCAGCGTGGCTGTGGCATGTGTGGCACCCCTTCAATGCGCAACTGCAATTTATGCTGTGAGCATCTGCAGTCGCTACGCTCGGCTGCAAAATTATTGCCAGCCATATTTGGATTGAATCATTATTGCGCTGCATTATTTCAGCCAGTTGTGTCCTTTTGCCTGTGTGAACAGCGAACAGAACGGGCCAGCAATGGCAACATTGCTCCAGCGAAAGGAAGAAGAGTTTGGACAGCATGTGCTGCTTGAATTGTGTGGCATATTAGACAAATTTTATGAAGTTGCGCTTCAAACTTGCCACAACAGCAATAGCAAGAAGGCGACCTTGTCAAAGCTGGCAATATTAGATGAGAATGTGGCTCTTGACGCAGATAGCCATAAAGCCATAAGCGAAGTTATGAATTGCCATAAACAATTGGAATTTTCAGTGCAGTTGGAAAGGAAAGATGCTGTCAATCGAAAAGGTTCGGTGATTTGTTATTAGCCGAAATTAAGTTGCATGCCTTAAATGTTACGGTGCAGTTAGTCATGACTTGCCGCTACAAAAAAGTATAGCTTGCTGGAAATAGTGTTTTGTTGTTATGAAACACGGCATCTTTGAATAAGAAACGAAAACTTATGTCATTTAAACTGCGATGAAATGTGACCAATACTGACTGTTGGGCTCAAAATGGTCGGGGTGCCGAATTTGTCGTCGTGCGGGGGATCGCTGGGACTTGGCAGTACAGAGTTAAGCGGAGAAGTAACACTGATGCAAACGGTTATATTAGCCGGTCAGTAGTTCTAGTGCTAATTAGCCTATCAAAAATGGCAAAAAAATTTAATAGCAACAAAAAAAGGATATATCCTGTTAGGCCAAATAAACTACTCATAGACCCCGTTGGGATCTTAAATATATCAAAGGGAGTTACGTTTATGATTCAGGGTAGTAGCAGTAGTAGTGATCTATTCGAATACGAGAGCATTGAGTATTTCCTCGATTAAAAATTTCTATAAAATGTCGGAAGACGCAAGAATTGCTTGTCAAAAGTCTAAAGTGGCCAGTCTGGCGATTCCAACGGATTTTATTCAATGCAGCCGCCACGCAGCGGCCGTATGAGACATTGGAAAAGCAACTTTCTTTGCAAAAAAGTTAAAAGAAATATATAATTTATGGCCCTTTTGAGTTGAACGTATCTCACATATGGCGGAGCTAAAGATGCGCTTGTTTCTGTTGTTGTTGCTGCTGTTGTTCTGCTGTGGCATCAAATCAAATCAAGCTGAAAATGCAAAAAAAGAAGAAGAAATTAATTATTAATTATTGAATTTACAATAAAAAATGTTGGCCATAAATGGCGTGTGCAAAAAAACAAAAACAAATACAACAAATGGAATGAAGGAGAATTGGCCAAATAATAAATGATAATAATCACGCCTGTTTTGTGTGTATGCGAGTGCATGTGTGTGTGTGTGTGTGTGTGTGTGTGTGCTTATTATTGTGATTGCTGCCTGCAACATATTGCTGCCGCACTAATATTATGCGCGTTGCACGTCGATATGCGGCAGCGGCTGCGCGCAATCGATCATCGCTTCAAGTGACAGTTGCTGCTGCTGCTGCTGGTTTTTGTGCACTTGTCAGCAACACAACTGCTGTCGACAGTTTGTCGTTGCTGCTGGCTTTGCTTGTTGTTGTTGTTGCATTGTTGCTGTTCTGTGCCCATGCTCTGTTCCTTGTTGCCACTTGCCTTGCGGCTGCAACACTCGCTCCGCTTTGGCAAATGACAGACACGCTATATTGTCCTTGTCTGACATAATGTCTCGAGATTATCACAAGTGATAAAGTGGCCAACTTTTTACAGTCACGCGTGCAACATGCTTTTGGCTGGGTTGCATCCTTTTTTGTTGCTCTCATTTGCAAGCATTTGAATTATGTGCTGCAAGTGATTTTATGGTTTTGAGTAATTGTCCAATGCTTTGTCATTTCATCGATATTTGTGCAAGTTTTTGTGCAAGCTACAAAATATATCAGCGCCTCCGTCGGAGTGCTTTTGCAGTGAAGGGAGGGAACATCGGCACTTGTTATAACAAATTTTCGAATTTCTTTACTGGAGGTTCTACTTGTCTACTAAATAAGGTCCTGAAGACGTTCTGAATTTTGATTGACTTTTGATTGTAATCAAACCCGCAGTTCCGACGTGGTTGCTCCCATCTGCGAATTAGCAATTTAACTTCTGGCCTACAAGTTCAGTTTAAACTTTGATAAGAAAATGCATAAGATATGCAAAATCTTTTTCTTTTTCAAAACATTGCAATTAGGCAGAGTATCAGCGCAAGACACATGCAGAGATGGGTAGTCGAAGGAAATAATCGACTCTAGATATTTTCAAATTCGTAAATTTTGTATTAGTCGATTTTTCAACTATTCACTAATTTTTTCAGAAAAAGTCAAACTAATCGAAATTATTTCTTGTAGTTGTGAATAAAATCAATTCTTTTACAATCACTTCAAGCTCACTTGTGTGCAACTCAATTAAGTAAGAACTTTCAATACCAGCGGGACATCAAAATCCACAATAAGTTAAAAAATTTAGTTAATAGTCCTGCTTGAAGGACGAAACTAATGATGCACAAACTTTTGTTTGTTCTTGACAAAATCAAAGCCAAAATTTATATTTTTGCAATATTCAACTTTGAAAAGTTGAAAGTTTTATGAAATAGTTAACTAAATGATAAATATCGGTTTCGGTTAGCCATCCTTTGGCGCACTTATGATTGAATCGTAAAAAAAATGCTCGTTACTTACTCAATTCAGCGTCGAATTAAATGTATATGAATATGTTGAATAATAATTTCTTGCATATGGAGAAGAACCAATTGAATGGCATTCAATTAAGATAGTAACAGTAGACTTGGGGCATTCGACATTTGTATTGTCACTCTGTTTAAAAACAGACACATCTAAAGATGTGTTTCAAGAAATCGATAATAATTTAAAAATTCTCCAGGTCTTTTCATTGAAAATGTGAGGGCGAGTCATAAAAACGCCAAAAAATAAAACAATTTGACACAAAAATTTTATATAACTAACATCTTTTGTATTGTGCATATGCATGTGTATGTGTGTATATGAGTATTTGTCAGTCTGACAGATTAGTGTGGCATACAGCGCATTGACACGTCAGTGTGGCAACTGCTTCAAAATGCATGACGTCTGCGGCATGACGACGTAATAACTTGCAATCGAACTGTTAAAGTTGGCGCGCAACGAATTTTTGACAGGTACCGGGCGCAGCGCATTAGCTCCCTGCAAGTGTATGTGTGTGTGTGTGTGTGTGCCGCTCTATTGTGCAGTTTGTTTATGAGCCATGCGCTCCGGCTGGAATACTGATGACATTTGGGACATAAATAAAAGTATTTAATGGCAATACCAACGCCAAATGTGTCAACGGCGGGCGAGTGTGTCATGACAAATGCATGTGCGTGTGAGTGTGTCTCTGTATGAGCGGATATGCTGTGGCCATGAACATTTATGACAGACGACTGACATTTCAGCGTGTGATAATATTGCAGAAAATGCCAGCGAGCGAGAAAGAGAGGCACAGCTGCGGCAAGAGCATGAGCAAAAGGCTTGTGTTAATTGTGAATTTATAAACAAGTATTTAACATAAAATAACAATAAAAATGCCCAAAGGACATCACAGAAGCAACAACAAAACAGCAACATTTGCAAAAAGTCGCCAACAGTTGGCATGTATTGTCCCTCCGTTTTTGGCCCTGATCATAATTGCTGATTGTCATAATGTCGCCTCGTCTTCGGTAATCAAGTTTTAGTGAGTGCGTCGCGCTGCCTCTGCTACCAGTCACGTCAGCCGCCACTTATGAACATTGCCAGTTTTGTGCTCAGAACAACTTCCAGTTGGTTCATTTTCAGCTTCTTCAATCCAACACATAAATCAAAGTCTTCTCTGCTTTTCTTTTCGCATCATCTTCCAGCCACCAGTTTTTGGTTTGTCTGCAGTTCAGTTGAGTTGATAGCGAGTTTTAATGTTACCATCCTATCCCGGCCTGAAATATATTAACTGTTGCAAATTAATTGTAGGGTTTATGATTATTAAACAAAAATTGAAGTTAAAATATTGCAATTCAATTTATATTCCAGTTATATTCTACTATTGTATTGTCTATTCTAATGACTAAACCAAAATGCGCTACAGCTGGCAAATTTTTCGGCAAACTTTAACACTACTACTAACTTAGTACTAACTTTAGCCATTCTTCTTCGGCACTATTTTACAAATAAATATTTATGCTGATTTTCTGCTGGTAATTATTAACCACATGTGCGTGGTAAATTGCAAAACAATGCCAACAATTGTCAACATGTTGACAGCAATTGGCGAATTTTGGTTGATTGCTTGTCGATCAATGTAAATCACTTTAATTGAAGCTAACAACTTTTAAATTGAAATATTGTGTGTGCATGCTGACGGTAATCAAAAAATCTATTCTGCATATGGGTTTAGAACAGCGTTTCCCAAACTATGCCATTTTTATATCTATTACTAAATATATTAATTATTTTTGAGCAAACACGCTCGGATTTCATGGATCGCTGTCGAAATCAGTTGACTCCCACTTATGCCGTTGGGAAGCGCTGGCTTGGCCTATTGTTTGCTATAAATTACGTATGCGTGTTGCGTGGATGTATGGGTTAGCTGTTGATACCAAAAAGTTGTAAATTATATTATGTGGCAAGTAGGCGTGCTGAGGTATAAATACGTAATTTTGCTGACGCACACACTCACAGACACATGCGAGTGTGGCATTTGCAGTGTGCAAATTTTGTGATATATACTGCTTTAATTTCTGTCAGTGATTAGCATAAAATTGCAATAAATTCATGTTTCCCTTTTTTGGCATTTTTGGCCTTTGTTTGGCTGCGCTGGCAAATTGTTTTGACATACAAATCAGCTGTGGCAAGCTGCAGCAGGCAAATTTTAAAATTATTTGGCAGTTGAATTTAAATTTGCAACAAAAATTTTGTAGTAAATCAGTGTCAGAACAGCGCTCAGCTTTTCTTAATAATGTCACTTTTTTTTGACGTATGAGCGTATATAATTCGAAAAGAAATCAAGAATTTCAACTTTAATGCACACGCTTTCAATTTATTGCTTACTTATTCATAAATGTGCCTCGTTAAGTGCCGCACAAAAGCAAAAAAAGATTGGCGTGGCATGTCTCGGAGTTTCGTCCTTCTGCAGCGAAAAATTATGTGCCCCGTCAGCGAGTTCAAACTTAATATTATTCTTTTCTTGGTTAGAGCAAATGCCAGAAATATTTTATGGCAAAGGCAAGCGTTCCTTTTTATACTATGTGTGTGAGCATGTCTTCTTGCATGTGCACTCATATTGCTGTCATATATAATTTTTTCGCAATTTGATTAAGGCAATATGTAATATAGTAGTTCTAAATGTTTTTTTGAAGCCTTTAACTGTTTCATTATAAACTTTTGCTGAGTACTTGCCTGATGCCTTTCTTTTGTGTAGAGTGAGTAAGAGAGGGGAAAAGAAATAAAGCAACCGTTTGAGAGGAAAAAGAATTATTTTGCATTAATTCAGAAAATCCTAAGCTAAAGGGAACTATAAGATATTTCTATAGCCGCAGCTGAACGGAATTGAGAAGCTTTATTAGCCAAATAATGCTCATGAACAGTTGTCAATTCTGTGCGATTGGAAATAAGTTTTTCTAAAATTGCTTAAGTTTTTACGATAAATTGCAGTAAAAGGTTGAAAAGTTGGTTTTTCGATTTCTTTTGGGGAATTTAGAGTGAAAGTATGCGCTTTTGTCTTTAAATTAACAATGCCAAATATTTTGCCACTATTGGTTCGTCGCTTGTCTTTGATTGGACAATTCTAAATAGTATCTTTTTTTGAAAGCGACTTGCGATCATAGTTTATGATGACTGGGCTTAGATTATATTAATTGATGAAGATTATGATCTCAAGGATACCAAGTAAATATAGTTGAAACGTTTATTCATGTTAAATCCTGTTCTGCGGCATAGCAACCGATACTTCAACTTGCGTGTTACGTGAAGTTAAACTATTGACGAAAAGACAGTATTCTTTTGTTTTATGGCATCAACATTTGAGACATTTTATGCACAATTTTCGGAAGAAAGTCTTCCAAGAACCCGACTCAGAGGACAACTCTAATACAAATACATGATATGAATATGACAAAGGCATATGTTAAGTTATGGCAACACAATTACAAAATTTATTTATTTAACAATAGCAAGCAGACAGAAATTGTTGTGCCAATATTTTGCTATTGACCATATTGAGCATGTCCAACAACCGCCAGGGTGGCAGGAAATATACATTTCAAAAATTTATCGCATTTGCTGTGCATACATACGTGTGAATGGGATGCGACTATTGACAGCCATGCGAAAAGCTTTGTTGTGGAATACTTAATCCTTTGGGTGAGGGACAGTTCATGTTAACATGAAATAGCATTGATACATTCCAAAACAAGTCGATCTGTTTGCATGCCAGTTCCATTTGTTGACGAACGCTTCACAATTACCGAACACAGCAAAACATAATTGAATTGTTAGCAAGCAACACATGCAAACAATCCACGCACACATACAGGCAGACATTCCTGCATGCGCTTGCGGTTATGCTGTTAATTTTTCTCAGTGCAAGAGTTGAGGATTTGCATGCAATTGCAATTTCTGTTTGTTTTGCCTTTGGTTCAGACTGATTTGGGGATTTGTGAGTTTTACGAATTGTTGCGCTTATTCGGTGTTTGCGCTGAGTAGTCGCCGTGATTCTGTAGCATCAAAATAGCAATTAGTGTCGGGCAAATATTTGCGCAAGTGATTTGCGCATGCATGTAAAATCTAAAATTGCATATGCCTGATACTCGAATGTGTGGGTGTCTATGCAACAGTTGAGTTAATTCAATTTGCATAGATAGCATGATACGGCAATTGGCTTCTCTTTTATAGATATTTACAATTTGAAGATCCGTATGTCGGTTGAAGCTAGTTTACGAATATATTGTTTTATGTTTATGATTGGCTAAAGTATTCGAAGGGATTGCAGGCATTATATATTGCTTGCTGACGGGATTAATTGAATCTGTTTTGGTAGCCTGCTATGCCTGTTAGGCACCGCTGTGGCTCAGTGGGTAAGTGCTCGGGTCCTGATGCTATCGAGTCCCCAGCGCGTCATAACATCCCATAAAAATATAGACTTCGTTCTTTCACACGCAGCGAAGAACACTTAGCTTCGATTAAAAGGTTCTCCCTGGCTAAGTATCAATGAGCAATAGCTTTCCGTTTTTATCCTTTCCTAAGGCCCCTTTTTTTCATTCCCATTTTTTCATTCCATGCTGCTCCCAATTCACTTCCAATCCGCACTTTTCCAGCTGTCAATTTTTTCCCATTTTCTCAGCTCTCACGCAAAAACGCGTAATCATTGATCAGCATTTACGAGAAGCAGGTGACCGCAACGGACTCGCTTTTCAATTATTATCGAATTCGTGTACTCGCGCACAGTTAATAGAAGCCTTTCTTTGTGCCCTTTAAATAAAAAACTTAAACACTCCCAAAACAAAAAAAAATCTTAATAAGCTCCCTTTCGGACACTGCTATAGAAAGAAGGATACCAAAGAGAGTAAAGTAGGCATCATGGTGAGAACAAAATTATTTGAATGGTAGCCCAAATTTTGTTCCATATGCGAGGTATTAAGACTCGAAAACATTTCGTAAATAATTCAGCTTAGTGCCTTTAAATATTGAAGTGGTGTAGACAACATAAACAAGCAACGACTAGCTGCATCTAAGGATGATACTTAAGCGATTTTTCAAGCAATTTAGGACCATTGTGATGCCACACCATCACACAAGATCACCTCTGTACCTCATGGTTGTGCAACCAATTGGAAAATATTTTCTTCAAAATGTCTTACTTTCTATAAAAAATCTATCAAGTTGCTTATAAAGTAAAAGTAAATGAAAGCAGTTGCTGATAATTGAGTCATTAAAGAATGCTCAACAAAAACAATAAACTTGATTTATTACACGCACACATATGTACATAACACATATGAATGCACATTGTCACACAGTGACTCACAGAGAGTGTGCCAAAGGAACGAACGACTTCATTATCGTTGAATGACGAATAGCTCTAAATATTTTGGTGGCTGGTATATTATGATGTGTTAACAATTGTTTGAAGGTAATAAATCGCAACAGGGAATTAATAATCTCGTCACGCAAGTAACAGCGAAACACAAAAACAACAAAAAAACACCAACAACAATGCTTATGCATGTGCAGGCACGTACTTCTGCCCTATGGCGATTTTCAGCAGAATTGCGTTTTTTCCAAATTCAAATTCGAACGAAAATTTAACGCGCCACACCGCAGCGCGTCTCTTCGAAAGCCGCACACATCATGTTCAACGTCTCCTGCATATTAATGCAACGCTGTGCCGTTGCATGCCACCTCACCTCATCTCACCACACCTAGAACGGCAGCAGCAGCTGTGCCCCCGCCAAACCGCAGACGCATTTGTTTATGAAGCGTTTTTATGGTCAGCGAAGCGACCTTAAATGAAGTGCAGCAGAAACACGCACACACTCATGCTCACACACACACACACACGCTGCGCGCCTCAAGCTGTCAATTTCAGCCCTTGCCGCTTGGCGGCGCGCATTAAAAGCTCACACAGCTTCGAAGCTTCCACGCCAAGTGCTAGTGAAAAATCAATGCTTTGCAGGTTTTGGCGGGCGCACGCAAGCAGCGAGCAGAAAGCTTTTGAACACACACAAACACACAAGTGCGCGCAAAGCTCACTTCGGTGTGTGTATGCGTATGTGGCTGGGTGGTGGCTGGGTGGTGAGCACTTAAAGAGACAGCGGAAATAGGAAACTGGGTTACACATCAACTGTGCACTTGTTTCCGCTTGTTACAAGCGTAACTGCAAAGGCAATAGACACCTACTAAAACAACAACAATAACAACAAGAACTAGGAACTTCCTTTGCTGACTCCTTAGTAGCGTTCTCTTTACACGCAACGAAAATTAGGAAAACCAATTGAACGATGCCCGTTTAATTCAGCATTTTTTTTTAATTACATAAATCCTGCTAATATTGAACTTGTTTTGAACCTTTTTACATAAAGTGACCAGCACGAAGGAAATCAGAAAAAGTTTTTGTTGATTTGCAGTCATATATTTTGGAGACAGCCGTCATATGATTGTCAGATTCTAAATAATGTTGCGAACGATTATTAATGAAAAATTTTTCGATAATCGAAATTTCGATAATGGTTGATTAAACGACTAAATTTTGATGCATTTTTCTTTTAAAGAACTGAGCCGTTTGTGGTCATTGTATGCCCAACTTTTGTTCTAGCTATTAGTTCAATTAAGCGGAGAATATTATATGCGAACATTCGTTTTTCACATTTCGAAGAAAACTGAAATGCACTACATGCAACCCTGAGCGCTATAACTTGAAGACATTTGTTCAATGAAACTAGCAGCTTGCAGAAAAGTGGCCAACAAGAAGTAAAGAAGTAGGTACAGCATGGCAGGAAAAGACAGATACAACAACAATGCACTTGAATGCCACTGAAACAGGCACTTTTTCCATTACGAAGCAGAAAACTACGGCAACATCCGTTTCTTTGAGCCCGAACTTTACTCGAAAAGGCGCGCGCGACAGTGTTGCCACCGTCTCACAAAGCAACTGCTTGCAATGCCATTTCGACGCAGTCTTCCAAATCAAACTGCAAAAGGCCAAAGTTTGCAGTACACCAGAAGTTTTGCAAACTGCAGGACCTTTAGACACTGCCCCCAGAAAAATTTCCTCTAGGCTTCCGCGCCAATGACAGAATCGCACACAAAGGCGCATTTTGTTGTTGCTCTGAGACTTTCTTGTCATAATCAGTTGCAGCGTAAAAAGCTTACGCTTGTTACTTGCCCCGTCCTCTCGCCCGCCTGTCACTCGCGCTCTTCTTGGAAGTAGCAATGACAACAACGTCTTCCTGTTGCGCCGGCAGCGGCTTCGCTAAGTCGACTTTGGCTTTGTTTTGTTTTAGTCCTTCATTGTCTTTGCAGTTGTCAAAGTGCAGAGAAACATTCTTCGTTCTGCAACAATTTTTTTCCATTTTTGAAAGATGAAGAAAAACAAAAGCCCAAACGAAATTTTGTTGCCTGTTTGAACACACTACGACAGTTTCCTGTCATTCGTTTGTTTGTATTGTATTCTTTATTTACCTTCAGCCATTTTTTCTTATCGCGCTGAACTTCACTTGCTGATTTTTAGCTGTTTTCCTTGCTCCTTCAACGTCTTCCTGTCACTATTGTTTCCTTCAATTTGCGCTGTTCAAGTGGAAAACCTCTTTCATTAAGTGGCTTTTATGCTTATATTCTTCTGAGAATAACAAAGAAAGAAGTAGTTCATTTCCTTTCACTGTCAAAAATATTGGCAGTAAAATGTAATAGTAAAATAAATGAAGGCCTTTGAAATATAGTTATGTAGTTCAACTTTTTTAAAAGCTTTTTATTAACTTCACTTCAGGTTTGTTAGTTTGTAGTCAAATCTAGTAATCAAGTTTTAGGTACATAAGTTGATGAAGAAGCCGTGTTGAATTACTTTCACCTACTTCAATTCTTCCGCTAGCCATTAAATCGTTCAAGTCAAATTCTGCCTCAAATGAGCTCTTCACTGAGGTACTAATTAAGCTCTATCAAAGTTCGTCGAGTCATCTTTTGGACTTCTCTTGATCAAAGGAGGTCTTCCTGCTTCCTGTTCTATAGCTTGTCTTTATGTCAATTATTTTTCATTCAATTATAATTGCATATGTATTATTGTCATATGCATTCCTGTCTGTAAGCAATTGTAATCCACAGTAAAAAGCAAAGAGAAGCCAAAAGGTATCTCAAAAAAGGTTTAAAATTTTCAATCATCAAGATATCTGATACTCACCTTACTTCTTCTCATACAAATTGTAAATTTTATATACTGCAACGTTTTATTTTATGGCCAGCTTTGAACACCATTCCATCAAGCTCGTTGGGCAAGAGAGTGGAGCAAACTTATGTAAAGTCTTTATGTGCTATCCGGAGAAGAGTCTCAACTACAAGCTCTGCAGAATCTTGCATTTAAGTCATATGCAAATATTTATTAATAATTATGAGCTGAACGTCTACAGAGCCTTTCAGTTTTACTACTTAGCTCGCACTTATTTAATTTAACCAGCACTATCTGCTGACAAAACCTCCCCTCCCTCATGATATCTATTTATTATAAATGCTGGCTTTCGTCGGCAAGCTCATTTATTTGCTGATACGCTCACACTCAGCTACTCCACTCACTCGTTATGTTTGTGTCATATAAAATTCATGTAATTAACTTGGCAATCTCGTGGACTGGCAACCCGGCTTATTAGCACTCACCACTCACATACCCGGCAGCTTGCTATTTCTGATAGCACCGACAAAGAGCCGCTCAATTATTCACCCTTATGCCTTGATTAGCGCCGCTTTTAGTGCTTGCCCTTTCTTCTCTTGGTGTGCATAGACTGCTGCTGCTGTGGCGGGCTATTGGCCTATGCAATGCAACCGTGGTACAAATTAAAAGCGAGTTAACAATGCACACACACACCAGGGAAATTACTTTCTTGATTTCGTGCGCATTCAAAGGGATTTTCTTACTCCTGCCGCCAGGCTTGTGTAAACATAGAAATACTCTGCGCGAAAGATCAAAGAAAAAACTTGCTGCCAAGTTTTTTAAGGCAAACAAGTTTCCTTTAGGCAAGTTCAACTTGAATTGCCAGCACTTGCACTTGCCCATTGAATAGCCACTCTAACAAACATACATATGTAGATGCGAAATGAAGAGCCACCCCAATGTTCACATATGCTCAATATAACATTCCCAACGGCTCTGCTTTCATTTAAGAAGTTATAACTAGTTGAATCGTTAAAGTTATATGATCTTCATGAATATTTAATAATAATTTTTAAAAAAGCTTTTAATCACAAGTTATCATAAATCGGCATGAACAACCTAAGTCTGAAAACAGTCGGCAGCATATTTCAGGTATTCCAAAACCCCTCTTTTTTCAAAAAATTATTTGCGATTAAGTCCTAATTTTCTTTGAATATTCGAAAGAACTAGCTACTAAAATATGGGACAGCCTTTATTGCGCTTACTTTAAGAAATAGGATTTTTTAAGTTATTTTATAAAAAGGTTTGATATTTACAACTGTAATTTGTGCTATCTGAAGACTTGTTTCTGAACAATAATAAAATAGTCTTCTGAAATAAAAATTGCTCAGTTAATATTTTCATACTGGAAATATATTTTCATATAAATTTCACAGGTTTAGTATTGAAAAAAATTTAGTTCGTATTAAAAGACTTTCAGTTTGATGTGCAGTTATTTTCACGAGTGTAGCGATCAAATTCCGAGTACCAAGGAATCAAAGAGCATAATTGAAAACAGCAATTTATGTAAAGAAATTTCAACATAGTATTTCAATAATTATAATTAATGAGTTTTTAGTGAACCTTCTAAAAATTTATGGATCCTTTGGGAATCTCATATTCTACTATTTCAAAAGCATAAAGTCATTTTCTTATTATAAACTTTACTGACCAAACAAATAATTGCATATACCAGGATATGCGCTCACACACTTGCACACATTAAAAGGTAACGTTAGACTGCACTTTCGTAGCTCATAGCTTCTACTCCTTGAAGTAGGCCACAGTGGGAAATAAAGCAAAAATGATGAATAATGCGCTATGGAAGCAAGCTTAATTTAATTAGCAACAAAATGCACGTTGCTGCATCGAGCAACAGGAGCATCAATTAAATTACTGCAACAGGTAAGGAACACCTATACACAAATACCCACACACGCACAGCACACGAGGCTGTGTGTACCACACAAGTAATGAGACGGTTTTGGCGTTAAAAGGAGGCGGAAATGCACCTACAGTTCAGCAAATAAATTGCAACAAAATACAAGAGGATGTTGCTCGAAATTACTGGCAACTCGTAGGGCTAGCAACAGCGGTGGGTAAGCGGCAGCGGTGGGAAGGTAGCGAGCAGCAAAAAGAAACAACAAATTAGACAGCAATTTAAAGTTATTGCAATGAAATTTTAACATGGACGAAGGGCGAAAGGGAAGATGCTGTTCCGCCATTGCTACCACAGCATGCTCAGCTCAAAATGGCGGTGTGCAGTCATTAACCACATTATATAAGGCAGTGCCTTTAACATAAAGTCCATTTTTATTCCGGGCAGCTTCAAAAGTTGCCTTTTTTATACACGAGCGTAACTCGTGCCTTCGTTCTGCAGCACTACTTTTTTGCTGTGATGGAATTTAATGTTGTAGATTGTTCAGCTGGACATATACTGGAGTAGTGCTAATAGCAGAAATAACTGCATGTGAAGGTGTGTTTGGCCAAAGGACGACACTGCAACAGAACAACCGAATTGAGAAAGAAGCTGAGAAATGGTGTGGCGTTGCGAAAAAGCACTTGATAATTGCGCTAAGACACTTAGTGGAGGAGCACATGGTTGCAATTGTACAATAGTCAGAGAGATACTAATGCAGAAACTGTGCGAATCCCGACGGAGCAGCCATGATACCACTATGCCACTCTGACATACTTACTTAAGTGCCACAATAGGCCTTTCAGGCTCCGTTGAATAGGAGACTACGTCCCTACTCCAAAAAGAAGAAGTCACATCACTTAAATAAAAATTGAGGCCTTTCAGGTCCCGTCGACTAGGAGACTGCATCCCTACTCCATAAAGAAGAACTCCCTTCACTTAAATAAAAATTGACACCAAATTTCTGCTTACTTCTTTGTTAAAAAATGCGCTCAAAACGTGCAGAAAACTTCTACGCCCTTTAAGCCAAATTTTGACTACCTCTGTGCCTTTTGCTTGTCTCAGACTGTTCGCCACTTCGGCCTTAAATAATTTAGCAGTGCCTTGGCTCATGGTTTTCTTGCAGTACATTAGCCGCATAACTTGTGGAATGTAGAGTGCATTAGTGTAAAGTGTCTAGCGTATAGCGCTTTCGTGCACCGCTTCCACTTATCTCAGACAATTTGCAAGAAAGTCATGCTCTGTAGTTACATTTTTACATTTTGTATCTGTATGTATCTGTATCTAACGGAAAATAGCAATATCTGCTAAGAGCTTTAAAATGTTTTGCACTATTGTCGCCAATTTCAAATTTTTATTGTAATTATTTTAAAATGCCAACTTTTCGTAGAAAAATTTAAGATCGCAGCATGTCGGCAGGAGTAAGCCTAGTCGAAAGCTTCTTGCTTGACTGGCATTGACAGCGTAAAAATTACCATATAAATATATGTACATACATACATACATAATTGGTTAGTAAAACCCCTTACCGGGTTACAACGTGTCCTACGGCCTCTCTCCAGGCGCTCCTGCTACGCACGCGCCTTCTCCAGTCGGAAATTCCAAGCTTTGCCAGTGCCTCCTCCACTTGGTCATATAAATATAAGATGTAGTAAAAAGAAATGCACTATTTTTGTATTAAGTTGAAGGCTTTATTTAGTATAGTTAGAATAATTCGATTATCCGCTAATTGATTCTTATTTTCTTACCTTGGCTGCATAAAGCTGCTGGCAATTTGTTTACTTGCCTTGTTCTCTTCTTAATTAATTGTTTTCAATATTGCCTTTTAAAGATATGCAGCGACTTTTCTTATAAATCGTACAGCATAAATCAGTTAAGTGAATCGATCATATAATTACTGAGACACGTAAAGCATGCGCGAGACGGCAAGCGGCGCGCATGGCAATCTACACAACAGCTACACTTCAAGCGCGCTGGAGCAGACTTGAATGTGGAAAACTTGAAGCCAATAAAGTGGCATTAGCTAAAATAACGATGCTTTATATAATAATAATAAGCCGCTAAAATATATTGTTAATTCGCTATTAAATTAACATGCTACAGCGGCTAGGGTTGCCATTAGTCTTTTGAGAGCCATGCTAAACTCGTGCAGCAGCTCAAAAAGACACTGCAACTTAGCCGAAATGCAGCTAACAGCAGCGCTTGACTTGCCACAGCGACAGCCCAGTCGCTTAACGGTTTGTTATATTCAAACGTAAATCTGCTAACCCAGTTTTAATAATCACGATATTTAAGTCATCGCACTGTAATTACATACCATAGCATTTTATAATGCTTGTAAGCAGTTGCGGCGCAAAGTGCGGCTGGTGGCGCTGCAACCTGGCCTTAAGTGCGGCATGCACTGCAACGTTGCGCAAGCTAGACGAAGCCTTTGTTGTTGCACAACTGCAAAGACAAAGCTTCGTCCGTTGTAAGTCTGAGCCACAACTCTCCAACGTCGACTCTGGCAAGGCAAGACTCTTGCATTTCACAGCTTTGACATATCAATGTGAATAAATCTTTTACTTCAACTGAAATTTAGTTTGTAAATAAAATACATTTAACTTTTCTCGCTGCTTTGTTTCTTTGGTATCGCATGAGTAATGCACTTTGCAATGCACTGCAACATTTAATTGGCACTTTCAAAATAATCCTTGCATACAAACATACATAAAAACATACAAAAGCACACTCAAAAGAATGGCTAAGTCGGCTTAGACCGATTTAAAGGTTTTTCAAAAATTGTATGCCACGTTTCAAAATGTTTATGCAATTATATATAAAGTGCCACAGATTTCTGCAGCCAATTCATTGCTGCAAGTGAACATCTTTTTAGGGATTTGCAGCAAAATTTTAAAGGAAATTCTTTTAAAGTTGGCAATTAGAAATCAACTCTGCAAACAATTCCTTGAGCTACAAATGTATGTCATAAAATATTCACTATCAGCCCAAATCAGAATATTCCCTGGGAGTTTAATTTCAACGAATTTTATTTTCCCGGGAAAAAAATTCCTACTATTCTAATATTTCGGGGAGCAGCAAAATTAGGAAGAAGAAGTTCGAATGCTCGAAAACAGCAGTTTTAACGCTTTTCAGCTTTCAAAATTAAATATAAACATTGAAAATTTATTGAAAAATTTAGAAAAATATTTAAGTTGGGCAACGGAGATCAGATGACATGTGTAAGCAATAATTATTTCAATATTGGTTAAGTAAATATTCTAGTATATATGTATATAAACATTCTATATATGTATACAAGTGACTATGTGGTGTACGCTCAACAACATAAGATTGACTTTTTAACCTTTTGACCTTTTTACTATTAATTGCATTTTTGTGTGGAATCGTTGAGGGAACAACATATAGATTTAAGGCTGTTTTCAGCAATTCTTCAATGAGATTCAACGTAGGAACTCAAAGCTTTCTGTCTACTTGAGTGCATATACTATTTAATTTAAGGTGTAGCTGAAAACGTAAGCGCTTCGAAAGTAATTTGAAAAAGCGTAACTTAAATTGTGTACGAATTGCACACAAATGAGACATATCAGCGCATAGTGCGCCCTCTGACGGCGTGAAAAACGAAACTAAATAAATCGCGATTTAATGTCGGCACACAAGCAACATTGTCCACAAGCAACAACAATTGCAGCGGCACAGCTCAGCCACAGGCAAGTTTAAACGCTCAAAAGCAAACTGAAGCAGAAATGCAATGAAAAGTGAGCTGCTCGTAACTGGCAGCACTTTTGTTGTAGAGCCGGGCTGCAATTCGTCTGCTGGCCGCTTTTAATGGCGCTGCTGTCTAAAATGGCCAAATTGACATTTAACAATGCAATTGCGACGCGACGTTGCCAATATAACGAATTTCGCTCTGCTCTAGCAACATGCAATTTGGCTTCGCTCGAGCAGGGGCGCAGAGAGAGGGCTCTGGCAAAAGCGCGACGGCAACAGGTCATCAGTGGGGTAACATCAAAAGAAACTGAGCGGAAGATGTTCGCTAGAAGAAAAAAATGAACAACTTAAAAAAATTTTGCCTTTGACGTCTACCATTAATCGTTGTTGTAGTTGTTTGCAGTTATTGTAAATTGAGTCTGTTTGAACTTTAATTAGCAGAGGAAAAATTAATCGAAGCTGCTAGCGGGAAGAATTTGAAACGTACAAAAAAGCCATTGGCCATAGAGTTGAGAATTTTATTCAATAGCAATTTTGAGACGTTTTTCGGGCCGAAGATCTTAGTTATTAGTGCCTAGCTCTTAAGTTTATTACTCAATTAATTAAGTAAATAAACTGTACATAATAATAATAATAATAATGAGACGTTTTTGTGAAATGCCAACTTAAATAGGACAGACAAAATGTAACAATGTACTGAAAATATAAGGTATCAGTTATCAGGAGTACCTTTACTATACCTGTTACTCCATAATTTTTCGAATATATGACTTTAGTTATCTATAAAGATGGCGTTAGAAAAGATTTCATACTAAAACAACTTCTCCGACTTCTCTTTGTGATTGCTTGACTCAGATTTGCGTCCAAGATGGACACCAGCAAAGAGATAATACGCCAAATTTCATAGTTTTTCTTCGATAAAGGCGAAAACGTAAGCCAGGCGGCTGAATATGTGAATGGCGTTCAGATACTATAACAGGCAGTCACGCATAATATTAGTTTCGTTGATTCCGTTCCGCAAATTTTTGTGTCAAAGATGCACCACGCTCTGGAAGACCAATTGTCAAAAATGCCTATAAATCGTCGAGTCCAATCGTCATATAGGCACTGTTTCGATTACCCAGCAGGACCTACATAAATCAGATCATTCCAACTATGCCAAATAAAGCCTTCAATTTCATACAAAAACAAGTAAGGAAGTATCAGTCGGGTTTCACTGACAGAGTAATACCCTACACCATGTTCCCAAGTGGGTGATAATTCAATGAAATTGTGGGTGAATTTGATTTACAACCTACATAGTGGGCGGACCACGCCCATTTTTTCATATGACATAGATTACCGACCCTTTAACTAGAATACCAAGTATTATTCTTTTCAATGAGTAATTAGACAAATTACAGCAATTTGATCGCAAAAAACCCGACGTAGTGGGACTTACAGGCCCATTGGAGGCGTGTCTTTCAACCGATTTGACAAATTTTAACACTTTACCTAACACGAGGTTCACTGTAACTGTGTACCAAACACGCAGACAGACGGACAGGCGGACAACCGGAAATCAAAAGAGAAAGTGTTTCTGATCTTTTCTATATACATACTTATGTTTATACATAGGACGGCTCCTTTAATGCGTTACAATTTTCGCACAAAGTTATTATACCCTATTACCATAGGTGTAGGGTATAATAATGGATTTCTTTTTACTAAACTTATATGTGCATAGAAATGGATTGTATCCAAACCATAAGCCCACTTAAATGTAATTTCTTGAAGGTCCTTTTTTTTGTTGAACTAGCTCAAGTCATAATTTTAGTGATGGAAATTTAACAAATAGAGACAATCTTCGCAAATCAAAATTAAATTAAATACATATAAACAAGCGCATAAATTTCAAAGCAGTAGAGCCCTACAACACAAATTTTTGTTATTTATAAAAGAAACGTTTACTATGAAATACACACTTACAGCAAATAACTTTGCATTACCCGAAGCCCTTGTTGTAATAAAATTAACTATGCATGCACTCAGCATAATGGACTTGATTCCAGAGGGCAATCAATTTCTTATAAACACAGATAATAGTTAAAGGAAATGCAGATATGATGACGCATACAGTCACAAATGGGGTGTCCTGTGATACAAGGACTCAGCGAGCGAGTTGAGTGAGTAAGTGAATTTTGCACCAACAACATCAACAGGTAAGCTAATAATCACAAATACAGTAATCGTTGTAATAGATAAGCCAAAAACAACAACGACCAGCCATAAATCAAACTGCATATCTAAAAGAGGCCAAAGCATCGCATAGGCTTTCATCTACCAGAAGCTGAGGAACTGAAGCGCAGCGTTGCACTTGAGCCTAACTGCCTAATATCTGGCTGGCATGCCGACGAGCTGACTGCGAATTATACGCATTTGTTATGCCTGCTCTTTCGTTGTGAGCCGGCGGAGCGTTAGGAGCGCTACACGCAGCAGTGACGGCAGGAAGCAACTGAAGTAGTCCTGTTCAGTTTAGTTGCCGTTTGTGGCTTGGATTCCGGTTCGGTTTGCATATGGCATATATTCTTGACTATGATTTATGCAACGGAGTGCCTTTTAAGCCATTAAGTCGTACGCTGTTGTGGAAATGTGGCTCACAAATTTTGATGAAGCTATCGGTACGGCTGCTGAGTAGGCACACTCACGTTTGCGGTGGATTGAATATTTGGCCGAGCTGCATTTAAGTTATTTAGCAGCAGGAAATTTTCGAATTGTTGGTCTACTATGCTGCTGCTAATTGGGCTATTAGCAACGGCTTTTGATGCGCTTAAGCACAGTCAAGTAGGTAGACAGTAGTGTGTAGTTTAATTGAATGGTAGGACTGAACGCAGTGGATTGGAAATTTTAGATCAAAAAATGCTGCAGCTTACACTCGATGTTGTTAAAAGTTAGCAGTACATGTGGCGCCATCTACATGGCAAACCATCTTCTTCTTCTTAATTGCCTAAAAAGAGCCCATTACGGGTTATGAACTGACGTAGGGCTCCTTTCCAATTGCAAAACGTTGGCAGTGCATCCATTTGACTGCAAATTTTATGTTATACAGAACGCAATGTGCAACTGTATAAAATTGTTTATTGTAACTAAAACTTACCTTTTTCAAGACTCTCATCTTGTCCGTGTTTCTTTATGGAGGCGAGGCTTGGACTCTCACTCAGATGAGATTTTTCGCAAGATCTATCGGCCAATTCGCTTTGGTGACAACTTTCGTATAAGGACGAACCATGAGCTCTTACCGCTGTACGTCGACATGAACGTTGTCCAGCGGGTCCACATTCAGCGGCTCCGCTGGCTCGGGTACGTTGAGCGAATAAACGACAATGCATCAGCAAAGAAGGGTAGGTATTCAATTCGTGGGTTGAGAGCCAAGTGGAAGAAGCTCAAGCCAAGCTTAGAACCAGGGACTGGAGAAGGGGTGCACAAAGCAGTGGCGCTTGGAAAGTGCTGCTATGTTAGGCGAAGATCTGTAAGAGGTTGTAATGCTTTGAAAGTTAGTAAGTAACCAACTCAAAGAACTATCTTTAGAAACCCTCTAGCTTAAGATGCTAAAAGCATGCAGCTAAATATAGGAATTTCAACTCTAAAACAACAACAAGTTATCATAACAAATTGAGCCTTTAATTGCTTACTCAGCACGCGTATACATCATTTTTGTGGAGTGCTGGTCCTTCTCAAATGTGCACGCCCATTTCTGCTCATAATAAATTGACAAATGCATTTTTTATGCTGGCAAAGACAGCCAGAGGAATCTGGCAGAGTCAACTAGCGAGAATGTCTTTTGCCGCCATTTATTTTATTAACTTTATCATTGAAGTCGACTGAAGCGAGCCTTCGTGGCATTGGGCTGTGGCGCTTCTATTTCCTTTGAGTTTTGATTAAGTGCTCAGCTTTATATGCGATTTTACATGCTTGCCACGTCTTCGTGGCCATTCGCTCTTCGCTGAAGCGTCTCACATGCATGAGATTAATTGTTGATCTGTCGCTGGAGGGCGGCCCGCAACAGTCTGGACTTCTTATAACGTACGAAAATTGGCGGCGCTCCCGCAACGCAGAGCCACCTCTAAGATGCGCTTCGTCGACCATCTGAATTCGCTTGGTGTGTTGCACCTTCGCGTATGCAACAATTTCGCATACATTTTTTTTTACGAGTCCGGTGTGTGCAAATGGAATAAGAGGTAGGTAATTATGTACAGTGGCTCACAGTAAAAGTCGAGCAGACGTTCGTAAGCGTTTCCTTTCAGTTATACTAAAAATCATAATATAGTATTATACTTGTATCAAAAGTAAATATATGGTGAATGAATAATATGTTTTATACAGAATTTTTAAAATCAATATATGAAGTACATTTGGAATTTTCGAAAGTACATTTGAAAAATCGCAGGATCATTAGGAATAATCTAAGGTACATTTAGAAATTTTTGACTTACAATTGAAGCATCTGAAGTACATTTATAGTTTTCTGAAGTTCCTTTGATAAATCCGAAGTATTTTTGGAATTTACTGAAGAATAATTGAAAAAGTTGTTGTCAGAAACTGCGAATTTTACACACTTTTCGCTCGAACAATTTTGTTAATTTCGCATGCGAACCAATGAAAGCGCTGAATGTGTAAAAAAGCCACACTGAAAAGACATACAGACGTTTAAAATTTGACTCCCGATCGAAATTTAAATCGATTGCATTTGATATTTAATTCAGATTAAAATCGGTTTTGATTGAAATTGGCATGTGTAACATAGCCGATTTATGAATGTAAGCCATTCAATTGATAAAAAAATTAGGTATTTGTATGTCAGAGAGCTTTGTGTTTAAAGCCAGGAAATTTAAGGTTTTTTTGTAACACACCCGACACTGAATGGTGAATCAATTTATAAAGTGCGTGCCACACGTTGCCCAGCACTGCTATAAATATTAATAAATGTTAACTTGCATTAATTTTTCTGTAAACTCGTCCCCTTCTGTTGCAAGTTGATATTCCTCTTGATTTGCTTTACTTCGATTTATAAACCTACCTGTAAATATTTTTACTAGAGCCAATAATTTTCGAGAAATAAATTCAGGTTTGCGGCAATTTGCTGCATGCCTTTGCTGCAACAATGTCGAAATGTGGTGCGGTGTTATCCTTAGGCTAATTTCGACTTTCTTTTTTTGTTATTAATCTGCAGAATTGCAATGGTAACGCAATTGGTATTATTAATTGATTCATTTCAGTAGACAACATTGTAAGGGCAGCCATGAGTTTGTGTGTGTGTTTAATCGGTGTTGCAAGAATAAATGAAATGAAATGAAATGAAATGAAATGTATTGCAAGAATATTTCGAAAACCTGCTTTTTGAAGCAACGACTTCGATTTTTGCACAGACTATCAGAACTTGCATCAAAGTCTACGCTAACATTAAGCCCCGCTACAAGAGTACCTACTTACTTAAAAGTTACTACGTTGCATGTGCCTCATGCCGGCCAGACTTGTGTATGAAATGCTTTAAATGATAAGAAAAGAAATGGCGGGATTAGACAACGACGACGGCGAAATTAACAGAGGCAGTCTGCTAATTAAAGTATGCAAATTACGCGCATTAAGAGTGGGATTAAAAACGATTTGTTGGAGGACATTTTTAAGGATTTCAGTGCAGATTTGGAGACTACATACAACGCGTTGGAGAAGTGCTGTAGCTGGGAAACGCTTGAAAGCTGTAGTAAGTTATTTTGAAACTTGCGCGGGGTGCGGGAATTTGAGGATGTTTAAACAAAGTCATTCTTGTTAACAATTTTGTTTTCATTCAATTAGAATCTTTCACAAAATTTTATACATTTCAGAAAGATAGTTTTCCACTGGCTCTTTGTTGAAATCTCACTTTTTTCAACAAACCATTTTTTTTTAATTTATGGTGAATTTTACAGTTCTTATTTAAGTTGTATTTAAAGAGTTATATTAGCTTTAAACTTATTTCCAATTAGAAGCAAATAAGCACTATGAAATCGGGCCTTTGATATAAAGAAGCTCTTGAGAGACGGCAACTCTAGTAGCTAAACCTTTCTATGCATTGAAGTTTGTACAGTGTGGCAACGTTCATATGGTCCCATGCAGTCACATCGTTAGCTTTGATCACACCATATACTTTTGAATTGTATCACTTCGTTTTCGACATTCGTGGCTTAGAAGTCAATTTTACTCTCGAATACATTTTATAACGTGGTTGGAAAATTTCGAGTTTTAATTTCGTTTTGATTCGCTAGCTACCAAAAAAGATTGGTAGCTTTACAGAAGCTCAATCAAAATATTAATTTTGTTCAGCTGTGTGTGTGACTAACTATAAACCGTTTATCTATAGCAAAGTTTAGTATGTGGTTCAGATATGTAATATCAAGCAGCTAACGAAAAATTAAGTTTTTTATATCAAAAGAGTTGTTGTAAATGGCGTAAGTGCTAGTAAGTATAGGTATGTATATCATAAATGTGTGATAAAACCACAGCATAAATCGCTTCTACTGCCAGACTTGAATGTCAGCGGACCACATAACACATGACGTGTACATGTGGGCGAAATGCAAGTTCGAATAAAGCAAGACGAAATTCCACGACAATGTGCGAATTTTAGTGCGGCCGCATTTATCATTTTGCAAACGGAAACCGCAAGAAAACAACGGAAAGAAACAACAGTCAAACAATGAAATTTTATTATAAAACAACAGCATGTCAGGAACAACAACAAAAGGCGGAATGTGAAGAAGATGAAAAACAAATCACACCGAAATGACCGCAAAATTTAATAATTTCCGCCTACAATGCGGCCCGAACTCTCAAAAGCCACAAATGTTCGCCTCCGACGACGATACGACACAAGTGCCACAGAGAGACGCCGTACGTGCAAAAGGCGTGCCGTGCCGTTGTCATCCTCATGAGTGTGCGTCTCGGTGGTGTGCCTCAGTCATGTGTTTGTGCCAACTCCTAAGTTAATCTTTTTCGCATTTTGTGTCAGAAATTCAGTTTGTTTCATTTGCCATAAATCACTTCGGCTGCTCGGCTCCTCTGTCTTATTTATTTGGTCCTAACTTTTGGCTGGTCTTAACTGCCGCTGTTTCAGCCACTTTCTGTGTACGTTCGGATGCCGTCATCACAATTCGGATTTTTACTTTTCAAATTATTAATATTTCTGAAACGTGTCACGTTAAAGTTGCAACTGAAAAAGTTAGCATTTGTGGCAAGTGTTGCCATGCGTGCTTGTGCTGGTAGATAGACGCGCCCAAATTGTTGTTCAACTAACACTAGATTAATATCAATGCTATATTTAATTAAAAGAAGAGCAGAAGAAACGTGTATGTTGGAACGCTAAAGGCGTAGCGGAAAGTGCAAGTGGCTGAGAAAGGCAATAGTTCTAAACAACTGGAATATGCGAACTGGCATATTAAGGCTAGAGTAGAACAGGGAAAGCAACATACATACATATGTATATAAGCTCACAAAAATCCATCAAGGAGCCTACTCGATGCCCACATAGGAAATATGAAACACCAAACCGAGCAAAGTGTTACTATGTATTAAAAGCCTAACAATGTTAAATACAAGGCCAGCACAATAGATCCTATCTGCGTTCGCGGTGCGCAACAAAGGCCTTCTAACAATACTAATAATATGCATATATGTATATATATACAAGCGCCGCTGTGGCTCAGTGGTCGAAGTGCTTGGACGCTGACGCGGAGGACCTGGGTTCAACTCCCGGTCCGGTAACATCTAATAAAAAGAAAATTTTATTTCAAATTGTTTCTTTGCGCGGTGCCACTTCTCGCGGTGAATTGGCAATTCTCCGAGAATAATCTTTGCCATGAAAAGCTTCTCAAACCCGTTCGGATTCGGTAAAGTAGGTCCCGTTAACTTGTGCAAAAAATATAACAAGCACACACAAGTTAATGCGATAAAGCTAGGCCTAAGCCCACACGGGCTGTTGTGCCAGTCAATTAATTAATTATTAATATATATACAAGAGTTATATTTGTTATAAGAATTTTCTTTCTGCATAATGCGATGCCAATTATGAATCCTTTCATTATCTTCAGAAAGGAATAGAACATCGACAGGGTTTAAAGAAGCTAGCTTAGTTTGAAGAGAGCAACAATTTATCTTATGCCGCTGGTATTTAAGTTCCAATTTCAACCAATTTGCTTTGACTATAATTTTCCTGCTATTCTTCCGCTGTGGCTTCTTGAATATTCCAAATCTTGAAGGACTTCAGTTGCACTTTTTCTTTGCCATGCTACTAAAGACTGTCGGGGTAACTCAGCTCGAGCTCCTTTTCAGCTAAGAACAGGTTTGCCCTGCTGAGGAGCATATTGACTCCTACAAAGCATCTCTGCAGTTGCACAGAAGCATCCGGGCTCACGTGAGGACACTTTTATTGCATAGCTTAAAACTACAACACAAAATTCACAACAACGCCGCGAAGTGACAGCCAGGAGAAGCTGCTGCTGCCAGTGCCGCGCTGAAGCTGCGCAGCCACAAGTGCACGCAGCGGCATTTAGGTTGCACTTTGGGGTTAATAGTGATGTTTCATATGAAATATGCTTGACGTTGATGCATCTACCATGTGCGGAGGAATGCCGTGCGCTGCCACGCGGCTGCTAGCGTTCCAATGAATAGCAGAAAGTGTTTTTTTCAGCGATACCAGTTCCCATAGTCGGCATGGCTTGGCATTGGTGAGCGTGGCAAGCAGCCGAAGGCGTTCATCAACGCAGCGCTTTCAAGGTTAATGTCATGTCGATTTGCGCCTCATTCATATGCAACGAAAGTGGCAGTACAGCCTACAGCCGAACACACACACACACAAGCATGCATATGCATACACGCGGGCACTGGCAGCTTGGCCAAAAAGGCAGCAAGTGACAGGCGGCAGCAGCGCGAACAGCAAGTGGCAGCAAGGCATCCGCGCCAAGTTTCCCAGTTTCTGCATGCATGTCGCCGACGCCGCAGCACCATGTCGCCTACCAATGGTGGCCCGCTGGCTGTCATGTCAGTTGGAGCTGTCAGAATTTGAGTTGTGGCTACGACGAGCCGGCGTCGAATTTTTAATCAGGCAACGGCAATGGCCCAGGCAATTGTGGCAGGCAGTGGCGGCAATGGCGTTAATTTTCAGTGACTCCCAGTGTTTGTGTAATTGAGTGCTGCGGGCGTAAGCGGCACACACACATACAAACGGCTCGCACACACATACACACCCACACACGCTGTGTCATCATTCTTTCTTCTTCACAATAATTTTCTTAATACAATTCTATTTGTGCGTATTTTGTTATGATTTAGTACATTTTACTATATTCAGTGCCCAATCTAGACTAAATTTTTATTTATATCTTTTAGTGCCATAACAGTGCAATAAAAGAAAAAAAAAACAACAACAAACACAGCCATAACAACAAAACAATGCTCTCTCGCATAGCTTTTGCTGCTGTCAAATGCTTGAAAGATTTACAAAACTGTTCAAATCACAGCGTAATAAATGAAAAATACTATGCAAGGCTGCCAGAAATATTTTTCTATAAGTTAAGAACAAAGTTATATAAAATTATATATTTATATAGACATAATGTATGCACTCGCTAATGCGAAAAATTCATTGCAAGCAAATATTGGCATAATCGAGTTATAAACAATTCGAATCAATTTGGATTATCGATTATGATCTATGAAAAATGCTACTGAACACGCACTTCAGTTTATTTGGATTATTGGCTATTAGAAGAAGTCGTTAGACTTGTCAACTGTCTTCGACTTAAGCTCAATATAGCGAATTAAGTTCGAACTCGCGAATTAAGCTCGAACTGGGAGAGCTCAAAATTACGAGCAAATCAAAAATGTTCAGTAATACTAATGAAATCATTTAGCAAATTAAGTTATGTTAGTATGACAGCTTGCAGCATAGATGATCTTCCAGAAGGACACATTCGGCCCCGTTGCAATAGAATAAATAGACTTGCCGTCCTACTCACGTGAAATAACCAGCTCCTGCAGGGACTTGATGCCTTTTTGATTAGGTACTAACTTTTGTGTGTGTGCAATAAATAAAATGCGTTCACGTTTTCTTACTTTTTTGTAACAATCCGAACCCCCTGCCTACGTCTCCGAGCTGAGTGCATTCGATAAAGCAACAGGCGGAGGCAATCAATGCTCACAGCCATTGCCAATAAAAGGAAATGACGATATGCACCGCTTTGCCATTAATTAGCGAAGCTTTGAAGGAGCTGCGCCAAAATGTGTGATAAAGGTGTGTGTGTGTGTATGTGTGTGCGGAGGAATATGCGTGCACACTGGTCAAGCGCCTTTGACGAGAAGCGCATGTTACCCCACTGTACACCGCACGGTTTTTCCCTCACGAAATGCACAAAGCTGCAGCGCACTGCAAAAAGTGGAAATGCCGTCAAGTGGTTTTCATAAATTGCCACATTAATTATCAATAACAACAGCAAGCAAGCAAGCAAGCAACAACAACAACAACAGAACAGAGGAAAAAAGCAACCACAGTCAGTATGATGCAGCACAGGCATTACTCTTTTGGTATATACTGCTACACTGAGCGAAATCAAAGCAAATATTTATCCTTAGCTTATATATATTTTTGAATATTTCTAAACAATTAAGACCTCCAAAACCATGCTTAAGTCCTATGACGAAAAGTATACTAGGTTCATACTGACTCTCCCAAGAATAGAATGTGGAGCTATCATAGGTGCACTAACAGGACACTGCCTTGTAGCAGCGCATACACACAGGATTTGTATATTGAAGGACGAAAGCTGCAGGAAATGCAAAGAAGCGGGTAGCAGGGATACCTTGGAACACATACTGTGCTCCTGCTCTGCCATCGTTAGAACTCGTCTGACTTGTTTAGGAGCGCCTCTCATTTCAGGGCTCGAACAGATCTCGAAACTAGGCATCAAGACTCTTTGGAAATTTGTGAAAAACACCCAAATTCTGACAGATCACTACTTTGACAACTCCTAAACGGAACTGGTATCGCTAAGGACCCAACAGGGTCTATGCGTGGCCTTCTTCTTAGACAGCCAGAATAACCTAATCTAACCTTCTAATAATTTTCTAAAAATTTACGTTTATTTAAAAAAAACTGAAATTATAAAAATGTTGCTTTTTACAAGCTTGTGAAAAAACTTGTTTTCTATTATGTTTCCAAGTGTTTTAAAACCCACTGATTTATGGTTTTGAAACACTTATGATATAGTATATACACACAGAAATATTTCTCTGGCAAATTCTATCTCTTGCAAATGTCAAAAATGTGTGAGAGCGAAAAAGGCAACAAAAATTCGGTACAATAAAGTCTGTACTCATCTCCTTTCATTTTGTCAATCTTGTTTGCGAACTCTACTTTTCGGAAAGAAATATTTCATAGTGTAAATTAGGACTTACATTCTTATTCTAGAGATGAACTTTTCCTGCACTTACATTTTTCTCCTCTTTCCTGCTCCCGGCTTTACCCAAAACATCAACAGTAACATTTTCAAACTTCAGGCTCAGTTGGGCATGTTATCTTTTTTCCAATTTTTCATGGTGTACTTCACACACACAATCTGCATACTCACACACATGCATTGCATGTGTCTACATATGCTTTGGAGTAGTGCCTCTGAATCGCTGTGCCTGCTGTCAGTTTGCGGCGCTACAATTCTGTGTGTGCATCCGCGCGTTAAAATTGCATTGCATTTGCACGTTGTTGAAATTTTTGTCCAATGTTGCACGGTGCGCATCGCCGAACGTACACAATTCCGAAGAACAAAAAATTGAAATAGCAACGCCATGACAATTACTTTTTATGTAAAATACTTTTGAATATTCAATTAAAGGAAAACTAAATTTGCGAGCGTTTTTTGGCATGAGCGACATTTTGTGGCAAGATTCTAAAATTATGTGAGATTGCAGTGTCGGCTGACTTAGCAATCCTTCGGGAATATTCTGAAAACCATAAAGTGCATTTTAAGCCTAACAGATCCAGGTATAGCTGTGGGAAGAAGTGGAGTACGGTAAGAAGTGCGGTATACATTTTTTTTATCGTATTTTAAAATAAACTCTTAGAGGCTCAGGGGGTTATACATAGCCTGATTTCAGCCAAGTGGTTCTGAAGTCATCATGGCCATCATAGATTGTTAAAAATTATTAAGAAAAAATTTAAGCTAATTTTCGGACCTTTTAATGTTGCTGAAACCTTTTCAATTCATATTTTTTCCAACCGATCAAAATAATGCCAACTAGCTACAACCGCTTAACTCATTCTCAGATGTGAGCGCAGAGATGCGAGCATCGGATAAAGCGCCAAAAATACATTCTAAATTTCCATAGAAGTTAATGCAATTATTCTAAATATTCAGAGCGAACAAAGAGGGACGACGCACAGAACTTCATTCTATAGATCGTGCGAACTAAAATCGCGCGGTTTCGTTTATGCCAACGAGCGAGCAGCATGCAATAAGCATTTAAAGTAAAGCATCATAGCATAAAATAGGAGACATGACAAAGTCGAAAGCCAACTTGCCAGCTCCACAAAATACAAAAAAGCCGCCACTGCCGCCACCAGAAGTCAGTCATCTTGAAAAATTATAAATGCGAAATGCGTGCGATAAATTACCGCGAATTCAAAGCGACTGGCGAAGTGCGCAAAAGCCGCCAGACTCTGGACATGATTTGTAGAAATGATAAGGCGCAGATCTACAGCCCATTGTGTTGCATTTTGAGGGCGGTTAGCACGCAGTCCGCGTGCAATGCTCGCAAGGCGTAGGCGCAGAGCGCGAGCGAAACCGCGCGCAAATCGCCTTGTAAACGCGTCGCGGCGCTGAGCGGCACGGCAGCACGCTTTGCCGTCTTGTTGCTAGTCCGCTTGCCTCTTTTGCATACTAATTGCAAATATGCTTTATTGATATCTGTCGCAGCGTGGTCGTGGCGGCACAACAAAGCCCCATCACACTGACATTTGACTCCGACAATACTCCAAAGTCCGCTCTTCGAGCCTGCCAGTTGGTAGAGAGCTGCATTGTTTGAATTGGCTGCAATTGTTCGTTGTCAGTGTATTTGTGTTTAGGTTTGAAGAATGGTAGACCCACAGGGTCTTTGACATGAATCAGACGTTTGAAGAACTCCCACGAAATGAACGCTTTAAAAATATTCTGACGAGTTACTACTTGCAGATATTTTGGTACAGCAACAAATGCTAATAATTCTATTCGAATATGTAAAGAGTTCGCTGTTATTTGCCATACAAGCGATATATTTTTTTCTATATATAAAGTTCACAGAACAAACACTTCTTTTTATAATGCAAACTATACTCCCGGAGAGTTCCAACTATCTAGCTAGAGTTGGCGCCGCGTGCAAAGCAACGAAGTTTCTATTTTTATAAGATGGCATAAGTCGGCTTGGATTTGACTGAACGCATCAAAGACCGATCACTCATCCACTGAGCTATGGCTGAACTACTGGCTATGGCTCATTACTAAGGACCGACCGAATATTTGGCCCCTTTTATTCGGGTATACGGCTTCAGCTAACTGCTGATAAGTTTTCGGCTTCGGCCAAATTTTCGCCCGCATAAAATTTAAAAAAATTTACCAACTTTGCTTGCAGCTGCTAATATACAAATCTTAAAAAAATAAATAATTTGCATGTTATTTAAAGGCTTTTGATATTCGGCTTCGAGACAAAATTATTCACCTTCAACCTCATCCCAAAATTCGACGCTCGCTTTCAGCCTTAAAAGGAACTATTTCTCTTCGACTTTGGCAAAAAATCGTTCGAGGCTTAGAATAGAACATTTCTTCAATGAGCTGTCTTCTGACCTTGGTTGAACTTTCTGAGATTGCAACTGCCTCAGGCAAAGGCTTTCCGACAAAATTAGTCAATTGCGCTGCAGCTTTCGAAAGAAATGGCAAATTTGCAACAATGAATTGCCGCAGGTGCATGAAGTGCGAATTGCTATGAGCAGCGAATGGCATGGCACAAATGGAATTGACGATCCTTTGGGGAATGCAAAGAGGAAAAAGGCGCCACAAACTGTCAAAATAGCAGTCTGATATGACAACTGTCAGCAATTATAACTGACAATTGATATGGCACAGCAGTAAGCAACAAATGCACGGGCGCACAAAAAAGGACACCTTTGCGATAGCAAATGCAATTTCATTTGTATGCGTTGCCAAGAAGGCAGAACAAAGGCAGCAACAAAATAATTGCCTCGAAAAAAACGGCGCTGGACAATGGCAATGCCGTTGCGACGGTTCAAATCGCCAGCGTATAAATATGACAATTGGCAACAGTTGTTGTTGTTGTTGCTGCTGTGCGTTGCTCGCTTGTGTGGCCAGCTGACGCGAAGAGAGAATGGGGCACGTAGGAGAATAGGTACGTGCGCTAAATCTGCCGACATCAGCACACACACACAAACAACTACAGGCACCACAGGCACCACAGCTATAGTAGATACATATATGTAAGTACATGGCCGCGTACAAGATATGCAAAGCAGGTGAATGCAATGCCGTGCATCGTTGCAAGTGCAAGTTGCAAGAGCACAGTCGACACAATTGCTGATAGCACTCAATTTGCGTTTAATACTTGCACTAACAGCGCAACAATTGCTTTTTACGATTTCCGCTTTTGGGCAACGAAATCGAAATCTGTGAAAATAGTGCAACATTTTTCTGCTGCAGCTCCTCCCCCTTCATCCTACTTCGCACAATTTCATGCTTTTACGTTGCACACACGCCAAGCGCTTTCGCTGACATCAGCGCGAATTCAGTTTGGTTGGCGGTCATAGATGGTCATGTTGCTTCAGTGTGTATGTGTGTGTGTATATATGTGTATGTGCAACTGTGTACCAGTGTGTGTATAGCACTGTCCTCGAACTGATGGTAAGCCAATCTGCTGCGAAATAGCTGCAAAACAGTGACTCACAAAAGTATTGTGCATTCGAAATTTTCGGCAAAAACCATAAAGGCCCAACTCGAGTTAGGACAAGATTGAGTTTTTAATGCCATCATATTCAGCGTGTCGTAATCTTTATCTTATATATGCTATATTCATGTTCGTATCTTCTTTAGGACGGTAAGTATCCATCAAGAACTTAATGGATTATATAGTACATACATATTTGAGTGAGAATTTAAAACTTTAAACTTCTTTTCTCGAAAAATTTACAAACAAACTAAGGTGGTTATGACTTTTGACCACAGATATATCCACAAAATCTTTGTTAATTAATTGAGCTAATACTTTATTTAAAGTATACGCCTAAATTTCCATGCAGAGCTCTTTAGATTATAGTAAACATTATAAATTTGATTGCGTAAAATTAACATTCCGCATACCTTTGATAGGCACTGTATGTATTAAGATACTACAGTTTCACATAACCGTAGAATTTGTTCTTTTCCTTAAGTAAATGGACATGAGAATATCAGAAATAACATAGCTTTTTTTGTTGTTATTGAAATTGCCTGTAGTACAATCTTTCTATACACAGTGGCAAAATTGTTATAAAGTTAGCAGACGGCAAGGTGAGCACACTAGATAACAAGAAACTGTGAGCACCCTAATTGTGAAATTATTGTAAAATTTTAAACATGTCTGTACAAAAATATAATATTCAGATTTAGTCTACTATTGAGCGGAGCGAGGTCGATATGTACGTTCTATGTCGACCTTGTCTATTATCTCAACCTGTCAGTTGAGCAGCTTCACGCTATATACTCGTGGCTTGTTGTAAGTCACAGCAGCTCACCTGACTAACTCACTCACTACAGCACTCGTGAACAGAGTTGCATTGGCATGTAGCAATCTATGGTCACGTGTCAGCGGCGCACAAGCTCCATGGGGCGCCAGTCAAAACTGCTTAAATGCGGCACTGTGCGACGCATTCGAAGTGTCATTTAGCTGGCAAACGATCATTTGACTTGTCATTAACTGTCGTGCTGTGTGCAGTGGGCCTCAGCTGCCAATTCGGTGCCAAGCGAAGACCGCTTGGACACAAGCCCGCAAGACGCCTGCACTACGTGTGTGAGTGGACTGCGGTCGCCTTGGTCGAGGCGCGTACGTAAATTTCGTGTTGACATGGTCATGATCAGGCTGACAGGTCGTGGACATTGATCGCCGCAGCCACGCTCGTCTCGCAACCGTCACCGCCAGCGCCAGCGTCATCATTCGCCTTTATTGTTGGTCGGCAGGGCTGCGTCTGCCGCTGCATCCTGCTCGCATGTGGCGCATAATGAGCTCCAAGCGGCATAAATGTGTGTCTGCAGTCGCGAGTTGGAATGGCTTCATTTTGCTATGCCGTTGCACTGGTCCATGATTTAGTGCTCAGCTGGCTGTTGGCTTACCTCAGGGGGTTTCTGCAGTAATAGTGTTTTTGTGTTTTATGGTCTTCTTATCCGGTTAACATTCCAAAAGACCTCTTTCAGCAAAACAATCAATATTTATGCTAAACATCAAATTACTATGAAACTACAATTTTTTTGTGAATGGAAAAAGTGGTCTTTAAGACGAAAACAATTGTAAGCAATCTGCTTAAAATTTTTCTGCAGTTTCTCCGCAGGCTATAGATAATCCAAGGAATGTGCATAAATAACCACTTTGGAATAAGTTCGGCATCTGAAATTTAAATTACAGTTTCAAATGGCAACATTTTTACATTAAACTTGAAACAATTTAAGAAATCTTTTTGTGATGTAGAAGAGATATAATCTTCACCACATAAATGAAGAGAGAAAAACAGGGGAGCAAAGAGTTCATATAGGCTTGGACTTTCAGCACTAAATCATTTCAAAGCGCTCATATGGTCGTACAATCCAAATGGCTTAAAAACATAAATCTGACTTCGGTCGTTCATCCCGGTTGTGGAATAGACTTCCTGCGGAAGGTTTCCCACGTCTTTACAATATTCGTGGATTCCAGGCAAACGTCCACCCCCACTACTCCACTGTCCCACACCCACTTACCTATGAACCTTTCCAAACCAACAAGTGCTTTGCATCTATAAGGGGCATCCCTTGAGTTACGTGGAAAAAAAGCAGTCTGAGAATAATAACAGAAGTCCTTACAGGGGCACTGCAATATGAGGAAACAGCTGGGAATTATCGACGTTTTGTCAAACGGATCAAGCAGATTTTCCAGGATATACAAAAAAATTGTGATACACACTCTCGGACAATGTGATACAATATCACTTGCTCGAAAGAAAAAAATGGGTTCCCATTAAATTTCGAAGACTGTACCGAAATCTTTTAAAATAAGCTGCTATACTTTTTAAATAAGAAAAGACTTAAAATGAATTGTACATACACGAGAGAGGGCACAAAAGGTCACTCTGCGGTTTTCCCTAAATTATTATTCCCCATTATTATAGTAGAGATATTCATTTAAACGTGTACAAGCCGGATAAACTTAATAAGTCGCATAAACTCAAAATTTTTATGAAAGTTCATTTGCACAAATGTGATAAGTTTCCACGATGATTTCGCTGTGCACATGATTTTTGTAAACTTATACGGCAACGAATGCAACCCTGGCAAGCATTTTCCTTGCCCGTCTGTCCTTCGCTTGGTTTTGAATTTTTTCTGTGAACAGCAGCGCTTCTCCTTGGCCATCTGATCATAAATTATTCAACATTTTGAGATTATTTTTCAAGTGCGTTCATGAAACACACATCGTAAATGTGTAAACGCAATGTGTAAACATATATGCTTACATGAATACCCTTAATTTATCAGCTTGTGAGAATGTCAAAAACTATATGTTTAATGGATGCTAATATTTATAAAAGTGAAACTTAACAGCATATCTGTTAGCCAAAACTATGAAATGTGTTTCCAACTTTTAACAGCTTCAATGCAAGTTTCTGAAATGCTAATTCTAAAGCATCATTTATGGAAACCACAAAATGGCGCTAGCCAAAGTTACACACACCCAGACAACATTCAACTTAAGCACATCGCCCAAAACAGGAAAGACGTCATTAAACATGCCAGAGCCAGACTATGACTGCTTGTCGTAAAGCCAGAACAAATCTACGAAACTGCAAAGTGTGCTTGAAAGAGCAGACGCGGAGACACTTTGTGTGTGTGTGTGTGTTCACTTGTGTATGTGTTTATGCAGGCGCACGTGTAGACACGTCAAAACTACAACACAGAAAAGGATATTCTGGTAGGAGGCAACGCTTTGAGCTAAAGTGTCGCTGTTTTTGTGTAGTTCGGCTTAAGCGAGCGCATTATTTTTAATTAAAAATTTTTAATTATAATATGGTAATTTTAAAGTTGAGTAACAACGCATGTGCTGCGAAGGTGGCTACATAATGGCGATTCAGAAAGGGACCTTAATTAAATTTGGACAGCGATAGACGCTGGTATCGGGTAGAATATGAAAAATAAGATAGTGTAAAATAGCAAAAGGTAGGATGAAATGGAATATGATAGCAAAGTGGAAAATCGAATAAAGTGCGACTGTATAGCAAACGGAAGAATATATGTGTTATGATCGAAGAGTAGAGCCTGGGATGGGATAGTAGGTTCCAACAACTTGTCTGCTCGTGAAGTACAGCCCTGGAATTTTTGGATACAGTTGATTTACTTTTTAACTAGACCAAACTGGCACACACTTCGTTAAATTCTTAAGTTCATTTACTACGAAGATTTTTCGAAACTCACTCTGCTGTTTTTTCGTTTTTTTAGCACAAATTCTCAATATTTGCAAATTTGTCTCGATATCAATACCGAAAACGAGCTTGCATTAAACGAACTGTGATTTTTGACAGGAAAATTGTTGAATTGAGAAGAATTTTAGTTTTCTCGATATGGAAGTTTGTGTTTGTCTATTAGAACTACTTCTATTTCAACAATTCCCCGTCCACTAATCAATCGTTTTCTTCTTTCAAATCAACAAGATTTTATAATAATATGTAAAAACAAACATATTTGTCCGGCCCAGCCACCCTCAATAGGGTAGCCTCTGCAGACTTGGGCCTGCCAATCCCAAGATTTCGAATCCTGCAATCGATTGCTGCTGAAGAAATACCGTAATATAAGTTATAATATGTGGATACATATAAAATTACAGCATATCACTGAAATACCCGGCATAAAATCCCGGTTATACCAAACACGTTTGCGATTGAACATATATTTACATTACTTCACGTAGAAGTTACGGCTGACTACTGGCGTAAATTCAAGATGTGGCCGACTAGATTTATGATGCTTACGGTTTTCAAGCGCGGTGAGGGGCTACGCCGTAAGTAAGTAGCCTGCTTTTCGGCTCAATTTCGCTTACAATTTAAACAACGATGCAAAGCTGCCATTACTACGCTGTGCTGTTGTTGATGTTGTGGGGTTGATGGGTGTGGGGTAAACATTCAGATGCCAGTAAATCTAGACAGAACTACAGCTTGCATTGGTGCAGCTCTTTTTGAAATATGGTAACAATCATCGACAATTTTTATGATTGTTATATCTAAAATAACATATGTATAGCTAAGTTATGGCACAGCTGCATTCAGATCCAGTCTGAAGTTAGTTTAGAATTTCCTATTTCGAAGGGCCCATATCAATAATTTTATACAACTTTGCTATATCCCACCTTCGCCAGTGGTATCTGCACTGATCCTTTCAGCAATCTTTAAAAGTGGCCAGCATGTGCTAATCGGCCGACGGTCACGTGCAACCGGGCGTACGCTAAGTAATTTCCACTGGAATTTAAATATTCAAAAATTAGCTACGCTCAAAATTGCGCGCAGACGAATGAAGTACAATGCTTGCCCTTCCTCTAGTCTACACTTACTCGGCATTTTGATGCTAACAAATAAAATTCTCAGAAATCGGCCTTACAAATGTTTCCTTTAGCCGCGTTGGCAATTTTGACCGATGCTTAGGTATATGTATATGTGCGCCTCTGTGTTTATATTTCTCACTGTGTGAGTGTGTGTGTGTGTGTATCTGTGCTGCAATGCAAGTATGAAAGATGTTTCCTGTTTGTAGGCATAAAACGTAAAACACTTGACGGCGCTTTTCTTCGGACGCCGCCGCCAAGTTTCAATTTCACAGCGCATTTGTGTGTGTGTGTGTGTATATATCTGTGCTTTGTTGTGTTTGTGAGTATCATCATAAAACTGTGACCGTTTTTATGACTACCATAGCTACCGCAGTCATGGTACTAGCCGTCTACAGACAGACTGCAGGCCGGCGCTGAGCGTGGCTGCCCAGGCGTGGAGCACACATTAAGGCCAAGTTATAAAAAGCATTTGGTAAATTGTTTTTGGTAGCGGCAGCGTGCTGTTATTGTTGTTTTGTGCATATTCTTTGCTTCTTGTTTTGAGTGATTTTTGCATTTCCATGTCCATAACAATGATTAAGATTCGTCTTGGACGTCCTGCTGCAGCGGTAACTTTATGCCAATTTTTATGGGAAAACTTTTATTTCAATTTTTTGTTAGTATTTTGCTTTTGATTTTGTACGAATAATTTTATAACAAGTGTTTCTAATGGCAAATGGCATACTAAGAGATTACTGCTTGAGCCATTTATTAGCAAATATTTTATAAGCAACAATTTAGCTGTTTAACCTTTCTTACTATTTAAAATATATAGTAGCAGCTACCTGATGGAAATTTTATATTTCGATATGTAAAAGATGAGCAAAACCAGTTTAAAAGAGTTTGATGAAATATTTTGATTCCAACTCTTTGGCAGAGCAAGAACAAGAGCTGTATTGAAGGCAAAAAATTCGTATAAAACAGTTAAAATTATAAATACTTGCTCATATAGGCACTTTCATATAGCCAAATCGTTTTTTTGCAGAATATCTACAGCAGTGAATTATAATAATTTTAATCAGCTAAAAAAGGTAATCGATGCGAGAGTTGAAGGCCAGCGAAGATGACTTATTATTCGGTGAAGAGACCAAGTGGAAGAAACTTTAGCTAAGCGCATGAAGTCAGGGACTGGAGAAGGAGCGCGCAAAATAGAGTCACCTGGAGAGAGCTGATATGTGAGGTGAAGATCAGTTACAGATTGTAATGCCATATAAGTTAATAAGTAATTTATTGCAAAATAAAAACAGAAAAATATATTAGACAATGGAAATGTATAGGTACTTTGAAATTTCTAATATGTTGGTCTAAAACAATCACAAAATTGAAGCAGCCAGTTACAGTTTTTATGACTTTACGCCTTTATTAGAAATATTTTACAGATTTTTTTTTCAGTTTTCCAACACTGTATGTGCGGCATGCACTGCAGTATCAAGCTCTTTGTTGTACCTACAGAGCGCTGATAAATGAGAAGGCCTACAACAGGTTGTAATGTCATATAAGAAGAAGAGCAGAAATATTCGAGATGGAGTAGCTGCAAAGACAGTGTTCGAAGCCTGAGGTAAAATTCGAAATGTTCATTTTATATTATTTGTTAGCATATCTTTACTTAAAGTTTAATGGTGAGCGCAATTAGAAAACTCAAAGCAAGGCAGATACATTTCCTGAAGTTCAACAACTATATTTTGCCGCATAACTGTAAAAGCAAGTCGGAGACCCAAATCCCAACTAGATACACTAATAATGCGATATCATGACGAAATTTTTAGTTCAAAGAAGCAATAGTAAGGTCATATAATTATAAATCTTTCAGCAACTGCCAATTTTCCCAAGTTTGAAGTATATTATTTTCAATGTAATATTGATTTTCTTCAAAGCTCAAACCTAGTCAAAAATTGAATTACTACACTCATAAATCTTAAGACTCTTCAATATGACTAACTGTCAACGCGTTTAAGTGCAGCCAATTCTACTCTGCCCAAGCCCGCCAGGAATGGGCAATTTCCACTTCCTCTTCGGCACTTTCACGTCTGCCTGCGCAGAAATCCTCAAATAAATGACGCTACTTATGGCAACGGCGTCACTTCAAATGGCGACAAAATCAAATTGTCTTACACAGTCGAGCAGTGCTTTCTATTGCCGCCACCGCTACCCTTGCGCTCCTCCGCTACTTCAGCTTACAGCAAAAGGATAATGAAAAATCATTTCCTTTCATTGTGTAAGACGATAATCAAGTTTCATTTATTTCCTTGTCATCGCAGCAATTTTATGAATATTTTTCCATATCATTTGATTGCACCGCGGCCGCTGGCTGTCACGAGTACCGCCGCTGCGGCAGTGCTGTCGCTTTATTGCCGCGCCGCCAACATTTCGTATCCAATTCCAATTGGAATTGTCCTTTAACGTAATCCTTCTGATTATGCAAAGTACATGCCGGTTGACAGTTGGTTGGTAGGGCGAGCAGGCAGAACGAACAGAGCAACGGACGTTGTGCACTTTGTCTGCGTGTCACTGTGTGTGTGTGTGTGTGTGTTTGTCTGTGTGTGCTATAATCGCGCTTATATTTCATTGTGTCGCTTATGAGGCTTGTAAGCAGCGTCCGCCGCAAGGACTTCTGCCTGCCTTCTACCGCTCGACACTCAATTGAATTGCTTCCGTTTCCGCTGTAGCCACTTTTGCCGAAGGAGGCGTCGTGTACGCTTTTAGCCGTCTTAAGTAAAGGCGTAGCTCTCCATAATCCTGGACGGCCATTGCAAATTGTATAAGCATATTATGGGCGTGTGCATATCATTTTCACATCACATCACATTTAAATATTTCCTTTACGCTGCTTGGCAGACATGGACACTTGTGCCGCACAATTTTCATATCTTATTGACAAGCCGCATACAAATTTGAACGTCTGTGTGTGTGTGTGTTTGGTAATTTACAATTGGTATTTCAATTTAAGCATGCCATTTGGATTTTCAAGGACCTACCGAAAATGATACTGTATATGATGTGATAATGTTGAGCTGCATGTGCATTTCGATTTGGCAAAATGGGGTAAATAAGTTGCAAATTAATGCATTTTATAGCATCCGTTGTAGATGAAATTAAGCTCAGGAGGTTATCTACTTTTATGACAATTTGTGGTTTTTCTTAAAATTAATATTCTTCAATTCTTTTTCGAGCTCTTTCAGATGGTAATGCTTTAAGATGATGTGCTCCTTTTTCTTGTCTCTATTATTTCTCTTTCCATCAGTTTTAATACATGACTGTACTCGTGGAGCTTATATGACATGTTTGTGCTACTCAATGTTTGGCTTCTTTACCACTTCGATTCATATTATCGCTCTATTGTTTTACATATATAACCAGCTTACCTCTATCATGCGCTGCGCTGGCTCAGTGGACAAGTGCTTGGTCGCTGATGCGAGGAGGCCTGTTTTCCTGCCCGGTCTCAGGTCATCTAATAAAAAGAAAATTTGTTTTTCAAATTGTTTTTTTGCGCGGCGCCACATCTCGTAATGAATTGGCATTTCTCCGAGATTATTATTTGCAATGGAAAGCTTCTCAACCCGTTCGAACACGGTTACTTGTAGGTCCCATTAATATGTGCTAATTTATAAAAAGCACACACTTGTTAATGCGAGAGCGCTATGCCTAAGCCTTAGTTACACGGGCTGCTGCGCCAATAATGTATGCGCAGCTATAACTTAAGAAAGTTACAACGAAATTATTTCGCTCAGAGCACATACAGAAAATTGCAACCCTAATACACACAAATTAAAAATGCGCACACTTTTAATTAAACCCAATTAGAGTTATGCTTAGAAAAAAGGGTGTACAAGTATAAGCTTAAAATTCAGCTCACACAGACAGGAAATCCTTTAATTCACTCACGAAATTTGTCTGCAGCTGTGCGTAAGTAAGCTATGAAAGCAAGGTGAGTGGAGAGGGTGAGAAAGGGGGGGGGGGGGGGGGGGGGCGGGGGTATGCAGGGGTACAGATAGCGTTTCTAAACTCTAATCAAGATGAGCTCAATCGTAATGCTGCGACCGCAACAAAAATGCCAGACAAATGCTTAGACAGCAGCATAATAGAACGAGCAACGGTACGTAATAAGTTCGTAATCCTTGTTGCTGCTCCAACAACAAGAACAACAACAACAAGTAAGGAAGCAATCAGTCGGGTTTCACCGACAGAGTAATACCCTACACCAAATTCCCAAGTGGTGTGATTTCACTGAAATTGTGGGTACATTTGATTTACAACCTACAGAGTTGGCGGACCACGCCCATTTTTGGCAGACTACAACATATACCTAATAGGACTATACATGCCAAATATTGATGCTCTGACAGGTGTACAACAGATGTTATCGGCATATTTATTTTACTGCCCCCATGGTGGGCGGACCACGCCCATTTCTGTAGAATTAAAAGATATTCCTACCAGGAACGAAGTAACCAATTCTGGACGCTCTGGTGTATATATTATGGAAGTTAAGATGATTTTTCGTTTATCGCCTATATAGTGGGCGGACCACACCCATTTTCTTGTATGGCATCTAAGACCTATACATCAACTTGGGAACCGAATTTCATTCATTTATATTCGTAACTAGTCAATTGGGAGCAATTTTACCGGAAAATTGTTGCCGCCTATACAGTGGGCGGACCACGCCCATTTTTTGGTATTTTGCAGAGGCTCCACACCTAACCATAAATACCAAGTATTATTCTTTTGAATGAGTAATTAGACAATTTAGAGCAATTTAATCGAAAAAAACCCGAGGTAGTGGGACTTACAGGCCCATTGTAGGCGTGTCCTTCGACCGATTTAACTAATTTTAACACTTTACCTAACTCGAGGTTTACTGCGACTGTGTACCAAATTTGGTTCAAATCGGACAACTCCTTCTTTCTATTTTTCCCGAACACGCAGACGGACAGACAGACAGACAGACAGACAGACAGACAGACAGACAGACGGACAGACGGACAACCGGAAATCAATAGAGAAAGTGTTTCTGATCATTTCTATATACTTATGTCTATACCTAGGAAGGCTCCTTTAATGCGTTACAATTTTGGCACAAAGTTATTATACCCTATTACCATAGGTGTAGGGTATAAAAATGGAAACAATAAAGGCTTTGAGAAACAGCATGAACTAAGGTTGCTAACTGTCAGCAAAAATGGCAGCCGCACTGCAAATGTTTAAATATTTATAGTAAGAAGTATTGTAGCTAAGCAATAGAAAGGACATGGGCCCATGCTGGAAAGGTACGGCATGATGGCAGGTGTGAAGCGCTGCTGCAGCGGTAAGCTCAAAGACAAAGGGGCAGCCAAGCCCGTATTACCTTATTTATTTCATTACATTGCGCTACCAGCAGCATCTCAGCGCAATGCCAGGCAATCAAAGGCATCCTTTTTTTTGGTCAGGATCAAGTGCTGCCAACTTTTTCGCCTTTCTGAGGGCAGATATTTGCTGGCACATCCTTTGCTGCCGCGCCGACCAGCAGAGTTGGGGCTACTATGTTGTTATTTATTTTTGCTGGCTTCGCTTACAGGTGTACAACAAGCTTGCCGGCAGGCTGGCGGGCAGATCCTTGCCGCGGCGGCCAAATTGAGCAGCCGTTGTGGCGTCGTAGCACGCGCCACTGATAATCAGACAAACTGCAAGACACATAAATTGTCGGACAGACGCCAAGAACGAAGGAAATAAAAAGTGGCAGAAACAAAACAAAAAGAAACGAAATGAAATAAAATAAAGTATACTTTTAGGTGCAGCAGCCAGAAATCTTACCTTTTCTGAAGATTCCGCATTATTTTGCAGCTTTGCTTGTGCAGCTGCTGCCTTCAGTGCTTATACGAGCACCACCCACACAACACTCGCTCCTCGCCTCTCGCTTCACACCCGCACATGCCGCCGCGCCAGCTTTTAGCGCTGCTCGCTTACCTTTTGCGCCCCGCCAAATGCACTAAATTCCTTTTGTTCATTTGTGCTCTCAACGCATTCAATTGCCAACGGCTGCCCGCATCGCATGCCTAATGTACCTGCACACACACACACACATACAGTGCGCCAGGATATAGCTCAGCACGTTTATGCGGGAAGACTGGCAGGCGACGTTTGGCACTGCTGCGCTCAGTTGAACCGCAAAACGAGCGAGAATTTCGCTTTTTATTTTATCTTTGATTTTTTACAGTTTCCCTGCCCGTTTTCTCTGGGCCAGCCCCGTTACCTAGCTACTTGTTCGTCCGCTCCACCATCTATCTGCCTGACTATCTGCGTGTACTAGCAGTTTTTTTATGTGTTTCCTCTTCCTCCTCTGGTTTTATGCCCTTCATCTATTTGTAATTGCTTTTATTCTTACCTGCTTAAGCCTGTTCGGGCCGGCTCGGGCCACCCTACTGCCGGGTGTTTTGAAGTCATTAGATTGTAACGCCCAACTACCACCCAACGAGTTATTCCATCGTTCCGTGAATCCTTTCGCTTCTGCTAAATTAATAGACGACATTCCTACCTGCACTTTTAATTTAGCTTGTGAGAATTTACTGATTTTTATTACCAACATTTCTCTTTCCGCCACTTGAAGTTAATGCCTTTGGCTCTTTGGCGCGATTAAGAAATGTGCTCGGCAATGGCTTTAACTTTTTAAAAAGTAGCAGCAGCTACAGGCATCTAAAATGTGACACTGTAACTCATGATTCCTTTAAATTGCTTAATTTTTACTTACAATTTGTTTTTGATAAATTTGAGCTCTGATCCCAGACTTTTGTTAATATGGAAATAATAATTATTTTCAACAAACAAATTATTAATTATATCAATAGCTAATTGGCGCAACAGCGCGTGTGGGCTTAGGCCTAGCTTTCTCGCATTAACTTGTGTGTGCTTGTTTTAATTTTTGGCACGAACTAATGGGACCTATTAATAAAAGCAAAGAATACTCTCGGAGAAATGCCAATTAATCGTGAGAAACAATTTAAAAAACAGATTTTCTTATATTAGATTGTGTGGGTCATGGACCCAGGCCCAGCTCTTGTCCGCTGAGCCAACGTGGCTCAATTGATAGTTACTAAAAATAACATTTACAAAAGTCAATTTAGTTCAACTAGCTCAGGTCAAGCGCTCAACTTGAAGCAACCCCTTCTGATGTTGCTATATACATATATTGCCCAACGTATCGTATATACATGGAGGTTGCACAAACGCCTTCGAATCAAATTGCATTCGGAATGTGAAATTGAAAATGCATATGAAACGGTAAAAAACATAAAGCCTAAATGCATAAATGTCATGTGTACAAAAATCACAACAAATAAGCGCATGGCGACACTGCGTCAGAGCCCGGCATTTGCATAAAACATAAAAATCGTGCGCATTTAAAGTTCGCAATCGTGGGGGCATTTATCAAGAAACGGCCGACAATATTGAACAATAACTTATTGTTTAAGCAACTCTGCGTGGTGTCTCATCGACACCTTTAACTTGCCACATTCGAGATGAGTTTGGACGCTTTAATGAAGAATTCGAGCTCTTTGCTGATTTTCGATAGCATCGTCTGCTTAATTCTGTTGCAAATACAAAAGATCGCCGCTTAACGTCATCCTGATTTATGTTCCAGACAAATATAATCCCCATTCAATTCGCGTAACGTACATTTTTTTATATATGAAATTTAGTTTTAAGAACCAATTTTTGTTAAAGTTGTTTAACGTTTAAAAGGAAAAGATAGTTAGTACGAACATTATGCGTAAAAACTGATATAATTTTATTATGTCTTGAACAACAAAAAATAACGTTGAAATCGTTACTGAGGTATCTTGACTAGCTTGACTTTGAAAACATGGATTCACGAAAAACACGTTTTATGTTATTCGAATTTATTTTAAAAGGTTGCAGGAGATAAAGATATGAAATGATAGTCTTTCGTAATAAGCAATAAGCAATAAGCAAGTATAGAAGGGGTAAACCCAGAGAGAATAAGACCCTGCATGGCTTATAGAAGGCATCAGAATTTCACAAAATTATTATACCCAATTAACACAGGCGTTGGATATAACAGACAAATTTTGTTAATCTAGTCTGTAAGGTTCTAGCCATAGACTGAATTTACAAATAAATAAATTTTGATGTCGAAAGACTTCGATGGCCCCTGAACTCAATCAACTCTTCCGCAAATTTTATATTATGAGGAGAATTCATTTCCAGGAAAAGTGTTAGAAAGCCTGAGGAATCACTTTCAAATCTGCCCTCCAATATTGTACAAGTACTTTCGATTGGTCTGCTTCGAGCATTAGATTAAGGTTCTTTCTTACATTCTTAAGTGTTCGGAATTGGTTCGACTGCTATCGCTCATGCGGTTTAATATAGCTCTTTCAAATGCAACTTAAACGATTGTGCATGTAGCTTTTAGAAACCACCAGAAGTCTTGTATTAAATCTGAAGACGATGGACATATGAAAATCTCAGCATTGGTACGCCTCTGAGTTCTGCAAAATAGAACAATTCAACTTTCTAGCTTGGCGGTTCACTTTCGATATTATTTATTGCGCAACTCAATGAGCCGTTGTTAAGCAAATTGCTTTTTCCAAACGCCAGAAGAAAAATGTGCAGTACTTAATGCGAATCAGCGTTCGCACCCACCTCTGAGCAATGCGTCCACATATCAAATGCACAGCACAATCAATTTTATAATGCCATGGCGGATTATATGAACATTTGCTCTGACTACAAATAAAAGTAAATATTTTTATTGCTGGAATAATTACTGTGGCAGCCACACACCCCGTTGACTGCATGATTCAGTGATCAGCGCGAGATATGCTCACAAAAAAGTAGTTGCACGTTCCATGCACTTTTTAGTAGCTTTTTGCTCTTGCACTGAGTTGCATACAGATGCATGCGAGTATAGCCACCAGTGGCATATTGAGCTGCAGCGCAATTAGCTCACGGGCTTGTGTCAATTAGGCGTGTTGCTGGCTAAACGTTTGTAAGCCATATTTTGTTGTTGTTGTTGTTGTTGTTGTTGTTGTGGTAGTCTGTTGTTCTAGTTGGCACTCCACTGCGTTCTAAACTCGACTTGTGGCAATAAAGCGTCTAGCAAAAAGCCAGATACAACAGCGCAGATATGACAAATTTAATTAAGGTCAGAGTGTAGTTTCGTATTTAATTAAACCATGGGAAATGGCGAGGGCAGGGCAGAGCAGAGCAGAGCAGCTGAGACTCAGACGGAGACGCAAGAGCATGCCATCATACAAAGCACAAGTTCAAAATGTCAAAATGTTGCCGTACAACGAGTGGAATTCTTTTGGAAATTGTTTTTCGCTCAGCAACATTTATCAGCAGCAGAAAATCAAAACAACAACAACAACAACAAAAGCATTTGTGAAAAGCAAAATGTTTTTGCCAGCAACTCGCTCGCGCATTTTGTATGCCTTGTCTGCTACGTGCCACATTTGTCTGCCTGCCTGCCCCCGCCTGTTGTTGTTGCCGCGCTGGTAGGTGTGTTATGGCAAGTGGTTTTTTGTTGCTGTAAATCATCTTCATCAGCACTTCATGCTGTCGTCACTGTTGCTGTTGTTGTTGTTGTTGTTTTTCTTCTATTTGACAATAGTTCAGGTGCGCCTACGTGAAAGCCAAACCTTCTTGCCACAAAGAGGCAGCGCGCGCGAAATTGCATCAGCAACCCACCAACAAGCCGTTGGAAGGGGGATAGAGGGCAGCTGCAGCGACAGCGAATTGACAGCAGAAGGAGTGTGCACTCAGAAAATGGCTAATCGCGTTTTAAATCATATGTTTTTATTATGTCAAATTTTATGAGTAGCTGTGCCTCACAGCGCGCGTGTAATTGGCCTCTTGCAACGTCGTCGCGACGCTGTCAGTCACTTTGTCTTGCTGCACTGTTGCTTATAGCTGCCACATAACAATTCCAACGCCAGCCGCCAACAGCTCATGGCTTTCTTTTCCTGTCAGTTGTGCCTTTGAATTGCCTGGAAAAAATATTTGCTCTTCAGTCAAAATTTGCACTCGATAGTCTTAAAATTCCAAAGGCCAGTTGTATTCGACGGTGGTCTTCAAGTGTTGTTTAAGTATTCATAGTATTTTTCATAACCGTGCCAATCATTAAATTCTTAATATTTTGGCATAGGACTACTAACGGTTTAATGCAAAGGCGAAGAGCTTAAAATGCCATTTGATAAAGTCAAAAATTTAGTGAAATTTTTATAAAATTTAAAAATATGAAATCTTTTATCAAAATTTCGAAATAATTTCCGATTCTTGCAAGATAAAGGTAAACGAACCGTGTTTAAGATCCTGATATTTAAGTATTAGCAGGTTTGAAACGAAGCTTCGAAACTTTGAAACTGCATTATTTCAATGTTCACAAAATTAATAATAAAAAAAATTATGAAAATTTGGTATAGAAAACTGCATGCTTCTGGCAAGATTAATCACGTAGCAAATGATATTTTTTCTTCAAGATAAATTTTAAAAATTTTTGCGTGGAATATTTCATACTTTTGAACGGTTTACTTAACTGAAAATTTTATTTATTTTAACATAAAAAAATTGGAGAAAATTGTTGGCGCAAAAATTTTCAAAATACTTAACAAGATTACTTTAAAAAGAATTTATTTAACCATAAAAAAATGCGAGAAAATTAATTGAATAAATATACAAATTTTCAAGATATTGTTGCTACGAAATGGAATAAGTAAAGTGCATAAGAGTATATCCAAAAGGGCAGCATGAAAATTCAAAACTGTTATTAACTGCCGCCTTAAACGCTTTTCGTGATATGCCATTCTAAGCATTCAAAACAGACAACCTTCAAACTTGGCTCAATATGCAATTATTGTGGCACTTACAAGCGTGCAACAAGTGGCTGCAAGTTTGTAAAATAGATTTTGCAATAAAGATTTAATTTGAGTGACTGTGAAAAAACTTGGGAAAACAATTTTTTTTTTGGCAAAGCGACAGTTTGCAATTCAAATTTAGAAATCGGCTTTTAACGTTCTTCGAGCTATTGTTCGATTTTAGTCCTAAAGCATGACCAGCGAGCTCGCGCCAAGTTAACAGTGGCTTTGAAACTGCCACTGTTTGCTGGCTCTAGAACTTTTGCATAATTAAATTCTTTCAATTGCAGTGTCTTTTCGCTAACAATCAGCCGCATTCGAGACAAAGCAACAAGTAGAAATCAGCGCTTTTGACTTTTGGCCTGGCTCTTACTGTAGCAATTAGTCTGAAATGCTGCACTTATTGTTGTTGCAGTTCTATGTCTGTCGCCTATCGCTGGGCGCTCGGCTTGGACTTGCGCCTGCGCAGTGCAGTGCAAGTGAATTTATTGGTCACGCGCGCTCTAAACGTCAATTATAACGATCGCACTTTTGAATTTATCGCCCGTAAGGTTGACAGTGAGTTATCTGCAAAAGCCGCACAATGCCACAATCTCGCGTTAATGCTTGCGTTTCTCTATTCCATATGCAGGGGCTCTAAGTTCAAGAATACGTTATCGAGACAAATTGCCGAAAGTCTACAATAAACTTGGGAAAGCCAGCGAAATCTCCTATGTAAAATCAATGAAATCTTGCTTCCAATTCCAAGAAGCCTTGGATTGGCTAAATCTCAAGCCTGGAATTCCTGAGATCAGAGACTGAGTCTATGTGTACCTGCCAATTGTGCCACTCGCTTGATGAACTGAGCTTCTGTGCTAAATAACTTTCTTTATGATTTAAAAACTCTTTTTGGAAATTCTCGAAATATTTTGATTTTTAAAGTTTGGAATTTCGCAGTGCTTAATTTAGGAATTTGTTGATGTCTAAGCCTAATTAATAATTTTTTAGTCTTACCAATTTACCTCAAAAAAGTTTTAAATTCATTTTTTGCTCAGCAGAATTTTAATGTTTGAATTTAACCAGAATGCATACGTTTTTCATGGGTATAGCGAGCGAGATTGACTGCGGCTATAGGGCTGTAGTTAATTGCAAGTGTCCTGCGCATATTTTTGTTCTCATAAGCTACTCGTAAATGAAATAAGCGGAAAATTGCAGCCATTGTTTTCATTTACGTATGTCAGTTAACCTACAATTGTCCTTATTAATATGTGCATGTATACATGCATGTATGTATGCATATACACATGCATATGTTAAATAAAATAAAAATTAATCCTGTAAAGTGCATGAAAGCCACGCTAATGACCGCACATATTCACCAGCTGTAAGTAGGCCAAAATGAAAATGGCCTTAACTTGAAATAAGTGCACACTACAGCCTGAAAAATGCATGTTCCATACAACATATTAAGCGAATTATTCACTCAATTAAGGGTGAAGTGCAAGTGCGGAAAACTTCAAGTGCTGCAGTGCATCCAATTGCAGTGTCCATATCAGTGCTAATTAAGACAGCAGGCGGCAAGGTTCAATTTTAAGTAATTTACGAACGGTATACATATAACTGTACTTCACCTTCAAGGATGTTGCAAAAAACTATTATGCAGACTTTTTTATTGGATTCCATAAAATATTTGAAGGCTTTCCTCCTTTTCGCTCTGGCATGGCAATGTCCTATAAAGCCGCTAATATTAGATGTAGTGAAAGGATATCCATTATTTTTGCATGAAATTGAAGGCTTTATTAAGCATAGTTAGAATGATCCGATTTAGGTGAAGTAGGTACACAACGTTTTTTCGCGAACTAGCTGTCATTTTGAAGGTACATAGTTCCTCTCTTATAGAAACCCTCGTCTTGACAAAAAACTGGTACAGTCGATTTTCACAAACTTCACTTGGTGCGAATTTTTCACCACCAAAATCATTCGCCACAGTCAATAGCAGGTGGTAATGAATTGGTGCCAGTTCCGAACTATAAGGTACATGCATAAGAACCTCCCAACCAAGCTGTCGAAGCCTATGGCCAGTCAGTATGTATACACAATTCCGCTCCTATTGGCCAAAGCTGGCCGCTACTGGCCGATTGCTTTCTTCAGACGCTCCAATTGTTAACCAATTGTACAGCTCCGAATTGAGAGCCTAGTCGTGTAGGGAAGCAGCTGATTTTATTGCCATTTTCGACAATGGGCCTTACAGAGCGTGGTGCATCTTTGACATCAAAATACCGCGAGATACAGATTACTAACGCTATCCATTGAAAATATAATGGATTTTCTTTTACAACACCTTATATTAATTCAGTTGGCATCACTCTTGGCTACCAAAACTTTTTAATTTTTTGAACTGTCGCTGTAGGGCCGCCACAGCTTCGTCCTTCTCTTCGTCCCTCTGTCCATTTCTCGGTTGCCATGCTTGCGCGTCATGTTGGCTCAAAATTTACATCCTCCATTTGGCGCTTAACATGCCGTAAATTCCGCTGCTATCAACAAACACGGCTACTTACCTTTGCCGCCTGCCTCCCTCTCCCACTCTCTCTATTGCGCTGCCGGACTGCCGGCCGCACAAGCTGCGATTGCTTCCTTATTGCGCGCTTTGATGGCTGCTCAACTGCTACTGCTCATGTTGTTGTTGTTGTTGTTGTTTGTGTTATTGTGTGTTTGCATTTGCATGCGCTTTAGTTTCCGCCGCCGCCGCTGGCAGTTGCAAGTCTCGTTGTTGTTGTTGTTGTTCGTTTGCATGTGTGCGCGCATCTGCATCTGCATTTTTCAATTAATTTACGCGATTTTAACATTTGATGCCGCTAAAGCGTAACATGCCAAACGCGCATTAAGCATGCATTTGTTATTGTTTTTTTGTTTTTGTTGGCTTTTCTTTTTGATAAAAATTGCCACAGCGTATGCAGTTGCTAACTTTATGCTTCGATATTATCGCGCATCGAGAGTACTTCCAGCCAGCTATCGCTGTCGATGCAGCTACCGCTGATACGATGTTCCCTCGTGACATTGAGTGCTTCCTTTGCCCCTTCTTGTGATGCTGCCGAAATAATCGTATTTTATCCTGAATTGCATCTACATCTTACGAGTTTATTATCTGCGGCACAGCTTTGCATGTAGTAGTGCATGTGAAATCCAACCAAATGCCACTGTGAAATATATTTAATCGATTTGGCATGGCATGAGATTTTGCGTAATTGGATTTGGCAATGTTTGTGGAAGGAAGCAGACGATTGTTTTAGAGAGAACACTACACAAAAAGACCAGCAGCCAAGTGTGGCTAAAAGGCGCAGAAAGCTGACGACAGCTTCAAAGACTTATACTTGCCATTTGCTTTCATACAAGGCTTCAATATCTCTGTCATGAAATTTATTTTGCCCTTGTGAAAGGAAGCCTAATGTATTGATATACATATTTTCATTTGCAATTCAGCTGATGCAATAGATTTGAAGAGCAAATGTTTGAAAAAGTTTTAGAAATATTTATTAAACTTTTTTCGTTTACACTTCATTAAGAGCTAAAATCAGTTTCTTTCAAAATTCAAAAAGTGCGGCAGCTTAAAGCTCAATAAGGCAAACAAATTTTGGTATATAAAAATGAATTTGTGTACCTTTGCCTTGCAATTTTGATTGCAAAAATTAATTCGAAAATCTTTGTATTTTTCACAACTTTTTATAATATTTTTCTTTCTGGCAAGCCCAATTTCGTTTCTGTTAACACATTTATGTATATTTCTTCATTTTGTCGGAATCAGTCCACTGCACTGAGAAATAAATTCCCTTTTACTGAAATTCTACTGATCTCTTTCCAAATAGCAGGATTTTGAATGGTGGCAAGCAACATAGCGGGTCTATTCTTACCACGTCTGACTTCGGCAACTGTAATCGTTAGCTGAAAGAGGCACCATGTTTGCATAGAAAGTGCATAGCAGGAACCTCATCCTCCAGACAGTGCCCATCAGACGCATCACACTCACAGAAGTGGTAGTAACCAGTCAGGACGCCCAACTAGAAGCCTGCAGTGCTTACCGTTGAGATATCTAAGGAAGTAGGATTTTCTTTTTCGACGATGGAAAGCAATAGCTTTCAAGACGAAGGTCTGTCTACATTCAAACAGACCGGCCCATCTAAGAACGTGTTTATAGAAAACCAGCTACTTGATGGACGCTTTGACTGTGAATGATGACTATGATGAATGGCTGGCTACGGGCCCAGACAGTGGTCTTTAGAACATAACCTGACAACTTTATCGCACACTTCATTTCCTGGTATATGTCTATTCCACTGACCAAACCGAATTCGTTGCCATCAAACAATTGTTTTTCTGAGGACACACATGGCTCCTTTCAGCGGCATATTATCAACATTTCGCTTGCCCAATAGCTTCCATGTGATAAGCGCATTTGTGAGCTGTCATAGCCACTCCATGCATATGTACACGTACGTGTGTGTGTGTGTATCAGCAATTAGTGACAACAAAGCGGCTGAATTGCAGCGCATCTCAATGGCCAAATATGCGCATGGTTGTCCTACCTTAATATGGATGCAGGCGTGGCAAAACGTTGTCGAATAGCGCCCAAGGCTCGTTCAATTGTGCCAACCACACAAGCCGCAAAGCCGCTGGCAAGTCAAAGGCACGCCAAGATAATATCAGCGGCGTAAGTGGCATGGCTAAGAAGGCTGCCAGCCAGCCAAGTTGGTGGTCGGCCCAACTCAACTGCTGAAATATGGTGTGCCCAAGTGACACTTTCAATGGGTTAGCCGATAAGCGGCCAACAGTGAACAAATTCTACAAAATATGTTGCCAAATTTATGCTAAATAAAAAGTTGCCATCTATTTAAATTAATTACTTAAATGTGCTGAGTTGCAACTTAACTGCCTGCCCTCTATCAAAGACTTTTTGAAGTGAATGTCAGTGTGGTAAACAGCAAATGGATGCAGTGGATGCACGAACAGACTGTGCACAATAGCTGGAGCGTAATACACTCTCATGCTCTAAGCTTGCCAGATCGAAATAGCCACATATATCTGGAGAAAAATTCGGGATTCAGTAGGATTATATGCTGCAGAATTTCGACATGGCCGGTCGTCAACGATACTGCCGAACAACAAAAATTACTGCCATAAATTATCAGTGTATTTCGTTTCGAATATAAAACCTTACGAAAGCGGAAGAAGGAAATGATGAAATGCGAATATTGAAAAATGCGAATATTGAAGTTATGAAGTAACTTGCAAGTATTTGGAAACTTGTTCCAACAGCTGAGCAGAAAAGCCCAGTTCAATCGATACAAATTACACTTTCGAATCGAACTAACTTTCGAAAGAAAATTCAGTGAAATACTGATGTTCTGAAATAAGTCTAATAAATATTATTAAAATTAGCTTGATCAAAAAAATGTATTGCGCATTCTTTTTGAAATTACTATTGCCAAAGTCGAGCAAGTGAGCATGGCAATTCCATTTTGTATTGCAAAACAGCTCAGACTAATTGGCCTGATCATAAATCAGTTTTTGAACGGATTCGGACTGCAAAAGAGGGGTAATTAGAGGAAATTGGTTGCTGACTGACTTTTGGATACCGCACGCGAATTCTGAATAATACAGCTGAATCCAGCTGATCTGGCAACTCTAAGCACGCTGGCATTTGCTCGTAGTATGCGTGTGTGCCAGCTGCATGCCTGTGTTGGTGTCTTTGCATATATGGCCAGGCCAGCGACAATTATTGACATCACAATGGCTTGAATGTAATTAATCTTGACATAATCTGAGCAGATAATTTCCTACTATTTTCGGCGCAAGCTGCCACAAGCTGCTGCGGTTGCCACCGCCAGCGCCGCCGTCGTTGTGTCTTGTGCTTTGCGGTTGCACTGACAGGCGGGAGTGCTTCTTTGGTCTTTGCTCTATGGGACATGCCGTGTGCCTCTGTTCAGCTGTTGCGGCTTGCTGTGCACATTAACCCAGTTGATATGTCATTTGTTGTGCCATTTGTTGCTGTCGCTGTTGCCGTGATAGTTGTTGCATCGACATGCTATATCTACCGACTTTTCAAAACATTGCACTTTTTTGGCTTGACAAGTAAGCGGAACCAAAATGCTTAGATGACAACAGCCATAGAAGTATGAACATATACTACATATGCATGTATTCCTCAGGCTTACGGTATGTACCAAAGTATATATCTCGGTTTTTTTCGTGGTTAATATCTCAAAATCTAAAGGTTGTAATGAAAATTTCTCTATTTTTTTTTTTGATTGAATTACTTTTTTAATGTTGAAACACATTGTTTTACATGAAAAGACATACTAGTATTTAGTAATGGCCTGTATCGAATAATTCAGCACTCTTCTTCAAGGTATCATGTGACCCAACTAAATAATGATGATCTATGAAAAACTCAATATTATATTAAAACGGGTTATAACCTCGCTGTACCCCACTAGATAAGTCCCTGTTGCATGAAGTCGCTGGTTCAAATTCTAGGCGTGTCATTTTTTTAAATAATTTTTGTAGAAAAAACGGCGAATCACTTAATATTGTACGATTTTTGGATCGTCAGAAATAAACGCCCATTCCTAGAATAATATTATACATAAATATTAATCGACAGGAGCCGATATTGAAGAAAACTTGAAAAACGAGCTGATAGTAAATTCTAAATACTAGTCTTTTTAATAAAAACAGAACATTTATAAGTAAGTTTAACTTTTCTGACATTAACAAAGCAAAAACAAACAAAATTTAAAACAGGCTTGATAACACGACTCGCATTTCAATTGATATCAATTTGAAAAAAATGCTGAAATCAAGTTAGATCGATTTTTTTTCGACATAAAATGATAAATAAATACATATGAAAATGGTAACAATGCTTAGTGTGAAACTTTGTCGGATTCGAAATATATTTTAAAGTGAAATTTTGCTTTATAAATGCTATCAAATCTGGTAAAACTTCTTTGAATAAAGTTGTAATTTGAATTTTTTATAAAATTCAGAACTCAGCACTAAATCTGTTGCTAGATAGAATTTTTGTAAATCTTTCTGAGTTTCATACAAAGCACTTGCGCCACTATGAGCGCAAAAGACTTGACTAAAAGTATTTGACCGCAAGCTGCTGCAGCCTTCAAGCTCATAATTCAAACTTTTCCGCAGTGAACTTCGACGAAGGCATTGCCATTTAAGCCGAGCGCTTGCAAGTGCCCGCAAAGACAAATGCGAAACGGCAGCATTCGCCACTTGCTGCAAAACGGCTCGACTGCGGTGCAACGACTAAATGTGGCGGCAGTGTTGCCATTTATGGCGCAGCTTCATCTGGAACGCACCAAAAGCGTGTACATCTGTGGCACGAGCGAGTGTGTGCGTGTGCGGCTGGGAAACGCTTGCATTTCGTGTGGCATTGAGTGGCTGCACAGTTGCATACAACATGCAAAGGCGGCAATGACACTGGTAATGGCCAATGGCCATGGCGTTGCCATCCGCCGCCAGTGACAATGACAATGAATTCCGGTGGCTGCGAGTTTGTGCGAAATCTCATGGCCGTCAAGCATATTTTTGCGTGTGGCAGCAGCAACAGCCCCGCTCGCCAATGCGGCTTTTTGTTGCGCATATAGACGGCACACGTTGCCCCGGAATAATTGGCGGAATTTACGCAGTACATTTTTTCTACGTCACAGCACCGTCCACCGGGCAGCAACCTCATGAATAATAACAGGATGGGAGAGTAGCAGGCGCTGGCAATGTCGCTTATGAATTATGCACCGCGTTGGCAACTCTGTTGTTACTTTGGCAAATTGCCGGTTCGTTGGCTGCCACAATGCCCCAAATGCTTGCTGCCCCTTCTCCAGTATGAATATGCGCCAAATAAAATTGTAAATAATTATGAATCGAATTCGAATGCAAGCTTCAGACTTTTAAATACTGAATGCAGTTTAAAATTGGAAAATAGATCGTACTAAAATCTGAACCTCGTTGCCTCAATTACCATTAGATCGCCCAATCAGTCCAGCAGTCAAAAAGACCGCATTTCGACAATATAGATATAACTCATACGTATATCAGAAACAAGACAGGGTGGGGCGGAGAGGGGGGTGTAAATACTAACAGTAACAAATGCTTTATATCATGTCTAAAAAGTCTTAAAACAAAAAATATTAATATCATTATTTATATAAATATAATTTTGTTTCTAATTGAAGTTTAAAAGCAGTCAGAAAGACTTCTTTTGGCAATCTAGTGCTAAGAAATGTCCAGACATAAGCTGACCATATATTTGGCAGTGCTTGCATTCTGTGTGTTTGTCACGCTTTGCAATCTGTTTGCTATAAACGTTCCTCAATTCGATCTGTTATGCAAAACCGATTCTTATTTCAGTACTTACAAGTCATAGAGAAGATACGCACAGATATCTTGCAGAATCTTTCGTTCAGATCTGTTATTGCTGCCCCTGCGCTATTTATCTATTTCAGAGCTCAAAATTCCACTGGAAACATGCTTCAAAATATTGGCCATAAATTTAAAATAAAAATTGCTTATATTTTTGTTGCCAATTTTTTTGTCGTTGCTCTACCGACAACTTCCGCTCTTACTATCTTCCTATCTTTCTATTACTTTTGGCCGTGCGCATTTGAGATTCGGAAATTTCTGCTTTTTGGCCGTTCAATAAGTAAATGCGCAAAATATGAAATGTTGCCGCGCCGTTTGGCTCCTTCCCGTGCCATGGACGTGGTCGTCCGTTCGGCCATTGCTGCAACTGCCGTGGCCACCAATACACCATTGCCATTGCCACTAACGTTGCTGCTGTTGTTTCAGCATGCTGGCGTCGTTAATTTTACAAATGGCCACCTGATGACATCGCAAATGGCTGATAAATCAAACGCACTCACACACACTCTCGCACATACATACATACACTTCCTCTCACACAATACGCATTGCCACACGCATATATTGCTATTCATATTGCAAATGGCTGCCATATATTTTTGGCCCGCACTTGCGTTTGTGTGTGTGCATTGGACATACATATGTATATGAGTATGTGCATTTTGCAAATTATTCTCTGACATAGCAGCCTTTTAGATAGTGTAATAATTCCCATATTTTGCCAAAAGACATGCCTACATTAAGAGCGTCGATATAGTACAATAATTTTACAATTTTGGCACTTTATCAAGTATAGACCGATGCCTGACGACCACTTCTTTTCTATCGTATATTCGAAATTTTCTTAACTATTATAATATGATACTAAAGAAAAGCGATATTTTTCAAATCGATACGAAGAACAAAATGATGATGCAAAGAAATGCTTTTTAGTTTCAATCAGATTGCCAACAAGAGTTGGACATTTTGTTGCAGAAACTAAAAACTGGAGGAAACGGTAGAAATTTTTTGACAAAATGAAAACGCCACTAGAATGAGAATACCTACTTCATTTACAGCTTCACAAAATATAATTTAATACATTTAAATAATTGTTGAGAAAGGTTTTGGACAAAATACTTATGCTATTTTTGTGGAAAATTTAATTTCCGGCTGATACAGCTGCCAAACGAATCAAGCTAGAGCTCTGCAATTTAGAAGAAAAATATGTAGAAATTATTTGTCTAAAAAACATGATTTTATGTAATATCTGAGAGTGTTTGGTACGCAAGAGGGTAAAGATCTATTAGAACTTTAGATAACTATTTATCAAAATCAGTTTGAAGTTGTACTCAATTGTTTCACATTCTGGATGCTATCGGATATTTTCATCGAACTACTTAATTCCCAATATACATTTTTTTATGTAAAATGTGTGTTGCATGTTAGTCAGCTTTATACTGAAATCTCTCTAGATGCTTCTGCTACTAAACAAGTTTTGCATTTAGACTCTTTATTATTGCTAATAAAACCGTAGAACAAAATGAAAATATCAAAATCTAAATGAAAATGCAAAGAAAATGAACTACAGCAACTTTATGAACCAATTTGTTTGACTCAAGGTGGAAGGATGCCAAAGAAAATTGCAGTAGCTTGTGTAAAATACAACAACAACAAAAAACAAGAGAGAGTAATAGAGAAAACAAAAATAAACAACAACAAATAAGAGGAAGGTTTGCGGCCAAAACTTTTAATGAGATCTTTTTATTTGCGATTTTTAGGATACCAAAGCAAAAGGCCGAAGATGCAAGTTGTGCACGCTTCTTGTTGTTCTTGTTGTTTGTTATGCCATGGCAAAACTATGAAATGAATCTGCAGTTGCAGGCAACTTCGGCGCGCAATCGCATTATATCAACTCGTAGTTGCTTGTAAAATATTTATGCGTTTACTTGCGCCGTTTTCATAGCATTTACTTGGACTTGGAGAATGTTGGGGCTGGAAGTGATGGAAGACGGAACGAGTTATGCAAAGTTTAGGCAAAGCGCAGGAAAATTATATTTGTCCAGTGCTGCTGGTGGCTGTGCGTAAAGAAGAGAAGGGGAGATGAGAAAGAGAAAGAAAAGAATGTTAGTGCAAGAGAATGCAGAAGGCAGGCGGCTGGGCAGTATAAAGGGCGCAGACAGGAAGTCTTGTAAAGACGCACGGATTAAAAGCGACTCAAAGTAAAAAGAAAGGCAAGGAAGGATGGAAACATGGCAGAGCAGCAGCAAGTTGTGACATTACGAAAAACTTGAAATTGAAAATGCGTTTTGAGTTTGCCTCTGCAAAGTTGACAATAATTTCCGACTATCGCCCGATCCCTCCATGCACTTTCCACTTTTTGGCTGTTGCTGCCAACTTTTTCAAACGCTGTGCGGCTGCTCTGAAATTCATTGCAAAAGAAATTGCATGGTTTTTAATTAAAAATCCTTTGAAAGTTTTGCACTTGCCCAACTTTTAAGCGTACAGCATCCAATTCCATGTGCCACCTCTCTTTATTAGCGCAGCTGCATGAAGCTGCATCAGGCATATGAATGCCTTGACAATTTGTTGCTACTTTAAATTAACATGCCACTAACACGCATGCGGACGCACATGCAACATGCCACATTTTTACCCTTTTCCAACAACAAAGTTAAACTGTCGGCGCAAACCCTTTTAATGCCAGCGCAATTACAAAAAAAGATCAAACTAAAAAGTTCAGTTTTATTTTCAATTGACTTTGTGCTAGCAATATATTTTTCCTTTACTTCCCCGCGCTCGCAGTGACTCTAAAGCACGAACAGAGGCTTGTTGTGGGCTTCCGTAGTTCTTAAAATTGTCGAACTATTTTTAATGCTAGCATTTCTCTGCTCTTAGGGCACAAAAGTTGCCGCAAGTTGCATGCCACATGTGGCATATTGCTGTCGTTCTCATTAAGTTTACTTACTTTTATTTCCCTTCGCTTCGCTTTCTTTTTTTTCTTATTCAAGTTTTTCAAAGCACTTTTTCGTCTTTAATTAAACATGACAGAAACTTTATTAATAAAACTTCTTACATTCGCATTCAATTGCGGCAGCCTCCCTTCGTGCCATCGGCATGGCATTGCCATATGCAGACAATCACAAACTTTCTTGTGCATGTGTAAGTTGCCTTTGGCAGCAGTTGCATTAATTGCAAATTATTTAAGTGGAAATACTAGCTCCTTTTTTTGCTGAGCTAATTTGCGCCTTTGTCTATTTACAGGAACTGTCCTTACCCGTAACACTTTTGGTCGCTGTTTGAATAACTGCCAATAAGCAATCGCCCTCACATTACATAACAGATTTTTCGATAGTTTATAGGGCTGAGAGCAGCATTATTAAAAATTCAATTAAACTAACTACTATCCTTTAGATGGAATAGTAGTCAGTATATTGCTGCCCACGTTTGTTATTCCGATAGTATTCCGAATATTGAGTAGCCTTTGGCTAAGCTATTTGAAGTTTCCAAAGTTTTAGTTCGGAAAAATATTCAACTGGTTTTTCACAAAAAAGAAAACTGTTTTTATTTACAATAATTATTCAGCATTTTAAAAGTACCCAGCATGCTTCGAAACATGTTGCAGCAAGCTAATCTTAGCTACCTATGTATGTGCTGTTGTGTCCTTACTACAAAACCCAAATATGCAGGAGAACAGAATGGGACAAACGGAATTCCGAATTAGTGTGGTCCATTAAGCCAAATGTGCGCTTTGGTAATTTAAGTGGATACACATCCAAAAACGATACGCATTGCCCCATTCAGAAATGAAGGGAAGAGCTGTAGCTCGCTACGAAGTTGGCCAAAATGCTAACGACGAGAACACGGCGAGGGGCAGCAATTTTCCGCGCGATGTATTTACGCCATTCCAATTGCGCTGCACTTTAATTACGAATGCTGTGGCTCGTCGGTAGTTCCAAGTCCCCGGCGGTCTGTTTGCCTGCCTGCCAGTTGCTTTGATGCGTCTGCGTGCATTTAGTGGCAGTGGCAGTTCTTCGCATGAATATGCAAATGGCGGCGTGTTCATTAATTTGGCAGCCGCCGTCGTTGCTTGGAAGCGCTGCCTGCGGTCTTCTTCGGCGCCGCGACTCTTGCTGGAGCCACCAACATTGACATCGATATGGGAATTCATTGCGTTCGGCTTGTTTAATTGATTGTAGCTACATATTTCACGCATAATATCTTCTAAGATGCTTCTGGAACTTCTAGAAGACTGTACTCGTACAGCGACGATGGCAACAGCAGCGAGAGCAGAATCATCAGAGGTACCAATTAGAGGTCTGCATGAATGCATTTGAAAGAGCGACCAAGACATTCATTCGGGTTTGAATCTTTCGCTCGCATGTGCACTTATTTCCAAACACGTGTTGAATAAGCACATATGCCTTAAGAGTGAATGAGATAGCAAAACAATTGAGTAAATTGTAAGCGCAAGCACATTACTCACAAGCAGTGTACCCACTATTCAAATGTTTTGGTAAACAGAGTGCAATGCAGTGGGTGCACCGAGTATTTAAGGGGCTATATGCAATTAAGAGGCTGAGCTTATTTTTAAAGAATTTCTGATGGAAAGACGTTTTAGTGTATTAATTATAATTTCTATGCATATTGTGGTCATTTTAAACATTATTTGCCGAAGAAAAGACTTTCGGACGATGCATTACTAACCGGCGCGCAGCAGCGGCTTCGCCAAAATTCTCCAGCTTACCATTCACTGCACCCACTTTACCCACTTCACTCACTATACTATACCGATACTTTGTTACATTCGTTTTGTTTGTTTCGATTGTAGCAAATAGAGCAAGATAACAAATGCTGCTCTTACTCTCTTTGAAAATAATGGCACGAGTGGGTATTTGTTTTGGTATTGAGAGGTTTTGTGAGTGTTTCACCCATTCAAATGTTTCACTCGTGCGCCGAGTGCAATGAAATGGGTAACCGTAGTGCACAGGCAAACCAAATGCATTCATGCAGACCTCTAGTACCAATGGAGCGGGCGATAGTGAGAGAAATGGAATTAATTATTGGTAGGAGCAGCTCCGATCTGCTGCCTTTGCCAATCCGACACCCTTACAATTACGCATATCATCACTAGCTGCTCCGTCATCAATAATATCCAAATGAATTTATACGACAAAATCCTATTACCAGATTTAATATCAAATGTAAAGTTAGACAATATCAAAAAAACAATAGAAATTCTAAAAATAGCCAATATTTACTACCTTATCTAATATTAATTTAAATAGTTGGGCCAAAGACCATAGTAGTTAGTGCCTAGATTTTAAGTTTATTTATGTAATTAATTATGTAAATAAATTGTTTATAAATAAATAAAATTAAATTATTGGTAGGAGGTGTACACGTATGTAAGTGCGCCATCTTGCTTGATTGCCTGACATTGCGATGGCAGTCAAATCAGGAATTATTTATGAACTCCGCACGTTTTAAAAGGAGCTCATGGAGAGAGAGAGAGCAAGTCTAGACTACTTTAATAAAATCTGCATACAACAAGTTGAAGACTATTGGCATTTAATTGAGTTGATTAGTAGTGGTCATGGGAGTACACAGGTAGGCGCCGGGAAGGAGCAGCTGCCCTTCTAGAGCAGAACAATTTCAAATGCACCATAAATGTTATTAAGACCCGATACAAATTTAAGTAAATTTAAAAGAAGACTCCTTTGCCGAAACATTTTTTTTCAATAAATTTATTGTAGCTGCATAACAATTTTCAAACAAAAATTCCAAGAGCAGTTCTGTTCTTCAGAATATAACTAAAAATGAATAAAATTTGTGTGTTGATAATTTAAAAATTATTTATTTCTAGAGAACATGCATTTATGAGATTCGCTGAGTTCCAAAATTTATGAGGTTCATATGTAAATGTATTGATTTGTGATCTGAAAATTGTTTTAAGCTAAAGTTTTGAGATTTTTACGTCAAAACTTTTGGGAAAAGTGTTCAAAAGATTTGATATTTAGAATAGTTTTATTCGGGCTTACTTGCCAAAGAGAAATTACTATAGCTGTCTATTTCTGATCTGAAACAAATCTTTTAGTTGGCTTTATGAACAATTTTAAAAGTACTTCCAAAGAGCAGACGATTCTTACAAGAGAAGCCTTGGTTTTCTTACCAATTGCCCAAGCTGCCTGAGCTGACTTAATATGGGCCGCTCATCAGATTCCATTGCGCTTGTAGTGCTCACCTTGGCAACGCGCCAGCTAAAGCCTCACACAAGCCAGGCAAATGAATGGAAACCCATTAAAGTGCAACACTGAACTATTTGTCATTGCCGGTGACTTTCGTGGCAGCTAAGCCAAGCCGGATCAGAATGATTTGCATGCGACACGACAATGCGAGTGGATCGCTTCACAGCACAGCAACGAGGAACGATCCGTAACGCCGCCAGTCCGACATTTCAACCGTAGCATTGCGCAACAGAGTCTAGCAATGCACCTTGAAATGTCGTTCAAAATGATGCACAATCGCGTGGAATCGCGCGTACGTCGGTTTGTGCATTCAGCACTGTCGTTGAATGCGTCCCGAGCCACTGTCGCAATCTTGATTGCAATCACTTGCAGCGGCAACAGCGCAGGCATCCATCCACGCAGCACATCTTTGGCGCGCGCATGTCGCCACCAAGCGATAAAGATCAGTGGAACTAGTTCCAATTGCGGGAGGTAACTGCATTTCAGCGATAAGCCAACTACGCGACAGCTACAATATTTTAATTACGCCAAAGAAATGGCACACAGATAAATAAAAGATAAATAAAAGATAGCGCGAAATGATTGCCTCCTTGCATGTGAAACAGATAAACCTACATATGCACACATACCGAGCATATATTCGTATGGAAAGAGCTTGACATGAAGCGATTGCAGGCAGCATATGCAAATGAATGCATTAATTGGCCCAAAGCGCACTTAAGGCTTAAATTTAATTGGCTATATTCAAGTCCTATAATGAATAACGGAAAAACGCTCGAGCTGGCAGCGCGTCACACCCAAATGAGTTCAAAAATGTAATGAAACTATTGAACTGAAAGAAACTCTTGAAACAAAGTTCAAAAGCATCAACACCATTTTTCTATACGAGGAAAAAAATAACGTTTTTTTTCGATGGCATGAGGGCTAGGATTCGATTCAGTGACGCTTCAGGACGCTTCATAGAACAATTATTCGCTGAGCCACCGCGACGCCGCTCAGTAGTATACTTCGTGGGATCTAAGATTGCTTTGGTAATGTCGGTTTGTATTTTTTCTGGGTCTTTGACTGTTGGAAGATGTTCAATAAACATTCAGGAAGCATTAAAAATTATTTATTTTTTAGATATCTTCAATTGATTTTCGATTGAAGCAGAATTTTAAAGAATTTGATGTGCTTGTTAGTTCATCTGTGAGATGAACCAGTCAGCTGTTTCTTCAACTTAAAAATCAAAATTTGTCAAGCTAATTTAGACTTTTTTTTAATATTGCTTTGATCGAATTGCCTTGATCCTTCTTAATTTAGAATTGCGACATGATTTGAATACGCCATTTTAAAATTCAGATATCTTAAGAGTGTGTAAACCATTTTCAGTAATTTTGAGCTAATTTAATCTAAGGAAACTCTTTGTTTTGTTGAAAATCGCTCAACTCAGCTGGGCCCAAACACCAAACACCTAACTTCTTATTTACTTTTTTCAGCTGTCCCTCTCATAATGACTTTCCACCACTTGTGTGTGCCATTTTTTACACATTCTCCTATCACGACTCCTTGCTTCACACAGTTATAAATAATTTTTCATAACAAAAACGTGGACAAAATTTTTTCGAAATTGAAATATAAGCAAGCATGGCTAAAGCCAAGTGCAACTTCACGCTCACTGATTTCCCGAGACAATCGCTTAAGTGATAAAAAGAAAATAAGGAAAAACGTAAGAGCAACTGCAAAAGTTCAAAGTTGAAAATGACGGTGGAGGAGAACGAGCAGGATAAGCAGCAGCAGCATAACAATAAAAGCTTCTGCAAACAAACAAAATAAAGGAAGGAAAAAAAAGCACAAAAAATATTGTATAAACCGTGAAAGATTTTACAGAAGCTAAACCAACGTCACACGCCCTAAGATGGCCACTACGTCAACAGAGCATGAAGGACATGGACGTTTTGTCCTTTTACGCTTTGTACGCTTTAAACTTTATTGTTTACGCTTGTGCTCGCTGCAGAGGAAGGCAATGTGGAAGTGAGCCAGCGTAGGACTACAGGCAGGACACTTGACACTCACTGGCCGCCATTTTCTTCAGACGCTGTACTTTGGCCATTCTCTGTGCCATAAACGGAAGTGTTGCCAACGGAAAAATGCCATTATGGCAGGCAGAGCATAGGTAGTACAATTTATACATACAAACATACACAGTGACAATGGAGGAATATGAGCTTTGAGTTGTTTGCGCTGGCTGTTGTGCTGGTCATAAGAAAAAAATAAAAAAAAGTTATGTGTGCATCAGAATGTGGGATGATGCCATGTGCAATATTGCTTCTAGGAGGAAAGGAGCGGATCTAGTCTACTTGCCAACGCGGCCTGAAACGCCAACTGTGGCATTCTCATCATAAGTATACATATTTACAGACCCTCCTGGCTGCGCAGCTTCAAGAGGCATGAAACAATTTCTTTTGAGGATCTGCAGTATTCTTCGGCTGTAAATAATATATAAGCTAAGTATATATATAAAGAAGTCCTTGCTAGCCCAATTTATTCTATTGGCGCATACAAACGGAATTGAGCATCTTTGATAGTTGAGCAAGCGAATGCTGAAATATTTTGCTATCAAAATTATGACATTGGTGGGGGCGAGGGGAGTGAGGTGGGGGAAAGAGAGAGAGGAAGAAGCTGAATGGGAAAAATTTTTAAAAAGTGGTTTGTATAAGAAAACGTTAACTCGCTAATGTAAAAGAATTGGCTCTCCAGTGCATATTATCATTTTTCTAATATTGGTGTTCCTTAGCCCCTATTTATTGGCGTATAATCGTTTTGGAATTTTATTAAAGAAAATTGTTCCTTAAATGTACATATCTGTCCTTAAATCATTTACAGCGCTCCATCTAGTATTGTGTGTATAAGAGTGTATTTATCCAGGACATTAGTTTATCAATTTCTTTTAACAGTATTTCCCGAATAAAAGTATTTTGAAATCTAAAATATTAAGTAATCGATTCAGCCTCCGCTGTAAAGCTCTTCTCAGAGCAGCAGTAGCTTCAATAGGCAAGAATGTTGTTGCTTTCCGGCATTTGCATTTTTCTTTTTTCCAAATTCACCAGCAGCTCACATTTTCAACACTCTGCTTTATTAAATTCTAGAATTGGCACTATGTATTCCGGCACACTTTGTCGCCATCTTTGAATTAAATACGTATTTATTTGCTTTCCCTTTTCACGTTTTTTATGTACGTTTCCGGTTGAAATGCGCACTTCCGCTTAAAGAGCTTTGCTGCCAATTCCTCAAAGGTAACTGCTGCCTCTCGCGCTCTTACCTCTAAGACTGCTTTCACTTCCTTTGCTGACTGCTCTTGTCCTCTTGGCATTTTGCATATTTTTAACGAATGATTGAACATTTTTCGTTCAAATAAACAACAGCGCCAACGACGATAACAGCAAAACAACAACAAAAGACACGGCAGCATAAATTATTAATTTGCAATTAATTGAATTAATTCAAGCAGAAATTCCTTGCCGCTTTGCTGGAAGAACCTTAAGAATTGGCCTTTTTGGCAAGGAGTTGCACATTCCTGTCAGCTCTGCTTTATTTTCTTTTCTTTAAAGCGCGGCGGTTGTGATCGAAGGAAAATTGTGTAGGAGCATGGAACTTTTCGAATTCCAAAAATGCCAAATAGCTGCAAATTAAAGCACGGATTTTCCTTTGCTGAATTTCATGTGAATTTTCATTCCGTTTGAATTACCTAAGCCTCTCCTTGCCGAATTACGACGAATATGAAGCAGCCGTAGGAAAAGGACAAATTAATTTACAGTCAGAAGAGTATTTTAAATGATGCTGCATTCAGATTTATTTAGATTTTTCAGTGGATGTTGGGTAGCCACCTGCTTACATTGGTGTTTTATAAAACGAAGTGGCAATAAATTTTGTGCTAAGAAAATTAATATTCACAGCATTTCTTATAGGAATTGCACAAAATAAGCAACTTTTGGAAATTCTTTCAGCTCTTGCAATAACTATTTTTTTATATGAGACACAAAAATGGAATTTAATATCTCTATAAAATATTCAATATTATTCTAAAATTTTCACAAATATAAATTTACAAACAAGCCAAAAAGCAAGACTGGTGGAAGGGTCAAATTTGTGGAAAGGCTGCCAAATGGACAGCTCGCGCTATTTCTAAAAGCAGACCAGACTAGCTCACATACATTGTATGTATGCATGTATGTATATGTATATATGTATGTGTGTGGTTTGCCAATACCATGACAAGTTTTAATAATTTTTCAGGATTTTATGCCGCAAAGTTCTGCAGCTCTGTAAGCAAAAAGTCAACGACAAATGCCACTGCAGCAACAATGACATGCAACTGTGTTGTTGTTGTTGTTGTTGTTGCTGTTGTCTCACTTAAGGGCCAAATCGGCAACTTTTCAATTTATTACTTAAAGTGGTTCAATTGGCTAAGCCCCAAATGGTTTTCTGATTTACGAGACTTTTGCACGCAATGCTCAAAAACATCGCCGCTACGAACGCCAATGCTGTCGAGTTTGGAAAGGGGAGGGGTGCAGTGGAGTGGAGTGGTAAACGCAGCGTGAGTGCACAATATAATGCTTGCAGCTGCTTTTATGAGCGAGCTTATACTCGCATGTATGTATGTGTGTACATATGTGTTTGACTTTTGTGCAAATGTAGCGCACTTATGAGCTGCCTCTGCCCTGCCAATATTTTGACGGCGAGTTTTTTTCGCTTTAATATAAAGTACATAATTGTGCCCTTATAAGTTTTTTATTGAAATAAAGTATTTTTAAGCAAAAAATTCAGCAAGAGTGAGTGGAAAGAGCAATTCGCCATTGCATGCGGTTAACACTTGTAATGGAATTCTAATATTTTCAATTTAAATTTTTGGGAATTTAATTAATTACAAATTACAATTATGTACTTGGAATTGTAATTAAAATTGTATTTCATGTCCAATGTAATCATTACTACCCAGCTAGGCCGATGGTAGAGAAAAAGAGCTGGCAAAATTTTGCTTTTGCACAATCAATTCCATACTAAATGTTGCAACAGCAACAACAACGACAGCAGCAATTTCAGCAACTAAGCTAGCTAATAAAAGCAAAAAAATAAAGAGACATAAGTTGCATACACCTTTCCATGTCAAATTGACTAACAAGCAATTACAGCCTTCATCAAGGCGCAACGAGCATCGAAATAGGCACCCTTGCAACGGCGCGCTGCCGCGGAAAGTGCCCACAGCGGCGGGACGCGAAATGCCGAGGCAGCAGCAATGGCAGCAAAACTTGATTAAGTGTGCCACATGCACCGGGCAACACTCAGCATTGGCAATCGCTGCAACTGCGGCAACAACGCGCCAAAGCCAAGAGCGCACAAAATGGCAAGAAATGCAAAAGGTGCTAATTACGGATGGCGGCAGCAACAAGTTTCCACGAAGTGGCGCGCGCGAGTGCGAATTTTGTAAATTGCGGAAATGCGCGCCGTCGTTGCCGTCGTTGATGGCATGTCAAAGTAAAATGTTGCTGCTGCGCACTGCCAGCAACAACAAGCAACAGCAAAAGCAGGCAGTCCTTGCAAGAGCGAAAGAGTCGGCAATAACCGCAGCCGAAGGCGGTCATTCCTCCACACATTCTCGCAGGCAAATGACAAGCGTTTTACACACGACGCAGCCGCCCCTTCCCCTTCCCTACCCCCTTCCCGACGCCCCTTCTACAAGTTGGCAAATGCATGGCTTAGGGGCTGTCAGTCAGAGCCACTCAAGCAGAGTCAACCGTTGCTGCCATTCTGCCTGCCAATCCTCCCCTCCGTTTTCCGTCCGGCCATCACTAACTGGCTGCTGACATTGCAGCCTCGCGCAGCTCGTCCCGATGTGGCATGAACGCGGGCACTTCGATTGAAATTTGCGCAGTTGAGCTCCAATTTGCGCATTCGACTGTAATAAGCAAGCAGCCGATGGTGCGCATGCGCATTCGCGTCGCTACATACACTCAAAGAAATTTACTATCAATTTTTCCACAAAGCGAGCAACGGAAAATTCAGCCTTGGGCGTCGGCTACTTTGTGCCCAAAAATTATAGCTTCGATTAAGAGGATGCATTCGATTGATTGCTACAACAACAAGTCGATTTTATTTAGATTTTCATCAAAGTGATTAGATGATGCGCTTAAATGTAAAAATTCTTTGCGTAAATTCATCGAAAGTATGCTCTTAGAAATATTTTCGATATTAAAAATATTTTCGATATTAAAAGTATTTCTATGGGAAAACAGGAGCAGCTCATGGAAAATTGTACATGTGTTTGGCGCATACTGTAAAATACAACAGGGTCCCAGGCATAATATTCTCGAAAATACTAGGATCCAAAATCCTTAATCCTTATCGTTATAACGCTTATGCCAGCTGCCTCTTGACTTTGTCTCTTCCGCAGTGCAGCAGTTCTAGACAGATGTTCAGCATATCCTGGCAACATGCGGAAAATCAACATTATGCTAATGCCTATTCGCCTGAAAGTATGCTGCAGTGTATGTAAAAAAGTGCACTCCAATCCACGTCCACAAATCGCATGATCATTAGCAGCATTATCATATGCATATAGTTCATATAACAAAGGAAGTCTGTGATTTCACTTTGCAAATATTATTAATTGCTTTGCATATGAGCTCACACTCTCATACATACCCTGCATATGCAAGGCTATCTGAAGTGTGTTCGTGTGCGTGATTCCTTTGGAAAATGCAAGCATAACACTGCATTTCCGCAAATTAGCATACATGCTCATCACTTCTCATTTCGTCCCCCGGAATGTTCCCCCTTGCAATTCGTGAGCGAAATTTGGTATTGTTACAGCTTAAGGTTGGCATAGCCTGGAAGGAATAGCTAAACGCTTAGTTGCTTGGCTTTTGCGGTTATGTGCTGTAATTAATTGTAAGCTGAGTTATTAATAAGTTCTATTATGGTTCCGGCACATACACAGGCACTCTGCTATGCTCTGTTCTGCTCTAATCAACTACACTCCTTGCGAGTGGGCGCACTTCCTCACAGGAAGATGTTGATGTGCTCTTCAGTGCATGCGGTTGGCCAAGGGTATTGTTACTCTTGTGGCTTTTGTTGGCATTTCGGCTGTTGTTGTTTTGCTTTTGGTCTGCCGCACAATTTCGTAAAATTTAGTTTCAAAACAAAAGTTTTAATTTCTGTTTTGAATTGCAATTAATTTGTTGTTTCAACGAGAAAGAGAGAGAGAGAGAGAGAGAGAGCGTGCATGCATTATTGTTTGCATGGTTGTGTTACAGTTATAGCTGTATGCAAATTTAATTGGCAACGATTTGGCATGCCCATCGGTGGTCTGTGGTACTCGAAAAGCCATGAAAATTATATTCCAATCCAATACCAAAAAGTTGAAGATTAATTAATACAAATTTTGTTCAATACTAAGTGCTTACTTTCTAAAAAAAAGAACGAAGACCATTTCGAAGTCTCTTGCAAATCTGTGTATTTCGGCTCAGTTAAATACAAATACTTGATTCAACGGAATTTTCAAAAAGGAAGCTTTATTTTACAGCAAAATATTACATGCATTCGACGAAAAAGCTTGACATTTTCTTAAATGAGAATTGAAACATGCTACAAAACAAGGAAAGCTGAAGAAAGTGCAACAACATAAACATAAACATTATCATATTCAATTCATTGTCATAAAAGTTTCTAATAAAAAAAGGGTTTTAAAATTATTATGACAAATGGCAGTGATGGTATTTTCACTTGAAATTAACACGAGTTACAAAATTTGCCATGAAGAAGTTCAGAAAATATTTAAATCTGAGGCAATATAGATTTTCTTGGCCACGACTCTAGGATATGAACCTGCAAAAACTGTTGCATATTTTCAGGCTAACACTCAAGTCAAACAGCTCTTTGAATGCTCAAACAGCAAAAAATTAAAGCCAGAATTTAAGATCTTATTGTAAAAAAATGGGCTTGCAGTTTTGGGTCAATTCTATTCTTTTTCGATCCAATAATATTTCAAATACTTAATTATTTGTATTAAATTAAAATTGCTGCAGTGTCTATTTTTTAAATGGCCATCTATTTCAGCAATTCAGTGCAAATTCATCAATGTTTCTATTCCACTGCATTCTGACTTCCACAAAAAAAAAAGGAATAAAGACGATTGTAGCAGCAACAGCAGCAGCGATTGTTGTCCTGTCAAAGTGGTTGGCTGCCACGACCACGCAACCACAGCAGGGGCAAGAGTAAACAACTTGCCGCTGTATTGGTTTCATTGCATCCTTGCCCAGCCACTGCCGGGGTTGTTGATGTTTGCTTAATGTTGCTGTTGTTGTTTGTGTTATTGCTCCGACAATTATGTTTTGCATTTGCTGTGAGCGCCGTCGAGCGTACAATATGCAAATTACTATTATGAAAATATGTTGTTGCTACAACCGCCCGGCCGCCCACTTCGCCCATATGTCTGCCACCGCTTGTTCCTTTGCCTGCAGAGGGAGCTACATTGTGGTGACCACTGGCCATTGACCACTGTTGCAGGGGAATTCGACAGCCCTCCTTCAGCTGTGTCGCCTCATTGCATCTCATTGCTGCCGCCTGCTCGCTTGTCCGCCTGTTATTCTGCCTCGACCCTTGCTTGAAATGCAAACAAAATTAAATGGCCGAGCACTGAAAGGGCCGCACAAGGCAGGGGCGGGCAGAAGCAAGGACCGAGCGTGTTTCCACAAGCCGACGCTTTTTTATGACTTATTAATTTTTGACAGCTGCGGCCTATCAGGCTTGCATGCATGTGCATGTGCGTTTGTTTGCGTACGCATGTGTAAGTGATCGATAACTCATAAGTGTGTAGAGGGGCGTGTACTCTTCATGTGAGCAACTTTTGTTATTTTGGTTGTTGGTGCCTTTGCTGAGCTTTAAGTGCAGCAAATATAAATTTGAGCCTTTCGTTTAAATTATACGATCGAGGGTAATCTGCGAGATATACAATATTAATGATTCCGCAAAAAAAACTTCAGTAAATGGAATGAAAGATTTCAGAGATAAACGCTATATCTACTTGTTGTTGTTTCTAGAATAATGCGCTTAAAGCTTTCAGGCGGCCTTTCTAACTATCTAGCTAATGTCCTTTATTTCTCACAAAAATCTGTGAGTGCTTGAAAGACCTTTCGAGTTGGAAGTGTTGTAAACAACGAGTATTAGCATGCTACTAATACAATACATTTTTATGCTCTTTGATGTATCTTTTTATTGCAAGTAAAGTTTGAAAAACAAAATATTATGTGTAGATTGAATTTTCAAGCATTTCGTTCTAAAATTTTCAAAAATTCTAACAGCTGCCTCTTGTATGCCCCTCAATACCATGCACAACAAAATCTCTTTGTTTTGGATTCAATGTAGTTACTTCGAGGAATGCTTGTGTCAAAGTTTATGTCGATTTTCCAATTCTTTACATATACATTTACAATGCGACACCCATACATGGATACACATGCATATACCGGAAAAACCGAGAAGCAGTGACAAAAGTTTAAAAGCGGAAAAGCATTAAAAGTGCTTCACGACAATAATAAAAGTGATACATACATGCACTAATACATACACAAAGCAGCTCGCAGAAGCTTGTGTTTCCCCAAACTGCGTAGGGACGTAGCGATATTGTGAAGTCAAATGTAGGCGCAGCGGCGTTGCCTGGCGTCTTGCCTGCGCGCGCTAATGGCTCTCCAATGGCTCGACAGAGATACGAGACTACGAGTGTATATGTGAAATAAAGGCAGACGCCGGAATTCCCCAGGGCAGCGAGACGGAAATTAACAAGAAGCCTTCCAAAAGTTGTTGTTGTTGTTGCTGTTGATGTTTAACGTTGGTGTGGAGAATGAAATTTGTTAATAGCAACAAATAAGCATGTTTGCTGACATGCGCCATCCTTAAGGATTCGGTATATGAATGAGCATACAGTGTTGGGAAAAAACAGTAGTAAACATTTTTTTAAACAAAGTGATAAACAACAAGGGAAATATTTTGGTATGTGAGTTGGGAACGTTAGAGCTTCTATAGAAAATGCATTTATAGAAATATTGTATTACATAGTCTTAGGCTTATACTAGGTAGGTAATAGGTAGAGCCCGACCGAACCCGAAATTTTGGCCGAGACCGAGACAGAGACCCAACTTCGGCCATTTTTTTAATGTTCGGCCGAGACCGAGACCGAACCTTTCAAATATATAAGCAAAAAAGAAGAAGAATGTTAATGAAAAATAATTCATACATTTTTAGAAAAAAATACATTTTGTTGCAATTAACACTTCATTTGAGGTATAAATACCTACATTAAACATCTGATTTATCATGAAATCAATAAAAAAAAGTCATTAAAAAATTTAAATTTTGATTAAAACTATAAAATTTTTTTCTCAACTGTTCGTTTAAATTCTCGGCCTTTTGTAGCCGAGACCGAACCCGAACCTTTTGGCCGAACTGTTCGGTAACCGAAACCGAGAGCGAGCGTTCGGTCGGTCTCTAGTTATAGGCTTATGCTAATACTGAAAGCCTGAAACTATGCTACACTATATTTTTTCAGCTCTGTTCTTATTAATAGTAGGACATTCAATTTCCGGCAAAATATCTCGATCTTAAGAATTCGGCTTCGATCTTTATCTTTAATGAGCTATAAATTGTTAATACTTATATTTTTGATTCTGTGATTTTATGAATATCTAAATGAATTGAAGAATATCTATACTTTGAATAGATTGCTTTGGGAAAATTACAGAAATTTTACAGCTTTATAAAGCTAGCTCGGACTTTAAGGCACAATATTACAGTGCTTTTGAACTCAAATTAAATCTAAGTGTAAAGCTAATACTACACTGCGCCTCTTTTAAACATTGCACATTCAATAGTAATTTAAATGAAAGCATAATTTTGTCAATTGCATCATTCTGCGATATATTTTGGCTGTTATTTTCTTCAACACTGTACAAGTATATAAACTCGTGCGAATGTATGCGCGTATAAATGTATTAGTACAAAGGTGTAATTATGGCGCACAAAAAAACACGCACACATAAATATTTGAACTAAATTTGAGCGTCGTGTCGGTTTGTGTGCGTTTTTGCTTACATGCATGTATGTGAGTGTGAGCAGCGGAGTGTCAATGTGTTGTGTTAGCTGTCAATGCTGCCAAGTCAAGTGCGAGGGTGTGCGTGTGCGTGTAAATTATGCAAATTATCTTCAACTTCAATGAACTGTAAATGAACTGTAAGGTGCTTCTTTTGATTATTGCGTACATAAACACACACATAGTAACATATACAAACAAACAACAATGTATATGCACGCACACACACACACACAATTCTAAATTGAATAAACGAATTGAATGAATAGTGCCTATTTAGCAGTCAAGATTTCAAATCTAAGCCGGAAATGACGCAACCAATAAACTTTGAAGTGCATGTAATTGATTATTCCGGCTCGAGCGTGTACTTGAATTTGAGTACTTGCAAGTGACATTAGTTATGCAATGGCAGGTAGGTAGGTTAAGTGGTCGTCTCAAGAACATCACTTAGGCCAAAAGGCTCTTTGTGTTACCACGTGAGGTTTTCACCTATACACTTCCCGTGTATGGGAGCCACTTTGTGGCTCTGGTGTATTTGTCGATATGTCCTGGTGGCGTTTTTTCCAAGTCTGCCAGACAGCTCAGGAAGTAATGTCCCAGGAATCGGAAGCGCGTTCTTGCTAGCGCTGGGCATTTGCAAAGGAAGTGTTCAACAGATTCCTCGCAGTCTTCGTCTCTGCAGCTTCTGCAGAAGTCGTTGTACAGCAGTCTCAGTCTGCTGGCATGTTGACCAATGAGGCAGTGTCCGGTTATGATTCCTAGGACAATCCCTATGTAGGGTTTGTTTAGTAGGATCAATCCGCTGGATCTGCTCTTGTTGATTGTAAGCCACATCTGTTTATGATCTAATTATGCAATGCTCAGCATTAAGATTTCGAACGAGTGCGAAATAATAAACTGCTCTTTTCAGCTAATTTAATTAATTATCTAAGTTTGAAAATAGAATAGAAATCAAATATGATATATAACTACGGTGACCAACCGTACTATATTATATAGGACAGTACTCTATTTTAATCCGATGTTCTATATGATATATTTTGTTATAAAAAACATGGAAATGTTCTCTATTTTAAAATGTGTTCTATATTTGTTCTATATTTGATACAAAGCGAATTAATCTATATATATAAAAATCAAAAAATGTATGTATGTATGTATGTATGTATGTATGTATGTATGTTCGGAGTTGCGTTCCAAACCGCTTGATCGATCATAACCAAATTTGGCACATAGACTATAGATATTCCAAGGATGGTTATAGGCTATAAAAAATTTTGATACATCAAGAGGGCGTGGCACCGCCCATACAAACCAAATTGTTTACATCGAATAGCTTTGGAACTAAAAGTCGTGTAGCATTGAAATTCCGTATGCAGTCGCCTCTTGGATGTGTCGTCCCACTGGTAAAATTTTATGGGCGTAGGATAAGGGGGCGTGGCACCCCCCATACAAACAAAATTTTTGATCTCGATTAGCTTTGGAACTAAAGGCCGTGCAGCATTGAAATTTCGTATGCAGTCGCCTTTTGGATGTGTCGTCCCACTGGTAAAATTTTATGGGCGTAGGATAAGGGGGCGTGGCACCCCCCATACAAACAAAATTTTTGATCTCGATTAGCTTTGGAACCAAAGGTCGTGCAGCATTGAAATTTCGTATGCAGTCGCCTCTTGGATGTGTCGTCCCACTGGTAAAATTTTATTGGCGTAGGATATGGGGGCGTGGCACCCCCCATACAAACAAAATTTTTGATCTCGATTAGCTTTGGAACCAAAGGTCGTGCAGCATTGAAATTCCGTATGCAGTCGCCTCTTGGATGTGTCGTCCCACTGGTGAAATTTTATGGGCGTAGGATAAGGGGGCGTGGCACCCCCCATACAAACAAAATTTTTGATCTCGATTAGCTTTGGAACTAAAGACCGTGCAGCATTGAAATTTCGTGTGCAGTCGCCTCTTGGATGTGTCGTCCCACTGGTAAAATTTTATGGGCGTAGGATAAGGGGGCGTGGCACCCCCCATACAAACAAAATTTTTGATCTCGATTAGCTTTGGAACTAAAGGTCGTGCAGCATTGAAATTTCGTATGCAGTCGCCTATTGGATGTGTCGTCCCACTGGTAAAATTTTATGGGCGTAGGATAAGGGGGCGTGGCACCCCCCATACAAACAAAATTTTTGATCTCGATTAGCTTTGGAATCAAAGGTCGTGCAGCATTGAAATTTCGTATGCAGTCGCCTATTGGATGTGTCGTCCCACTGGTAAAATTTTATGGGCGTAGGATAAGGGGGCGTGGCACCCCCCATACAAACAAAATTTTTGATCTCGATTAGCTTTGGAACCAAAGGTCGTGCAGCATTGAAATTTCGTATGCAGTCGCCTCTTGGATGTGTCGTCCCACTGGTAAAATTTTATGGGCGTAGGATAAGGGGCGTGGCACTTTTTTATCAACTCCAGATTTGTGTATAACTTTAGAACTACACATCACACATCAATGAAACTCGGTAGGAACTTACTACATATCCATATCCTTCTAATGAAAAAATAAGGGGGCACTGGATAAGGGGGCGTGGCACCCCCATACAAACAATATTTTTGATCTCGATTAGCTTTGGAACTAAAGGCCGTGCAGCATTGAAATTTCGTATGCAGTCGCCTCTTGAATGTGTCGTCCCACTGGTAAAATTTTATGGGCGTAGGATAAGGGGGCGTGGGACCCCCCATACAAACAAAATTTTTGATCTCGATTAGCTTTGGAACCAAAGGTCGTGCAGCATTGAAATTTCGTATGCAGTCGCCTATTGGATGTGTCGTCCCACTGGTAAAATTTTATGGGCGTAGGATAAGGGGCGTGGCACTTTTTTATCAACTCCAGATTTGTGTATAACTTTAGAACTACACATCACACATCAATGAAACTCGGTAAGAACTTACTACATATCCATATCCTTCTACTGAGAAAATAAGACGGGCACTGGATAAGGGGGCGTGGCACCCCCCATACAAAGAAAATTTTTGATCTCGATTAGCTTTGGAACCAAAGGTCGTGCAGCATTGAAATTTCGTATGCAGTCGCCTATTGGATGTGTCGTCCCACTGGTAAAATTTTATGGGCGTAGGATAAGGGGGCGTGGCACCCCCCATACAAACAAAATTTTTGATCTCGATTAGCTTTGGAACCAAAGGTCGTGCAGCATTGAAATTTCGTATGCAGTCGCCTCTTGGATGTGTCGTCCCACTGGTAAAATTTTATGGGCGTAGGATAAGGGGGCGTGGCACCCCCCATACAAACAAAATTTTTGATCTCGATTAGCTTTGGAACCAAAGGTCGTGCAGCATTGAAATTTTGTATGCAGTCGCCTATTGGATGTGTCGTCCCACTGGTAAAATTTTATGGGCGTAGGATAAGGGGGCGTGGCACTTTTTTATCAACTCCAGATTTGTGTATAACTTTAGAACTACACATCACACATCAATGAAACTCGGTAGGAACTTACTACATATCCATATCCTTCTAATGAAAAAATAAGGGGCACTGGATAAGGGGGCGTGGCACCCCCATACAAACAATATTTTTGATCTCGATTAGCTTTGGAACTAAAGGCCGTGCAGCATTGAAATTTCGTATGCAGTCGCCTCTTGAATGTGTCGTCCCACTGGTAAAATTTTATGGGCGTAGGATAAGGGGGCGTGGCACCCCCCATACAAACAAAATTTTTGATCTCGATTAGCTTTGGAACCAAAGGTCGTGCAGCATTGAAATTTCGTATGCAGTCGCCTCTTGGATGTGTCGTCCCACTGGTAAAATTTTATGGGCGTAGGATAAGGGGCGTGGCACTTTTTTATCAACTCCAGATTTGTGTATAACTTTAGAACTACACATCACACATCAATGAAACTCGGTAAGAACTTACTACATATCCATATCCTTCTACTGAGAAAATAAGACGGGCACTGGATAAGGGGGCGTGGCACCCCCCATACAAAGAAAATTTTTGATCTCGATTAGCTTTGGAACCAAAGGTCGTGCAGCATTGAAATTTCGTATGCAGTCGCCTATTGGATGTGTCGTCCCACTGGTAAAATTTTATGGGCGTAGGATAAGGGGGCGTGGCACCCCCCATACAAACAAAATTTTTGATCTCGATTAGCTTTGGAACCAAAGGTCGTGCAGCATTGAAATTTCGTATGCAGTCGCCTCTTGGATGTGTCGTCCCACTGGTAAAATTTTATGGGCGTAGGATAAGGGGGCGTGGCACCCCCCATACAAACAAAATTTTTGATCTCGATTAGCTTTGGAACCAAAGGTCGTGCAGCATTGAAATTTTGTATGCAGTCGCCTATTGGATGTGTCGTCCCACTGGTAAAATTTTATGGGCGTAGGATAAGGGGGCGTGGCACCCCCCATACAAACAAAATTTTTGATCTCGATTAGCTTTGGAACCAAAGGTCGTGCAGCATTGAAATTTCGTATGCAGTCGCCTATTGGATGTGTCGTCCCACTGGTAAAATTTTATGGGCGTAGGATAAGGGGGCGTGGCATCCCCCATACAAACAAAATTTTTGATCTCGATTAGCTTTGGAACCAAAGGTCGTGCAGCATTGAAATTTCGTATGCAGTCGCCTCTTGGATGTGTCGTCCCACTGGTAAAATTTTATGGGCGTAGGATAAGGGGCGTGGCACTTTTTTATCAACTCCAGATTTGTGTATAACTTTAGAACTACACATCACACATCAATGAAACTCGGTAGGAACTTACTACATATCCATATCCTTCTAATGAAAAAATAAGGGGGCACTGGATAAGGGGGCGTGGCACCCCCATACAAACAATATTTTTGATCTCGATTAGCTTTGGAACTAAAGGCCGTGCAGCATTGAAATTTCGTATGCAGTCGCCTCTTGAATGTGTCGTCCCACTGGTAAAATTTTATGGGCGTAGGATAAGGGGCGTGGCACTTTTTTATCAACTCCAGATTTGTGTATAACTTTAGAACTACACATCACACATCAATGAAACTCGGTAAGAACTTACTACATATCCATATCCTTCTACTGAGAAAATAAGACGGGCACTGGATAAGGGGGCGTGGCACCCCCCATACAAAGAAAATTCTTGATCTCGATTAGCTTTGGAACTAAAGGTCGTGCAGCATTGAAATTTCGTATGCAGTCGCCTCTTGGATGTGTCGTCCCAATGGTAAAATTTTATGGGCGTAGGATAAGGGGGCGTGGCACCCCCATACAAAGAAAATTTTGATCTCGATTAGCTTTGGAACCAAAGGTCGTGCAGCATTGAAATTTCGTATGCAGTCGCCTCTTGGATGTGTCGTCCCACTGGTAAAATTTTATGGGCGTAGGATAAGGGGCGTGGCACTTTTTTATCAACTCCAGATTTGTGTATAACTTTAGAACTACACATCACACATCAATGAAACTCGGTAAGAACTTACTACATATCCATATCCTTCTACTGAGAAAATAAGACGGGCACTGGATAAGGGGGCGTGGCACCCCCCATACAAAGAAAATTTTTGATCTCGATTAGCTTTGGAACTAAAGGTCGTGCAGCATTGAAATTTTGTATGCAGTCGCCTCTTGGATGTGTCGTCCCATTGGTAAAATTTTATGGGCGTAGGATAAGGGGGCGTGGCACCCCCCATACAAACAAAATTTTTGATCTCGATTAGCTTTGGAACCAAAGGTCGTGCAGCATTGAAATTTCGTATGCAGTCGCCTCTTGGATGTGTCGTCCCACTGGTAAAATTTTATGGGCGTAGGATAAGGGGCGTGGCACTTTTTTATCAACTCCAGATTTGTGTATAACTTTAGAACTACACATCACACATCAATGAAACTCGGTAAGAACTTACTACATATCCATATCCTTCTACTGAGAAAATAAGACGGGCACTGGATAAGGGGGCGTGGCACCCCCCATACAAAGAAAATTTTTGATCTCGATTAGCTTTGGAACTAAAGGTCGTGCAGCATTGAAATTTTGTATGCAGTCGCCTCTTGGATGTGTCGTCCCATTGGTAAAATTTTATGGGCGTAGGATAAGGGGGCGTGGCACCCCCCATACAAACAAAATTTTTGATCTCGATTAGCTTTGGAACCAAAGGTCGTGCAGCATTGAAATTTCGTATGCAGTCGCCTCTTGGATGTGTCGTCCCACTGGTAAAATTTTATGGGCGTAGGATAAGGGGCGTGGCACTTTTTTATCAACTCCAGATTTGTGTATAACTTTAGAACTACACATCACACATCAATGAAACTCGGTAAGAACTTACTACATATCCATATCCTTCTACTGAGAAAATAAGACGGGCACTGGATAAGGGGGCGTGGCACCCCCCATACAAAGAAAATTTTTGATCTCGATTAGCTTTGGAACTAAAGGTCGTGCAGCATTGAAATTTTGTATGCAGTCGCCTCTTGGATGTGTCGTCCCATTGGTAAAATTTTATGGGCGTAGGATAAGGGGGCGTGGCACCCCCCATACAAACAAAATTTTTGATCTCGATTAGCTTTGGAACCAAAGGTCGTGCAGCATTGAAATTTCGTATGCAGTCGCCTCTTGGATGTGTCGTCCCACTGGTAAAATTTTATGGGCGTAGGATAAGGGGCGTGGCACTTTTTTATCAACTCCAGATTTGTGTATAACTTTAGAACTACACATCACACATCAATGAAACTCGGTAAGAACTTACTACATATCCATATCCTTCTACTGAGAAAATAAGACGGGCACTGGATAAGGGGGCGTGGCACCCCCCATACAAAGAAAATTTTTGATCTCGATTAGCTTTGGAACTAAAGGTCGTGCAGCATTGAAATTTCGTATGCAGTCGCCTCTTGGATGTGTCGTCCCATTGGTAAAATTTTATGGGCGTAGGATAAGGGGGCGTGGCACCCCCATACAAAGAAAATTTTGATCTCGATTAGCTTTGGAACCAAAGGTCGTGCAGCATTGAAATTTCGTATGCAGTCGCCTCTTGGATGTGTCGTCCCACTGGTAAAATTTTATGGGCGTAGGATAAGGGGCGTGGCACTTTTTTATCAACTCCAGATTTGTGTATAACTTTAGAACTACACATCACACATCAATGAAACTCGGTAAGAACTTACTACATATCCATATCCTTCTACTGAGAAAATAAGACGGGCACTGGATAAGGGGGCGTGGCACCCCCCATACAAAGAAAATTTTTGATCTCGATTAGCTTTGGAACTAAAGGTCGTGCAGCATTGAAATTTTGTATGCAGTCGCCTCTTGGATGTGTCGTCCCATTGGTAAAATTTTATGGGCGTAGGATAAGGGGGCGTGGCACCCCCCATACAAACAAAATTTTTGATCTCGATTAGCTTTGGAACCAAAGGTCGTGCAGCATTGAAATTTCGTATGCAGTCGCCTCTTGGATGTGTCGTCCCACTGGTAAAATTTTATGGGCGTAGGATAAGGGGCGTGGCACTTTTTTATCAACTCCAGATTTGTGTATAACTTTAGAACTACACATCACACATCAATGAAACTCGGTAAGAACTTACTACATATCCATATCCTTCTACTGAGAAAATAAGACGGGCACTGGATAAGGGGGCGTGGCACCCCCCATACAAAGAAAATTTTTGATCTCGATTAGCTTTGGAACTAAAGGTCGTGCAGCATTGAAATTTTGTATGCAGTCGCCTCTTGGATGTGTCGTCCCATTGGTAAAATTTTATGGGCGTAGGATAAGGGGGCGTGGCACCCCCCATACAAACAAAATTTTTGATCTCGATTAGCTTTGGAACCAAAGGTCGTGCAGCATTGAAATTTCGTATGCAGTCGCCTCTTGGATGTGTCGTCCCACTGGTAAAATTTTATGGGCGTAGGATAAGGGGCGTGGCACTTTTTTATCAACTCCAGATTTGTGTATAACTTTAGAACTACACATCACACATCAATGAAACTCGGTAAGAACTTACTACATATCCATATCCTTCTACTGAGAAAATAAGACGGGCACTGGATAAGGGGGCGTGGCACCCCCCATACAAAGAAAATTTTTGATCTCGATTAGCTTTGGAACTAAAGGTCGTGCAGCATTGAAATTTCGTATGCAGTCGCCTCTTGGATGTGTCGTCCCATTGGTAAAATTTTATGGGCGTAGGATAAGGGGGCGTGGCACCCCCATACAAAGAAAATTTTGATCTCGATTAGCTTTGGAACCAAAGGTCGTGCAGCATTGAAATTTCGTATGCAGTCGCCTCTTGGATGTGTCGTCCCACTGGTAAAATTTTATGGGCGTAGGATAAGGGGCGTGGCACTTTTTTATCAACTCCAGATTTGTGTATAACTTTAGAACTACACATCACACATCAATGAAACTCGGTAAGAACTTACTACATATCCATATCCTTCTACTGAGAAAATAAGACGGGCACTGGATAAGGGGGCGTGGCACCCCCCATACAAAGAAAATTTTTGATCTCGATTAGCTTTGGAACTAAAGGTCGTGCAGCATTGAAATTCCGTATGCAAGCACCTCTTCACATTACGTACTTTTATAAGAGCGCGGGGTGAAACCCGCGGGTAACAGCTAGTATAGTATACAAAAATAAATACCAACCACGTAAACTGAGATTTTTAATCACTCTGACAAAAAAAATATACCTTTTAAAAATTGTGGAATTCAGTCTTTGTTTACCAGGGTCAAATTTAGGGAGTACTTAGAGGAAAACGAAAAATATCAAAGCAATTAGAGCTAAAACGTCTTTTATGTTATGTTAAGAATTTATGTTATACAGAATGGTTGCCTTTAAGGATGCTGATCTGGTGGTTCCTTGGTTTAAACCATGAAAAAAGCTTGCCTTTATATAGGGTCCATTTTGAACTCATTACTCCTTACCATTACCACCCTGTATACAGTTTACTGGGTAAACTGTGTTTTTTTTATTAGTAATTTAAGTTATTTTGCAACACGATCTCATATGTTTGAATAAAAAATACATTTTTAAAACGGACATTTGCCATTTTAAAATTTTTAGCAAAAAAAGGTATATTGGGGGGTGTGTTCTCTATTTTCATAAAAAAAATATGGTCACCGTATATATAATTGAAGACAATGCTTCCACTATTATGTAAAAGAGTATTGAGCGATGTATTTTATATCAAAACAAAAGCTAAAACAAATAAATTTAAGCAAATATAATTACAATTGTATGATTTTTAACAAATGACAGTGTATGTGTTCACGTGTTTGTGTGCGTAATTGCAATATATATAATATATGTAAAACACTGAAAGTCATAATTTAAGGCCAGTCATCAATTTATTTTCGTTATGGCATATCAACACTTTTATTTGAGCAAAGCCTTGCCACCAACACGCAGGCAAATGCACGCTTAATATTTTCATATCGTGTATATATGTATTTATGTACTTTCATATGTGTGTATGCATAAGGTTTGGTAATTAAGAGTATTAAAAGAAAATAATTGCATATTGCAATTTTCACCCATTGCGCAATTATTAAACATTTATGTTTTAATATGTAATTAACTACCAGTGGCTGTAATTATTCATTTGTAGCATACACACAAAGATGAGTTGCGCATACAGAGACATGAACTGAATTTATGAAATGCAGTTAAACAAATTAATTACATTCCATGCTAACAAATTTACACGCATTTAATAGCACGTTGTTGTTGTTGTTGAATGGCTCAGAGTCGAACTATAATCTGTTATGCTTACATATGTGCATATACAAAGATTTGAGCTATCTGTGTGAGTGAGTGAGACAGGCATGTGTGCTCTTTGCCAGGCGCATCTTCAAGCCGACGCCAATAATCCGATATGCAAATCTCGCTATCATCAGCAAAGTCTCTGATTCCACTTAAGCACTTCTCTTGCTCACATGCATTTTCTTTCAATTGCACTTATTTCGTTTATAATGCACATTTCTTACGGTGCTTTACAGGTACTTTTAATGCTATAATACCTTAGGAGGTTCTTGGCCTCAAATTGTACTAGAATCTACACTAGAAAACTAGAAAAAGTTTATTGAAATTTAGCATAGGAAGTTTCAAATGTGAGTAGATAAATTGAATATTTTGGAAATTTCGGCTTTCCTGGCCTACCACTCCCAAGTATTATCTATAGTCTGGCAAAAGTAGAACTATCTTCGGATAGTCTATGGCAAAGTATATGCACTACTTTTTCTACTGTTGCAAATAATTCACGGCGTTGTAATTTGCAAAGAACTTGCCCCATCAGGACACCTCCACACATTGCAAATTGTTGCACCGAACGCAATTTGCAACACTTTATTTTTCCTGGAGTGGGCACTAACAATTCTAGGTGGGCCAATGCAATTCATTACGACGCAACCGCATTTAAATTAATTTTCCTCTCGTACATTTTCCTTGGCGTGTACGCGCCAGAGCAATGCGAAAGCAATAAAAATTCTTACGTAATTAAAATCAAAGGATTTCACGGTTTCAAAATTTATGGCGACTATAATGCCATTGCCGCTCGCTATTTTTTGCTCGTCAGAGCACTTCAGTTCCCCCCGCTGCCACACCGAGGCTGCTTGTTGGCGCTCATAAATTGTGCGAGCTGCTGGGCGAAAGGGCCCGAAGGGAGCAGCTCGTCCGGCTGGTGGGTGAGGCTTACGTTAATTTGTAGCTGCGGTTGTTGTTGCAGCGCGCTGGAAATGATTTGTTTCCTTGGTAACTGTTAAAACAAAAGCCTGAACGAGCAGATAGACCGAGAGACGAAAAGGCAGCCACACACACACACTCTCTCACATAGTTGTGCACCCACGTAATCGCATACAGCTACAGCTGAGTTGCAGATACTTGTGCAATGCATTCATATTATTTGGCCAACAGCATTTTCGCATTCGACTGCACGTGACTGCACACACACACACACACCAGCACAGGCACTTCAACTACATACATACATGCACATGCACAAGTTAGCCACGTTAAGTGCTGATAATGTTGCACATTTGCAGCGACGGGATTGCATGCCATTTCGCTTGGCCTTTTGTAGCACTTGCAAGTGTGTGTGCGCATGTACAAGGTGACCAGCGGCATGAAAATTCCACATGGTATCTTAATTATAAACATAGAATAGGAAATAGTTAAGTATGGTATTAGATAAAAATGTCAACTAAAGTTTATTTTATAGGAAATTTGCTTAATTATTTCAGTAAAAAATTTAAAATTTTGAGATTGCAAAAAGAATATTTTCTATTTCTTTACAAAATTATTCATACATGGCTTAACAATAAATAACTAATTGACACAAGAGTTCACGAGCGAGCCCTAGGTCTTTCTCGCAATAACTAGAGTGAGATCGTACTAATTTACCACAAATTGATGGGACCCATACATTTATTCTACAGCCGTGTTCAAACGGGAAGAATTATTAAGCTGTTTTTAATGAGGTGCTTTTTATCATGGCGAAGTATACTCTCGGAGAGCTACCAACTAAAAGTTGTTAAAATTTTTTTTAAAGTGCAACTCTGGCCTTGGAAGCAGTATTTTCGAAGTGATTAACTGAAAAGTATGACATCTTTATTTCTATAGCTTTGCCTTACATTTGAGGGTTTTAAACATGGTGTGCTTTTGTTATAACTGAATCGCGATTGGAATCCTTACTTACACTCGACTTGACTGCTGGTCACCCTGTTTGTACAAAAGTATGTGTGTGCGTGTGAAAATAATTTTTGAAATTTCGTATTCGACATTTTCGGGCGCTAATTTAAGTTAATGGCCATTGTTGTAAATTGCATTAATTTTAACGCGATTTCAGACACACTCACACACACCGACATACCGACGTATGCACATAAATGTACATGCGTATGAATGCATGTGCATAAGCGCAAGTGCATTTCACTGCTGAAATATTGATATGCGCTTTTCATGCTTTTCTGTCTGCCCCTCTGCCGGTGTTTGTGTGTGTGTGTGTATGTGGGAATGTGCATGTGCGTAGGCATGATTTTTAAAAGGGGGTCGGTGAAAATTTATTGTGCTTAAATTTATGACTAAAGAGATGATATGATAATGACGCCCATTTAGAAAGAAATTTAGATTAAATTTGTAGGTCCCGTTAACTTGTGCCAAGATTGCACAAGCTAATGCCAAAACTAGGCATAAACCTCGGTTACACGGAATCTATTTCATTTGAAAATTTTAATCGAACTTTTGTTTGGAATCTTTTGAGGAAAATGTATCTAAGAAGTAAAATTTTTTTTAAATATAGTCAAAGTTTTTAGGAAAAAGTCTCTAAAAAGCCCACTATATAGGCAGTAAATATTTAGTACACCTACAATTTCATTTCTTTCAGTGCATTATCACCACACTCGGCTACTTGGTTTAACGTATTACTCTGTCGGTGAAACCCGACTGATGCTTCCTTACTTGTTTTCTTTTGTAAATCTAGGTAAACTTTTTTGAAAAGTGTCTAAGAAGTAAATTTTTTTTAAATTTAGGTAATCTTTTTAGAAGAAAGTGTGTAGGAAGTACTACACTTGCTTTCAATTTAAGCAAATCTGTGTCGAGTCAGATTTACAGCCATTTTATGATTATGATTTTGTAGCGCAAAGGCGGCAGCTGCCCTCCCCTGCCCCAACCTACGTACTCCCATGCTGCTGCATGTCTGTATTGCGTTGTATATTCGCATGTCAGTGCTTGCTTTTAAATTTATGTTAACTCAACTGCATTGCACTTTCATGTAATTACTGTCAAATTGCATTAATTACGAACCAACGTTATTTATATTTGATGCAAAAGATTTTGGAAGCCTGCGAATTGTTTAAAATTATAACTGCAGACGCTTCAGCTTTATATGCGCTATGATCAAAGCGTGACAGCACTGCTAAAATTATAAGCACATCTATTAAGATTTAGGTTAAAGGTACTCACAGCTGCTAGAGAGAAGCACTGCGTCAGATTGTAGCCCGGTAACGCGTTGTTATTGATTACTTAAGAAGAAGAAGAGCGTCAAATTATTCGATGCTTCTGCCTTTCTTTATGAGTGCAAAGGAATATCATGTTCATAGACAAATCTAATTAATAAAATAAACTACATACTAATTTAAACATCATGCGGATGTCTTTGCTTTTCTAAAAGCCATGTACTTTGTCAGGGAGAGTAGTTGGCCTGGCAGGAGTATGTGCGTCTGTAGTGCCAGCCAGGCTGCACTTAAGGCCTTGCTTAAACCAATCACCACCTCCAAGTCAGTTCAAAAGTGTAAAGCTAAGCTAAACAGCATAGGCTTCCACAACTCACTCACCCTTCTTTGGGTGCCGAGGCATTTTGGCATATCCGAAAATGAAGTGTGCGATGAACTTGCAAGGTTAGGATCTGAAGAGTACTTTCTGGGTCCTGAGTCTGCGCAAGGGCCTGCCTTCTTCCACGTTCCAAACGTATATCAACAACTGAGTTGTTTCTCAACATGGTCTAAGATGGGCCGGTCAAGCTGAATGTAGAAATTCGAAGCTCCTGCTTCTAATCGTAAAGAAAAGGAAATCCTTCTTCCTTAGGTCTCTAAACAGTAGACTTCTTGTTGGCGTCCTGATTGGTGACACCGTATGTGCTAAACACTTGATTATGATGTGTCTGATTGTTGGCATTATTTGTGTTTCCATACGAGTTTGGTCTCCTTTACAGCTTACGATTACAGCTGGCGAAGTTCCTTGCTACCATTCAAAATTCTTCGCTTTGCAAAAAGATCAATAAATCGAAGCTGAGAATACCCCTATTGTATTTGTAGCAGGCAAGCGGTCTGCTATTCCTTGCTGTTTGGTGTAAGCCAGAAAAAATTGCGAATTATTGTAATTCAAAACGTGGTAGGAGCAAAAAAATCGAAAGTCTTGCATACAACCGCCCGCGGAGTTCGATCAACGGCGAACTTCTTTACCCTAAAGCTGAAGGCACAATATTTGGCGCAAAATGTCGTCATATGGAACGGAACTGCGTGAGTGCGGGAGGCACGTCTGGCTGCTGAAAGGCACTTCACATGTGCGCTCGCAAAAAAACGGCGGCGGCGGTTCTGACTGGGCAATTAATGAGAGCGGCGGTCATCATGGCGGCGGCGGTACAGACGATCGACGCAGTTATCAAATTGGAGTATATTAATAATTTGTATAGCACTGCAAAGCGAAGGTGCATTGGTGCACTGGTGGATGAGTGGTGGAGTGGTGGAGTGGTGAAGTGGTGCCAGTCTGAAATCAAAGCGCTGCTTTTAAAATGCGCCGCATTGTTTGGCAAAGCTGCGCTTTATAGGCAGTTGTTGTTGTTTTAAATTTTATTGTTTTTTTGTTGTTGTTGTTGTTGTTGTGTTGTTGTTGTTGCCTGCACAGTCTGGAAAGTTGTGATTTATTTGTCGAAGGGCGTTTTTGTTGTGCACGCGTTCGCATATTGCAATTATTATTGTTGTTGTTGTTGTTGTTGATTCGTTCGTCAACAGCAGCGGCACATGAAGGCGCAGTTTGCATAAAAAAAAAATCTCAACGTTGCTCTCTGAATTTCTTTTATATGAGAGCTCATATGATTTTGTTTGCTTTGTTGTTGCTGCTTTTTCGCATATACATAGGTACATAGGTACTCATATATATTTTACCTTTTGTGCATGGAGCGATCCATTCAGCAATCTACAACAACAATAAATTACCAATTATATTTTCATTTCATTTCACTGCTCACGAGTACTTTTCTTTATGCGCCGCCGCTGTTGATTTTGCGAGCTGCACTGAAGTCGCCGTGCAACGTTGCATGCCACATGGCGCCATAAGCCGCGCCTGCTACGCGCACACACGTCGCGCATTCAAGACTTCTCCATTCTCCCAGCAATGTGGCAATGTGGAATTTAATATTCAAAAAGCGCAAGAAATCAAATTAACTGCGCTCAATGAAAAGTTTGTTTGCTCTTCTGTTATTTTCTGCCAAGGATGCAAAATGCTGATGAAGAAGAAAAAACGACTGCATGTCGGCATTGGCAATTTAAATTGCACATAAATCCATATAAACACAATCAATTGACAATTGCTGAAGACAATTGAAATTGAACAATTTCGAACGGAGCACCTTGCTCCGTTTTACTTGCTTTTGCGATGTTGTCAAGGACATGAACGCGTGTGTGGAAAACGGCACATCAATTAATGGCAAATATAAAAAATTTCTATAATGTGATAATATTGATATTTTTTGGCAGTTTTTCGCCGAACTTAAGCCATGAGTAGTGATTATGTGAATAATCTTGGGGATAAATTTAAGTGGACTGTAATTTGTTGGTTGGGAATGGGAAGCGATTTTAAATAAGTAATAGAATTCTCTGAGTTGACGAGAAAAAGAGTTGCAAGTTCAAGAGTACAAAGTTATGTTTATTGGTAATAGACTTATGTCCTACCCTGACGGTGGTGCGTGATGAAGAGAAATATGACTCGTCATGTTAGTATGCAAGAAGGCTCGGACATTTGCCAGTCTGAAGACTGAACGAAAAATCAGTCCCAACTGCAACGCCATCTGGTGTAACTTTACAATATTTGTGCATAGTTGCATATAAATGGCATATAATTAAATCTGATATAAACAAGTAGAGAAAAGATACGGGAATTTTGGGTATTGTAAAAAATTGTAAAATAAAAGAGTATGAACAAGAAATTAAATTCGCTTTTACAATTGGCATAGTGAAAAGTATTAGTAGTTAGTTAGAATGCGTGGCTCAACAGGAATGATGTCAGGAGTTGCCACAAGTCGGAGTTGCCGGTGAGCTCTGCATGGTGTTGTGTAAGCGAACGGTGTTCATATTTTTACAAAAGCTACCAAAGGACGCAAAAATTTGTGGTAGTTTTATTCAGTGCTGCCAACATTTGATCAATTAAATCCGCTGGGCAGTGGCTAAAGTTTAATGATTAAATTAGTAAAATGGGAATATCTGCATATATTTGACTTCAACTACCATAGTAGTTTAAAAAAACGGCTCATATGAATACAATTCACAGGCTTTTAAATAAACTTTGAGTGTATTAGAAAAATGTACTAAACATTTCATTTAATAAGAATTACGTATCGAAGTTGCAAGTTGATAGTCCCAAGCTTTGTCGCCAACAATGACCAACAATTCTTCCGCTTGCAGACAAATTTCTGTCACAGTGGCTGCCACCGTGAGCTGCACCACTTGCCACAATGACGGCGACGGTGGCAGCAGCAAAAACTCGCGTAGCTCTTTGTCAGCGTGGCAACATTTCAAGGCCGATATCTAAGCTGACAAAGTAGTGGCCACAATTGCTAAATAAACAACTGAGCAGCAGAGCGCAACTGGAGTAGATGGAGCAACACGAAGGAGCCTTATATTCGCCTTTGCCTGTGCGCCGCGGCCGTGCCTTCTGCGCGTTGGTCAAGTGCAGCCAGTGCCATTGTCAGACAGTTGCTGTCCCCCAGCAGCGCAACGTGGAGGGCTTGCTACTCTTTCCGCCATTGTGCCATTTTCGCTATATTTTATGGCATATTATAAGCATAAACATGGCTGCAACTGCCGCTTCTGCCACTGAAGATGAAGATGAAGTCGGCGCGTTGACGGCACGGCGGCATGTGCACCTTGCATTGTGGCAAGTCCATGTGCCTCCGCTGTGTAGCGCATGTGCTCGTGTGTTGCATAAGCTGGAGCTTGAGTATGTTGCAACATCATCGCTTCGTGCTGCCACACACCGCATGCCGCAACGCTGAGCCACTGTGGCGATGCTGGGATGTTGGGTTTGCGGCGTTCCAGAAATTGTGTGATTTATTTGATGTGTCAAGCAAAGCGTTCAATTAGTGACTTAAGCATCCAGTGCGGAAGGTAGGCAGATGCAGGTACCCATGTGCAACAGCAGCAGCAGCAGGCAGCAACAGAACGTGCAACGCACAGGCACAAGCAGCCATTGCGAATGTTCCTATGCTGCTGCGATGGCTCTGGCCCCGCTTAAGTTATGTCTGGCTTTATTAGTTTCGACTGGGCTCTGAATAACTACACTAGCATCTTCCCCTCGTTGCTGCTTCTTATTGAGGCATGATCTTTTTTGTATTCGGCTTTGTTTATTATTTGGTCAAAAAGCAGTGGAGGGAACTTTCATTTATTCCAACAAACGATGACGATCGGGCACGATATGTGGACGCTTTAATTAATTGTATTAATATATAGACTAATCTTACGAATATAAGTTCGAAATTCGTAGATTGCGATCATACAAAAAGAACGGCAGAATTATGGCCGCTATATTAGATTCATTTTCTTTGAAAATTAAAATTTTGCATTTGAGTTTAGTAGCACTTCTTCGCGTACGAGCAAGTGGTATGATCACTTTTTCCACGAATTCGTAGCATTTCTACGATGGATTGTGTGATAGGGGTGCATGTTTCCATTATGACCGGCGATAAAGAATTATTAAATGGAACTGAGACTGAGCGGCCAAAAAAACGCAAATTTAAAAAATTAAAAGCTTCAAGTAAATGATGTTCCCATAGTGGTAAGGATATAGCTTTTAAATTATTTAGGCCTTCAACATTTTTAGAATTTGTTTGGTAAGTTATAACTCTGGAGTATGGAAGATGCAATAAGCAACTAAAAAGTGTTTCCTGTATACCAATTCTCGTGTCTTCAATCAGACCCCATGTCCATCTTCCTTGAGTGTATAAATATGTCTCAATGTGGTGGTTGGCATTTTTTGTGGTTCCTCCATTTTTGCGCTGCGTTTATGCTGCACTGCAGCGTGCATGCCTCAACGCAGTTGCCATAACTTCACGTTGCACGCATTATTTAATGTGACAGCAATGGCAAATGATGCACAAGCTCAGGTGCTTTGTTAGCCCGGTCGGCACATAAGTTTCGCAGCAGCGGCTTAAGGCCAAGTGCGCACTGAGATCTATGCGCTTTTCTGGCGGCGGCGGTGGTGGAGGGTGGCGGATGGCCTGAAATTGCGCCGCTTTGCCGCTGATGCCAAAGTCCGACATAGCAGAAGAAAGCCAAGTCGCGCCTGAGATTCGCAGGCAAAGGGCGACTGCGCGAAGGACCTGCCACAGCTCATGCCTTGCTGCCAGCGAGCTGAAATGGTGGGTGCGAGAAGCAGCTGAAGTAGACGAAGCCGGCAACGAACGAGGTGCGCATTGCGCGTAATGAGCAAATTTATGGGCAATTGATAATTTAGTGGCATTCGGAAACATCAATTATTCCTTGCGAGAGCGCGCTCACACTCTTCGTGTGTGTGTGTGTGCATGTGTACATGTGTGTTCGCTGGTGTGAGTGTGCCTGCAAGTGAGCCTGTGTGAACTGTAATGACTGCAGAAGTGCCTTGAGTGGCCGCAGCGGCTCTTGTGGCACGTCTTGCTGGCAATACCTGCCTGCCTCTGTTGGCATTTGGGGCAGCCTTGCGCTTCAATGAAGATGAGGAATTGTTATTGATCCCAATGAGGCACAAATTGTACAAAATGCTTGGCATTTTCGTTGTGCTCTGCAGTTCCTTGCTGCGCTTGCCCTTTTGCGTCCCTCCGTTCCTTCGTTCTGTGCCGTGCAAGAGCAAGCCAGCGCACATGAGTTATGTTTATGGTGGCATCATTAGCTTTTTGCGCTGACCATAATAATTTATTTAATTTTCGCGTGGTTTTTATTGTCGCGCATATTTTTGCCCTGGCTGCTCGTTAGCTTGATGTATTGTTGCTTTTCTGGTTTAAGGACAACTGCCTGCTGCCTCTTGTTCACCAAAGAAAAGAGCAAATAAATGGTTTATTGCTCCGCCATGCAGTGGTAATGGCCGCGCGGACGCCTGGACGCTGTCCAAGCAAGCGAGCGGGGAATTTCTCTTTCGCTTTTTATTGCTTCTTAATAAAAATGCATTATTCGCCTTTTAATATTTATGCCATAAAAGTAATGAAAGCGACTTTTAAACAAGCGATCTGCCAAGTGTGACATGCAAGGATGCCTCGCACATGATCAAAGTTGTAAGTTTCAGCAAGTGGAACATGTTTATGACTGATACGAACTAACTGGCATGCAAGTCAGAGCTCGCTAGTAATGATTACATTGGAAGTTGGAATACAACCTACAGTCGAATAACAAGAAAGTGTATTCCATTCCATAGAAAAGGAAGCACGAATGTCTGTGCTGGTGCTTTGACTCTTATGACTCAGCTTGAAATATCAGCTCACACAGAAATAGTTCGAATTTTAAACAAATATTTTGTGCCGAAAATTCATGATTTTTCTTATAACATTACAATATTTAAAACAAAGCTGCTGAAATTCTCTATAAAAAAAAATCTTAATATCTCGAAACCATTCTCTCAGCTGCATTTATGTCAAAAATTAATTAAAATGTAATTTATTTTTCGAATGAGATCGAAAGAGGCACTTAAAATTACGACTGCCAGCCCAGCATGGTCAGAGGGAATGCATTGGCGAATCATTCTTTGAAAAATTTTCATTAAATCTGTCTAAAAATAAAGAACAAAGCAAAATAAAAGCGAAAATTCCAACGCTTTCATTCGAACTACAGCAATTGAGCCGAAGAAGAAGCATACAGCTGCAATTGTTGCCTTTTGACATGTGGCGAGGGGGGTGGCACTTTGAAAGCAAACACACCGCGCTACCCCTCATTCGCGCATGTCATCCCGGCAGCAGCCATGCCAACGCAATTTTAATCTTTGTTTATATTTTTGTCTGTAGTCTGGACGTTGTCTGTTGCATTGTGCCCGACCCACAATAAGTCGAGCCCTCGCTGTTCACGCCGCACCGCGTCCAGCGCCGCCAACCAAAGCCGCAAATAAAGCTTTTAAAGCTTGAATGGCGATGTCAGATTTGTTTAGGGCGAAATAAAAAAGAGAGAAGCATCATAAAAAATCAAATTCCAAGCAGCGCACAGCAACAAGCGGCACGACGGAAACGGAAGTGGCAGTGTGTAGTGAGCAGAAACGACAAAAAACAACAAAATAAGCAGCAACCGAATTAAAATGTCTAGCAAAATTGTGCATTAAATAAATGAAACACTTCAGCTTTGACTGCGGCTCAGTCAAGAGTGAAAATCTCGAAAAATAGAAAAAAAGTGATAGTAGCATTGCTTTGTCCTTTTTTTAGAGCGTTCTTGTTGTATATTTTCCTTTATATGCGCCTGCTTTTATTGCAGCTTCATTTCAATCTCTCTAATGGCTGCCTGCCTGCAGTGAAACGAAAGTAAAGTCCAAGCCAAAGGCCAGAAGCCAAATGAAATTTTGCTTCCTTTTGGTTTGAGTTAACAGAGGGAATGGAATTAAAAGCGAAGGCGGCTTTACAATAATCTTCGTGCAATTTGCATGCCCTTGCATAGTTTTAAAGAATTATTTGAAAAAGGATTTGTTGCACTAAAGGAAGTAGCAGCGTCTTGCTTGGCTTTTTCAAGCATAATTTTTAAATGGTTTTCCAAACAAATATCATCGAAGTATTTGTATGATGAAGCTTAATTTTTGTTGTTCAGAGCTGACGTAACTCTAATCATTTTTAAAAACCATTTGTATAAATCAACTGGGTTTCTTTAAATATAATATTTTTCCTCGTCGATTTCACAGAGTTCAAAGTAAACATTGCGACTTTACCTTTCTTTTAATCGATTTCTAAAAAAATTTTATTCCATACAGTTGGAAATTTCTTGATATACATAATGTATAAAATTTAAAATTTATTTGCATCGACAACTAAAATTTTGCTTTGAAGTATATCAACAGTTATATTATACGTATTTAAAATGAGCTAGTCACCCTAGAGCTCTCATAAATCGAAGGTCTTCTAGTTCAGTTCATCAGCAGCTCTGAGTAGTTCAAGCTGCGATAGACTATCTCTATGATATCACATTGGATCTTACGGCAGCAAGTAATTACTATGCTCACACGCACACGCACAAGTACAAGTACATCGTACTATATGTATTTTATAAGTCCAAAAACTACCACTCTTTCCTCATGCGAAAACTTCAGCTAAGTACAACATTTGAAGCTTGCTGTACAACAAAGTTTAGTTTTTCCAGCAATTTAAATCCATAGTTAAATGCCAGCATACACACCTAAAAGCATGCAACGTATTTCGTAGTCTTAAGCTATTATTAACATCTATTTTTTTCAGCTGATTTGTAATATTGCTTTTTATTTCCTAAGGGCGTTTTGATTTGTTTTCATGTTTCTATTTAGTTATTGTTTATGAAAGTAGGGATGAGTGCTTTAAATACAACTTACAGCATATGATTAAAAGTTGTGAATCCACCTTGAAAATACATTACTTTTGTTCAGTTTTCGCCTTGAAGGAGAAACGAGCATTTTGGCTGTGCAACTGCCTTGAGCATTGACCTTGATAAAGGTTGGCTGACAAGCTGTCATACAAAAGGAAGCGTGGGTTGCCTTCGGCACGTTGAGCTGTATTTAGGGAGGGTTATGCTTGTAAGATTGTGTAAGGTTACGAAGGCTTGGCTAGAAGTGTTGTGCATTGTTTGAAGGGTAAAGTGAGCATGGTATCTAAAGTAAGATGAGTATAGATAAGATAAGTTTATTACAAACGATAGATAATATTAGTTCGATTCTTCCAAAAGAAAGTGTTGAACCAAATTAATGCTACTTAGTTCCTCTTGCTTTTAAAGCTATTTAAGTTGTATGCATACCCAGCAAGTGTAATTGGCTTGAGGAGTATATAGCTGAGCAGGCCGTTGTGATAGCTTGTCTAGCTAGCTCGAGACAAATAAGAAAATCGCATATACTATTACATTTTAGCAAAAACGTGTCAATGCCAAGCAATTCAAGTGTCAAGCGATGTGTCCATATTGAAGTACACTGTTGCACACCATTTATGCAACGAGTTGCCACAAGAATTTCCGCGCATTCGGACAAATGATTCGCGGGAATGGCGGACATTAATGCTGCGCATGCGCGCATGCAAAATGCACATAAAAAGCGCACGGCCGATGCCAAACCCGTCGGAAATGCGAATGTCCACGACAAAAATGCACACAAGTGTAAAACATCGGTTGCGGCATGTGCACCTTAATGCGTCGCGATGCGGCGTGAGCATCGCCAGCTTGAGCAGGACAAGCCAACAGCGAAATGAGCAATGAAAAATGCAGAGCATGTCGTCGGGAGGCTTGCTGACCGCGGACGGATGCGCAGCTCTGCTTGACATGCCAACATGCGCGGCGCAATGAAGCTGTGCGCTCCCATAGGCTCCAGCTGATGGACCAATATACAGACGGACAGACAGAGGAACAGACAGAGGAACATTGAAAGTGTCGGTCATTAACGCCGTTAAACCAGTTTTGACATTTTAATTAAACGGCACACATGCTGCCAGTGATACTCAGTAGCAGTGATGCCATTTTCCGGTCATGTGTAGCAAGTGCGTTGAGCGTGTAGCGAAAGCTCCGAGAAAAATATTGATTATGTTTGCAATGCTTTATATACTACAACCCTATTCACAATACTGTGCATTTGAGTTTGCAACACTGTGCAATTGAGAACATTTGCCATCAATTGTGAGCGGGTTTTAATGGTTTATTTTGCAACACTTGTTTATATCTTCATGTTATGTACATGCTAGAAATTTTATAATGTTTCTGCTTCTTCTGTAGAATTTCAGAAATGTTGATAAGGGCCTGTCTGCATTTTATCAGCGATTTAAAACTTAAATGTTAATTATGTATTCAAGATAATATTATTTATGCAACTCGTAAGTCTATACAAATGAAAACTAATTATATTTATTTTCTAAGTAGAGTTGGTATAATATTTTCAATGTTTTGAGTTGAGATTTATTTTACAACGAATTTTATCTTCTTTTATGCCAAGTTTAAGAAAGCTTTCAAGATGAAAGCCTGCTTAGATTGCTGCCATACGAAAGTAATAGGCCTCCAGAAAGTGGAACGTCATTAACGTTTTTTAAAGTAACAACTTTGAAGATTGAATAATAAAGAAATATTTTGAAAATAATTAAATATGCTTTATTTCAAACGAGTAAAAAATTCTCAAAGCTTATCTACTTTTGACTTTTCATAAACGAAGCTTCCCTAAATATTGTTAAGATCATTGCTCAAACAATTCAGCTAAAACCTGCTGATAAATGCCAATTGTGTCAAAGGGTTGGAATCAATATTCGAATAGCACTAGTTCCATGGCACTGTCCTCTCTGCACTCATTAAACACCTCGGCTGGCAATGCCTTAACGTCCAATTAAATCGACGATGCCGTCTTCAATTAGTTTAAACGCAAATCATGCTCATTAAACAAGTCAAATAAAAACATAAAAAAAGGTAGCCGCACTGACAAGGACAAGCTCGTAAAAATCTACGGCCAGAAGCAAGCAACAACAACAACACAACCAAGATGTAGGAACTTCTGCTCGCTGTTAAAAGGTATAAAACCGGCATTTAATCTTAAAGTGCATCTGCTGATTTACGCAGCAGACAAGAAGCATCAGCGGCAGCAACAAGTTCAGCAACACCAGCAACAACAACAACAACAGTAGCGGCCGCCTAGCGCAACTAAGTGCACGCAGCGGTGTGGCATGCAACATGGTGCTGGTGTTGAAAATTTGCAATAATGTTGCAGCGCGCCGACAGCATTGCAGAATGTTGCACCTTCGCTATTGCCACCGCTGCACGCACGCACACACCTCCCGCTGCTGCTGCTGCTGTGTGCTGCGCGTCAAGGCCTGTTCAGTGGCAGGCCTAGGCTAGACTCGGCTGGCAGCTGCACTCTGCAGAGTTGTAGCTGTTTTTGTTATGCTAGTTGTAGTTGTTGTTGCAGGTGCCACATGTGGCACATCCTCTGCAACGTTTTAATTTGTGATGATTTGTATCCAAATATTTGGCATACTTTAAAGTTTAAACACATTTTGGTGTAGCAAAAAGGCGAGCAATTATCAACGAATGCACGCCCACTGTCAGGCTTTACACATTTAAAGGTCATCGGACCATTCTGTCCACTTGGGAGTGGCTAATATTCAATGGAAAACAACTGAAAATCTTTATATCGTTTGCTGAAAGAGTAAATTTCACAAAGACTTCTTTTTTTACTTAACTGTTCCAATAGCTTTTTCAGGCCGGGACTGTGACTAGAAGACTGAATCCCTACTCCCAATGCAATTTATAAAGAAAATCGTTTAAGCTAGCAGCTAACCGTCATTTGATCGACAGTTTCCGTGGGGCAGAAGAGGTTGTACTCAACACCAGAGTTGAACGATTTTGAATATATTAGGGTTTTTTTTGCATGTGTATTATGCTGACGTAACAACTTGCGTAACTGAGGTTTAGGCCTAGCTTTCTCGCTCTATTTTTAGCACAAGTTAACGGGACCTACAAACTTATTCTGTTGCCGTGTCCGCTTTAAGTGTGAGCCATTAAGCTCTTTAAGCCAACTCTTGATAAAAGCTAGCACATACTTTGTCTTTTTGTTTACATATAAATTATTAAACTAATGGAAGAGCACTTTTGAATGTAGAAAAGTAGATCTGACCAGTGAAAAGCATTATACGGAAGATCTTCAAAAATTACCGCAGAGATCTTGAAATTGTGCGCATTTTCCCCAATCCATTTCCCACGTTCTTTTCCCCTTTGAGGCATCAGCATCATTCCAAGTGACACGTTTATTTTGTTTTGTATTTAATTTGTGACACGTTGCTTACACGTTCATATGAGGCATGATATGAGGCAGTTATGCCACTCTCTGTCACTTGGCAACATATCAACAGCAATGTTCACAAGTTGCCACATGGCGATTCCTCAGAAAGAGCGCTCGTTAATTAGCGTGATTGATAAATGTTTCCGTTGGCAATTAACAAAGTTCTTGTTAGCGTGTTCAAGGCCACTGTGGCATAAGCTGCCGCATATTGTGGCAATCACACGTCGTCAGGCAGTCTGCAAAATGTTTCTCGTGTCAGTTGCAGTTGCCATCTTAAGCAGGGGAGGATTTTTCTGCTCTTGTAAAAATATAAAAACATATTGAATGAGACAGCAAGGCCTTGAAATTTCTTAATTTTATTGTTAACAATCTTTTGAGTGTAGTTCAAGAAATCCCATTGAAAAGTTAGTTCAATTAAGCAGTGTCGATAAAATCAAATTATGAGGGTTAGTCCTTCAGAAAGTTGTCCACAGTGAAACTGTGCCTTAAAGAAATAGCAAAGATTGTCTTAAGACGACATGGCCTAAAGGCCACAGAGCTAAATCATGTGTTAAAAGGCATATTTATGGCTTACCAAGTAAAATAGTTCATAAGGCTGACTAAGCCAGAAGAGAAGTCGGTTATACTCTTTGAAAACTAGCTTTTCTATTTATAGTAGAATATTTTTGAATATTCCCAGCGCTCTAATGAGGAGCAAGCATAGTAGAAAATTCAACAACAGGATTTGAAAAGCCCGGTGCTGCCATCATAAATATGAGCCATTGATTTGCTTTGATATTTAGCTACTTACACTAACTACTACTACTCACACTAGTTATCTTCATCAAGCAAAATAATAATGATAGGAATCAGGAAATAGTAGCTCCATTGCAGATTGACATGCAATTATTTCAAGTATCTTGGGTAAAAAAAGACTCGAAGTTGAAGCAACTTCAACACTGTTGAAATGGCCACATGTTAGCGCACACTTTTAAAGGAAGAGAATTGAAGTACAATTTCCATTTAAATGTAGAGCTGCTCAGATTTCGAGATGGCTTAGTCTTTACGATTGTAGCCACTTTTTCGTAGATGGCAAATAAATAAATAAGAAATATTGAAACATTAAACTAATACTAATACAATAAATTCCTATGTAACAAGCACATGTACATACATATGTGTGAGTGTGCTTATGCGCTTGCATGTGTTTGCTTGGCTGCCTCACACTTAATTAAATAAAACTTGGCTCAAGTGCCTGACCCTGTGCAATGTGATCCACTTAAGAGACAGTAGTACTATAAAGGATGTTTGTAGTTGCCCCCCTTACAAGACCGACAGCTACAAGTGTTGGCAGTTGTGTGTTGTTGTTATTCTAACACGAGTACAGCACGAGTGCACATGTCTACACACACACCTATATACATATGTATACTTACAAATGCATATGCACCACACCTGATGCTTCTCCTGATTGTGGACCTTTTTGCCACTTCTCTGGAAATATTTCTTAACAAATTATTCAGCAGTTGCTATACTCGCTGAATGATGTGCATGCACGTGTGTATCTACCGACATATGCATCTAAATATGTAAATGCAGTGCCGTTTTATGTCTCTGAATTTGGCCTGGGGCGAACACGTTTGAGAAAAGTAATGCATCAAAGTGTCGAGATTCTAAAGCAAGTCTTTTATGTATTGCTCTATCAATTTGTTGTGCTTTTCAATACAGCTTCAATAATTTGTATTCTTTCATTTTCAAGAGTTTTAAGACATATATATTTTATAATATATAGAGTCTATATTATAGACTAATATATGCGTACATTATTGCTCTGTGGTTGCAAGATTTAACCTGAAGCAATTGCATTTGATTTTCTTTAACCTTCATCTGCCCCTGGTGTAGAAAACTACACATCGAGCATACACTTTTGGAATTTTCTCCAAAACGGCTTAATGAAATTTTTCCAAATTTTATGACTTTATCAACAGCATCGATTTACAGCTAAAATTACATTTTTATCATAAACCGAAATTTTTTGGAACTTTTATAAAAAAACTTACATTGTTGTCCCGAGTGTAGATTTCTACACATATGAAGTTAACATATGTTCGTGAGATTTTGGCGGGAAAAAATACTGTTTTTTCTACGCGTAAATATAAATCAGTGAATAAAAACAAAGTTGTGAAATACATTTATAAAATTATAAATTAAAAAAGCTCGCGTTAATAGCATAGGATATGCTTGTTTACTCTTCTTCCCGCCGAACATTGAAAAATTATTTTTAACGTATTCGAATGTCTTTGTCATTGCAAAACATGGTGAGGGCTACAAAAAGGTTGACTAAAACTTATTGCAAGCATATATTGGTGTTTTAATTTTAGCTGGTATATATAGGCCAGTTTTTAGAGCAATGGTTTCGAAATTCGTGTAGTAGTTGAGTACCTAATGCATATAATATTAGATCTTAACGAAACCACACGAACCGAACACGGCCGCCCAATTTTCAATGCAATAATGACATATATGAATCAAGTTATACGATTTCATGATGCAATGAATAGAAGGCAGCAAAAATCATCAGAAAAGTATGCTCCGATTCGTGAGAAATATGATAAGTGGTCTAGTTTACTGGTGAAATTTTATAACTCATATAAATGCGTTACCACTCAGTTTTCGAGGAAGATGCATATTCCGCCAGTATATGCCATAAAAGCATGAAAAATAGGGTATAATGTTTTGGTTGAGTGCGTGCTCGACCACATGTTATACCCGTATATGGCAGCCAGATCTGGTATGCCTGGATCGGAAACTACAGCATCTTTACTATCAAATGCTACAAGCCATATCCCATCAAAAAGATCAAAAACCGTTCCGCCACAAGCAAAGGGCATATCAAGATGCCATATATGCTACGAAAACAATTTCTATTTAAAAACAATTTATATGAAACTATTTTCTGTTCTTTTTTAAAAAGCTCATGCAAAAAAGACAACAATCGAAATGTTTGCATAAAACGCATTCAAGAAAAGCTACTGCAAACTAGTTTTATCTTTTAAACATGTTTTCTGAAGAAATATAATCAAGAAAAGGCTAAGTTCGAATTATTGTAGCGAATATGCACTAAAATCACATATGTGTAGAAATCTACACATGAGGGTCCGCAACGTAAGTTTTTTTGAGGGGCAGATGAAGGTTAAATTAAATACAGTGCTTTTTTAATAGCGGTAGAAATTTATTAGGTGAATTTTTTTTATCAGACGCATTACTATAGAAAAGACAAGAGCACTGTGAGAACAAACCAACTAAATTCCTGCTACTTTTCCTAATTCATTGCTTTGCAAAAACGTGGGAGGATTTCAGTTTAAGCTTTCCTACAAAGAGCCCTACTCCAACACTCAGAGTTGTCTTAACAAAAGTTTCGCAGCTTCCAAAAACCTAGAAAAAACGAATTTCTAAAAATTATAAGAATGAAGTAATGAAAAAAAGCAGTCAAGTGCGAGGTGGGCTCGCTCACTGAGGGTTCCGTACCAGAATTATCCTTTTTAGCGTTAGAATTTAGTTTCTCTTTGCCCATCTGGCCATAAAATTTTTGACATTTTGACCTACATCTTCGAAACAAATTCACCTAAAATTATAAAAAAAACATTTTTGGAATCCACGGACGTAGCCCTTTCTAACGATACCCCTCAATATGTAAACAACAAAAATTTTTCGCTGAGGAAATTTTTTACTATGGTAATCTTAAATAAAATTTGAAAAAATAGAAAAACAAATTTGTCGAAAAAGGTTGCAGTTTTCCAGTAATCTATGACTAAAGACCTACTAACTCTGATTTTATCAATATTTTAGCTTAAGAAATGTAGAAAGCCAGGGGGGGTATGGTAATTTTTTCGACATTTTGTGCTATATCTTCGAAACCACTTCACAGAAAATTATAAAAAAAATATCTTTGGAATCCATGGACGTAGCCCTTTCTAATGATACCCCACTCGATATAAACAACAAAAAAATTTTTCTGAAGGGGTCACCTTAAATTTAAAAAAAAATTCAAAAATTAAAAATTCGAAAAAACCGGCAGCCATTCAGTCATGCGTGATCAAATACCTAGTAAGTGTGATTTAATCAAAATTTTCGGTTGAGAAATAGCGTGGGAACATGGGATCATGTGGGGACAGGTCTGTTTTTTTTAACTATATCTTTCTAACCCGTTTACATAAAATAAAAGAAAAATACATTCTATAATCTATGGATGTAGCCCTTTCTAACAATACTCCACTCGATATAAACAACAAAAATTTTTTTCTGAGGGGGTCATCTTAAATTTAAAAAAAAATAAAAAAAATTTAAATTCGAAAAACCGGCAGCCATTCAGTCATGCGTGATCCAATACCTAGTAAGTGTGATTTTATCAAAATTTTCGGTTGAGAAATGGAGTGGGAAGATGGGATCATGTGGGGACAGGTCTGTTTTTTTAACTATATATTTCTAACCCGTTTAAATAAAATTTAAAAAAAATACATTCTATAATCTATGGACGAAGGGCTTTCTAATGATACCCCACTCGATATAAACAAAAAAAAATTTTTTCTGAGGTGGGTCATCTTAAATCAAAAAAAAAAAATAAAAAAATAAAAAAATCGAAAAAAGCTGCACCCCTACGGTAATGCGTGATAAAATACCTAGTTACTCCGATTTTATAAAAATTTTAGTTTGAGAAATGTCCTGAGCGTGTTGGATCATGTGGGGACAGGTCGGTTTTTCTCTTATATCTTCCTAACCCGTTTACATAAAATTGAAAAAAAAATACATTCTATAATCTATGGATGTAGCCCTTTCGAACGATACCCCACACGATACGATTAAAAAATATTTTTTTTTTTGCCCCACAAAAAAATATTTCTAAAAATATTTCTTAACTTTTTATATTGAAAATGTGTTATGGTTATTAAGACCTAACATCGTGCCAAATTTCAGGTTTCTACGATTAAAAAAAGGTCGTTTTATATACACACTCCCAAAACAAAAGTGACCTTATAAGTGTTCCCGTTTTTTCCCTTTTAGGGGAACGGAACCCTAATAAAATAACAAAATCACACACAAGCTAATGCGTTTTAATTTTGTGCAAGAATATGGGACCTACAAATTGATTCTATGACAGCATAGGTAAGGGGCATACAAGCATTATTTTCATGCCAAAAAATACTTTTGGAGAGTTGCCAATTATATGCGAGAGGTGGCGCCGTGCAACAAAACCATTTGAAAAATATCTTTCTCTTTTTTTAGATGGTATAAGTCTGCTGGGTTTCGAACCTCTCGCATCTTTACTGACAATCACAAAAGCTTTCCTTTACAACGGACACTTTAAGAGAGCCCAAACCGAACGGGCCCTGGCGCCGCAAAGCGCATAAAGACGGCCCTGTGCAAATGTGTTTCATCTGCATCTGCGCTTAGAATTTACAACTTGTTATTCATTTTGTCGTAGCACTGCTCTGCACTCTCTGCGCCACTGCGTCCACGGCAACTCGTTACGGATTGTGTCGAACATGTGTTGTGCTGTTTCTGCCTGCAGTGCGAGTACACACACACACACATGCACACGCATAGACGCACAGTGGCAGCAAGTGTAGCTAGTTGACTAGTTTTTGCGATGTCTCCGCTGCAGCAGCATCTTTGGTCTTCCACCAACTTGCAGAACTTGCTACCAGCAAATGCAAGCACGTGTGTGTGTGTGAGTGTCAGCCGGTGCGCAGTGGCAGTTAATCATGCCAATTTAAATGAGTCAAGATTTGCCTTGACTTTTTACCTTGTTGCGCAATGCGTTAACATAGCCAGACAAAACGCTGCATCCATCATTCACACATGCTGCTCTCATTTGTTAGCTGCTCTGTAGCGGCTGCGATTCTGCTCACACACACACACACACACACACACACAATCGCAGGCACCTAACATTTTAGTTACTTCCCTAATTGCGCTAGTTCCACTTTGCAGTTGGAATTATTGTGTCTCGACGCGGAGCAGTTTATGTTTTCCATTTGACTTATGACGTTTGAGTTTTTTTTTGTAATGGTACCCAGTAGGGATGTGACTGGCGGGCAAGATACATGGCAGCAAACACAGTTAACTAGAGGCTAGTTGAACATGTGACCTTGGAGCTCATATCATTATGGCCTTCATAACGCTGCTCGACCAAATGCAAAACGTTATTAAATTGAAAAATGTGGGTCTTCTGTGTTCCGATTCAATATATAATTAAACAAGCAATGTCTGTTAAATCGTTTGAGATATTTTCACACGTTAAGTGTTCGGTAAACGGCATAGACGACTATATACAAGTGTATATCGTTTACCCGATCAACTCGGTTTGCCAAAGCCTCTGATTATATAGGCAAATCAATCATTATGAAACATTAAAAAACAAAATATGCACTGAACAATTTCTAAATAAAGTTATGTAAAACTTCTGCTAATACTTGAGCAAATTTTTATTATAAAATAAGTATAGAAAGTTCAATACGAACTGTTTTAAAAATAGAATAATTGTAAAGCTATAGCAAATTTTTATCTGGTGATGAATATTCAGACAAGCCACTTGGAACTGTCTGCTCTGAACTTAAGAATTTTTTAAAAGTTTCCAAGAAATAACTTTTCAGAATCAAACTGTTTAAGCAACCTTTTAGTATATGAATATATGTACATACATAAGTACATATATGTATATATATATAAAGCGTAAAAGTCCGAGCAATCGAGGCTTAGGCCTAGCTTTCTCGCATTAGCTTGTGTATGCTCGTTCATTCCTTTGTATCTTCTTGAAAATGAAGGTGCTAAAACTAATTTCAGTACTTTAGAATGCACAGAACTGTTATAGTTTTCACTTTCGATAGGAATCGTACGATTGCGATTTCGATTTTTGACGACTTCATAGTGGAAAATGGTATTTTGGCTTAAAAATGGGTTTTCAAAAACTATTGAAAGTGGACTGAACAAATTTCTAAAATCATTGTAGAAATTTGGGAATTTTTTAAGGGAAAACACTAACATATTTGCTTGTAGGATTGCTGTTAAAATATTTTTGACTTTTTTGTGTAAAAAATTATTATAAAGAATTAAAAAAAAATTTGCGTAATATAAAAATGCTAGCACATTTTGCTTTCCTGCTTTTTCATACTATTTCTCCGTTTTTATGTTGAAAACCAACAGTAACATTATTCACTTGGAAGCCAGAAGCGATGCCATGGCCAACAGCGACAAACGAGATTGCAGGCACTTGAAAGTAAGAAGGCGGAATCAGAGCATGTCCATGGCCAGCAAAAGCGGCAAACTAACAATAAGTGCATGCGACAGAAGAAGCACCAAGAGTTTGGGCAAGCGTAGAGGGATAAAAGAAAAAAGTCTTTTAATTAAATATTAAAGTGGACACAGGAATGAAGCGCAGGAAATGTGCGCGCGGTCGCTCGTACATCGCTAAGGCATATCCTGTTTGCACATGCATCCACGAAGAGGAGCACTATACAACATACAACAACAACAACAGCAACCACAACAACAAAAAACGCCATGGCGCTAAGCAAAACAAAAGGCGCCAGAGCCTGGAGTGCCATCGAGCATTTTTTGCTTTCTGCTCCTCGAAGCGAGACTGCAGGATGCTGCGAAAATTTCAGTGATTTCATTTGTTTATGAGCTGTGGCGGAGCAGAGGACAGAGCTGTCTTTAAAATGCGCCAATCCTATGCAAACAAAGACACCGAGCAATATTATCCGCAGCCACATGCCCGCATCCTCTGAATGCCACATCAGAAACGACAACAAGCAGCGCTGCCACCAACAACAACAACAGCAGACTAGTCGAGCTGAGCCCCTCTCTTGACGGTACGTTTTCAAGCCACAATCACACGCTTGCTTGCTTGCTGCTTCAGCTCGATTGACGATGCGCTTCTCTTGTGCGGCCAGGAACAACCACGCGCCATGGCTTCGCTGCTCTTAAAGGTGCGCGCTGGCAGCCACAGCCACCGCGCCGCCACTCCCGCCATCCCGCCATCCATACAGCGGCATCGTCTGTTCTTAGGCGCCTTCTGCGCCGCTTTCTTCTGTTGTTGTTACTGCTTCTTCTGCTCCTTTGCCTTCTTCTTCTTTCAAGCGCACGCATTTCGCGGCAAGCAACGCTTAAGTGCATCGGCTTGACAATATTTGCTCTCCGCCATCAAATGATAATAAAAACTACATAAAAAGTCACTCTCGAACGAGCCGAACGCACATAAAACTCATTTAAATTTCATGCTAAATCAAAATTTCAATATAGCGCACACATTCCTGCCCCTCCTGCCTTCTGGCTCTTTGCTGCATGCCACTATTCTTTACACACACACACATACACAGTCATTTGTGTTTGCATTTGGCTGCGTCAATAACTCTCAAGCGCCATTTGCCGCTCCTTTTGTGACATGTGACAAAGTGCAGCGCTGCTGGTTGAGAGCGACTGCAGCCGCGCTCGGCAGGATGTTAGCTGTTTTATTTGATGTATGCACAAACACACACAAAGCAGCGTTAGACGTTTCGAACTTAGTTTTGATCAAGAGCAGTGCATTTGATCTTCAATATTTTAAAACTGAAAATTAGGTATCACTAACGATCACGATTTTAGCACTCTACTTTGAGAGCAAAGAATCTTACCAATGTTTTATAAAGAGATTTGCTTTAGCGAATGTTCAAAACTATAGTGTTATATCTACATGCTATAAACATGATAGATCGGTCACAATTTCGAAGGCGATTGCCTGTTTTAATCGCGCGTTCTCGACTTATAAGCGCAATCTGATCGAACAATATAACCCGATCTCATTCAAAATATAATCGATTTTCCAAAGACAAGGTCAAGCGCATACTGTCCTGACACAAGCTTCTATTTCGAATTGAAATTCGAATATCGAAAAAACTGGCAATATTCTACACACTGACCTTTTTATACCCTACACCTATGGTAATAGGGTATAATAACTTTGTGCGAAAATTGTAACGCATTAAAGGAGCCGTCCTAGGTATAGACATAAGTATATAGAAATGCTTAGAATCACTTTCTGTCTTGATTTCCGGTTGTCCGTCTGTCCGTCTGTCCGTCTGTCCGTCTGTCCGTCTGTCTGGCTGTCCGTTGGCGCAGGAGAGAAAGAAGGAGTTGTCCGATTTGGACCAAATTTGGCACACAGTCGCAGTGAACCTTCCACTACTTCAAGTTCCGAGATTAGGTAAATCGGTCAACGGACGCGCCCACAATGGGCCTGTAAGTCCCACTACCTCGGGTTTTTTTCGATTAAATTGCTATAAATTGCCTAATTACTCATTCAAAAGAATAATACTTGGTATTTAAGGTGAGGTATGGACCCTCTGTAAAATACCAAAAAATGGGCGTGGTCCGCCCACTGTATAGGCGGCAACAATTTTCCGGTAAAATGGCTCTCAATTGACTATTTATGCATTTAAACGAATGAAATTTGGTTCCTAGGTTAAGATATAGGTCCTACATGACATATAAGAAAATGGGCGTGGTCCGCCCACTATATAGGCGGTAAGCTTAAAATCCTCATAACTTCTGTAATATACACATCAGAGCATCCATATTTGGTAATTTCATTGCAGGGGAGAATATCTTTAAATTCTCAAAAAATGGGCGTGATCCGCCCACAATGGGGGTGGTAAATTTAATATACCGATCATTTCTTTTGTACACCTGTCAGAACAACAATATTTGGTATATATAAACTTATTAGGAATATCTTGTAGTTTGTCAATAATGGGCGTGGTCCGCCCACTCAGTTACTTGGTGTAGGGTATTACTCTGTCGGTGAAATCCGACTGATGCTTCCTTACTTGTTATACCCTACACCTATGGTAATAGGGTATAATAACTTTGTGCCAAAATTGTAACGCATTAAAGGAGCCTTCCTAGGTATAGACATAAGTATATAGAAATGATCAGAATCACTTTCTCTTTTGATTTCCGGTTGTCCGTCTGTCCGTCTGTCCGTCTGTCTGTCCGTCCGTCTGCGTGTACGCAAAAAAAAGAAAGAAGGAGTTGTCCGATTTGGACCAAATTTGGTACACAGTCACAGTGAACCTCGGGTTAGGTAAAGTGTTAAAATTAATCATATCGGTTAAAGGACACGCCCACAATGGGCCTGTAAGTCTCACTACCTCGGGTTTTTTATACCCTACACCTATGGTAATAGGGTATAATAACTTTGTGCGAAAATTGTAACGCATTAAAGGAGCCCTCCTAGGTATAGACATAAGTATATAGAAATGATCAGAAACACTTTCTCTATTGATTTCCGGTTGTCCGTCTGTCCGTCTGTCCGTCTGTCTGTCTGTCTGTCTGTCTGTCTGTCTGTCTGTCCGTCTGCGTGTTCGGGAAAAATAGAAAGAAGGAGTTGTCTGATTTGAACCAAATTTGGTACACAGTCACAGTGAACCTCGGGTTAGGTAAAGTGTTAAAATTAGTTAAATCGGTCGAAGGACACGCCTACAATGGGCCTGTAAGTCCCACTACCTCGGGTTTTTTTCCAATTAAATTGCTATAAATTGTCTAATTACTCATTCAAAAGAATAAAACTTTGTATTTATGGTTAGGTGTGGAGCCTCTGCAAAATACCAAAAAATGGGCGTGGTCCACCCACTATATAGGCGGCAAAATTTTTTCGGTTAAATGGCTCCCAATTGACTAGTTACGAATATAAATGAATGAAATTCGGTTCCCAAGTTGATATATACGTCTTAGATGCCATACAAGGAAATGAGCGTGGTCCGCCCACTATATAGGCGATAAACCAAAAATCCTCTTAACTTCCATAATATATACACCAGAGAGTCCAGATTTGGTTACTTCGTTCCTGGTAGGAATATCTTTTAATTCTCCAGAAATGGGCGTGGTCCGCCCACCATGGGGGCAGTAAAATAAATATGCCGATAACATCTGTTGTACACCTATCAGAGCATCAATATTTGGCATGTATAGTCCTATTAGGTATATGTTGTAGTCTGCCAAAAATGGGCGTGGTCCGCCCACTCTGTAGGTTGTAAATCAAATGTACCCACAATTTCAGTGAAATCACACCACTTGGGAACATGGTGTAGGGTATTACTCTGTCGGTGAAACCCGACTGATACTTCCTTACTTGTTTTCGATTAAATTGCTATAATTTGTGTAATTGCTCATGGAAAAGAATAATACTTGGTATTAAAGTTAAGAGGTAGGTCTTCTATATCTCACGAAAAAATGGGCGTGGTCCGCCCACTATATAGGCGGCAAAATTTTGTCGGTAAAATGGCTCCCAATTGACTAGTTACGAATATAAATGAATGAAATTCGGTTCCCAAGTTGATATATAGGTCTTAGATGCCGTACAAGAAAATGGGCGTGGTCCGCCCACTATATAGGCGACAAACAAAAAATCCTCTTAACTTCCATAATATATACACCAGAGAGTCCAGATTTGGTTACTTCGTTCCTGGTATTAATATCTTTTAATTCTCCAGAAATGAGCGTGGTCCGCCCACCATGGGGGCAGTAAAATAAATATGCCGATAACATCTGTTGTACACCTGTCAGAGCATCAATATTTGTCATATATAGTCCTATTATGTATATCTTGTAGTCTGCCAAAAATGGGCGTGGTCCGCCCACTATGTAGGTTGTAAATCAAATGCACCCACAATTTCAGTGAATTATCACCCCACTTGGGATCATGGTGTAGGGTATTACTCTGTCGGTGAAACCCGACTGATACTTCCTTACTTGTTATACCCTACACCTATGGTAATAGGGTATAATAAGTTTGTGCCAAAATTGTAACGCATTAAAGGAGCCTTCCTAGGTATAGACATAAGTATATAGAAATGATCAGAAACACTTTCTCTTTTCATTTCCGGTTGTCCGTCTGTCCGTCTGTCCGTCTGTCTGTCCGTCTGTCCGTCTGCGTGTATGCAAAAAAAAGAAAGAAGGAGTTGTCCGATTTGGACCAAATTTGGTACACAGTTACAGTGAACCTCGGGTTAGGTAAAGTGTTAAAATTAGTCAAATCGGTTAAAGGACACGCCCACAATGGGCCTGTAAGTCCCACTACCTCGGGTTTTTTTCGGTAAAATGGCTATAATTTGTGTAATTACTCATGGAAAAGATTAATACTTGGTATTCAAGTTAAGAGGTAGGTCTTCTATATCTCAGGAAAAAATGGGCGTGATCCGCCCACTATATAGCCGGCAAAATTTTTTCGGTAAAATGGTTACCAATTGACTAGTTACGAATATAAATGAATGAAATTCGGTTCCCAAGTTGATATATAGGTCTTAGATGCCATACAAGAAAATGGGCGTGGTCCGCCCACTATATAGGCGATAAACAAAAAATCTTCTTAACTTCCATAATATATACACCAGAGAGTCCAGATTTGGTTACTTCGTTCCTGGTAGGAATATCTTTTAATTCTCCAGAAATGGGCGTGGTCCGCCCACCATGGGGGCAGTAAAATAAATATGCCGATAACATCTGTTGTACACTCGGCAGAGCATCAATATTTGGCATGTATAGTCCTATTAGGTATATCTTGTAGTCTGCCAAAAATGGGCGTGGTCCGCCCACTATGTAGGTTGTAAATCAAATGCACCCACAATTTCAGTGAATTATCACCCCACTTGGGAACATGGTGTAGGGTATTACTCTGTCGGTGAAACCCGACTGATACTTCCTTACTTGTTTTCTTTATTCATTTCGTTTGTATAATCGAAGTTTATCCAGAAGCAAGTAAATAAAGAAACAGAAATGGAATAGTTGAAGGAGTGTAAAAGTATATTTCTAACGTCTGGAATGAATACCTCTTCTCATTATATATTTTTATTCCACAATAATTGAGTCGTGGCTAATTGTACTCTCTCGGCTTCAGGACCGAATAAGAAAATACAGCCATTATAGCTTAAGGGTGCCCCCTCTCTCTCAACCGATAGTCATATCGTTCTAGTAGTTAAATTTCAAAGTAAATTCAAAGTAGCTCACTTTCAAAGGCATGTGCTCTGTAATAGAGATAGCCAGTGATTAAAGGGTTAAGCTGTAAATTAGCCTGTGATTTTTACTTTGCTTTTGTAATTTTGTTGTTTCGATTTTAGGCGCAATCTTTCTTGCTGTTAATATTGATGCTTTTGCAGCGCTTTGTCGTTCTGCGCTTTGTCGTTCTGCACTTCGTCGCTTTGTACTTGTTGTTGTTGCATAGTTAACTCATTGTTACTGCGGTCCCATATAGTTTATTCCATTATTTGGCCATATTTCTTTGTGGTTTTCTATTCTTCTTCGCTGCTTTCACAATTTTCACGTTCAAAAAGCAAGGTTAAAGACAAGATAGGCAAAGTCAAGTCAAGTCAAGCGATCTTCATCATTATTTTGTGTGCTTGTGCGGCGACTGATTTGGCGCCATTTTGTTGTTGTTCTTACTTTAGTACTTCACTGGTTGCCTTTGCGCTCTGGCAACATTGATTTAACCATTTTGCCCGGCGTCGAAATCGCAAGCAGTCATCGCTATTTGCTAAATCATGGCAATCGCTCTGCATCTACCTTAGCCCTGGCAACGATACGCTGCTGCCCTATAGACCCACTTCACTCTGCCAGCTGCAGCTACAATAGAGTTAAACGCTCTTTGGACATGTTCAACTTTCACGGCGTTCGTTTGGGTCAGTTGTCGGTTTAAATGACGTGGCAGCCACAGCATCTTGTTTAAGCTGCTCCTATCCGTGTACCGCTGCAGTACCGCACCCTGTGCCATTGTGGTCGTCGATTTTGTTGTTGGCGCATTAGCGATTTCTATCGATTTTGACTTCGCGGTCAGCACAAATTGGCTTTGTTTGGCGCTGCAGCAACTATTGACAAAGTAATTTCCTTTGAATGATTGCAAATATAGGTGAGCACCTGTAAGTGGGTTAGTGGCTCGTGGAATAGTTGTGGCTTTAGCGATGGCTGCTTGTTGTGTAGTTGGTTTCATTCCAAGGTTGCCAAAGAAAATTGCCGCATTCCTTTTAAAGCTTTTATAGGGATCTATAAACATAGACACATAACTTTCACCATAGAGATTGACTAAGAGATTGGATCAGTACTGCAAATTTATTCCAAAATCTTTAAAAAGTATAAGCACTTGGCAACATTTTGCTGCTAAAGGTGTTTTGGGGTTATACCCGAATGGTTTTGCCGATACCGGATTTTCGAGCCTGAAAAAAGGTAGTCCCAGAATAAATTTTTCGGCAGTACTAAATTTAATGGCTTTTTTCAGAATAAAATTCATGGTCAATTCGATTGCAAAAATTTATTTATTTATTTATCTATCGAGCTTAACTCTCGTAGACTAAGCATTAATACAGTAATGTTTAAAAAAAGATAGTAATAAATACAGTTTCGTATTAAATTCTAGCAATTTCATATTAAATTCTAACAATTTAACGCAAAGTAAGAAAAATATATAATTAACTGTTTAGAGCAAATTCAACCCGTTTTCAAAATAATCGTTTGGAAAGTCTTAAATTGGCAACAGGCTTTAATTTTGCAATAACGTTATATAGAATAAATTTGTAGGTCCCGTTAACTTGCGCTGAAGTAGAACGAGCACACACATGTTAATGCAAGAAATTCGGGCCTAAGCCCCGCTCCCAGAGGCTGTTGCGCCAACTATTTGTTATTTATTCATATGCGAAGCCTTTGACGTGAACGTGCGCATTTCCAGCAGGCAAACATGCTGAAATATATGTCAGTAAGTCAAGGACCATGTGTAATACTCTCGTCAAGTAATACGCTTGGCCAGAGCTTATGGCTTTGGTCATGGTAGAAAAGCAAAATGGTCATGCAAGAAAAACACAACCAAAATCTGCTATGCTAAAGAATCAACAACGCAGATGAGAAGGGATTTTATGTGGCATGCATGCTGTGCACTCAGCGTTGGAGTACTTATATCTATGCATGGGCACGCGTAAGGATTGCAAGAACAACGCAAAATGTGCTGATGCTGATAATCAAGCTGCCGTTGCTAACGCGTTGACCATGCCGATGTGTGGCTCTGGTCGTAATCCAACTGTGCCCTGGTAGTGGAGAACTATGCCAGTGAATGTGCTTTAAGCGCTCAAATATACAATCAGATTCGAGCGATACTTATAGACTGACATCGTGAACTGCAAGGACAAAGCGTATTTATTAGTTGCCAACTTTTCAAAAGATTGAAGGAATTAAGATATAAACTTGAATCAAAGATACTTTTAACTGGAAACTCAAGCGTGAACGCATTAATATAATGACTATTAAAAATAGATATGCTCTTTTGTAAAAAAATCATGCAATTGCTTGATAAGGTAAGAATAATTCAATCACTCTAGAAGCATTAGTTCCGAAATATCCTCAATGAATTGCCTCTCAAAGTTTTGTTTCTTGACATTTAGCTCGTTTCTAACTACTCGTTTTCTACTCATAAATTTCAATTATCTAAGCCGTCTTTCAATTTACTTTCTCAAAATTTTTATTATAATTTTCTTGCCTTTTTTTAATTCTTATTTCTTTTTTTACATGAAAAAGAAATATGCTATTCCCAATTTCAATGCACGTTTTTTCATTTCAAATTTAATCTTCATATATTTCAAGCTTGCTATTCCGAATTAAATACATATAAGCCTTTCTCAATTACAATTAAAAGTTCTCATCTTCAAGTTTTCTCATTTACTATTGAAAAATTTAAAATTGAAACTGGTTCAGCTACCCTAGACCACTCCTGATAAATTACTTCCGAGAGCCTGTCGGAATTTTTCAATATGTTATTAAGCAGCGATCGATGCAAATAAAACAAACTCAAGTTATATGAGCTCATCCGATTTTCACGAAGTCTTTGTCTCCAATGAGATTTCTCTCTTCAGAGTAAACTTCTTGAGAAGTCCTTCTCGATTCAAAACAAAATATTTATCAAAACAATTTATGAAATTTCAAAACAACAGATGTCAGCAAATTAATACAAGTTATTTGACATTACATATTAGGCTTTTCATCAGCATTATTTATAAACAAAGCCGATGGATCTGCAGCTGGAGTTTCCTTAATTATAATGTGCAATAAAGCAAAACTCGCTTCAGAGTTGAGTCTCATTATCGCTATCAGTTACATGTGTACCTCTCTTCAAGAACTAGCTGGAGTTTTAGGCATAGTGAGCTCGCTTTAGAAGTCGCCCTCTCTGCAAGATAATACTTAGCACCAATACATCAATGGGCTACTAGGGCAAAGCCCAAAAGTTGAGGCAACAACAAGGCAGTTATTTAGCTTGAGGCAAGAAACCTTTTGGCATAATTTGAATACGTTTCGATGAAGATAAGAGGCAAACAATGGCTGATGCTCTTCCTCCTCCACTTTGATTTCAACGAGGCAGTTGTTTGCTGTGAATATGAGCCGCGCATGTGCATCCCAATGATGGCATACAATTTTGCAGCGGGGTCATGCATTGCAACTTATGAGCTTGTATATTGGCGCACCTTATCCTGGGAATGTGCTCCCAGCCCAAGTTTTTATTGGCGCTGCCTGCTGTTGCCATACTTGTTAATGTTATTGTTCTTCTCTCATTTGCTTGTTGTTGTTTTTGCAATTTTTTTTACACTCAATAAGGTGCATCATTCAATTGAGAGAGATGCTTTCTATTGCTTTCCAATGGTGCTGCTGTTGCATGCCACATACTCGCATGCAGGCGGCAACGCTGTTGTTATGCTTCGATATTGTTGTTGTTGCTGCTGCTGCTGTGGCATAATATTGGTAATTTGCTTTGATCTTGTTGCTATGCTTCAGCTCATTGTTGCTGTTGTTGTTGTGGTTTTTGTTGCTATTATAAGCTGTTACCGTTAACAGCGGCATTGTTATGCAATTCGCCTTTGTGTGGTTGTAGTCGTGCATGATTTTTCAAAAGCACACACACATACACATACACAGACACAAATGCTCGATTTGAATTGGAGCGCACTGAAAGCAAACAAAAGCAATTTTCACAAAATAACTGCAAAACAGAAGGAAATTAAATTGTTGTTTGTGTTCGTAATTGAAGCTGCACTGCTCTGCTCTGCACAATTGAAAGCAGCGTAAATTGGCTGCATACTTCTGAAAACCAAATTCTACTTGAACAGAAAATCATCGACAGATTTGCATATGTATTGCTTGGCCGAGCCGAGCAACACAATTTGTTAACTTCACAATTTCATGGAATGGCGGACATGGTTTTTTGTTTATTGCACTGAACAAAATGAAGAACAATACAAGAGAAATTCTTTCGACATCGAAATAAAACTGCAGCTTGAAACACAACTTTGGAAATAAATTGTGACACATTTTTTAGAAAAATATAAAATTTATAGTTTAAAGCGTTATATCTTACAAACTAATATGGGAACCCAAAACTTTGCTTTTTGCTTTGAATCGCAAAAAAAAAATATTTGTCAGATGGTTTGATTCTGATTGAAATGAAGTTACTGAAGATTACAGTGTAAGCAGATTCGCTTATTACTTCAAACCGCAGAAAGGACAGACGCGTTCATCTCTCAAATTGTTGTCCCATATCGAGCTGAGGAATCCACATCTTCAAGATAGGCTTTTTAATACATATTTATATACAACTTTTTCATCTTCTTTTAATCTTTTTGAAGGTTTCTAAATCAGACTGTAAATTTAAAACTTGAATTGTTATTATTGCTTATGCCTTTATTCCGTGGTCGAGACTCTGAATTTATAATTTACTCTTTCCAATAAGAAAAGTACGGATCTCAGCAAAGCATGTCGGCATTGACAGCCTTAGTGTGTGCGCAGCGTCTGTGTGTGTAGTAGTTGCGGCATCATTACAAGCAATTATTGCTGCACTCTGACTGCTTATTGCGGCCGTGGCAGCAACGAGCGGCAGCTACTAATAAGCAGCTAAAAGCATCGCTTAAGGACAGTGGCAGGCGGACAGGCAGGGGAACGTAGGCATATGTAAGCTGTCAAACTATAAAATGCACAATGACAGCGAACATGGCAGCCGAGATAAAAGTCGCATACAAGAATTGCATGGTGCCAGGCCAAGAGCAGCAGCGGCACAAAAACATCGGAACACTGCATCAGAAGAGGAGCTGCTCGCCGTTGCTGCAAATTAAGCGGAGCAAAGGCATGGAACAATAGGGCGCCAGTGCTCCTACTCCAGCGCCGCTCTCTAGCAGCTTACATGCAGGCTGCTGCGCATGCGTGGCGGCGGCATTTGCCAAAGCGATAAATGACAAAGCCCCGGTCGGCATCCACCGGGAATAACAATGCGCCTGCACACGGCTTAATGCAAAGCAGTGCAAGCGTTAAGTGGCGCTCCGTAGTTCAGCATATCAACATTATGAAAATGCTTATATTGGAGTAGCACGGTAAACATGCCTCTATGTAGACTCATTGAGCGCTTGGAGTGAATCCTTTGGAGCTGCCGCATTAGCACATGCCAAAAAAAGCATTGAATATGCAATTATGAAGCTCAGTGGCGGCAACCTGAAGCTGCCATTGGCAGTGGAAAGCACTACACTGCCTTACAACTGAGATATATAAAAATCTGTATAACGTGCCTCTTCGATTAACGGCCCAATTTCAGAATTTGTGCCTATTTAAACTCTAATTAACGTTTAAGTAAGTAATTTCATTTTAGCAGTTGAACGTTAGTTGCAATTTAAATGGCCAAGTGTGAGGATTTAACTATTTATTTAGTTAAAGAATAATTAATTTCATGCTGACAAGCGATATATAATTTTATAATATACTAAAACTAATAGTAAATATTGTTAGGAAAATGTAAAAAAATATATTTGGGAAAAGAAAAATTCGAAGCAAAAGAATTTTCTTTTAAGTTTATTTCACGACGAGCTCTCAAAATGGGAGCATATAATGAGTAATTTGTATTTTTTATGCTTATATGGAAAGCTTCAGAGCTTCTTAGACTCCTAGCAGGGACATTAAATTGTAATAACTGCAAGAGACTAGGACTAGCTCTCTAGTGTTAATCATACAAATAAAGTCTCTATGATTGTTATAACAGCTTCTAGTACATCATATCGCTCATGGCTGCATGATCATTTTCCCTTTGAGTGCTTGCTTAAATCTGCCATTTAAATAATATAATATACAGTTCTCATACGTTTCCGCGGCATGTGGCATGCACAAAAGCTGCAATATATAAGCGTAAATCCGCCCATATCAAATATTTATAAATTTGTTTGCAATGTATTTTAAATCGAGCCCCTATGTCAAAAAAAATGAACAACAACAGCTGCAACGCATTTGTACAACACAATAAATATGCATGAAGGATGCAATTCCCACTGACGGCAGCCAAACCTGGTAAAAAAAATTCTGCTTTTGCATTTTTATTGAGAACAAATTGTGTGTTTGAATGCTGGCAACATATTGCAAGACGGAAATCGGCAACAACAAAAAACAATCCCATCAGCAACAACATGTATGCATTTATGCGTGCAACATGCGTGCCACCTGCCACGCGCAGCGAAGCGTCCTTGTGACAACTGAAAAATGTGGAAAAACGTAGTGTTCAGAGCCAAAAGCATCTGATTGCATTCATACAATTTATTGGCTTTAACTGTCAACGGGTCAATGGGAAAGGAAGGGAAAGGAAAGAAGTGGAAATAAAGGGAGAAGGCTGCTTAATCCTTAACAATGTTACCACTTGGCTACTGCTGGCGGTTGCCACATGCTCAGAAACCACACGCAGCCGCAATGAGATACATCTTGTTCGCTGGGTCCTTTCAATTAACCCGCATTCTGCTTGCGTGTTCCCAAAAGATACCATGTCTGCATTCTCCTAAAGTGTTTTTGCTGCTGTTGGCTGCCGCATATTTCTGTTGCGCATACTTTCTTGTGTGTGTTAGTATTGTTGTTTTTGCGGTTGTTGGCTAACAAGTCGCGCCCCATTAATTAGCCACATCAACACCTGCTGTCAAAGGATGCCAGCTCGGACAGGTACTCGTACGTGTTGTGTATACAAGCGCAAAATTAATTAATATTCATGAGTTTAATTTATATGCCATTTTTGTGCCACACACACACACATATTCACATGCATGTGTATTTTTCTTCATTAGGTATGCGCCCAAAATTTAGTAGCACCACACATGGCGCACACATTCACACACACTGAAGACACACTGTAGGGCAAAAATGACGGACGTTTAAGGACTGCCATCTTCACTACCTACCTCAACAGTTGTTTGGCTATACTAACTAATACGATACTCGAACGCAATATGCAACGATTGAATATGACTGGATTTTAGTTGCTACTAAGAAAAACGTTGCAAATTGGTATTTGCTATAGTTCTGGCAAATATTCGCCAGCTTTTAATACATATAAAAATATTGAAATTTTCCAAAATACAACGGAATGATAATACATGTAATATCAAAATTACTATGAAATTACAATAAAAAACCGACAGTAAAAATATATGATTGAAATTGTGCATATGTCGTAACATAATATTTCGTTAAATATTTCTCGTACAAACATAAACAAGTTGTATTACATTGCTTCGAAAAATGGAAGAAAAAGCAGTCAAGTGCGAGTCGGACCAGCAAAACCCTCTTTAGCGTTCGAATTTCATTTCATCTTGCCCGTCTGTCTATATATTTATCGACATTTTGATCTATATCTTCTTAACCAATTCATTCATTATGAAATTTTTGGAATCCATGGACGTAGCCCTTTCTAATGATACCCCATACGACATAAACCACAAAAATATTTTTCTTAGGGGTCATCTTTAATTTTAAAAATTGAGAAATTTAAAGAAAATCGTACGTAAAGAAGCGTACGATTACAGTAATGCATCATCAAATACCTAGTAACCCTGGTTTTATAAAAATTCTAGATTGAGAAATCTATGGATGTAGCCCTTTCTCATGATACCTCATTCGATACGATATAATATAAAAAAACTTTTTGGGGGCGACCCAAACCTCTTTAGAAATAAAACGAAATATTTATATAGCGAAAATATATTATTACGACCTAACATTATGCCAAACTTCAAGTTTCTGCGTCGAAAAGAAAAGATTTGTTTTTATACACACCTACGAAAACAAAAGTAAACTTATGAGAGTTCCCGGTTAGATGAATGGAACCCTTAAAAATGCCAGCTTTTGCATATTCTGGATTAAGTTGTATTGAAAATGAAATTAGCAAGCAACAAGATTGCCACTTTTGTTAACATGGCCATAAAACTGGCACAACAAAGCTGCTAACATTTTTATATGAAAACGGATTTCGTTTTCACTTAATGACAAAATCACGATTCAGCATTTAAAGCCACACACACAGACAGTAATTCTATGTGCAAATGTGTATGAGTGTGTTTGTGTGTGAGTGACGGTGTGCATAAAAAAATTCGCTATATGAAAGTAAGCAGCTGTTAAGTTCAGTAGAAAACAACAGCTTACATTGTTGTCAAAAAGTAAGTGCATACACACACACACACACACACACACAAATTCGTGCATTCTGTGTATGTGTGAGTAAATATGTGTATCTTTATGCCGCCTGCATTGAAGTGAAAATGAAAGCCATATTTCATGTTACCAAATCACTTATTACCATTTTTTTGCCCGTCCACCGCTTCAGCCCCTCTCGCGATTCTCTCTCGCACAATCATTTTTTTTGCTATAGTATAAAACGCTAACGAGTCGCTTTATTAAAAGTTAAATAATGCATAAATCTATTGTGCATTTTTTGGTGCTCATTTACGTGCTAACGAAAATTGTGTGCCTGCGGCAGTCGGCCGAGCCAGTGGTAAGTATCCTGCCGCTGCTGCATGTTGCACTATGATGTTGCAACACCTCGTGCCATTTCGAAAGTTATTGACACCTACTCGTGATCATAACGATTATGCTGGCTGTTGCTGTGGTGCACTGCGGTACCGAGAGGGGCCTGCCAGTGCTCTTTGGAATGTCTTGGCGCAGTTCGTCCGTCCGAAAGACTTTGTAGTTGTCTGTTAACAGTCAGCCTCTGATTGTGCGCCAACGTGTTGCAGCATCGTGCCACATGCATTTAGGCACAATTCGTGTTCCGCCAACTGCCTGCCAGTCATTTCGCGCATATTAGTTGCCCATTAGGCGTTGTGTCAGGCGCGATATTGTCTTCCTTCTTGTCTGCTGCTCCCAGTCGCTCACTCCAGTGCACCCAAATATACACTCTCATCTCCGAAGCTGTGCTCAGTCACCTTGATTCGCGCCTTCGAAGCATGGCTCAACACTTTCATGCAACACATGCATGTGAAGCATGCAACTATTCGATGTAATAAAAAACCGGGTTTTTGTGCAACTCAAAGAACTGAAAATTTCTTTTTAAATTTGCTTGGTGTTGTAAATTTTTTTCTTTATAATGCCAATATGTTAATAAGGCATTACAAATGTGTCTGAAAAACAAAAGCATTATTTAAATCATTGGCCACAAACCGAAACAGCCTAAGTCGAGTTAGGACAAAATTTTGTTGTGAGTGCCATTGTCTTCAGCGTGTCTTAATCTATTTGTTATCAATTTTTAATGTTTGAATCTTTTTAAGAATGGCAATTATTCAATGAAAACCTGATAGCTGAAGTTTTTTTTTATGACTTTTGGAATAACTCATATCTTTGACAAAATATACTGAATTAGCTGTAAGGAATAAGATCCTAACTCAACGTGATACATCCAATCTAAAAAGTTTTGATATAGAATACCGACTTAAGTTGATTTAGATGAATTAAAAGTTTTTTTCCCTGCGGAATAATAGCCTAACTCAACTTTAACTCTTTGACATTTTTTCGTTCAAGTCATAAGAGCCTAAGTGCCGTATTCCCTAATATCTTTTGACTAAGAAAAGAAAGAGCAACTATTTTAAGTAGTAAGTAAAAGAATACGTTTTCTTAGAGCATGTATGAAAGTTTAACAAAAAGAACAGCCTCGTAATTAGCAGCGAGGATATGCAACTTTGAATTGCTGTCCTGAAAAAATTAGAAAACAAACTTAGGCGGTTATGACTTGGACTTACAGAATTTGTGCATATGCTATGATATTTACCATTTTTATACCCTACACCTATGGTAATAGGGTATAATAACTTTGTGCCAAAATTGTAACGCATTAAAGGAGCCGTCCTAGGTATAGACATAAGTATATAGAAATGATCAGAATCACTTTCTGTGTTGATTTCCGGTTGTCCGTCTGTCCGTCTGTCCGTCTGTCTGTCTGTCTGTCTGTCTGTCTGTCTGTCTGTCTGTCTGGCCGTCCGTTTACACAGGAGAGAAAGAAGGAGTTGTCCGATTTAGACAAAATTTGGTACACAGTTAGAGTGAACCTTAACTTAGTTTAAGTTCTAAGATTAGCCAAATCGGTCGAAGGACACGCCCACAATGGGCCTGTAAGTCCCACTACCTCGGGTTTTTTGCGATAAAATTGCTGTAATTTGTCTAATTACTCATTGAAAAGAATAATACTTGGTATTCAAGTTAAGGGGTCGGTCATCTATGTGTTACGAAAAAATGGGCGTGGTCCGCCCACTATATAGGCGGAATATTTTTTCCGGTAAAATGGCTCCCAAATGATTATTTACGAATTTAAATGAATGAAATTTGGTTCACAAGTTGATATATAGGTCTTATATGTCATACAAGAAAATGGGCGTGATCCGCCCACAATATAGGCGATAAACGGAAAATCTTCCTAACTTCCATAATATATACACCAGAGCATCCAGATTTGGTTACTTCATTCCTGGTAGGAATTTCTTTTTATTATCCAAAAATGGGCGTGGTCCGCCCACTATGTAGGTGTAAATTACATGTACCCACAATTTCTTTTCTTTCAGTGGATTATCGCCCTATTCGGTTACTTGGTGTAGGGTATTACTCTGTCGGTGAAACCCGACTGATGCTTCCTTACTTGTTCCTTCTAGCTACGAAGGAGAATATTTTTAAGTCAAACAAGAAATAGCTAAAATTTGTGTATAAAAAAAAATCGGTATCGGTACTTATTTTTCGAAGCAGGTTTCAGCACACTACTTTCCTACGGCTACAAAGAGCTGTCTGTCTCTCCGTGATTGCGTCATTTTGCGCCTCGTTCACACACTCGTACAATCACTTGCAACGTGATATGTTAATCATAATGTCGAGCATTGGTTTTTTCTTGTCTCTCATGCTCGTTAATTTTGCGCGCCATGCAATTGCCAGTTGTTGTTGTTATCGTGGAGGTGGCTTTCAAGCTGCTTGGCGTTGAGTTCGTTTCCAACTGCAGACAATAGTTGAGCCTCATAGTGGTGCTGCTGCTTGAGAAAGTGGCATTTTGCGAGCATATTTGCATGCGTTTCATCAGAAATCTCTAATTTAGGACTTTTTGTATGCATGTAAATTTACGAGGGATCTCGAAAATTTTGTAGTTTTCCAAGAATCAAAAAACTTTATTAAAACTGCAAGCTTTAAGGAAATGAAAAATTTGTTATTTTAATAATATTCAGGCAAAACTCCTAGCTAACCGTTTCAGCGGGTTTTGGCCGAGTTGTTCAAATATGTAATATACTTTTTGTTTCGATTTATAATAATAATAATAATAATTCGTATCCAAAAATTATTTATTCAACGTACCTATTCATAAAATATTAAAAACAGAATATTCGATACTTTTATTAAGCTAAATTTTGAACGGCGCCGTTGAAAGTTGAAGCACTTTCAGCGAAGTTATAGATTTTTCTTTTAAAAATGGCAGCTTTAGTAAGTTTAGCAAATATTGTGATTTTTCATATTCTAAATTCCGGTATGGACTGTGCACATTTATAAGATCTTCAAGGATTTTTGTTGACCAACGTTGCCATATCTTTTTTTTTTTTTTTGACAGCAATACTTAAAACGTGCTCATTTAATTACTGAATTGCTCAAAATCGATTGTCAACTTGTATATGCCACAACAAGGCAAGCCAAATGAAAGCGAAAATCCCTTTAAATTGCATAATCAGCATGAAATTGAGGCATAGCAACCTGTCGTTCATTCGGGAGCGATTGGCAGCACGACTAAATGCAGCCTCAGAGCCGCTTACAAAATTTGCATTTGCGCATTTAACATGCCGTGCATGCTAGCCTGTCTACCTGCCACACATGCCCCACGTTGCTCATGCGCGCTTGTGCTGCTTGTAAGTCCCGCCTGCCCCCGCGCAGTTTCCATGGCAAATTGCTGGAATGCATTTTCGCCAACATTTTCGAGAAAACAATAAAACGCCACTGAAGTCAGTGAATAGTTCCATTTGGAATGCAGGCTATCCGCCACCGCCGTCTGACCCGTTTTTGCAAATTGCGCAACTTGGCAGCATTTTATTGTGGCTTTTTTTCAGAAAAGAATTTCACTGTATGTATTTTGTTTGGTACTTTTAATTTTTATTTCTTCATAAATTTCCTGCCGTTATTCGTTTATAATAAATATTGTTCATACGAAAATCGATAAATTGTACTTCAAGTTATCGACTTCACTTTCAACTCAACTTTGAGAGCACCTTTGAGGTGTCAATACTTAGATGTGTGTGTAACTTAAGTACGATAACCTTTGCTTTTAAAGGATTTCTAGTTGACATGGAAACGAGTTCACTGGAAACTTTGCTTTTGAGGTTATTTCTCTTTGGCCTTAAAATTTTAATAATTCAAATTTTCCATAAGAAATCGACTTTTAAGCTTGTGTTTACATCAAATATAACTGTTTACAACCTTATACTATTTATTATTTTTTCTATGGCCTTCGTTGCCATGGAGTTCAATATCAATCCATAGACTTTCACAGTATCTGTTCTTTGCAACGCAATCTCCCTTCTGCTGGCCTGTAGCTGACACCTTGCCCCAGTAGCAACACAGCCACAGGCAACATATAAAATCAATTGCTACTCGACATCGTTGGTCATTGGTTAGTGGCTGTTGGTTTATTTGACTAGTGGATTGCATCGTTGGTGAGGTGGGTGATGGATTGAGTGTTGAATAAATAAAATTCGACCACCGCGCTGCAGAGCAGAGCAAGTTCAATGGGATCAATTGAAAATATTTGATTAAATTTTAATTCATTTCATTTGCAGTGCATTCGTTTTCATTCGTGTTCCTTTCACATACAATTTTAATCGAATTTCGTTTTCGTGCGCTACATTTATGAAGTTGGGCATATTGATTGGTGGCAACAATTTTGATGTTCTAAGAAATTTTTCAAATTAGATTCTCTTCAAATTTAATCAAACCGCCTCAAACTGTATTCAAATTTCGCATCAATTTTTTTCAAATATAGTTTTTAACTAAAAATTAAGGCACTGAACAATATGCTAAAATGTAAAACATGGAATTTCACTTGCTTTACACTTGCTTTCTTATGCATATGACATTACAACTTGTTGCGAATTTCTGTCTAACGTACCAGCTTTTTTCAGGCACGTCTTCTGCAGATCCTGGCCCCAAGTGTTCTTGCTTTATATGAAATATTAAATTAATCGTCTGCAATTTTATGAAACAGATTAATGCACACATTTCGAAAATCGCTTGAATTGGTTGCCAATTTTAGTTTATTTAAAAAATGGTACGTAGTTTTGATGATAAAATGATGCATACGGGAATGCCTTATGTGCTTTTTGTAGCGATAGCTTTCCGTGTGGCTATATATGTATATGGAAGTACATATATGTGTGTGTGTGAGTGAATTTGTTTTCAGCGGATCATGGTACATGGATCAGCAACATAACGCAGCTTGTTGTTGGAACACACCACCAAGCCGTTGCTAGTGGCCGCGCAATCAGGCTGAGTCTCTGCATATGAAATTTGTCACAGAAAGGAAAAGAAGAAGGAGCAATGAATTGGTTCTGCACGTAATCAAATTATGTAATTTCGATTTAATTATAATTAATTTTCGCATGCACTCATTTAATAGTAGCCATAATTATTTATTTAAAAGGCGCATTTTAAAGCGATGCCGACATTTTTAATCAAGCAGTTTAAATAAGTTAATGGGAAATCTGCTCATCTTTAAGGCAATATTCAAGCCGCAAAAAATCGGCCTTACCTCGACAAAGCACACAGAAGGACTAACGCTCAACGAGGACAACCGGACAGGCAATTAAACGTGTTGAATGATATTTTCAGCAATTTGCAGTGGCTTGAGGAAGGAATTTCGAATTTTAATTATATTACAATGCGAAGAACGTAATAATAGTCGAAGGGGCTGTGTCGCCTTCGGCTGGGCGAACGCCCATTTTGAACATGCCAACGAGACTACATGCGCACTTACGCATTCATGCCAACACACGCACACACACACTCGTAAACTTACGTAAACGCCCGCTTACAATTGCAGTTGCCACCTTCTGCCGTTTGAGGAAATTACATTGAAAATCGTATGAATGCGAAGGTGGAAGAACTCAAAGCCAACTGGCTGGAGGAGCTAGAGTAGCAAGGACGGCGGACAAGCGCTGGCAGCTACTTTTAAAAGAGGACGCACCTTTGCCGTTGGCAGGTATGCAAGTGATAATTAAATGCGACCTTGCGAATTGAGTAATAACTTCACTCTATGAAGTCGCGTGCAGCGCTACTCCCAGCTAGGTACCTACTAAATGGGCCGACCGCCCATGCAAGCATACACACATTTGTGGCACATTGTGGCCTGGCTCTAATGCAGCGCAACTACCTCCAAACCTAAAAGCGGCAACCAGACAGCAATTCGATTGACCAACAACAACAACAACAGCAACATTTCGATGTATTTAGCGGTTGTTTAATCTAAGGTTAATTGTTACACAGTTCAATTGTCCCCAGTGGAATGTTTGTGGCGCTTTAAGCTGTGTATCCTGCCGAATTGCGGACTAAATTCATGTTCCGAAAATTGATTTTAGCTAATCGATGTTTGTTCAATGTAGATACTTTTAGTAAATTAAAACATCAAAGTGTCATGTTCCATATCACTTTAACATAAATAATGCACACATATTTGTGTACATATGTATGTCGGTTCGACGTGTACCATATTTGATATCATCTAACATACTTTGTTTTGTAGTATAAAAGCTATTCGTAGCTGAAGTCAATGACACTTGGTTCATATTCTGCCTAAGCAGATGCAATCGAAAATCAATTGCACACCCATTGCTATATATATGTATGTATATATATATCTTTTTGTAAAGAACTGAAAGTTTAGGCAAAAAGTGAGACGAGAATATTCTAAAAACGTTATAAACTTTCACTAGAAATGTGGTTTGATATAGTATCAAGAGCCGAACGAGTTTACTTGACACCAAAACTTCCACTCTTTACAAAAATTAAAGTGTACATAAATAGTAGCCGTAGCAAAAAGACATTCATTTTGCGCATGAAGTTGAAGGCTTTATTTCGCATAGTTAGGAGGATTCAGTTTTTTGTGCAGCGTTTAACTTCTGCGCAATCGAAATAGTCTAGAGTCGGACTGAACGATTTTCATGATTTTATATAAATTTTTGACAATTGGCCTTCCATAGCGTGGTGCATCTTGGACATCAAAATAACCGAAACGGAATCAATGAAACCAAAATTTCACGTGATTGCCTGTCACAGTATTAGCACCATATTCCAGGACACTATTCAAGTTTTCAGTCGCCTGGCTTGCGTTTTTGTCTTTATAGAAGGACAACTGTAAAATATGGCGTATATTCCCTTTGCTGGTGTCCATTTTTGACGAGCGCTCTCAACCAAAACTGAGTCAAGCAATCATGAAAAGGCTTGAAAAGTTTTTTTAGTTCAAAATCTTATCTTTATAATGTCATCAAGCATAACTCAATCGCACTTACACAACGCGAGATACAGATTACTAAAGCCATCTATTAGAAAAATAAAGAATTTCTTTTTCCTACACCTGGAGTTAGAATGAATGCTTAACATATAAAAGTAAAAAGCTGAACAACAATGAACACAATTGGAAGGTAAAAATTTTAATTTTATTTTCAAACACATCTCAATAACATTTTTGTAAAATAAGCGCTGTTCTTTAATCCGGCTTTAGAATTTCCAAAAAAATATTTATTTTTAAAATTTTAGCAGATATATGTACATACATACATACATATGTACAATAAATGCCATTCCGGTATTGAAAGGCTATGATGAGGAAAGAATGCTTCTGAGAAAATCCTACAAAATTCCAATTCATTGTCTACTATAAATGCAGCGGTATTAAATTGTGATAATCCTTTTTGGCGCACAATTATGCTGCTTGGCCTTGCCACATGCCACATTTGTGGAAAGTCAACGCCATGCATGTAACACTTTAAGGGTAAAACACTTTAAATGCGCCACTTATGCATGTATGCGTGTGTGTTTGTATGTGTTTGTGGCACATATTAAGAGCATTAAGCAGCATTGCCAGCATTTAAGCATTTTAAACCGCCCATAAGCAGGATTTATCTGTGCTTTATGTGCTTGACGTATTGTATCTACCTGACGGCGCTCCTGCGGTTTCCACACCGCAACAATGTTGCCACCAAGCATGCTTGCAACTGAACTGAAATAAATTAAATTACCGGCTGAAACCGCACGCAAAGCATTTCAAGGACGTTAGGGGTGACGGTTGCAAATTTATCTTCACACACAGGCACACACACTCTCGCATGTACCCAATAAGCATTTACGTTCGCTATCAAACTGTTAACCACGTATTGTTAGGTTGCTTAAAGAGAGGTAAGTGAGCATGGCGGAATACAGTAACAGCTGACTAAGAGCTTCTTTGGCATAGAAAAAAGGGAGCCAAAATTAAAGCGCTCTGAGTCGATATCGTCAAATTGAAGTTGGGTTTAGTATCTGATTAAGGTTGTCTCTTAGAGAAACCTTGAAGGAGGGTATATACAAATTTGAAAAAATAAAGTCAATTCAACATTTGATCATCAATACTTGCTTATCATTTTGATAGCAATGCTTACATTTTAATTTACATTTTTGCTGCACTGTTCGTCTACTTTTCTCCTTTTGTTTGAAAACGAACCGCACAGACAATTGGTACAGTGTTGATAAAAATAAAAGCAGTGAGCGGTGAAGCAGTTAAAAAAAACGTATGATGTCATATGCACCTACTATAACTTACTCCTACTGCTCATAGAGGAATTCGATTTCTCTAAATGTTTAAAGAGCAATATACCTACATATGTATTTATCATTTTAAAATATAGAAATTTATATCAGTTATTACTTTTTCAGATCGAACAGCTCGAACAGATCTCGAAACTAGGTATCAAGCCTCTTTGGAAATTTGTGAAACGCACCCAAATTCTGACAGATCACTACTTTGAGAACTCCTAAAATGGAACCCTAACTGGTATCGCTAAGGACTCAATATGGTCTATGCGTGGCCTTTCTTAGGCCGCCAGATATACCTAACCTATTACTTTTTCATTGTTTTACTCTGTTTTCTGGGAAGAAGCGTTATTTGAAAAAAATTACAATTAGCTGCTATTATTTTATTCAACACTGTATATTGCAGTATTTCAAGTGATTTATAAAGATTTGTTTGCTGTAATTCTATTAATATTGCACTGAATTCTTTATTTTTGCCTTTATTTTGAAAATTCTAAAGGAGTTATGAGCACTTAACCCTTGCAGATGCACCACTGTCTACTCACACAGACAACTATTTCAAGTGTTGAAGCGGCAGCAGCGTTAAAAGCGTCAGGTGCTGACCTCAGCTGAGGGCTCTAGTACTACAGGAAGGACTAGTGGCTGTTGCCTACTTTGTGTCTGCACCTTTGCCTAACTGTGCATGTGTAGGTGTGTGTGTGTGTGTGTTTATTTAGGAAATAACATTTTTGCGGCTTAGATTTAATTATAGCCCTGCTACCTGCTAAGCAGGAAGGAAGTCTCATTTTAACATTTACCACACAAGCACACATTTGCATAGACACTTGGCATACTTACATACATAGATGTGCATACAAGTGTGCTGTCTGCATAATAAATAACTTGAATGTGTGTGTGTGTGTCTTTATACTTGCGTTTTTTGTGCGTCTAGTTGCTTTAAAGAGCATATTTAATTTCCCTGTTAAAATCACTGACTCACTTAAGACACTGTGCACAACCTGTGCATGTGTATGTGAGTATTCATACTCGAGTATATATTCATTTTTTAATGAACTACTACTCACTCGTACTTAGTGAAAATTCAGCGATGCTGGTAGCACGCCGCGCTTTGATTATATTAAAATACCATTTCCTAAGCTTTCCCTTAAAGATCATTAGCCAAAGCATCTTAAAGCTGGTTTTCAATACAAGCTTTGACTTCTGTGCCTTTTTGAAGTTGCTTCCCTCAATATTTTCACACTGAGCTCGATTTCTTGCGATGAAGCATCTTATATATAAAACGCAGAGTGACTAAAAAGTGTCCGCAGCCTGAAACCTGTCCACTTTCTTTCTTCTACCACTTTAGACGAACGCAATCAGTGCCCTGTGTAGCCCAGTGGGTAGAGCCGCGCGCTTGCACTCGGCAGGTCATGGGTTCGAATCCCACAGGTTTTAACCGTTGTGTCGATCGTAGAGCCCACGGGTACATTTGCAACTTTAATTTTCCTGTATCTTCCAAACGGTTAGTCCGATTGACCTGAAATTTCATGATATCCTCAACCATACACTTTTGCATCATGTGGAAAAGTTTCATCAAGATTGGAGCAGCAGTTCAGTCGATACAGCCCAAATTCAAGTTAGTGGAATGGCGTCGACTGCTGATGTACCCGGGTACTTGTATGAAAATTCATACAAATATATATGACAAATATATATGGCAAAGTTCACTTTATATTGCTATATCTTCCAAGCGGCTGGTCCAATCTTGATGAAACTTCGTATCATAGCTTGGAAATATGTAATTGATATTGGTGTGAAATTTCAGGTCAATTGGACCAACCGTTTGGAAAATATAACCCAGTTACTAGAAAATGTACAAGCTGATGTACAAACTGGTTGTGCAAGGGTAGGTAGGCAAGATATTCCCAAATACCCTTTTGTTCCTGTTAGTAGACGTGTTTTCCTACACATTCCAAAAAAAAAATGTTTACATTGAACAAATATTTTATGAGTTATAATTATTCGCACCAGGTACTAAAAATAGCACTATGAGCAAGAGGGGTTGATTTTCAGTTCAAATATAACGGAATTTTGCGAATGAAAATTCAATGTTAATTATTTTTCTTGGTAAAAAGGGATCAAATTACAAGGATTAAAAAAGAATTTGGAAATTGTTAAATTTTTATGGATTTTGGCAATTCCCATTTTTGGTAAAAATGGATTATTTAGGTACCAAATTTTTTTTTTCCCAAATTATGATAAAAGTTTTGTTAACTAGACAATATTTCCAAGAAATAAAAAAAAAAAAAACCAGAAAATTACAAGAATCCAGGTAGTAGTTAATATTTGTATATCAAAAGCAACTATCTGCCATACAAAACGTATGAAGTACCCGGGTACATCTACTGTCGATGTGGATAAAACCCAACAGCTGTTGACACAACGGTTAAAGTTTTTTTTTATTTTTTACTTTGCTTTGCCTTTTATTGTTGCTAATTGTTTTACTAGCTGTCGTGTATACAGGCACACACGACAGGTGGCCCCACTTGTCTTTCATATTTGAAGAGCGTTCTTTTTGCGAGTCACTTCCTTAGTCGTCTTCGGCAGATGTTTGAGATTTGTATAGCATATCACACTTGCCTAAACTGGATTTCTAGTCAAAGAAGAAAATTTTTATTTCGCAGGAAAATTTTTTTAATATGTGCTTGAGATTTAACTGTATGTCAATTTCATTTTCAGTTAGTGGAGACGGCGAATTTAGCCGAGTAAGGTTATGGTGAATTTTTAATTTTTTTTTGTACAGAAGCCCTTTAAAATTTGTTTTGGCATGTCTGATCTACGAAGATACTTGTACTAATAATACCCGCGCCATTAAAAATTCGAACGATCTCACTTTATCTATGCTTCACAAACGCAATTAAATCTGCGTGTAAATATTATTGTTGTTATTATTAGTTGAGCAACAGCAGCTGTTGGCAGCCAAAGCCAGCAAATATTGCCTGCGCCACCTGCACGACTTTCATTTGAGCTCGTTCTCAGCGGCGCGTTGCGAACTTTTGCCACTGATCGTCGCGCTATTTTCTCTCGCATACTTTTAGGCTTGAAGTATGGTAAAAAAGAAAAGTGAAATGTGAAAGCGGCCTGGCAGCACACAAAAGAAAGTCTCTCTCTAACAGCGCGTGGTGTGTTTGAGTGGTGAATAAAATGTTGCGCAACTGTTAAACTGTTATACAACGTAAGAGCCTTTTCGTAGCTTTGACAGGTTTTTGAACTGTCTCTAAGGGCCAGTTTCACAGTGGATGTTTAAACTCTGATTGCAGTTTAAATAGGGAATTTCAGTTTCACAGTGGGAAGTTAAATACAATTTAAATGCCCGGTTGTGGGCATTTAAGTACGGCACAGAGTTGCAATCGAAAACAAATAAACAGCTGATTTCGGATGAGCAAGCAAGCTGCGTCGACAATATTGCAATTTATAAGCGGCCAAATTAAACATACAACTGCATGGTGTAGCACATATAAATGATCCCGTAGTATTATAAATAATATAAACTGTGGATTCTTTGAAGAATATCCAATAATTCACTTCTTTCGGCCGACGAAAAATTTTTAGCTCGCGCTGCCTCCATAATTGAACAATTGAACATATGTTTTTGGCAAGTTGTGCTGTGTTCAATTGTCAAATATTCGAAGTTGCCATTCATTATTCCGTATTTAAATAAATGCACTGTGAAACTCAAGAAAAGTTAAACTAGATTTAAACTCAATTCGCAAATTAGATTTAAACATCCACTGAGAAACTGGCCCTAAGGGCAAAATTAAAATTTGTATCTCTTACATTCACTGCAACAAATTTGCAATGTAGGCAATCTCTTTTTCCCGTTTGATTTTCTATTTCATAATTTTAGAATCTTATATTTCTTTTTTGTATTTTTAGAATTTCATTCAGCAATTAGAATTATTCAATTATTCAGCAATCCCTCTGGTAGAGCTCAGGTAACAACAAAAAAGCACACGCAATTCTCAACTCTCAGAAAATATCAAGTTACACAAATAAAATTCACAGCAACAACAACAACAAAAATCGCAAAAGGGTTGATATTGAGTCGCCTTTTTAGCATCAAATTTGAAATTTGAATAAAGCGCGAAACCAGCCGATTTATTTTTAAGCCACACAGGATTTCACGGAAACTCGTTTCTAAATATGCAAAGCCCTCGCTGTAAGGTGCAACTATGCATCCGCCAACAAATGCCAACGACAGAAGAGGAGACGACGAAACTGCGGCAAATATTTGCTTTGAAAATTGAGCTGTGAAAAGGATATTTCGAAATTAAACGCTAAATAAGGGCAGTGAACTCAAGCTGAAGCTCTTTTGATGTTGACAGCATTATGCAGGTATCATGTGTAGGAGTATTAACAGAATAACTGATACCCAGAGAAGGATGCAAGGATAATAGCAGAAACAAGTCTGCTTGGTTAGGTTAAGTGAGAAAGGGTTGTGTTGCCAGCTGAGCAGAACTGCTTTGAAATTGAGATCTTTGGAAAGGTTTGGAAAATGGCATATTCTTCGCAGTGAATCGATCGATATTTTTCCTCGATATTGTCTGTGGTGGTGCAGAAAGAGTAAGCCATTTTCATATGGAACATAGACAGAACAAATATTTCCATACTCCGATCTTATAACTTGGACTATTATACTTATTTCCATACCTTCTACAACTTTTCATTGGTTCTGAACCCTTCTGCGGACACCAAGCAGAAGTTGTAAGCACTTCCCGCAGAAATAACAGTGAAGGACAGTGGAAAGAACAGGGTTTGAGGCAAGCGAAGGCTTATTTAGTTGAACGGAGAGGATCTCCGCATGTGACGGAACACATTTTCCTTAAATACCACCTTATGATGGAGGACTTATACGAAACGCATATGTGCCGACCTTCAGCAAGCCAGAATCGTTCAATGAATTGCAATAAAACTGAACGGGTACAGAGGAATCACAATGATTATGCTCCTGTTTGTGAGTCAGAACTCTTGAAGTTGAAGTAACGAAAAGCTTGTCTGAACTGTGGAGATTATTCTGCTGAAAGCTTTTCTCTTCAGAGATACAATACCACCAAAAACTAATCTGGCTTCAAATTGATATTTACTTTTACACAATTTCGGTATCTTTAGCTTTAAAAGCAATACCCTCTATAATCCGACACTGACGCAATTTTCATCTATTTTAGTCTGTTATGAGGTGTGCATTCAATAAATAATATTTAAAAAACTTTTTAAAAATAAGCTTTTATTCATTGAATGTACTAAAAAGTAGAAAATAAATTGTTTCGAAGTCACCAGTATCTTACTATCCATAAAAGCTTGGGGCGCTCATGTGTTCAAAACTTGTCAACCAATTAATACAATATGAATTTTATTTCAATAATTTTTTGCAAATAGATTCTAGTAATGAAAGATAAGTGTAAATATGGATATTGAGCGCACAAGCTTTTATTGATAGTAAGATACAGGTGACTTCGAAACATCTACTTTTTAGTACATTAAATGAAATAGAGCTTATTTTTAAAAAGTTTTTTTTTACATATTATTTTCTACTTTTTAGTCTCCCATAACTTAAATTTTAGGGCTCTGAAATTTTTCGCAAAAAGAATTTAAAACTTGCAGAGCAGTACACAATATTTTATTGGTACAGTGAAACCCGCTTAAGTACCTCCCCGCTTAAGAACCTAACCCGCTTTAGTACCCAACAATTGCTGACACTATGGATTTTTTGCAAAAATGCGAAGAAATTTACCCTCTTAAGTGCCTCCCCGCTTAGTTACGCAACCCGCCTAAGTACCTCAATTTTTTGTGCATTAAATAAAATTTTACATACGTTTTCCCCCGTTTAAGTACCTTTCTAAATATACTGCTTTTTTTTAAACGACATCTCTTTATAATCGATTATTTGTTTGCACCATTACTAATTAATCGGAAAGCTCTACGCACATATTTGCCAAAAGAAATCTTCGAACTAAAAAATAAACATTTGCAAAAATGCCTGGCAAAGGGCGAAAACTTACTGCTTTGACAATTAAGCACAAAATACAAATTCTTCACTTGATTGAGCGGAAAGAAAAATCAAAAAATGAAATTGCGCAGCATTTTCGGTGCAATATATCCACCATAAATAGAATTTGGAGAAACCGGCAACAAGTGGAGGAGGCCGCCAATGTGGCTTGTTTGCAACGTAAACGTTTACGTCCGAGTCCGCACAAGGAAATTGAAAATGCTCTTGCTGAATGGTTTGACCAGATGAGAGCCCTTAATACTATATTAACCGATGCTCAAATCCTCCAAAAAGCCAGAGACTTTGCAACAAAATTGCAATCCGATTTTCTGCCAACAAATGGCTGGCTATGGCGATGGAAACGTCGGGAAAATATTAAATTCATGAAAATAACAGGAGAAGCGGCTGATGCTGACACCGCAGAGGCGAATATGTATCGCCAACAAAAATTGCAGGATTTAATGAAAGCTTACTAACCTCGCGATATTTTTAATGCCGACGAAAGTGGCCTATTTTATAAGGCATTGCCGAATGGAACTTTGGCAAGAAAGGGCACTACAGTAACAGGAGGAAAAGGTCAAAAAGCACGGCTGACTCTATTATTCTTGTGCAATGTTGACGGGAGCTACAAAAAAATATTTGCTATCGGAAAGTCGAAGAATCCTCGATGCTTCAGAGGAAAATCTATTCCGTTGCCTTACTACTTTCAAAATAAGGCTTGGATGGTAGGCTCTCTATGGTCAACTATTTTAAAAGTATTTGATCGCGATATGGCGAAAGAAAAAAGGAATGCTTTGCTCTTCGTCGATAATGCTCCCTGCCATAAGGTGACCGATTTGAGCCTCGAAAATGTGAAAATTGAATTTCTTCCAGCAAACACCACATCCATATTGCAGCCTCTCGATCAGGGAATCATACACAGCTTCAAAGTTTACTTTCGCCAAATAATGGTTAGAAAACAGCTGCTTGCAATTGAAAAAGGATTAACAACCAAGGATTTTTTAAAAACCGTTTCGATTTTGGATGCGTTGACTTTTTCAAAACGAGCCTGGTGGCTTGTCAGAGGCCAATCCATCGAAAATTGCTTTCGAAAGGTATGGTATTTCACTACTACTTTAAATTTAAAAATTCTAATTCAATGTTAACTTTTTAGGCTGGATTTGTGATTCAACATGATCTTCCTGATTACGAAGAAGAAATAATAGATATTCCAATAGACACTCAGGAGTTTGAGGAATATGTAAACTGTGATAAGGATACTGAATGCTTTGGAACACTTACGGAGGAAGAAATAGTGTCACGCATTTTGGAAGATAACGCGTACGAGGAATCAGAGCCTGAAGATACTTCGGAAAATTCTATTGAGGTGAATCCACCCTCATTTGCAGAAGCTTTGACAGCACTAGAAACAGTAAAAAAATATATGGAAGGCAACAATCTTGACTTTAATGAACTCGAAATAATAGAAGAGAAGCTTTATAAAAAAAAGTTTAAAACCATGCGCCAAAAGAAAATGACTGATTTTTTCACTATCTAACTAGTATATTTTTCATATCTACTTAAATTCTACTGATCTCATTAAATATGTGCATATGTACATATAATAAATCTGTGGTCATATGCAATAACGACTTAAGTCGAAAACAACTGTTTCGAGAAAATGCAATTTGAAATTTGAAATGCACATAAGTGCATGTACATAAGTGCATGTGTTTTTTTAAATAACTTTTTTTCTGAGATGGGTACTGTAATAACTGGACCGGTGTTGTAGTTTAAATCGTTTTATTATCTGTTTATGCAATTACAATTCACGAGCTAATCACACCCGTCGCACGGTCGCTTCTCTTCTGTCTCACTCTCGCCGGCGTTGCCAGGTTCCTCGGCATCGTTGGCGTTACCAGATCGCCACATCCCTCCTATGTTTTTCAGCTTCAACGTCAACCGTGGATTCGGACTCCTCGCCTCATTGGTCGTTTTGTCAGCCTGCTTGAAGAAACAAATTTTCGTCCATTAACTCCTAACTGCCCCCCATCTGCTGGATCCCCATCGCTTAAGATTTTCTTGAGGTGGGCCACGTTCCGTCTGACCTCTTTGCCATTACCGCGCACGACAACATCGTTACCCTTCCTCTCAATGACTTCGAATTCCTCTGATCCAAAGTTTGTAGTCAGTTTATTCGAGCTTACAACATTTCGGAGAAGCACCTTATCTCCAACTGCAATGACGCTTTCTTTGGCTCCACGATCCCTGTCCCCTTTTCGCTTTCATTTTTCCTTATTGAGTATATCCAAGTCTCTCGCTTCTGAGTCTAGCAAATTTTCGTCGATGTCTTGAAGCGACGGAATTTTATCTCGTATCCGTCTATTAAATAATAACTCTGACGGGGATTTGCCCGTTGTCCCGTGTGGGGTGACGTTATACATTAAAATAAATTTTTGGATTTCTTTTTTTTGTAGTTTGCTCCTTGGGCGTTGGCAATTTGAAGCCGTTTGAGAATGGACCGATTCATGTTTTCCACCTCGCCATTCGCTTGAGGCCAGTAAGGTGGGGATGTTACTAATTCAATCGCATTTTGTGCACAGTACTGCTTAAATTCAAATTTGGTACACAGTTACAGTGAACCTCGGGTTAGGTAAAGTGTTAAAATTATTCAAATTACCCGAAGGACACGCCCACAACGGGTCTTTAAGTCCCACTACCTCGGATTTTTTTCGGTAAAATGGCTATAATTTGTGTAATTACTCATGGAAAAGAATAATACTTGGTATTCAAGTTAAGAGGTAGCTCTTCTATATCTCAGGAAAAAATGGGCGTGGTCCGCCCACTATATAGCCGGCAAAATTTTTTCGGTAAAATGGCTCCCAATTGACTAGTTACGAATATAAATGAATGAAATTCGGTTCCCAAGTTGATATATAGGTCTTAGATGCCATACAAGAAAATGGGCGTGGTCCGCCCACTATATAGGCGATAAACAAAAAATCCTCTTAACTTCCATAATATATACACCAGAGAGTCCAGATTTGGTTACTTCGTTCCTGGTAGGAATATCTTTTAATTCTCCAGAAATGGGCGTGGTCCGCCCACCATGGGGGCAGTAAAATAAATATGCCGATACCATCTGGTGTACACCTGTCAGAGCATTAATATTTGGCATGTATAGTCCTATTAGGTATATCTTGTAGTCTGCCAAAAATGGGCGTGGTCCGCCCACTATGTAGGTTGTAAATCAAATACGCCCACAATTTCAGTGAATTATCACCCTACTTGGGAACATGGTGTAGGGTATTACTCTGTCGGTGAAACCCGACTGATTGCTTCCTTACTTGTTAAATTAGTTTTTAAACAATATGAAATACGCTTCAAATTAACAATATGTATAACATTTTTTGTTTAATAAAGTTTTTGTTATGTGATTAAATAACATTTTTTAATATTTTTAAAGGTATTAAAGGCACTAGGAGGTTCGTTTAACTACCCAAAAAGAGGTACTAAAGCGGGGTTGCTTAAGTACCCAACCTGAGGCACTAATGCGGGTTCGCATAAGTGCACAACCCGCTTAAGTACCTCAAAATGCTGACATTTTTAGGTGAGGCACTTAAGCGGGTTTTACTGTATTCACAAAAAGGTACTGAAATTATGTGATATGGTACTGCGGTAATTATACCCTACACCTATGGTAATAGGGTATAATAACTTTGTGCCAAAATTGTAACGCATTAAAGGAGCCTTCCTAGGTATAGACATAAGTATATAGAAATGATCAGAAACACTTTCTCTTTTCATTTCCGGTTGTCCGTCTGTCCGTCTGCGTGTATGCAAAAAAAAGAAAGAAGGAGTTGTCCGATTTGGACCAAATTTGGTACACAGTTACAGTTAACCTCGGGTTAGGTAAAGTGTTAAAATTAGTCAAATCGGTTAAAGGACACGCCCACAATGGGCCTGTAAGTCCCACTACCTCGGGTTTTTTTCGGTAAAATGGCTATAATTTGTGTAATTACTCATGGAAAAGATTAATACTTGGTATTCAAGTTAAGAGGTAGGTCTTCTATATCTCAGGAAAAAATGGGCGTGATCCGCCCACTATATAGCCGGCAAAAATTTTTCGGTAAAATGGTTACCAATTGACTAGTTACGAATATAAATGAATGAAATTCGGTTCCCAAGTTGATATATAGGTCTTAGATGCCATACAAGAAAATGGGCGTGGTCCGCCCACTATATAGGCGATAAACAAAAAATCTTCTTAACTTCCATAATATATACACCAGAGAGTCCAGATTTGGTTACTTCGTTCCTGGTAGGAATATCTTTTAATTCTCCAGAAATGGGCGTGGTCCGCCCACCATGGGGGCAGTAAAATAAATATGCCGATAACATCTGTTGTACACTCGCCAGAGCATCAATATTTGGCATGTATAGTCCTATTAGGTATATCTTGTAGTCTGCCAAAAATGGGCGTGGTCCGCCCACTATGTAGGTTGTAAATCAAATGCACCCACAATTTGAGTGAATTATCACCCCACTTGGGATCATGGTGTAGGGTATTACTCTGTCGGTGAAACCCGACTGATACTTCCTTACTTGTTTTCAAATTTAAATAGTACTGAATTTGCATGTTGTTCCTATACGATTCTATAATTGAACCCCGCAGGTACTAATGAGAGCAGGCGTCTAACGACATGGGAAAAAGTCGCTCATAGAAACAAATATAAAGCAGTCAAGTGCGAGTCGGGCTCGCGCCCTAAGGGTTCTGTACCAGAAATACCCTTTTTGAGGTTAGAATTCAACCAAAATAAACAACGAAGAGTAAAAATCAGGTAACCTCTTTGCTTGGCAGCTCGTACAGTTCTGTCCGCTTTTGCTACAGCTGCTCCTTATATACAGCAGTGCTTCTTCTTCCCTGTTGTGCTCTGATTGGCTGTTGCTGAAATGAATTCTATTTAATTTAATAGAAGTACTTTTCCTTGCCCGTCTGGTCTTTTCTTGGTTTTCGTTGTTTTCGGTTGAATAGCAGCGCTCCTCCTAGCCCGTCTGTCCCCGGAACATTTGTTCATGTGTTTGATGTGATTTAATGTTATATCTATATAATATTGGTTGTGATGCCTATATATTGGTAGGGGCCTTAATCAGGCGTAAATCTAGGTCATTGCACATTTCGTATTCTATAAATACGGCAAAATTATATACGTAGTACATAAAATGCGATTAAACATCTCCTGGCCCGTCTGTCCCTACGTGCTTCTTCTTCTGTCTGTGCTCTGATTGGCAGTTTCGCTAATAACTTCGTTTCAAGTAAAAATTTTAATATTGATTGATTCATGAATTGTGCTCCTGTTTACGCATGTATGCAAAGTTTCAGATCTCTAAGTAGTCGGGAAGTGGGTGAAAAATTGATTACTAGATTTGACTACAAACATACAAACCTGAAGTGAAGTTATTATAAAGCTTACAAAAACGCTACTAATATTTTCACGTTGAAATTCCGACAGTTGAAGAACTTGAGGATAATCCATAAACACACGTGTCCATTGGCTTTAAAGAATTGCTCAAAAAGAATAAATTGCCTTCATTTTATCGACACAGTGAACCAAAAACCCAAAATTCTAAGGATATGAAAAACTCAACGTTCAAAGAGCGTCTGCCTCTAGTTCTTGCTAAGACGGGAGCAAAAAAAGCAAAGAATTTTTTATGCAGGCACAAGAAAAACAACCGAAAGAACATACAAAGTAACAACAAGAACAACAGATCATGCAAAGCAATGCAAGGAGAATAAATAAAGCATGACAAGGACGAGTGACATTACCTTTTTATTTGGTTTACTTCGGCGAGCACACAGGCCACATCGAACTGAGTTAAGCAACCCCATGCCAGAAGAGGACACCAGTTTATAAATGCTAATCGTTTACGCTTTCAAAGGATGTGAAATGCATGAAGATTTTGTAAGCAATGGCACACAGCCTTACATTTTATCCTTTGCCTGAGCGATGCGCTGCAGGAGTTCCGTTGATAATTGAAACCGTAAATTTTCGGGTTCATTGAATAAAGGCGAAAAATATGTTTCTTTTAATGTCATGATGTATGTATGTAGTTGTATGGCTTTGATATTCTTCTGGGCTGTAGGCAGCAGCTCGTGCGAAGTCGCTTGTGCGTTGAAATTTTATAAAAAATTCTATACATACAAAGGAAAACATTAAATGGTTTGATATAGTAGCAGCAACGTGTAAGCTTTAAAGACACTATAAAGCGTGTTTATTACCCCGAAAGTATTGTAAACAAAAGCTTCGCTTAAAAAAATTGCAAGCTTCCATGGAAATGTGACGGCTCAGTGGATGTGCGCGCGGTCTTTGATGAAGTTATAGTTTTAGAACTGAAATTTTGTTGAGCGTGACAAAATGGTTTTAGTTTTATACAAAATAAAATTATATAAAAACAAGTAAGGAAGCATCAGTCGGGTTTCACCGACAGAGTAACACCCTACACCAAGTAACTGAGTGGGCGGACCACGCCCATTTTTGGAGAATTAAAAGGTGTTCTCACCAGCAATGAAGTGCCCAAATATAGACAGACTGGTGTATATGTTATGGAAGTTATAAGGATTTTCCGCTTACCGTATATATTGTAGGCGGACCACGCCCATTTTTCTGTATCACGTAGAGGGCCCACACCGTACCTTAAATACCAAATACCATTCCTTTTTATGAATATTTCAACAAATTTAAGCAATTTTACTGTAAAAATTCCGGGGTTGTGGGACTTACTGGCCCGTTGTGGGCGTGTCCTTCAGCCGATTTTGATAATCTTGGAACTTGAAGTAGTGGAAGGTTCACTGCGACTGTGTGCCAAATTTGGTCTAAATCGGACAACTCTTTCTTTCTCTCCTGTGCGCACGGACAGCAAGACAGACGGACGGACAGACGGACAACCGGAAATCAACACAGAAAGTGATTCTGATCATTTCTATATACTTATGTCTATACCTAGGACGGCTCCTTTAATGCGTTACAATTTTCGCACAAAGTTATTATACCCTATTACCATAGGTGTAGGGTATAAAAACTTTTTAAATGTGTTCATGTGTTCAATATTTGTCAACCAGTTACTACAATATTTTATTTGAATAATTTTTTGCAAATAGATTCTAGTAATGAAAGATATTTTGAATATGGATATTGAGCGCACAAGCTTTTATTAATAGTAAGATACAGGTGACTTGGAAACAATTTATTTTCTACTTTTTAGTCTTCCATAAATTCAATTTTAGAGCTCTGAAATTTTTCGCAAAAAAAATTTAAAACTTGCAGAGCAGTACACAATATTTAGGGTATTCACAGTGTTTCTTATCGTCATGTCATATCCTCAATTTAACAAATAATACGGCAGTGATCGACGCTAATATTCGTGGCATATTTGTGACGCGATGAGTTGTTGTTGTTTTGCTTGCAAGGCGCGGCGAGCTCGGCCCATGCGCAAAACTCCCGTTGCTTTGGCGCGGTGAGTTGTTGCTATTTTGCGTGCAAGGCGCAGCGAGTAAGTTCCTACCGAGTTTCATTGATGTGTGATGTCTAGTTCTAAAGTTATACACAAATCTGGAGTTGATAAAAAAGTGCGACGCCCCTTATCCTCCGCCCATAAAATTTTACCAGTGGGACGACACATCCAAGAGGCGACTGCATACGAAATTTCAATGCTGCACGACCTTTAGTTCCAAAGCTAATCGAGATCAAAAATTTTGTTTTGTGTGGGGGGTGCCACGCCCCCTTATCCAGTGCCCCTTATTTTCTCAGTAGAAGGCTATGGATATGTAGTAAGTTCTACCGAGTTTCATTGATGTGTGATGTGTAGTTCTAAAGTTATACACAAATCTGGAGTTGATAAAAAAGTGCCACGCCCCTTATCCTACGTCCATAAAATTTTACCAGTGGGACGACACATCCAAGAGGCGACTGCATACGAAATTTCAATGCTGCACGACCTTTAGTTCTAAATCTAATCGAGATCAAAAATTTTGTTTGTATGGGGGGTGCCACGCCCCCTTATCCAGTGCCCGTCTTATTTTCTCAGTAGAAGGATATGGATATGTAGTAAGTTTCTACCGAGTTTCATTGATGTGTGATGTCTAGTTCTAAAGTTATACACAAATCTGGAGTTGATAAAAAAGTACCGCGCCCCTTATCCTACACCCGTAAAATTTATTGATTCATTCATTGTCAGCGTGTTTACGCATGTATGCAAAGTTTCAGATCTCTAAGTAGTCGGGAAGTGGGTGAAAAATTGATTACTAGATTTGACGACATACCACTTGCGCAAAGTGAACCTAATATAAAGCTTATAAAATAAAGATAATAAATTTAATTTTAATGAAAAAACTACGCATCAATTGTTGCTCCTTATTTTGAATCGAAAAAAAACCCATAAAAAAGTTTAATTTTTATATTGTTGCTCAAACATTTGCACAAACATTTAGAAAAACTTGTTGATACATTAACTAGAGAGCCGTTCTAACCAATGGTTGCTACCTAGGACTTCAGCCAGAGGCAGTTGAAAGTGAGTGCCTCATCGTCAAACCAAATTAACGGTGTATAAGTACGGTGACCATATTTTTTTTATGAAAATAGAGAACACACCCCCCAACATACCTTTTTTTCAGGGACCGAAAATAATTATTATTTTTTATTCAAACATATGAGATCGTGTTGTAAATAACTTAAATTACTAATAAAAAAAAACACAGTTTACCCAGTAAACTGTATACAGGGTGGTAATAGTAATGGGTAATGGGAACCAAGGAACCACCAGATCAGCATCCTTAAAGGCAACCATTGTGTATAACATAAATTCTTAACATAACATAAAAGACGTTTTAGCTCTAATTGCTTTGATATTTTTCGTTTTCCTCTAAGTACTCCTTAAATTCCAAGCAAGAAAGTTGATAATTGCATTTTGTAATTAAAATGGATTTAATTGTGTTAATTTTCATTTACGATTTTTCCGCAGTCTAAATGTTGCTCATAAAAGAGAAAACCCTTTTTGTAGGAGCATTTGACCCTGGTGAGCAAAGACTGAATTCCACAATTTTTACAAGGTATATTTTTTTTGTCAGAGTGATTAAAAATCTCAGTTTACGAGAGCTCGTAATTAATTCATGTTTGGTATTTATTTTTTTATACTATATTAATTCGATTTGTATCAAATATAGAACAAATATAGAACACATTTTTAAATAGAGAACATTTCCATGTTTTTTATAACAAAATATATCATATAGAACATCGAATTAAAATAGAGTACTGTCCTATATAATACAAGTGGGGCCACCTGTCGTGTGTGCCTGTATAAGTTAAGGCACGTTGCAGACATGTTACATGCAACCACTTGTCAAGGGCATCTTTTCGTTCCAGAGACAGGTTGCATGTAAACAATTTCTGTAGAAATTTGTCTCGTCCATTTCCGTTGTCCAGCACTCTACGTGCCATATCTAAAGTTTGCAAATTCGCGGCATCGGGTTGCCCGCCGCAATATTCAAATTCCCGCCTGCCAAACGTGCCAAACCGTGGGAAGGTAAGTTCTGCTGATTTGGCAAATTCTGGTCAAGCGAACGGGCTTGTGGGCTTCTTATCCAAAGTCAAAAGTTAGTCGGAGTGCGAGAGTCAACCTGCATAGCAGGGTCTAATTTTGTTACCGTGGAAACAAAGGTTATAATAAAGATCTAATTCTGTTACTGTGAAAACATAAAATTTATAATAATATCTAATACTGTTGCTGTAAAAGAATGTAAAAGTTTATAAGAAAGTTTATAATAAAGATTTAACTCTGTTGCCGGAAAAATAAAAGATTTATAATAAAATATAATTTACTAAAATACACGGCGCATCGCGCTTAATCTAAATCTGTGAAAAGCACATCGTGTTGGACTTTCAGTATTTGGAGAAGCACATAGTGCTGGACAAAACGTAATTTATACACGACAGCTGGTAAAACAATTAGCAACAATTAAAGGCAAAACAAAGTAAAAAATAAAAAAGCTTATAAAAAAAGTTAAAAAAGAAAAATTGTAAAACCTGCGGAGCTGGGATTTGAACCCAAGACCCGCCGCGTTACCGAATGCAAGCGCGCGCCTCTACCCACCGGGCTACACAACGAACTGATTTCATTCATCTAAAGTCGTAAAAGACAGAAAGTGGACAGGCTGCAGGCAAACGCTTTTTAGTCAGTCTGCGTTTTATATATAAGATAGTACGGTTGGTCACCGTATGTATAAGGCTTTTATAATGCCAGCATTGATGTCGTTCGAGAAACAACACATCTGTCAGATCAAACCAGCAGCACCTTAACTGGGCCATATCGAAGCCGATGCTCCAACAAATGAGCTACTCAAATCGTTGCCCAGTGCTGGTAAATGTCGACACCGGCCTTCAAATCACAAAATATATAAAAATTATTGCCCACTACGTTAAGCTCTTTACGTAAAATACGCCAAAATTGCTTCGTCGTACATAATATGTCCTTTCATTTCCTTTTATTATATATGTATGTATGTACATATGTATATGTATAAAAACACACAGACATACACAGTTGGCTGTACTTTGCAATCCCCGTAGTGCCATAAAAATCACAACCGCAGTGCGAGTAGCAAAAACAACAACCGAACAGCAGCAATTGTGAGTGCCACACGTGCCGCATGCCACATGCAACAGAACTTTATAAATTGGAATTAAATTGGATACGTTTCAAATATTTTTTTTACAACTTTTGTTTTGGTTTTAGCATTGCAAATGAGTCAGAAACAGTTGAGCTTGCTAAGTTTGGGGCATGTGGCATGCATATTTGGGGCCAAAAGTTGCAACATGCAATGCAGCGTGTCACATGTGCAGGGGCGCCTCAAGGGGCACGGAGTGGCATTTGCATATTTGCAGCGAAAGCCTTAATTTTTGACTGAAATACAATTCGATAATATGCAAAATTTTGATTGTTTCATAAAATTAGGAAAAAATGCATAATTTATTAACTTTTTGGATTTTAATTTTCTATAGGTATATACAAGTAGAGGATGCGAAGGACTGGAACTGCTCGTTCTTAATATTTTATTAATTTTCTGCACTCCAATTAAAGTGATTTTCGATAACGTGTTTTAAAGAATGGAAAAGTATCAATCTGCATCGCCTTTTATATATTCGAGGCAATACTTTTCGCTCTTCAAATGACGAACTTAACTTTCAAAAAATTAGGAAAAAAGCGTCTTCAAATGCATTCAATTAGTCTAAAAAGAAAAAATACTTAGTAATACATTTAAAAAAATTCAGTAACTCAACTTCAAATATGATTAAAATCTGCGCTCAAAATTTGAGGGTGGCCGCCTCTGCCCGCCCCCTATGCATGTAGACCCATGCACGTGGGTACCATTGGAATAACAACAATAACATGGTAGGACAAAGAGCATAATGTGAGGGTGTGAGAGTGTTTTCCATTTATTTTTGCAATTACATTATAGAACGCTTTTTGCTTGTTCGTCGTTGACTGAAATTGGACAGAATTTGATTTTATATTTTTTTACAATTTTCGGTCATTTCTGATGGTGCTACTCCCACGGGACATATGCACATAAGTATATACTTTTATGTCAATTGTTGTTGTTTGCATGTTAAATGCTTTTTCAGAGTCATTGATATCGGGCTAACATATGCATATGCAGCTCAAAACAAAGCTTCGATTTTGTCGTTTTGTGAAAATAATGCAAATATGAACAATTTGTTGTTGTGGATTTTAAATTCGAAGCTATGTAAAAAAGCCACAATTAAAGGCTTAATTCGTTTATTTTATTTCTACAGTTTCAACACAGTCTTCGCTTTATTACAAGTATGCTATTCTTATTGATATTTCGTTGCAGACATTTTGCCATTGAAATCAGATTGCGAATCTCGCGGTCACGCTCAACCCACTCTGACGGCAACCGATTATGCTGATCTTGAACTGGAGCGAGAGTGCGCATTCGTGATTTGTAAGGTCATCACTCAAAGGCATCGATACGAGAACTGTCAGTGCGCCACTGCGCCGTCGCGTGGGCTCGCAGCAGCATGCCAAAATAGAGCAGGGGGAGAGAGGGGCACAAAGTGTCCCGCAGCAGCGAAATACTCAAAGATGCTCGGCAGCTTCACTTTCCATATGCGACTAGGCACTTACAGCCAGTGTTCTGCTCCTGCGGCAGTTGACACTTTTTTGTTGCATTTGGCTTGAGCGGCTTCGGTACAATTTGTGACTGCTCACTTGTGGCCTGCCGCAGTGAGTCCATGGCCTCTAAGGGCACACGATTTTTCCTTTAGTTGCTTTGATTTTTTCTTGCCGTATCACTTGTTCTGCTTTGTGGGTATTTCTTGGAATTTCACTTCAAGTCTCGATTTGGACTCTCATGCTGTATCACCACCATCGTCATCATCTGTTGCGCCTGCGCTGCTTTTGTCTCTGGTTGCATCTGATAAGCGCAGACTGCAGTTCAGTGACTCTCTCTGCCTTCTGTTGGTTGTTTGCATGCTTTTCGCTTTTATTTCGGTTGACATTGATTGAAGAATTGATTCTTTAATCATTTTCGCTGCTGATTTGCATCTGCATGTTCGGGATTTCATTCTTTAGCTTCTTCCATTTTGGGAAAAAATATTTGAATATTTGTGATTTAGGCACTGGGCTTAAGTGATTAAGAGATAGAGATCTTGGTTGGCTGGCATGTCGTTTGGGGTTCACTAATGCTGCCAGAGAGGCACACGTTGGCGTGCTTTGCGACGAAATCACGATTTCAATTTGGAACGCTGACAAAACGTTTTAATCTCAGCTGAGTCAACTGTACAGGTTCATGCAACCATGCAACCGGAGTGCAATGCCCTGCAAAATGTTCCGGCACAAAAAGGAATCTCAACGGAATGCTTTATTTTTCGAGCACAATTTCTGTACGAGCACTTTTTTAAATTCTTTTACTGAAGAATTGTAGGAATATATTAAGACTTTCAACAATTTGGAATTTTAATTGTGCTCCAACTGAAGGAATGCTTATAATTTATATGCTATCGATATTTGAAGAATGTACACATAATCGCATGCTTTGGTAATTTTGACGAAAATGCGTTTGGTTTCTCTTCTTCAAGATCTGCTCTGCGTATATGAACCCAACTGGATTGTTTTGTAAGAAATATTGACTGATATTTTCTTTCTGGTTATGAAATGAAAAGCAGCACACTATTTTAAAGCAATCCAATCAATTGGCAAAATATTGTAGAACCGATTGGCAACGGTTTCAGTTGGCCAGAAGCATATTTGAAGTTCAAAATTATGTTAAAATTTTGTGTGGCCGTAGCCAATCCTTTCTTCAAATTTCGGCTGCCATCGCCAGTGATTCCATTTATACTTTCCTTTGAACTCAAAACATAACGAAATGTCATTTTGAGATTAGAACAATCAGGATACCCACAAGTATTGAGGTTCACACCAAGCTAAAAATTGAAAATTGCACAAACTACTAATGGAATTTTTACAATAGCAATGCCAGCACACACACACACACATACTGACAACTACACACATTGAGTGCAGTCGAAAACCAAAAGATGGCACCACAAAGTGGCCAACAACATTGAGCGGCTTGGAGTGCTGCTGACTGCTGTTAGCACTATTGTGAGCAACTTCTCACGAAAAACCCCTCACATGCACACATCAAAATAGAAAGTCAGCCTCACAAGAAGAACACAAAGCAGCGTCCAAAATGCACATCAGGCTCTGAACTGCTGCTGCCTGGCTGTATGCATGTGACCGTAAAGGACCTCCTGCTTGACGCTGATTAATGGTCCTTGTTTGCTCTTCCACGCTGTTCAGCTGTTGTAGTATTTTCCTTTGTTGCTGCTTGGACACCTTCGCAATTTGTCAAATTCTAAAGATGGCTCACACCTATTTCGATTTGGTTGTTGTTGCTTTTGTTGTTACTTAGGGTCAGCGTGAGAGTTTTCTTGCATATTCCTTTTAAGCATGCGGCTGTCCATACGAAGGCTACTCTTTGCTACTGCAGTAACGGCAGTTGAGTTGTGGTGAGCATCCTCTGTCCAAGAAGCAGCACGTTGAGCAATTTTGTGGTAATTGTTCTGCCCGGCAGGAGATTTCAATTAATTCTCACAAAAGCAGCTCAAATTGTGCGCATTGAAAAGTGTGAAAATATCTGATCACTTAAATTTTCTCTGCGTTACAAAAGTATGCGAGTGTGTGTGTGTGTTTTGTGTGCATGTGTGTCGCTTATGCATACATATACATAGCCATAGACGAAAAGTTGAGTGCAATAATTGTTTTGTTTAATTTAAAAAAATTTTAGTTACACGCTTTAAATTTATTTGAAATGCTGAAATATTTGATGTACGTTATATAAATTTTCTATAATGACGATCGAACTGTATAAAAAAGTTTAAGTCAAATGCTTGAAAAAGAGAAACTTTGAGATGCACAAAATCGCTATAGGTTAGCTTCATTATAATTAAATATAAAAAATTGACAAAAGTGTAGCTTATGAGTT